>JAWHQI010000087.1:8457500-9129057 GCA_033032865.1 Dactylorhiza incarnata | reverse complement strand
GGAATTCGTGGACGAATTCTTTTAAGGGGTGGTGAGCACGTGTGTGCACTACCGTCGAGACATAAAATAAACCCAAAAATGTCCACTTAGGAATAAAATGTAACAACAAACCAACAATAATTGCATGATCGTTGAACCTGAGTGTTCCTTTTGTTGTTAGTTGTGGCTGTGCTGTCGCCTAACTGTGTGTTGCACTCGTGTAGGGCACTCGAAGTGCAGCGGGACCGTCGCGTCCCCGTGACGTGGCTGAGAGTAGCGGGTCCGCTGAAGCCCCTACAACTCCGTCTGCTGAGATGGTTCGGCTAGTTACAGAAGCCGTTCTAGCTGCGTTGAATGGCCAGCCTGGAAGGCAAGGTCAACCGCTGGTGCAGGAAGTGGCCCCAGAGCCACTAAGAGCGGAGCAGGTCCCGTGAGGCGTGCTCCTGAGCAGCAACTGAAGCACTTCCTTGGATTTCGACCTCCTCCGTTTACCGGGGTTGAATCCCCAGCTGAGGCCGAGGACTGGTTGTCGCATGTGGAGCGAATTCTGACAGCGACACAGTCGGATGAAGCGCAGAAAGTGACCTTTGCTTCTTACTTGTTGGAAAAGGAAGCCAGGCGGTGGTGGGATGAGGTAGAGAAGCGCCAGTTCGCGGGAAGGCGACTGGTTGATGTGCCGATGGAAGAGTTCTCGAAAATCTTCCTGGCAAGGTATGTGCCTCCGTCGCAGCAGATCGCAATGAAGAACCAGTTCTTGGCTCTGACGCAGGGTAATAGACTGGTTGATGACTACCTGTACGAGTTCACCCGCCTCGGGCGTTACGCTGGAACTTCTTTCGATGACGAAGGGAGAAAGGTGAACAGGTTCTACGGTGGACTGCGTAGTGAGTTGCGGTACCTTCTGACAGGGCCGTTGACGCAGGGTTTCACGACCCTCGTTGGTTCTGCCCGAGCGCTTGAGCAGGACATGCTCAGGGAGAAGGGCAAGGTGGTTGCGGCGAGGCGAGGCAGTGCCGGAGGGCAAGGCGCCGAGTGCGTCAAAGATGCGGAGGTTGAGTCGCTGGAAGAAGGCTCGAGTATCTGGGCCAGCTCCCTCTGCTTCGGGCGCGTCGTCTGGACGCGGTCCGCTCACTTGTTTCACTTGTGGCAAGCCTGGCCATTTCTCTCGGGAGTGCCGCAGTGGGCTCCCAAGGCCAGAGAAGAAGACTGGGCCAGCTTATTCTGAGAAGGGGAAGGCGGCTGAGTCCACTGCCTCCCGTATGGCTCCCCGCAGCCCAGAGTCTTCAATCTTGGTCAACAGGAGGCTATCAAAGCCAAGGATGTTGTGACAGGTATAATTTAAGATACAGTCCTTACTATTTTATATACCTGTTTTATTATTCATGCTAACCCTATTTAGCGGCATAGGCTTTGTAAATGTTTTAGGCGTTCCGGCGAGAGCGCTTTTCGATACTGGAGCTTCGCACTCCTTCTTATCGTCGGACTTCGTCCAACGTATTAATGCGCCGTCGATTGCTTCTGCAGATGGACTGGAGGTCCTACTGCCGAATGGATATTCGATGCGTGTGGAGAGAAGTTGTTGCGTGAAGGTTCTAGTCGGAAGTCAGGAGTATGACCTGAAAGCATCGTTACTCCCCCTGGTTGAGTTCGATGTAATTTTCGGCATGGATTGGCTGTCGGAACAGCGTGCGTGCATCGATTGCGCCACCAAGGAGGTGAGGTTTGGGCAGTGTGTCGATCGTGAGATGGTCTTTGCGGGCATGCGTGGATCGAGCAAGACGCTGATGTCTGCTCTCCAGGTGTCCAAGGCAGTGCGACAGGGAGCAGAGTTATTCTTTGCTCTTGTGGAGGATTCAACGCCGATGCCCAGCCTAGCGGATGTTCCGGTGGTTTCAGAGTTCCCCGATGTGTTCCCGAGCGATCTCCCCGGTGCTCCACCGCAGCGGGAGATAGATTTCACGATTGAGTTGGTGCCGGGCGCTAAGCCCGTGGCCCGCTCGCCGTATCGTATGTCTCCGAAGGAGTTGGCGGAGTTGAAGATGCAGTTGCAGGAGCTGCTTGAGCAGGGTTACGTGCGTCCGAGTTCCTCACCTTGGAGTGCGCCGGTCCTCTTTGTCAAAAAGAAGGACGGTAGCCTGCGGCTTTGCATCGACTATCGGGAGCTAAACAAGCTGACCGAGAAGAACAAGTATCCTCTTCCGAGGATAGACGACTTGTTCGACCAGCTCGTTGGTTCGACAGTATACTCGAAGCTGAACTTGAAGTCCGGCTATTATCAGGTGCGGATCAGGGAGTGCGACATCCCGAAGACTGCCTTCAGTACAAGGTACGGGCAGTATGAGTTCACCGTGATGCCGTTTGGGCTGTCTAATGCGCCTTCGGTGTTTATGGACTTGATGCACCGGACTTTCCGAGAGTACCTCGACCGGTTTGTGGTCGTCTTCCTTGACGACATACTGGTCTACTCTCAGTCCGAGGAGGAGCACGGTGAGCACCTGCGAGTAGTCTTAGAGGTTCTGAGGAGAACCAGCTGTATGCCAAGTTCTCGAAGTGCGAGTTCTGGCTACCTTCCGTTGCGTTCTTAGGCATGTGGTTAGTGGATCGGGTGTGGCGGTAGATCCGGTGAAGGTTGCGGCCATCAGGGAGTGGCTTGTTCTTTCTACTGTAGCGGAGGTCCGTAGCTTTCTCGGGCTGGCCGGCTATTACAGGCGCTTCGTGGAGAACTTCTCACGGATCGCGTTGCCTCTTACGACACTGACACGGAAGATGCAGGAGTTCATTTGGACGCCCGCGTGTGCGCAGGCTTTCGAGGAGTTGAAGCGGCGGCTTACGACGGCTCCGATCTTATGTTTGCCTTGCGGCACAGAGGGCTACGAGATCTACACCGACGCTTCTGGGAGCGGCCTTGGCTGCGTTCTGCAGCAGCATGGCAAGGTTATAGCGTATGGCTCTCGCCAGCTGAAGGTGCACGAGCGGAATTATCCGGTCCACGACTTGGAGTTGGCGGCCGTGATATTTGCCCTGAAGCTATGGCGGCATTATGTGTATGGCTTGAAGATCGACATCTTCACGGACCATAAAAGCCTTAAGTACTTGTTGAATCAGAAGGAGTTGAACATGCGACAAAGAAGGTGGATGGAATTCCTCGGGGATTACACCTTCGAGATACACTACACACCCGGGAAGGGGAACGTGGTCGCTGATGCTTTGAGTCGCAGAACTCCAGCTCGAGCAAACTGGTTGCGCATTCATGATGAACGTTTAGTCCTGGAGTTGGAAGCCTTGGGTATTACCTGTGTTGACAGGAGTGCTAGTGCAAATGCATGCCTGAACTGGACGGAGGTGCAGTGTGACCTCGCGGACAGAGTTCGGAGAGCGTAGGAACTTGATGAGAGCATGAAGCGCTATGCAGCGGAAGGGCCAAAGTTCTCGGTTGAAGACGGTCTTCTGCGGAAGGATGATCGTTTGTGCGTCCCAAAATCCGGTACTTTACGAGAGGAGTTGATGTATGAGGCTCACAATACCAAGTACTCAATCCACCCAGGGAGCACAAAGATGTACAAGGACATGAAGATACTGTTCTGGTGGCCAGGCATGAAGAAGGACATAGCCCTCTACGTGGCAAAATGTCAAACGTGCGCGCTAGTGAAGACCGAGTGCCAACGGCCAGGAGGTTTCTTGAAATCGTTGCCAATCCCGGAGTGGAAATTTGATGATATTTCCATGGATTTTGTGCACGGTTTGCCAAAGTCACTGCAGAAAAATGACTCTATCTGGGTTATTGTGGATCGGTTGACTAAAGTTGCACACTTTATCCCGAATCAGAAGAGCGATCCAGTGGAGAAGCTAGCAAAGATGTATGTGGAGAACATCGTTCGATTACACGGCGTCCCTCGCAGCATAGTTAGCGACCGTGATGGGCGGTTTACGTCCGGTGATTGGAGGCATGTCCATCGGTTATTGGGCACAAAGCTCAAGTTTAGCACAGCCTTCCATCCGCAAACGGATGGGCAGACCGAAAGGACAAATCGGACGATGGAGGATATGCTGCGAATGTGCGTTTTAGACTTCGGGCAGCGTTGGGAAGATCACCTTTACATGGTAGAGTTCGCCTACAACAACAGTTACCAGGCGAGTATCCAGATGGCCCCGTACGAGGCATTATACGGCAGGAAGTGTCGTACTCCGTTAGCGTAGGCGGAGACCGGTGATACCAAGATGCTGAAGCGCAAGGAGGTCGTTGATGCGAATGAGTCGTTACGGACCATTCGAGAGCGGTTGTTGACCGCCCAAGACCGACAGGCGAAGTATTACAACGCCAAACACCAGAACGTGGAGTTCGCGGTTGGTGATTGGGTGTATTTGAAGATAAAGCCTTTCAAAGGAGTGTCGAGGATCCGACGCTTGAAGAAGCTGAGTCCGAGGTATGTAGGGCCATTCGAGATCACCGAGCGCATCGGCCAAGCAGCTTACCGACTTGCCTTGTCGACAGAGCTGAGTGGGTTGCATGACGTCTTCCATATCTCTGCGTTGAGGAAGGCGGTGCGAGAGCCCGATGCTGTGTTGGAGGCCGTTAGTGTGCCGGTGGAAAGTGGCCTAACTACCAAGGTGACTTCGGTTTGTATTATTGATGCTGATATTCGGCAGTTGCGGAGAAAGGCCATCAAGATGGTGAGAGTCCGTTGGGACAATTGTGGCCGCGAGGAGCCTCTTGGGAGCCAGAAGAGATCATGCGCGAGGAGTACCCTGATTTGTTTACTCAGGTATGACGAATTTCATTTCGTTGATTGTGCTTTAAATTTCGGGACGAAATTTCTGTAAGGGGGAGAGAATTGTAACACCTGAATTTATTTAAAATTGGTTTTGGGGTGCGATTAGAAATTGGGGTGCGGTTAGGGGAGTTGGTCTGCGAATAGCATAGCTTTGTTAGGTTTAAAACAAAACCTAACTCCCCTCCCCCTCTCATTCCCGATTCCCCCCCCCCCCCCCCAGCCGCAATCTCTCTCTCGATCTCCCTCTCGCCCTCGTCTAGGTCGGCCGACCAGCGCCCCCTCCCTCTCTTGCTCGCGTGGCTCCAGGAAGGAGGAGGCCGACACCCTCCTCTCATCTTTCTCTCGCTCTCGTTCGCACAGGAGAAGCCCCCCCCCCCCCCCCCCGATCTCCCCTCTCATCTCTCCCTCTCGTCGCCCTCTTCCTCCTCCCCGTCGGCCTGAGACAAGGAGAGCCGAAACCCCCCCTCCCTTTCTTGTTCTGCTGCTGGAAGGAGAAGCCCGACTCCTTCTTCCTCTTGGGTGCTAGGACAGCCGCAAGCTAAGGGAAGAAGCTTCCTCCCTAGGGTTCCTTCAAGGGGAAAATCACAACGTTGAAGTTGTGCGCCATTCGGAGAACGTGGAAGCTCCGGAGCAAGCTTGGACGCGCGTTTTTCGTGCGCGGACAGCCGCTACGTTCGTTAGCCGTCAAATCCGGGCGCGTCTCCATGGTTCAGAAGCGACGTCTAAGGGTAACGATTCTCTTTACTCTCATTTGGACACGTTCTAGTCCGTTCCTTGCATCGTTGAGGCCCCCTACCCAAAAGGGTGAGGTCGTGGCCTCCGACGGGTCGATTCGTGTTATCCCCATCAAATCTTGCATACATGTAGAGTCCATACGTGAAATGGACGTAGGCGCGCTGTGTGAAGCCCATCTGAGACGGTTCGTCCAGATTGGTGATGCTTTTTGGTATTATGCGTGCCGGGGAAAACTCCGTGCAGATATACTGCTTCGTAGGACTAGAGGGTGCTACTGCATGCGCAGCAACGCCTGGGGGTGTGCCCCGGGAAGCACCCGAAGTTAGAAACAGAAATGGAGTTTCTGTTCACTACCGCCGGCGTTAGCGTTATCGCCGGGCGGTAGCTCCCAGACTTGGATCTGGTGAATTTTGGACGTTCTGAGGCAGTGGGAGTGCTACTGCATGTGCAGCAATGCCTGGGGGTGTGCCCCGGGAAGCACCCACAGCTAGAAGCCAAAATGGGGTTTTGTTCACTGTCGCTGGCGACAGCTCCCAGACTGAGTTCTGGTGATGTTGTTGTGCCCACCTGTTGAGAGGACCTGAGGCCTTTGTGCCCGACCCGTGAGGGTGTCCTGGTGGATGACTTAGCAGCCCGTAGGGCCGGCTAATTGAGAATACCTGGGCTGAGGGAACGCCATACCCGCTCTTCGTGTTGTACAACGAGAGCTGTGAACAACGGGCATTTGGCGAACCTGAAACCGCACCATTGCAGCACCTGATTAGTGAGTCTCGTACAGCATGTCGGGAGGCAATGGGAAAGAGTCTTCGGACTACGGTATGTTCACAATTAAAGCACGGGAGAGCCCCGGTATTCGGGCCACCGACTTTAGCCTCGAAGGGCAAAGCCATCAAGAGTGGATGGTGGTGGAAGGCGGAGTACACCAAAGAGTGCCTGAGAGCACGAGACGTGGGGGCCATTCCCACGTTTGTGATTGTTGCATATGTATGAACTGTTGTGGGCTTTGTTAGTCGCACTCTTATATATATACGAGTGACAGTGCACGGGGGGCCCCCCGTGCCCCGCGCGACAGTACCCGGCCAGCAGCGGCGGGCTTCGCCGCCCCCACGGCGGGCATCGGGGTGCCCGACTCATAATTAATAATGATTAATTTAATTAATAAATTTAAATTCATTTAAAGAAAATGAATTCACGGGTGATGTGATTTCTAAATGTGTTTTTTTTTAAAGCAAGTTTTTTTAAATGTTTTTAAAAAAAATAATATCAAGATTTTGAAAATCGGACCGGGCATCGAAACGGCAGAGGGAGAGGTTCAAGGTCGAATCGGTCCAACCGGTTTAACCGGGGTTGAACCGTTATATATATATATATTAGAAAGAAAAAAAATTAATGCTATATAAAAAATTTGCACAAAACATAACCCATGAGGCATAATATGTATATCAATTTATTATTATATGTATAAAATAGTTCTGAAATCTTCACATCTCCATTGTAGGCAGAGTGGTAAAGATTTACATTCCTTTATGGGAGGTCGCCACTTCGATCCTGGGCGGCCGCATTCTTTAAAAAATTTATAATTTTTAAATTAAAAAATAGTTTAAACCCCGCTCAAGACCCTATAACTATAATAAGCGGGGCCCACAGGCCTGCCCCGCCCGCAACCTGTTTTTTCAAAATAGTGGGGGTAAGATAGTAATTTCACTTTGTAAGGTAGGGGTCCTATAAAATTTATAGGTTTAAGACACCCTATCAAGGTAGGTTTAGGAGACCTAGGGAAAAAATTGACGGTCGAGATTGAATCAACGTTCCAGGTTGATCGAACGGCTGAGATGTTGTGATGAAATCAGATCGGACGGCTGGGTTTAAATAGAGAAATTTCATTGTTAGATCGGACGGTGGGTATTGATTGGCAGGGCATTACACCGATAAGCCTATTTTCTTATATAGTAGTATAGATATGCTGCGGACACTGTTTTGCAGGGATGGTTAGAACTGCCACCCCCTCGAAGGGGTGGGGTCGGTACAATTTGGTCAGCTTTAGCTGACCGTTGCCCTGTTTTGCCACCGTTTTTGGTTGGCTTATTGTACAGGTGCTGGACCGAGCAGGAACATAGCGGGCTAATAGCGGGCTGAAGCCCTGGTGCTGCTGCGTCTCTTGAAGGCCTTTTGTTGTTCTTTTACTTTTCATGTATGGCCGGCCTGCGCGCCGATGTTGGTAAACTATAAGGCCGTCGTGCCTCTATTGTTGTGTAAACACATTTTATTCCTATTAGTAGAAGTGGACATGCCCGGGTTCGGGTTCGTGGTGGTTTATATATTTTGTCTCTCTCTTTTGCTTCCGCATAGAATGCTCTGAGTTAGGTTCATTGTTTAGAGTCGTTCGATATTTCAATTAAGTGACGTTCCCGTTTGTTTGGTAGTATATGGCGTGGGGCCCCGGCCGGACCTTCTGTCATATGCTTCTTAACGGATGGGCTGCAGCTCAATTGGTGATGAGAGTGGTTTGAAAACTCCTTATCAAGGAGGTTGCGGGTTCAAGACCCGGCCTCAACAATGCGCCGTTGCTGAGAAATAGTGGCGCGGAGAGGCTTTGGGGTGCTTGGGCTGCAGCCCGGTAACGTATTGTGCTGGGCACACCTGGTGAAAGCCCATAGGGCCGGGGCGTTACAAAAAAAGTGCACTTTTTATTGTAACGACCCAGAAGCCGACGTCCGATCGGGACACCGTCCACCGATCTAGCCTCAACTGGCCTTGCTACCGGGCTGCAGCCCAAGCACTCCAACCCCTCTCCAGCCCACTGGCGGGTTGCAGCTCAATTGGTGATGAGAAGTGAAAGAACTCCATAGTTAAGCGTTCTCAGGCTGGAGCAATTCTGGGATGGGTGACCTCCTGGGAAGTCCCCGTGGTGCATGCTTGACTATCGAGTTTGCCTCATCGAAGGGAGGCTGTGGCCACCAACAACCCGCCAGTGGGCTGGAGAGGGGTTGGAGTGCTTGGGCTGCAGCCCGGTAGCAAGGCCAGTTGAGGCTAGATCGGTGGACGGTGTCCCGATCGGACGTCGGCTTCTGGGTCGTTACACCCTCACACCAATGAGCTTTTGATAAGGTGCCCAAAAACTAATGGAGCTTTTGATCAGGTGCTCTAACCAAGATGCAGGTTTTTGCTAAGGTGGTCTGTCACCGGGAGTTAACTTTTGAAGGGAGTTATAACCCTTTGTACATGAGGGGAAATAAGGAAAACAAAAAGGTTGAAGGTGTTCTTCTCTTTCTAAGAAGACTCTTGATGATGATGTTGAAGAGAGCACCCCCTGTCTGATTTAGAATAGGTGACAGCTTCTGGATGGAGCTTCTTCTCTAGATTGCAAATACTCTTCTTTTCTTCTTGCAGTTTAGATCCTGAGCAAATAGTATTGATTGGTGTCTCAGGATATAGATGATCTGCAAGAGAAGAGTTAGCAAAAACAAAACAAGATAGAATAATAATGTTGTTCTTCTTTTTCTCTTCTCTTCTTCTTCTCTTTTTCCTGTACAGCATATGTAATATGTTCTGTATATAATCTGTCGTGATCCTGCTGTATATAAATCTGTTATTCTTCTCTGCTCTTTTCTTTATATATATTCTGGAGATCTGTTCGGCTGATTTGAATTCTTGCCGACAGGAAAGGATATAATATCTCTTTCATTTCCCAGATCCTTGAGCAGACAAATCGCCGTCTTTGGCTTGCTGTAACGGCTATAACATTTAATGCTGCAACGGCTGTATTGTTAAAGATTCAATTGGCTTATAGATAGATATGTTGGCATTTTTATTTCATTGAAATATAAATTTGAAAATTTTCTTTGATGTTGCTGATCATAAAAATTTCTTTTTCTTTTGCTTTAATTAACTCATTTTTTAAATAGGTAATTTGTTCTTCTGATGATTTTAAATCTTCTTTAATTTTATCAGAAATTAATTTGTTTATTATTAGCTCTTTACTAATTCTATTTGCAGAATTTATTAAATTTGTACATGGTGAATTGAAAACAGATTTAAATGCATCAAAGGTAAAATTAGGAATTGAAGTTACCTCAGTTACCTTTTCTTCATCAGATTCAGCATCTGATATGTAATATGAACCATATATGGCCATCATGCAGAAATCTCTGGCTTTTTATTCTTCTTTTTCTTCTTCTTCACTTAGAGTGGATGATGGTTCTGCATCAAAAATATAGTTAGTGAAGGAAGTAGAAGAGGATTCATTTACCATCCTTGAGAGGGAGTTCTAGATGCTTCTTGCTGAAGTGCAATCAGCCACTCTTTGAAGAATGTCTTTTGACATTGATTTAGCCAATATGTTCATGGTCATGACATCAGCACTGATCAGCTTTTCTTGATCATCTGTTGAAGAAGTTGTAGATGGAAGTCCTGGGAAAATAGATTTGTAAATATCTTCATCTATGACATTCATATATAACTTAATTCTAGCTTGCCATAAAGTAAATCTATCCAAATTACAAATTGGTGGATCTGAAAATGAAAAATCCACTTGGGCCATTAGATACAAAAAAAAATTAAGAACTAAGTGATCTTTGTGATTTCAGGTGTTAGCCTGTGTGAAAAAATCAACCTAGCTTTGATACCAATTGAAGGTCAATTGATATGCTTTGATACCAATTGAAAGCCAATTGATATGTTTTGATACCAATTGAAAGTGAGTTTTAGTTCTTAAATATTTTAAAGCTCTTGTTTAAGTTTATTTCAAAATAATGTTATATATATAAGTGTGCTGTGTGAGTAATAACAACAAACACTAAGAATGCATAATAATCGCAGCAAGAAATAAAACATAAAAAGAAATAAAACAATCCAGATGACACAAGATATATAGTAGTTCCCCAATCAACCTTGGTACATCTACTCTTCTACCCACTGGTAGGAATCCACTAGAGGTTTTTGATCAGGTGCCCTCACACCAATGAGCTTTTGATAAGGTGCCCAAAAACCAAGGGAGCTTTTGATCAGGTGCTCTAACTAAGATCCAGGTGCTAAAGTGACCTGTCACCGGGAGTTAACTTTTGAAGGGAGTTATAACCCTTTGTACAGGAGGGGAAATAAAGAAGACAAAAAGGTTGAAGGTGTTCTTCTCTTTCTAAGAAGACTCTTGATGATGATGTTGAAGAGAGCTCCCCCTGTCTGATTTAGAATAGATGACAGCTTCTGGATGGAGCTTCTTCTCTAGATTGCAAATACTCTTCTTTTCTTCTTGCAGTTTAGATCCTGAGCAAATAGTATTGATTGGTGTCTCAGGATATAGATGATCTGCAAGAGAAGAGTTAGCAAAAACAAAATAAGATAGAGTAATAATGTTGTTCTCTGTTTTTGCTGATGTTCTTCTTTTTCTCTTCTTCTTCTTCTTCTCTTTTTCCTATACAGCAAATGTAATATGTTTTGTATATAATCTGCCGTGAACCTGCTGTATATAAATATGCTATTCTTCTCTGCTCTTTTCTTTGTATATATTCTGGAGATCTGTTCGGCTGATTTGAATTCTTGCCGACAGGAAAGGATATAATATCTCTTTCACTTCCCAGATCCTTGAGCATACAAATAGCGGTCTTGGCTTGCTGTAACGGCTATAACATTTAATGCTGCAAAGGCTGTATTGTTAAGGCAGCAATATATATAGCAATATATAAATAGAAATAATAAAATATTGCTTTAATAAATCTGACAGCATATATATATATTTTAGTCGAACTGAGAATGATATAAAAAATAATGTTGCAGATATTTCGTCGAGCTAAGCTTCAAGTTCGTCGACCCCATCATTTGATTCGTCGACCTGAACATTTGAATCGTCGTTCTGAACATCTGATGAATATTCGTCGAACGCAGACTGGAGATCGTCGAACGGAACTTTTCGTCGAACGCAGAGACGGGCTGGATCGTCAACCACTAAATATTGAGTTGTTCGTCGAACGTAGACTTGAGTTCGTCGAACGCAGAATTTCGTCGACAGCTGAACCGGGTTCTGTTCGTCGACCGCTGAGATAATCTGTTCGTCGACCGCTGAGCTGAGGCGGGATCGTCGAGCGCTGCTTGGATTTCGTCGAACGCAGCTTTGAACCTTTTCTTCGACCGCAGAGCGCCGTTCGTCGAACGCAGAAAACTTATGTTATTTTTATCTTTCTCTTATTATTTCAGCCTATTAATTATATCTCTTTTCAGCCTTCTTTCTTAATGGGATTTAATCTAAGTTATACAATGTGTTGTGATAGAAATTTAGACATTAAAGGTGGATCCTAACTCAAATCAAAACTAATGTTCCAACAATCTCCCCCTATTTGAGTTGGGATCCTAATTCAAATTAAGACTAGGTTCTAACAGATTGTGTAGGTATCTGATTGGACATTTGGGGAAAGATTTGACTGTGGTGGGGATATGACTAGGTCCTCTTCCCATTCTTTCAAATTCAACCTTGAATTAATCAGATCTCCTAGTCATACCGGAGGGCAACTATGACAGAGAAGAATGCGACTTTAGCTCGGTACTCGATGGAGAAGTTCGATGGAAGCGAAAATTCTAGTCTGTGGCAGATTCACGTCAAAGATATGTTAGTTGAGCAGGGGCTGATGCGGGTTTTGCGGGGACGAGAAAAATTGGTTGTTGAAGTGAAGGATGAGGAGTGGATTGACTTGGATGAGCGTGCCACTAGCGCCATCAGGATGTGCATTGACGATAAGGTGCTCTTTAACATTGGCGTCGAGGAGTCTGCAATCAAGCTTTGGGATAAGCTTAAAAGATTGTATCTGGCCAAGTCATTGACCACAAGGTTGTTGTTGAAACAACGATTGTATAGGTTGAAGATGCAGGAGGGTGGCAACCTGCATGAGCACTTTAATGTGTTCAACGGCATTCTAAATCAATTGCATGTGGTTGGTGCGAATGTGGAGGAAGAAGATAAGACTTTATTACTTCTTACCTCGCTCCCGCCGTCCTTTAAACACATGGTGACCACGCTCCTGTATGAGAAGGATACAGTGGGGCTAGAGGAGGTCACATCAGCATTATTGTCCAGTCAGATGCTGAAGGACCCCACTCCTGAGGGTGAGCATATTTTGGCGGTTGATGGACGGGGGAGAGCATTCGACGGGGGATCGAGGGGTGAACGAGCTCGGTCGGCTTCGAAGAAGGGAGTTATTTGTTACCACTGTAGACAGAGCGGTCACATCAGGAGAAATTGCCCGCGGCGTGCGCAGAGTTCTAGAGACGTCCAGGATGCGGGTATGGTGACGCTAGTTCTGGGAGTGGAGATTGATGGTCTTTATACCATCACTGAAAGTCATGACGACTTTGACAGCAGATGGATATTAGATTCTGGTGCATCACAACACATGTGCTCGGATGCATCGATGTTCAGTTCTCTGGAGGAGATAACTGGGTCGGTTTATTTAGGTGACGGCTCAGGTTATGAGGTTACAGGCACAGGGACGGTGAACATACGGATGCATGATGAGGTGGTGAGCAGGCTTGAGAGGGTACATCTGGTGTCCAAGCTGCGTAAGAATCTGATATCGTTGGGCAGTTTGGAATCGAGTGGCTGCTCTTTGCGGCAAGAAAAGGAGTTCTTACTGTGACACGTGGGTGTTTCGTGCTCATGAAGGCTGTGCAGTTCGATAGTCTATACTGAATGATGAGGACCACGGTGCGAGGTGGTATGCCCATGATTTTTGCGGTTGATATGGTGGATGGTCGAGGTAGTGCAGTGGATCGTCCTTCTGTGACTCGGGTATCGGCGAGTCAGCTTTTGCGATCTGGGTGCGTCGGCAACCCACAGGTGAACAAGAGCATAGATGGAATTCGACTTGCGACAAGTCGGCTGACACCTCAGACATGAGCTGGTGTTTCGTGCAGATTGGTGCTTTGTGTAGATATTGCTTTGTGCAAACAACTTCATGCAGATAATGCTTCGTGCAGAATGTGGTGTTTGAAATTTAAACCAAGGTGATGATTATTGAATTGGTTTGGACTTTTCAAACTCGCATGTTTTTTAAACTCCACCTAATCTCCCCACCTAATCCCCCCTAATCATCCACCTAATTACCCATGTTATTCATCCCTTTCTTAATTTAATGGTTTCTTGGCACTATAAAAAGAGAGGGGGCAAGCCATGAATCACACCAAAGCCAAACCAAAGAGAGGTAAAGCTTGAAGAGGAGAGTGGTAGTGTACGACCGATGGCGACGGTGGGCGTCGACATCCGATTAAGGGCTGCATCGGCAATGAAGAGCGAAAGCATGCCCGTAGGCTGTGGTGGTTGTGCACAAGTGGCGACATTGGCAGGCTACGCGTTCGCGGCAAGGCCAAGTCCTGACTTGGATCTCTTCTCGGTGGTGGTGGAGGCAGTTGGTCGTCTGACGACGACGAAGGTTCGTTCTGGTACGAATCTTGTGCGTCTGTTTTACGGATTGCAGTCAAGTTCATATTACTACTGCGGATTTTCGTAGTCCGTTCTTCTGCGGTATATTTTCGGACGTGTATCTCTTAATTTGAGTACTTATTAAGTTTATTGTGTTAATAAAATTGTGCAAAGTACGTATCTTCTTGTGATTTTGTATTTAGTTGTTCCTGGGGATTGTGCTTCCGCGACCGGAAATCCTAACACGGTAGTTGTGGTAGGGCCCACTGCATTAGGGGTGTGCAAAAATAACCGAAGAACCGAGAACCGAACCGGAACCGAACTGAACCGAATGGTTTGGGTCGGTTCCAAATAGGTTCGGTTCGGGTCCGGTTCTCATAATACCAGAACCGATAATTCGGTTCGGTTCCTGGTTCCAAGGGTCGGGTACCCAGAACCGACCCGAGAACTGATTATCAATGCTAAAGAAAATATTTTGAGACAACGGTTATAGTCGTACTGCTTAATACGCGAAAATAATTGAGAATATAATCGTGTTGCTAAAGAAAATAGTTGTTGTACTTGTGTAGTTCTATGACTTCAATATTATAAAGAGTCTTTATTCAATTATTTTGAGTCATAGGTAGAACCAAGAACCGAACCGGAACCGAACCGAAGCAAGCGGTTCGGATCTGGTTCTATACTTTAGGACCATGAGTTGGTTCCGGTTCCAAAAGTTTGCAACCGAACCTATATGGATCGGTTCTTGGTTTTGGGTGGAACCGAACCGACCGAACCGATCCAAGTTGCAACCTTACACTGCATGATAAACTTGGTATTAGATTCATTCGATCCACCATTCGCGTACATCCACATACAAAAGAATCTCGAGGAAAAAGAGAGGCGCACAAGCCATATTCGACGTTGTAACCGACCAATGAATCATTATTTCTTCAGATCTCACATCTACAGTCGCTCTTCTGCAATCGTAAAAGCCTTAGCTCACACTGGCATTGCATTATCCTTCTGCAAATCTCTACTCTTGACACTGGTTTGACTCATCGACGGCCACGCTGCCCCCGTGGTATGTCATCAATGCATTGTTGCACATGTAGAATGACACCATCCAAGCCTTTTTCGGATTTTGCATAAGCATCTATTCAAATCAACAGGCAATCGTGATTGTCCAAGACTACTGGGAGAAATTACTGTCTCAGTTAGCACTCGATACTTGAGCTACTATGTCATTGACGGATTTGGGGGGGATAAAGTGCATTTTTGCACTTTATCGTGAAGTGCGGGGCATCCAACCGTCCACGTGGCCATCTAAAAGTGCACATATCTCAAAGTGTATTGCACATGACCCGTGAACTGTTGGATGGTCGCACTTCACGATAAAGTGCGGCAATGCACTTTACCACCCCGCCTCCATCATTGACCCCCTTTATCGCTAGCTAGGCTTGTCAGGATCGAGATCTTACGTCAGATCGGTCGGCAGTGGTACGATCGTAAAACGTGGGATCGACACGAAACAGTAAGATCTTACTTATTATACAAAATAAAAAAAATCTAATTTATATATAAAAATATCTAGTAGATCAACAATCATAAAGCATATATATAAAAAAAGTTCAACTGCATAGTAATTAGTAAATAGTAATAGTACATTTACCTCATTCAAAATAAAAATAAGTCATCTAAGCTAAAGTCCTCCGAATTTCCTAATGAAGCATCTTCGTCGCCTTCATATATCCCAAGATCTTGTTCTCCTCCCCCTATGTGAACGGACCACTTGGTCCTCTTCAATATCCAGAGGCTCTATGTCAATATCCGCATCATCTTCATCGACAACAATCCACTCATTATCGGATGGAATATCATCAAAATTATGTGCATGAGTTTTCTTCAACTTGCTATTGGTCAAACGAGAGCCATGACTCGGAGGAGTCTGTGACGCAGAGGAAGAGGAAACCGATTGGGATGTTTCGTTTTAAATTTAATTAGGTCTGCAATCTTGCTCTGCAGAGGAAGAGGAAACCGCGATTTTACCTTCGTCGAGCGGCCTGCAATCTTGCTCTGCGTAAATTAGGTCGGCGACTATGATGCAGAGGAAGAGGAAACCGATAGTCCAGCGTCGAGCGGCCTGCAATCTTGCTCTGCAGAGGAAGAGGAAAGTCCAGCGTCGAGCGGCCTGCAATCTTGCTCGGCAGAGGAAGAGGAAGAGGAAAGTCCAGCGTCGAGCGGCTCTGCGTAAATTAGGTCGGCCTGCAATCGTAAATTAGGTCCAGCGTCGGCAGGACTTTTCTTTTTATTCGGACGCGTGAAGTAAGATCGCGCAGGATCGTAAGATCGTACGATCTTACGATCCTGAACAGCGATCTTACCGATCCTAGCCAACCAGCTATTTTACCTCCAGCCCGAAATGTTGCCCCCTAAAAAATCGTAAGATCGTAAGATCTTACGTGTAAAATCGCGATTTTGAAAACCTTATAGCTAGCAGGTCCCTTTCGCACCATCGATCCATATTGTCATCATTTAGCATACCTCCTCTCCAATCGTCGAGTCCTACTTTTCTCATTCATCGAGCGATGTGTAACTTTCAATTTCACCATAAAGTTAACAAATCTTTGATAATAACACTCGCTCTCTACATAAGCAACGAACAACCAGCAATAGTTGTTTCTTCCACCCCATTAAGGAGAAAGGATTATACCTATTTTGTGACGACGGCTCATCATCAAAGCATCGCCTAATATGCCTATTGACACACCTAATATGGACACACCTAATATGGCTATGAAAACACCATAATCAACACTTAAAACCATTTAAAATATCCTTTTCTCTTTTTCTCGTTGTGGTTATGTACAACCAACCCGATTTTTTCTAGGTTTTTCGTTTTCCCCTTTTCTCTCCGTCTTTCCTTCCGCCGCCTCCCGATAGTGTTCCCAGCGGCATCCTCCTCCTTCCCTCCGGCGGCTGGTGAGGCTTGGAGCAGTATACGACGTCGGCGACTGACCTTGTAGTCCCTCAATACACGAGTCCGGTGACTGCCCTTGAAGTCGGTCACCCTCCTTCCCTTCGGCCTTGGAGCTTCACCAGAATTTCCCTTCCACGAGCACAGGTGTGGTTTGTTTAAATCTTTTAGTATCTAAATCGCCGCCTCCCCTAACTCGCCAGTAGCCTTGATTTTGTCTAAATCTTTTGCCTCCCTGCCATTTTCAGCGACGTCGGAGCTGATTGACCGTGTATTCCGACCTCGAACAGTCCTGTTGATGCTCGAAATTTGCAGAAGGATTGAGCATTACTTGGTAATTTACAGCGGTACTTGGCAAAACCGACCATAAGATTCAGCATCAATTGGTAAAAAACAGCATTACTTTATAATTTTTGGGTTTAGTTTATGGTTTTTACTCAGATTTTGTCTTAATCTTTTGGGTAATGTTCAGCATTACTTGGTAATTTTCAGCAATACTTGGCAAAACCGACCATAAGATTCAGCATCAATTGGTAAAAATCAGCATTACTTTGTAATTTTTCGATTTAGTTTATGGTTTTTACTCAGATTTTGTCTTAATCTTTTGAATAAAATTCATGAAAATCTTGTTTTATAAATTTTGCTCATGTTTGGATTTCAAATGGATGTTTTTATTTCGTTTTCGTATAGGTTAAAATTAAAAAGGAACACAGATTGTTGTTAATGAGTGGATCATCTAAAGGCAGTCAAGTAAATGTTGGATTGCATTTTATGACTGATACCATATTCCATAGTAAAGAGGAGGTTGCCCTCGTGTTCATTCGAATAGAGTGAAGAAAATTTTCATTTTATTACAGAAGGAGGGGATTGACACAAGAATTGAGTTTAGAAGATCAATCACAAACTCATTTTGGACTTGTTTAACTTTTCTTTGATTACTAGTGTTTTTTGAAACTTTTTTCTTGTATGGGATCGTTTAATTTTTTTTTTTTGTTATGCCAAAAGACTTCTTTTGAATTTTTTATTTTTCTAATGAAAAAAACTATTTCTAATAATTGGTGTGTCCATAGCCAGTTGGTGTATAAATAGCTGAATTTGGTTGCACATAAATTTTGGTTGTCCATAGTTATATTAGGTGTGCCCGTAACACCTCTCTAAATTAAAAAACCAAAAGATGAAGACAAGGAATTAGCTCGTGACCCCGCGAGACTAAAAAATCAAATCCACTCTGAGTTTGAGGACAAGCTCATTTTGAAGGAAGGATGGATGTTATGTATATTTATTCTAATGAATCTATTGTTATATTCTTTAGATGTGTTTTTATTAAGAATCGTGTTTAAATGTCGTGAATAAAAGTTAATTAGGAGTTTATTTTGTTTGGATATTCTAATATATTGTTCAATTGCACGACTAAATTACAAAAGGTATGTGTGTGTATGTGTTGTGTTTATATGTCATTGGGGCTAGAATGGAAAAATAGAGCAAGAATAGATATTTTATTTTCCGGTTGGTGTTTCATCTCCCATTTTTATACCCTACATAGAAGGATTTAGTAGATCTCCCTCATGCTTTCCATCTTCAACAGTAGCGCCAAGGCTCCACTATGTGGTTATTGTTAGAAATTTTAATTATAAAACATTATAAATTAAATGTTTTGATTGGAGCTAAATGGTGTTTGGTGTTTGGGCTCCTCATTATGATGGAAAAGCTCAAAACCAAATTGGAGGGAATCCAAATTATTTGGAGGGAAACCTTTCATAAAAGAAAGGATAAACCTTTAGTCCCACCTTACTTATTTGCTTTCTAGCCAAAGAATATTTATATGTATTCACTCCTTATTTGTTCAAAAGAACATAATGAGAAACTATGAACCACACGCGCGCGCGCGCACACGCACCGGACCGGATCCGGATTTGGGATTTGGGATTTGGGATTTGGGATTTGGGATTTGGGATTTGGGATTTGGGATTTGGGGAATAATTGAATTGTATTTTTTGTTCCAAATAGCTTCATAACATTTTACTCGGAGATGCGTCGATTAGAATTCGAAGCTGCGTCGAATAGATTTCGACGTAGCGTCGTTTAGCCCGTTAGAGTTGCGTGGCGTCGAATGGAACTCGACGCATGTGTCGATTGAACTCGACGTAGCGTCGATAAGTCCTGCGTCGATAGAGAATGATATAATGTCGACGCAACGTCGATTTCTCTTCTCGTTCTGCCGTTGTTACGCGTTTTCTTAACCGCTCTTTTGCGCGTCTTTCTCGCCAATATTTACGTTGAAAATATTCAACGTTTATTTTCCTGATTATGATCCTTCCCTATATAACCGTTCGTATTTATTGTGGCATTATTTTATTGCCGTTTTACGAGATCGAATTTCACTGAAGATCTTGCGGTCCAAGTTTTATAAATACTCGTTCTTTCTGCAATTCTCTTACGCTCTATTACACGCTCTGATACGCT
The DNA here is from genome assembly GCA_033032865.1 of Dactylorhiza incarnata. Lineage (NCBI taxonomy): Eukaryota > Viridiplantae > Streptophyta > Magnoliopsida > Asparagales > Orchidaceae > Dactylorhiza > Dactylorhiza incarnata. The sequence continues at coordinate 9,109,748 of JAWHQI010000087.1, read as the reverse complement.
CTTCTGTTCTCTCTATTCTGTGACGATCTTCTACGTGATTTCATTTTCTTTACATTCGCTTCATCAAGTGGGGGTTCGGGTGCTTTGTGCTTCTTCGGTGTCCGCGCACATCGGAGTTTCGGGATCTAGCCGGGTGTTGTACCTTGGAGGAGTGAGCATCGGTTGAAAGCCCTGCCGGAGGGTGGTGCAACTTCTTTAGGGCAGTGACCACACGCCTTACCCAGGCTCGATTCTAAACTATATATTACTCTCTATTTTATTTCTCACCCCTTCATGCAATTTTGTTATTTTTGCTGCTCATATATATATAGATCTGCTGTTTTATAAAAGTTTTTAAAACCGAAAATATATCATTTTTGAATATTAATATAGGAATATATTAGATAATATTCCAACAATCTAAAGAAGTTTGTAATTCCACATCAATAGAATAAATAAAATCAAATAATCAAAATGATCATCTCTGTTTTATTGTTTACATGTACTGTTATTTATTGTATGTATTTTAAATTTCAGAAATCACTAATGGCATCTAGATCTGAGGATTCTGCCGGGATCAAACCCGAGAAATTCAATGGAAATGGTTTTCGTCGTTGGCAAGCACAAATAGAATACTGGCTTAACACCTTAGGTCTTTTATCTGCAATCTTTGATATTACTGCCGTAGAAACTGAAATCTCTAGCGCTGCAAATGCAGTCGCTTCAACTCTTCCTTCATCCTCATCCTCAACTGCAAACACCACTAGAACTTACGTAAGACGTGTTCCTTATAGAGATCCGGTAGATATTGAATATCATTGCCGTAACCGAATTCTAAGTGCTTTGTCTGATAGTCTTTACGATGTCTTCCTTCAATATCGTACGGCTAAGGATTTGTGGTATGCTCTTGAAGCACGTTAATACCTCAGACAATGCGGGTATAGAACGTTACAATATTTTCTAACCTCCACAAATTCAAGATTGATGGCTTCCAAGCCCATCAATCCTCAACTCCATCAACTAGATGAGATGTTGTCCAAGATCCGAGCCGGATGGCTCAATCCTTTCCGAAAATTATCTTGTGCATGTCTTATTGATTCTCTTCCCGATGTCATGGTCCGGCTTAGCACTAGACTAAGCATGACCAATCAAACCTCAACTTATGTTCAAATCCAAAATGCAATCCGCATAGAGGAGGAAACATAAGAGCAAAAATTCTAAAGCTCCCAAAGGACCTTGCTCCTAAGTGAATCTAACCGAATCGCAAGGCAATCATTCTCTCACTAACACTTCAAAGGCAAAGGCAAGATCAAAAGAAACCTTTCCGTCCAGGTTCCCGCCATCAAAAACCCAATCATCCCAAGCATGGTCCCTCTAACCAAAACCCAGGTAAAGGGAAATGGTGCTTCATCTGCGGGCCGCACAAACCATCTGTCTACCAACTGCTTCTACAAGAAGACAGAACCCCGTGGTTGGTAAGTCTCGTGGAGACAAGCCTCAGGCCAACATGATTCAAGGCACTGGTTCAACCTATCTTCAGGTAGATTATACTCCTAGTCTTCTTCTCACTTGTTCATCAGATTGGTGGCTGATTCCGGAGCAAATGTTCATACTGTTCTTGATCATTCTTGCTTTGCCACCTTTCAGGACATCAGTGGAGGAAGCGTGATCTTAGGAGATGCTTCTTCGGACACAAATACTTGGACGCGGGCGAGTGGATCTTAGGTTGGACATCCGGGAAGACATTAGCCTTGCATGATGTGTCTTATGTGCCGAGAGTTAGGAAGAATCTTGTTAGCGGATCTTTGCTAGTGAAGAAAGGCTATAAGATTGTCTTAGAGTCAAATAAAGTTGTAATAATATTTAATGATGTTTTTTATTGGTAAAGGTATATATCTGCGATGGTGTATTCAAATGTAATATTGCTGATTAGAAATAAATCAGATTTCATCTTCTTCTTCCTTGGTTTCAAATTCTTCTCATGTTTTTGGCATGCTAGATTAGGACATGTGAATCAGATTCAATGAAAAGAATGATGACTTTAAAATTTAATTCCGAAATTTTAATATTGCACCAAGTTCTAGATTGTGAAATTTGTGTACAATCTAAATTTTTCTAGGAAACCTTTTAAAACAGTGGAAAGAACTTCAAAACCTTTAGAGTTAATTCACTCGGATGTGTGTGACTCGAACCGCCAACCCACTAGAGGTGGAAATAAATATTTTTGTAACTTTTATTGATGACTTTTACTAAATATTGTTAACATATATTTATTAAAAACTAAAGATGAAGTCTTTTCATATTTTAAGATTTTTCAAAGCGGAAGTAGAAAATCAATTAGGATCATCGATTAAAATTCTTAGATCCGATCGAGGTGGAGAATACACTTCGAATGAATTAACCCAATTTTGCCAAGAACATGGGATTATTCATCAAGTGACTGCTCCATATTCTCCTCAATCGAATGGTGTAGCTGAACGTAAAAATCGGACCTTGATGAACAGGTCAATGCCATGTTAGCGAGTCCGGTGCCCCGGAAAATCTCTGGGGAGAAGCGTTGCTCACTTCCTCCTTCATCCTTAATAGAATTCCCTCTAAACAAAACGATAAGACACCTTTTTGAATTATTTCAATTAGAAAACCTAACCTCCAAATCTTCGAGTGTGGGGGGTGTTTAGCTAAGGTAGCAATTCCTGAACCGAAGAGAAAGAAACTAGGACCAAAAACATTAGACTCAATTTTCATAGGATATGCATCCGATAGTAGTGCTAATAGATTTCTCATCACTAATTCTCTAATTAGTGAAATATCTAACAACACCATTATAGAAGCTAGAGATGCAGCGTATTTTGAAAATAAATTTCCAAATAAACTAAATAACTCATCTCAACCTTCAACTAGCTCAAACCAACCTTCCACTTCTTCTATAGAACCCATTAGAAAATGATGAACCTAGAAGAAGCAAAAGAGTTAGAACCGAAAGATCCTATGGGGATGACTACTTCACTTATCTAATGAAGGAGATCCTAATACATATGAGGAAGCAATGACCTCATCTGATTTATCCCTTTTGGAAAGAAGCAATTAATCTAGAAATTAATTCTATCTTAGAAAATAAAACTTGGATCCTAACCGATTTACCACCCGGTGCCAAAGCCATAGGATGTAAATGGATTTTTAGAAAGAAATTAAATCCGGATGGATCCATAGATAAATTATAAGGCTCGCCTTGTAGCTAAAGGCTATTGCCCAAAAACAAGGAATAGATTATCTAGACAACATATGCTCCCGTAGCTAGAATAACCTCTCTTCGTATTCTAGTCGCATTGGCTTCGATCCATAGGATGATCATTCATCAAATGATGTCAAGACCGGCCTTCTTGCATGGAGACTTAGAAGAAGAAGTCTACATGTCTCAACCCGAAGGTTTGTGGTCAAAGGCCCAAGAAACCAAAGTTTGTAAATTAATTAAATCTCCTTTACGGCTTAAAACAAGCACCTAATAATGGACATCAAAAGTTTGACTCCGTACAGTCTTAACTTTTTGGTTTTCAAATCTAATGAATTTGATAAATTGTATTTATGCCAAACAAAACGGAAATGAAATTGTATTGTTATGTCTCTATGTAGATGACATTTTAATTTTTGGAAACTCAATTAAAATTATTAATGAAACCAAAATTAATTTATCATCCAATTTTGATATGAAAGATTTGGGGGGAAGCAAACATTATATTAGGAATGAAATTAGTTAAAAATGATTCTAGCGTATCATTATCTCTTTCGCACTCGATTGAGAAAATGTTGATTAAATTCAAACTTATATGATTCCATTCCCACTTCTACTCCATATGACGCCTTGTGCTAAAACTTTGTAAAAATACTAATGAACCTGTTTGATCAACATAGGTATGCACAAATGATAGGATCACTTCTATACATAGCTAACCGCACTAGGCCCCGACATTTCCTATGTCGTAGGCCGCCTTAGTAGATATACTAGTAATCCAAGTGATGAACATTGGATAGCACTAAATAGAATATTTAAATATACTTCGTGGAACTATGGATAGTTTAGTGTACACGGGATTTTCCTGGAGTACTAGAAGGATATTCAGATGCCAATTGGGTAACTGATTCGTTAGACGTTAAGTCAACAACGGGCTATGTATTCCTCCTTGGAGGTGCTGCCATTTCATGGGCTTCTACAAAACAAACAGTTATTTCTAGAAGCACCATGGAATCGGAGCTTATAGCTTTGGACACTACATGTGCCGAAGCAGAATGGATTAAAAATTTACTTAGTGAAATTCCTTTAATTGAAAACCCCATGCCTGCTATCTCTTTACATTGTGATAATAAAAGTGTTATTGATTTAACTGCTTCTAATAGTACTAATTCCAAAATGAATAAGTTCATGAGAATCAGGTACAAGTCGTGAAGCAAAGAAGAAAAGAAGTGATATCACTCAACTATGTAAAGTCAGAATTGAATCTGGCTGATAATCTACCAAGGGATTGTCTCGAAGGGAGATATTGTTGTCATCGAGGGGAATGGGGCTTAAGCCCACATGATTTGCTTGCAACGGTGGATACCCAACCCATGTGATTGGAGATCCCATGAAGTGGGTTCAATGTGGTAGAAACGAAGCCGTTGATGTAGCATAGTTGGGAGCACAAAATATAAGGTTGAGAAAACCTTCTCCCCATTCCTATGATGTTGTGCTCTACGTAACAAGTTAGGATAAACTTAATTAAGTTCTTAATGGTTGTCAAAGGCATATTTCTTTGCGAGATATTGGTTACGAATATCTCTTGAGGCACCACCTATGTGGGGTTGTTGTGAGGCCGTAACTTTGGGATCCAGGCTGAACCCAAAATAACTCTCATGAAAAATCAAGGAATGCGCATGGCCATTAACGCGCCCACCGCCATAACCCAAGAACAACCAATCTTTTGTGTGCTTATCTAATTTACCGGTCTAAAGTTTATAATTCAAAGCCTCTGGCACATTATACTCTTCGGTAGAGGAAGTAAGTACTAAGTATAGATTCAAGGTAACCATTCCATCTATACCCATTGCATTAGATACAACTTGATGAAGCAAATTTGTATTTGATTTTATTTATTATTAGTAATATCATATTTATGAAGTTCGCTTTTGGTTTATCGCTTTTGTGGGGGATTGTTAGAAATTTTAATTATAAAACATTATAAATTAAATGTTTTGATTGGAGCTAAATGGTGTTGGTGTTTGGGCTCCTCATTATGATGGAAAAGCTCAAAACCAAATTGGAGGGAATCCAAATTATTTGGAGAGAAACCTTTCATAAAAGAAAGGATGAACATTTAGTCCCACCTTGCTTATTGCTTTCTAGCCAAAGAATATTTCTATGTATTCACTCCTTCTTATTTGTTCAAAAGAACATAATGAGAAACTATGAACCACACTGCGCGCGCGCGCGCACACACCGCACCGGACCGGATCCAGATTTCGGATTTGGGATTTGGGATTTGGGATTTGGGATTTGGGGAATAATTGAATTGTATTTTTTGTTCCAAATAGCTTCATAACATTTTACTCGGAGATGCGTCGATTAGAATTCGGAGCTGCGTCGAATAGATTTCGACGTAGCGTCGTTTTGCCCGCTGGAGTTGCGTGGCGTCGAATGGAACTCGACGCATGTGTCGATTGAACTCGGCGTAGCGTCGATAAGGCTTGCGTCGATAAGTCATGCGTCGATAGAACTCGACGTAGCGTCGATATAATGTCGACGCAACGTCAATTTCTCTTCTCGTTCTGCCGTTGTTACGCGTTTTCTTAACCGCTCTTTTGCGCGTCTTTTTCGCCAATATTTACGTTGAAAATATTCAACGTTTATTTTCCTGATTATGATCCTTCCCTATATAACCGTTCGTATTTATTGTGGCTTTATTTTATTGCCGTTTTACGAGATCGAATTTCACTGAAGATCTTGCGGTCCAAGTTTTATAAATACTCGTTCTTTCTGCAATTCTCTTACGCTCTATTACACGCTCTGATACGCTCTTCTGTTCTCTCTATTCTGTGACGATCTTCTACGTGATTTCATTTTCTTTACATTTGCTTCATCAAGTGGGGGTTCGGGTGCTCTGTGCTTCTTCGGTGTCCGCGCACATCGGAGTTTCGGGATCTAGCCGGGTGTTGTACCTTGGAGAAGTGAGCATCGGTTGAAAGCCCCTGCCAGAGGGTGGTGCAACTTCTTTAGGGCAGTGACCACACGCCTTACCCAAGCTCGATTCTAAACAATATATTACTCTCTATTTTATTTTTCACCCCTTCATGCAATTTTGTTATTTTTGCTGCTCATATATATATAGATCTGCTGTTTTATAAAAGTTTTTAAAACCGAAAATATATCATTTTTGAATATTAATATAGGAATATATTAGAAAATATTCCAACAGTTATGACCTTTGGATCATAACAAACTCATATAATAGGTTTGGTCGAATGCTTTAGCAACACGGATTGTGTACTGGGCTATAGACCCATCTAAATTTTTGTTAATAGCGTACACCTACCGATAACCTACTACATATTTCCATTTACAGAATAAGATCTCAAGTAATATTAATTTCTAATGATTCAATCTCCTCAGGCATGACATCTTTCCACTCAAACAAACACAACGCCAATGGAGTGAGATGGCAAGTTAGTTAAAAAAGGATAAACTAGCACATAAAGGCTCCGTTTGTTTTGCTCCGGTGAGTTTGGACAAAAACGTAACCGTCGTAGAATGTATGTTTGGCCATTAAAAAAGAAGATTAGTTTTGAACATAAAAGTGGATGAAATTCTTTAGGTGAGGTCGGGCGTTTACGAACGACGATTCATAATCACCAAGTTCGTGACCACCATCACCGTGCCAAACGGAGCCAAAGAGTCCCGAGGAATATAGGTTGCAATTTGATGTTGAGTGAATGATCATTGATCCTTCAGTCCAATTTGTAGGGACGTAGCATGGCAATAAGAAATGGAATTAAAGAAAGTAGCATCCTTAGTCCTTACAAACAAATGTTTGTTTTAAAGAGTGATTGTAACACTTACATTCTATTTGAGTCACTCAATAACCAAGAAAAAAACACTTGAAGGATTTGAGATCAAATTTCCCACCTCCCTGACCAATTGATGGACAAATCTTAAAAAATTAGGAAGTTTTTTGCCTGTTGTGCATTAAGCATCCTCCAATTATAAAGTTTTTGCACATTGGACCTTAAATATTTAATTTTGGTACTCTACACTCTCAAAGATTTTAATATTGGCATTTTGCGCCCTCCTAATGGAATATTTAAGGTGTAAAATGTCAATATTAAAGCATTTAGGGGTGCAAAGTGTCAAAATTAAATATTTATGCTGCAATGTGCAAAAATCTCCTAATTAGAGGGTGCTTAGTGCCAATCTCACTCAAATTATATCCAAAATGATTATGTTAGTTGCCCATGACATAAATCATAGCCTAATTAATAATGTTGGTTGTGCATGATTCAAATAATATCCTAAAGTTCTCCGATCAAAAAAATCATAAATGGCTTTGGAAGCTACGAGAAGATAAAAGTGGAGGATACTTGGGGAAACGCTAGATGCCTCATCGGCCTACACCGCCTGTTGTCCCCAAGAACAATGTCAGTGCCAAAACCTATGAGCTCTAGTATAAGCTGCACTTCGGATTGGCACAGACCGGCCAAGCAGCGCCGAATTGATTTGGAGTAGCTCGGTTTAGACCAGTTCAATATCAAGCCACCAAGGTCAAGAAAACTCTAAGGCTCCGTTTAGCGTGTCGTTTTTGCTCTGGTGAGTTTGGACAAAAAACACCGCCATCATAGAATGTGTGTTTGGCATAACAACAGTTATGACCGCCGCCGAGAAAAGAAAACTAGTTTTGAACATAAAAGTGGATGAAGTTCCATAGGTAAGGTCGGGCATTCACGAACGACGGATCATAGTTATCGTGTTCACGACCGCCACCGTTGTGCCAAACGGAGCCTATATAGTATCTTCTTGGTGTACTTAAAGTCACCTTGACGAGTCTGACGCAGCAATTGAGCCGAAAGTCAATTCCAACCCCTTTGAAGTTTTTAAGGATACTGAACATAGATATTATAGCAAACACCAAGAATATTAATGATAGTTAGGTAAACTTCATTGGAGGGAAATGATCATTATAAATGAATACATATTTCCCTTTTTTTTCTTTTATAATATATCCTCATGTGCAAGCAAAAACATTAGTTAGGAAATTCATCTATGAAGTTCACCTCTTTACTCTGCCCGGGAAGATGAACATCTCAAAGCTTGATTGAAAGCTTCATTTTGTCCACCATTCAAATTCTCTTCATCTTCCACATGCCAACAAGAAAAGAAACAAATTGTCAAAACAAAATTTTCTTTCACACAGCAGATAGAGAATTGCTCAGAAATCCGGCTTAGTTTCTAACCGTGGAGAGTACTCGTCCATTGATCTTCTGATTTGCTATCTTTCTTAAACAGATCACTTGACCTCAACATATCCCCAGTTCCTTCTTCCATACTGACCCGCGGCCATGATTCTTGGTCCCTGCTTGCCCAATTTTTTCCGCAGGAAATGTTGACCTTGTTTACCCTGACATCTGCCGCTGAATCATTAATGGCGAGACCACCAAATTTGGATTTTATTCCGGGCAACATTACTCCTCACAGAATTGGAGTTCAGATTTTCATACTTCTGAATGTTTCTCAAAGGAGAATCCATTGATGAACTCAACTCTCGCACCCCATCAAAGCGTTTCGCAAGAACAATTTCTTCAGGTACATTGATTTTGGCTTCTAAATAGTCCAGATTCGCTTCAGGTTTTTCAATTACATCGTAACCCGCACATTTATCTGTGTCATCAGTGCAGCCGCCACCTTCGCCAATCGTGACTTTGGAATCAAACTGTTCAACTATAACAGTTTGATCACTTGGCAACCCATAGTCCAGCCATAGATCAGCCCACAAATTCTCCATAAAAATAACTACATGTCGATCCCTGTAATGCTTGAGCTCATTCTGAAGAGAAACAAATGGCTGACAACAAAAATGAAAAAGAAAGAATAAAGCAAAAGATGAATCAAGGCCGGACAAGACAAAATGCAAGTGTCTAAGAGAAGCGAAGCAGAACCTGAGCTTTGCAATCCAAGGCGAGACGGAGGAAAGCCGCAGATACAAAATGCTTCCCACTGGTTTCTGCAAACTTGATCTGCGAAAGCCAGTATGATGAGGTTTCGAGCCGATCAAGCCGACATTTACTACAATTTTCAGCGCTCTGATATGGAGTTTCCTGCATCAATGAATCTTTCGAGAAACAGGCGTTGACGGCAACAAATCATCCACCACACTGGGCGGTGGAAGTTCTCGGAAGGTCACATGCTGATTTTTTATGCCGCTACCGGACTTTGTGCCTCCTGCAACAGGCAAGGCGCTGGAAACTTTCTTCTGCGGATTGATGGGTTTCTTTGAGACCCCTGAAGGTTTCCATGGCTTTGTTGTTATAGGTTTCTGGGACGGCCTCTCGATCGTGATGTTGCCGCTTAGGTTTCTTCCAAATGTGCGCTTAGGCCTGTGAGAGAGCAAGAAGATGTCTAGATTGCATGTTTCTGGCAAAATAAAGTTAAGAAAATGTTAGATTTCTTCAGATCTATGATACTCACTTGGATTGGGCAAGCGATGCTGAAGGTTTGGGTTGATCCGTCTCGTTCTTCATGGCGAGATTTGCCGCCGGCCGGCGTTTTCCCTGTAACCATTTGAAATTGCAAATTTACAAGGAGATTCAGGATATCGTGAAAGCGAAAGAGAGAGAGAGAGACCTAGAAAGAAAAGGGGTGGGATGGGGATCCATGGAAAATGGTCGGTACGAGAACGATGATCGGAGTCGGAAAGAAAAGGAAATGGGGCAGGAGTTTGAATTTGAAAGTTGAAAAGTGGCGCCCCTGACTAGCCCTGTGCAAAAATATCCGAAGAACCGAGAACCGGACCGAAACCGACACGAACCGGACGGCTCGGGTCGGTTCTCACATCGGTCGGTTCGGTTCCGGTTCTTAAAAAAAAACGGCGGTTCGGTTCGGTTCTCGGGTCCCGTGGTTGGGTACCCGAGAACCAATCCGAACCGCATATTTGAATAATATTTTTAATTGGCATGGATTATCCCGCTGTCAATCTGATATACTCATACATATTAATGTTTTATACTTTTATATTCAGATGAATCAGATCCCCGTCTCCTCGCCCTAGCCCCGCTCGCCCGCTCCCGCTCCCAATCACGCTCCCTAGCCCCGCTCGCCCTAGCCCCGCTCGCCCGCTCCCGCTCCCCATCCCCGTCTCCCCAGCGTACAGGAACGGCTCCTCCTCCGCCTCCCCAGCGAACAGGAATGGCTCCTCCTCGTGCCTTCGACCCAACCTCACGATCTCAGACGCCATCTAGCCGACGATCATGTTTTGTTTGATATCTTGTTATCAATGAAATAGAATTTAAAGAACCGAGAACCGAACCGGAACCGAACCGGAATCGAACCAGAACCGAACCGACATATTCGGTTCGGTTCCGGTTCTACAAATTAGAACCGTGGGTCGGTTCCGGTTCCAAAATATTGGAACCGAACCTATGCGGGTCGGTTCTTGGTTCTGAGTGGAACCGAACCGATCCGAGTTGCAGGGCTACCCCTGACGGATAAAGGCAGGAATTAAGAGAGGGGTTTAGGTTAAGATAAATTGTTCCTGCTATGTGGCAGTTCACTGTTGGCTTAAACAATGGAAGCCAGGTAATTTTGTTGCTTCTGAACAACGTATCGCGGAGCTTCACGAAGATCTGCCAGTGAACACACCGAGTAAGAGGCGGTAAATGAGCGGGAACGGATATGTCTGGTAGGCCTGGTAGGTCTCGGCCTTCAATTATTTTTAGGTGATTGTTATCCGCACTTCAGTTTTTGCTATCAGCACTCTTTTTGAATGAGTTATTATGCGTCTTTTGGAAATACGTCTTGTACATGTATTTTTAGGAAAAATGTTCAACATGAAAGTTGTATATCTCGTCGAAATCTACAACTTTCGTGTTAACACTTTTCCTAAAAATGCATGCACAACCAAAAATTCGCTATAGTTACGCATATATTTCAATCAGGGCGGCAATACGTCTTGTGCGTGCATTCTTAAGAAAAGTGTTCAACACTAAAGTTATAGATCTCGATGAGATCTACAACTTTCGTGTTGATCATTTTTCCTAAAAATGCTTATACAAGACGTATTTTTAAAAGGCGCGTAATAACTCATACAAAAAAGTGCGAATAGCCAAAACTGTAGTGCGGATAACAATCACCTATTTTTATTTAAAATCTATTTTTTAAATTTTATATTATTAGATACTTTAATAGATATTAATATTATTATATAAATTAATAAATTCAAATCAAAATTCACGAACAATGAATTTAAGTAGAATGGAAAATAAATAATTTATTATTATTAACATAAAATAATATTATAATTTTGTACACTCATTATTAAAAATAAAGAGCAAATTAAAATTTATAATAATAATAAATTCGTGCAAACAACTATCTTTAAAAAAAATGTATGTATTTTCTAAAAAAAATATACAATCTTAATAATTTAATCTTGACCAACCATAAAGTTGTTTAGCGCCTCATCAACCTCTGACGAGTTATCTTCAATCGAGTTAATATGTTGCGTCATCTTCATAGCATTCAAGTGATCCTTATAACATATGTAGATTTCCAGCGACTTTTCGTTCAGCCGGCTCCTTCGTACATTTAAAATCATGTCATTCAAAGAAAACGCAGATTCTGAAGTTATCGTACTAACATGGATTGTTAGTAAATCATGAGTCATTAAGGACATTATCGAATGAAATACTCATAATTTTATTTTAATTTAAAATTCACAAATACATTTTATATTATTTGGTATATTGCTTGACTGGTACGTGGAACTTGGAAACTCTCAGAACATATGATATGTTTGTAAAGATCCTATGAAATGAGATCGATTCAGTGACGAGTTATACTTATATATATAATAATAATAATTTCAGAATGCTACTCCAACCGTCGCTCGTTAAATTTACTCTATCTTCGAATTTATCAAAATAATTAATTAGAGTTTTTTTTTGCATTCACATAGGCTTTATATGCATCACACTTAATAGTTTCTCTACTTGATGATATTTTGGTTGAAGTGTTTTGTGGATGTATGCAATATCGTCATCATTATCATTGTGATTGAACGTCATTCCACGATTAATGACGTTCTTCATTTGCAGCTCTCGTTAACGCATTTGATCATACATCCAAATTCGTCCGGCTTCTAAAGTTTGTGCTTGGCTAGACTCTGGAGCTTTTTTCACAATGCACACCTTGACATGACATGTTAGTGTTGAGTTTTCGACAACAGTCAGCAGTTCAAACAATGCTTACATTTCGCCCTGAATTTAGAGCTAATCCGCACTTTTTCAAAATGCTCCCAAAGAGGGGTCGTGTGATTATTCTCCACAATTTCATGACCGATTGATGAGAAAGACGATGCCAACGAGGCGACCATCAATGAGAACGATTGAGAATTTGAGGGAGTGAGAAAGAGAGAGAATAAGAGAGATGAGAAAGAGAGTGATAAAAAAACATGCATCCACTCATGTATTAGCGCTGAACAAAAAGACTGCCGGGCCGGGCCGGGAGCGGTCTTTTTGGCAGACCGGTTCCGGACCGGTCCCGGACCGGTCCCGTTCAAACCAGTCCCGGTCCGGGACCGATTTTTCTCCTTAGGAGGAGGACTGGCTGGGACCAGAGGACCGGTCCTAACCGGTCCGGGACCGGGTTTTTATTTAAATTTAAAAAATATATATATTAATATAAAGTAAATTAAATTTTTTTTGGGATAAAATTTGATTTTTATTAAAATAAATAAAAAATATAAAACTCAAAATGAAATAAAATTTGATTTTTATTAAAAATTAAATAACATTACAAAGTACAAAATTATTTACAATACATTTTAGAAAAAATTAAATAACATTACAATGATTACATTTAAATTTTAAAATAAAATAAAATAAAAATTACATTTAAAATAAAATAAAATAAAAATTACATTTAAAATAAAATAAAAATTACATTCAATTGACGAAAAATACATTTTGTTATTTTAGTCTGCGCTGCCCAGATTTAAGTTATTCAGCTCGTCTTCAACTTCAGACTCGCTATTTTCAATTGACGAAACATGTTGCCTCCTCCTCAGAGCATCCAAATGATCCTTGTAGCGAATGCAAATCTCAAAGATTCTTCAGTCAAACTACTTCTTCGCTCGTTCAGAATCCTGCCACTCAAAGAAAACGCAGACTCCGAAGCTATCGTACTAGCTTGGATTGTTAGTAAATCACGGGCCATTAAGACCAAAATAGGATACACACATTAGTTTTAGATTTCCACCAGTTTAAAATATCAAAATTTTCAATTTCGCTTGCGGTCATATAATCTTAAAATTGTGTTTTGCTATATAAACTTAATTCGTTTAAAGTACTTGATGTTTTTTTTTCTAGAAGCTAATTCTAAAAGTTTATTTTTAAAATATCTTTTGTTTTAGGTTGCGTGGATTCTACACGAGACCGTCTTCCGTACATTTGATCATAATAATTATAAAGACGAGTAAATTCAGAAATAAATTTTGAAACACTAAAATTAACAAAAACACTAAAGGATTCGTCTAAATTTAAATTCTGATTAATTTCTTCTACAAAATTTTATACGTCGTCTACGCCCATTAAAGGGTTCAAAGCCGCGCGCAAGAAAATATAGGAGGCATATCTTTGTAATACTTTAAAAATAATTCTTCCATTATTAATATTAACGGACGCCATATTTCGTTCTTTTTGTAATTTTTAAACATTGCAGAAATTAATAAAATATTTTCAATAACTAATGAGCTAGCAGGAAAGTAAACTCCAGATAAAATAGTTGTTGCTCGATAAAAATTTTCTAATAAATTTATAAAATCTTCGAGCACGGCCTAGTCCAATGCGCCTAAATCATGTGCTTTGACACTATTATAAAATTCTATTAATTAGTAATATTTTTTGTGACAAAGCTCGTTTTAATATTTTATAAGTCGAGTTCCACCGTATATGCATATCATAAGATAGTTTTAAAAACTTTTTACCTTGGGAAATAACAAATTTTTTGAAATCTTGTTTTTTCTTTCTTTTGGAACTATAAATAACTTTTAACATAGTGTCTATTTTACTAACGTAGTTGTTCATAAATTGTAAACTATCTTGCACAATTAAATTTAAAATGTGACATACACAACGCGTATGAAAAAAATATTTCATCTAACATTGGTTGCAAATCTGATAACAAATATTTGACGGTCATCCAATTATTTGAAGCGTTATCGAAAGAAATACTCATAATTTTTTCTTTTATTTTTAATTGCCTAATAAATTTAAAAATAATCTCATTAATATTTTTACCGATGTGCGGATATTCAAATCCTTCAAAACAAATTATACGTTTATTTAGTTCCCAACTATCTGGATCGACCCAGTGACAAGTAATGCAAATATAAGAAAGTCCGTCAATTATACCGCTAGTCTAAACATCGCTCATTAAGCTAACGCAACCGTCGAATATTTCAAAAAGGTTTTTAAATATTTTTTTAGATTGCAAGTAAGCCGCTAAAACATCACGGCTAGTTGTAATACGACTTACTTGGTGATATTTAGGCTGAAGTACGTCGTGAATGTAAGACATCATTTCTTCATCGTCGTAGTGGTTGAATGTGAGTCCTTTTTTGATGTCGTTCTCCATTTGTCGCTCTTGTTGTTGAGCTTAGTCGTACGTCCAAATGTGTCCGGTCGCTGAAATTTGAGCTTGGGTAGACTCCAGGGCTTGTTTAGAAATACAAGATTTCACATGTCGGACCAGTCATGTTGTGATGCTGCGAACGGTCATTAGCTTCCCGCAAAGTTTGCACTTCGCCTTTATTTCGCCATCAATCCGCACTTTATCAAAGTTTGATACTGCCGCTTTGTGGTGGTGCTCTATTATCTCATGAGCGACAGACGCGGAGAAGGACGCCGGCGTGAATGAGGAGGAAGCCATTTGGAGAGAGTGAGAGAGAGTGATAGAGAGAGAGAGGGAGGGGGTCGGATGATAGGAGTGGTTTATAATTTTTTTTAAAGTGATCAGAGAGAGGGGGCTGATAGGATAGGTGAGAGAGAGAGAGATTGAGTGAGAGAGTGATTGAGTGAGAGAGAGAGGTGGGTTTTTATTTATTAAAAAAAGATATTTTTTTTTAAATTAACCTAGGGCCTAGGCTGTGCAGCCTAGGCCCTAGGCTGGCAGCAGCAGCAGCGCTGCATACTGCAGCAGGCCGGCAGCATTAATTGCTGCCAGCGGGTAACGACTCTTTAAAAGAGTCGTTGCCAACAACTCTAATTTTAGAGATGTTAACGACGGGACCGGTCTTGACCGGTCTCGATTCTGGTCCTATCCCAGGACCGGTAAAAAGACGGTCAAAGACCGGTCTTCCGGTCTTTGAGAGGAAAAGGGGGACCCTTAGGGACACCTGTGACCGGTCCGGTCCTAACTGGGACCGGTCCCTAGCCGGTCCCAACCGGACTGATTTTTTTGTGCACACCTAGTACTATACCTCTATTTATAATATTCAGGATAATTAAATTAATAAACTTAATAAATTATATTAATTTTAAGTTTACTTTATTACTTAACTTAATTATAAACATGTAATATATTAAATTATAATTATTAAATTATAATAAAAAAAGTAACGGTACCAAACTAAAGCAATTAAAGTATTAATTAAATTTTAATTTTATATTAATAAAAAATTATTAGCATATGGCCTAGGTCGGTAAACTAGGCCCTAGGCTAATTGGATTTGATGTCTCGCTTTTGCCGGACATCAAATCCCAACCCAACGACTCTGAGCTGTTGTAAGCGACACCTCTTTTTGAAAAGATGTCCGGCCTTCCAGGCCGGGCCCAGGTCTGGCCCCGGGCCTAGTCTGGGTCGGACACTTGGCCAAGCCAAAATAAGGGGACCTCTTTAGGCCCCCTAGGCCAGGTCCCGACCTGCATGGGACCGGGCCTTGTCGGGCCTTTGCCAGGCCGGGCTCGGCTGAGCCTTCCAAGTCTGAGCCTTTTGTACACAACTGTTGATAAGTATGAGTTTCGCCTTTATCCCTAATTGCGATTGTTATGAAACTCTATCTTATAAGAGCACAGTTTTAAAATTAAAGAAAAAATATAGAAATTAAATTTAGTTTATTAAAATATAAGAAAAACATTTAAATTACAAAAATTAAAAATTTTGTAATAGAGAGAAGTAAATTTGAAATGTTAAATATTGCACTAAAGAAAACACCATTTAATGAACATTCATTCTTCCTAAAGTAGCCTTCCATTTAAATTCATTATTCTTCAATTTATTTATAAGGTTTCAAATATTAAGGACAAATTTTTTCTATGATCATATCAAATCAGCTTATCACATGTCTGTAAATTTCAAATCATGACAATTGTTGTCCAGTTTACGAAGCAAGTCATATCAATTTACACATCTTATCTTATGTCACTAATGTGAGCATATTAATTTAAAAGAAGAGCAAAATTAATTGCACATCATGCTATAGCTAATGAAATCTTTTAAGTGATGGTAAATTGATGTAGAATATTTTTATGAAAATTATTCATAAAAAAATATGAGTAGTAAGCACTTTTACTATAACTAATAATAATAACTCACATAATTAGTTCATGCAGAATTTGCGAGTATCGGAAGTTTCGACATGTGAAACTTGTGCGCCTGAGTGTAAGTGGGCATGTGCAAATGTTGTGAAGCCTTGAATTTCGTTAAAACGTTAATTGCACATAAAAGGTGAAGTACTAAGTGCGTATTATTTTTTGATTTTTTGAGCTTTATATTTTTGTTTGTCTTGTATTTGGTTTTAGCTGGTTTTGTCACGAGTGTTTTAAGCTTTAACTTCTCTACGTTAAGGGATTGAGGGTCTTGTTGGGTCTTGAGGCTGACTATTTTTAAATGAGAAAATAATTAAGTATATTGGCCTTGTGATGGGCTGAATTTGGGTCTTATGATGTATTTGTGTAATTTTTTTTAGAAAGCTCATTCTTACTTATTACAATAGCTGGAAAAAATAAGGTTAATTATGTACATGTGTGGAAGCTTTGGTCATTGTGTTTAAGTAGACTAGATTTTTACTAAGCTACCCTAAGTGGGAAATTTGTGGTTGCATATGGGCTTTGTAATGAAGTTGACACGTGTGGATTAAAGGAGCTAATGCGAAATTTATAAATATGTTTTGAGAATCTTCAATAAATTTTAAAATGACATTCATAATGCTTGCCTTCATTTTTTACTGCTTTTGATTTCTTCTTCCTGTGTTGTGACCTTGTTGTCTTCGATTCCTCCTTTCTTTGTCATGATTTGTGGATAAAAAATTTATAAAATCTGTTTTGGTTTCCATCTAGATTTTATCCTCTATTGTGGAAATTGTTGGATTTAGAAGGTATTAGGTTGAAGACATCTCTGATATTATGCCATTTAAAATATGAAATATTTCCTCTCCCTGCCTTCAAATATGGTTCATGTTTTGGCTCATGGTTTTTAATTAGAAATCAGCAATACTGTCTTTTTTGTCTTCTGTTTTGATTATTGAATTTTTGCTAATTAAGCTTGTTGAAAAGCATCCCCTTCAGAAATTTTAAACAAGAAACAAATATTCAAAAAGGGGGCTGCAGTTCTTGCCTTATTTTTTAGGGTTTTGTCTTAAATTTTTAGTGCTGGTGCCTTTGATTTTTGTGCTTTATTCATGAAGAATTCATATCCTAAATGACAACTTTTGTTGGCTGAAAAAATGGGGTAATTTGAAGCCCCATTTCAAAGGGATTTTTAAATCAAGATGTTTCCAAAATGTGTCATTTGGGAGAGCTATTTTATTGGCTATAATTTGAAGGGATTGTTCCTTTACTCTTCCTTTTTCCCCTCCCTTATTTCATGCTTAATCTCTTCTCTTTATTCCTTAAGGCTTGTATGACATGAGGGCTCCATTTTATTGATTTAATTAAGGCTTCTAATTTTTTGATTTCAGTTAATTATCCGATTTTATTATAAAATCCTCTCAGGTAAACTATATTCTTTTTTTTTTCTTATGTTGCAACTCGCAAAAAATTTAAATGTCCCTTAAAAAATAATATAAATTGTTGACATATAGAGTCTCGCACAAAAATCTTTTACATTGAGATGACTTTTAGGGAAGGGATGAACATCAACTCGAGGAGGGATAAGGGAAAAACACTCTTTCGATAAATATACATTTTAAGAATATTTTCTGACATCGCACTCGACGTGTTTCAAAGTTTACAGATTTCAGTTTTATAAAAAAAAGCACAATTTTAGTATTTTCTATCGATTCGACTTTTATTTACAGATTTTCAGCATCAATTTTCAGAGTATTTTTGAGATGATTATTCGATTAATTTCTCTTATGACTTTAAAAGTGTAAATGATAGAAAACATATATTAATGGGACAATCGAACCAACTTTACTGCCTATTTAGAATTTAGCTATTGATGATATTGATGCATAAAGATAATCTAAAGGGAGTTAAATAAATATTTCATCTATCTAAAATATATATAATTTAGGTAAATACATGTACACAAAATAAAAGTTAGGCATGCAATACAATGAAGCTAAGGGTAAATCCTAGGAGGAGGGGTGAAAAAAATATAAGATATGAGTTCCTTGAGGACTCCGAGATGATTATGGTCAAGCAAAAGATGTTTGGAGGTTGGCAATAACTAGTAACATTAGCAAGATATTGTGCTTGTTGGGCCCAATATGAAAAGAAAAGAAAAAAAAATAATCTATCTTAACTTTATCGTCTAAATAAGAAAATAAAAATAATTAAGTAAATAAGTTCGAGTAGAAAATAAGTTATTTGTTTGATGATGAAAAACTAATCATTTATGCAAAATCAAGAAACAAATAAAATAAAATCATGCATTATTTATTTTGGTATATTTGAGTATGTCTTTATGAAATATTTCAGCATTTCTTTCGTGCTTACTATATGTGCTTACTTCATTCAGCGGTTATTTTATTATGTCTGATGGGGCTCCCCAACAATACTTCGGCCGAACCGAGGATTTTTAGTCGCGACCTCGATTTGCTTGCCAATACGATTTCAATGAGCCCAGTCTCGTGCAATTTTGAGTCTGTATGACCTCCCAATCGGATGTCGGTGCGCCCATGTGCGCAACCTGCGCGTCATGCCCCGCCATACGCACAAGCAATATCGAGCACGCAAGCGTCGCGCGCAGCGTGCAAGGCACAAAGTGTCGCACGACAAATACCGCGTGGCACCACCACACGACAAATGTCGCGCAGCGAATACCGCGGCATTGCTACGCGGCAAATGCTTAGCGGAAATTAACGTGGCAATTGCCGCACGAATTGTTAAAATTTTTGAAAGACCGTTTAGGAGTAAGCAGGAGTTGTATCAACAAGAGTTATAGCCAAACAACCACAATGCCAAAACAGCAACACAAGAAATCTTTATTGAAACAGAACTGCTTTACAATGCGAGGTATACATGGCGAGACATGATTCATAAGAATCACGGAGATGAGAAGAACAAACACACCAAAATTGAAACTGGCGGTCTGCCAAAGCAGATACCGCACAGACCGCAAAAAAGGCTCAGGTCGCCCGGCTTGCTCTGCTGTACTCCCAGACCGCTTGCACAGTCAGACCGCAGAAACACCTTAAGACCACGCGAACAGAAGCAGACAACCTGCACTGCCAGACCGCAATCCCAGACCGCACGAACTGAAGCTTTATTGAACTAAACAAAGAACTGAAGCTGTCGCCAGATCGCAACTCTGATCGCCTAACCGCTGAAGGTCGCCTGATCGCTGAGCTCGCTGCGAACAGCACAAGAACACAATAAACCAGTTCGCTGACAGACCGCAGACGAACTGTTTATTCAAGCCACCGGAAATCACCAAGGAAGGAGACCGCAACCTGCTGACCGCAAACCTGCGAACACAACAACGGTTAGCTCACTTCCGAGATCGCGCGACTCCAAACTTGAGACCGCAAGAAACAATTCGGGCTCTTGTTCTTACAATTCTTGTTAGGAATGACGGGCCATGCACCCCTATTTATAGGCGGGTGGACGGATGTCGTCACCGCACAAACCGGGATACAGTCACCACCCGTCAGATCGCGAATGGTCTCACAAGGCAGACCGCGCGAACACAGCACTTGGACAAGATTCAGTCCAAGTCCGCAAGACAGCAGCAGCCCGCGCACAAGCCGCGCGGACACAGCGACCACCCTTCCTGAGATCGCCAAGACAAGGACGAACATCTGGCCGACTTGAGCCAAGTCGCTAGAACAACCCAAACAAGCCGCCCGGTCACTGCGGTCAACCAAGAACAGGCCGCCCAGAACAAGATAGGAAGAACTCGTAACAGGTCGCCAGAACCAACGACCAAACCAAGAAGCAAACTGTCCGATCACAGCAGATCGCCAGAACAGCAAGGAGAGATCGCAGAACCAAACCGCCAGAGCACCAGCGCAGGCCGCGTGGTCTCTGCGGTCTCCAGCCTTCAGACCGGCCGGACTCCCTTCCACTTCACTTCAACAATTTCAACACTCCCCCTTGAAGTGGGAAGTGGAAACTAGACCGAGCAACCCCCTTAACCGTGTAAACGGTCCCTTCGCCAGCGGCTTTGTGAAGATGTCTGCAACATTGTCCGCACTCCGAACATGCTCGACCATAAGAGATCCTCCCAACACCTTTTCACGAATGAAATGGTGCTCAATCTCTATATGTTTGGTCCTCGCGTGACAGACTGGATTGTTGACCAGCTTGAGAGCACTCTCATTGTCCCCGCGTAGCATAGTGGGACCTTGAACCTCCTGATGAACGTCCTCTACCAACCTCCTGAGCCAAACGGCTTCCTGAGCTGCCAAGGATGAAGCCTTGTACTCCGCTTCCGTGGTAGATACGGACACCGAGTTTTGTTTCTTGCTACACCAAGAGATAGCTGTGGGGCCCGTCATAAAGACATACCCAGACGTTGACCTCCGATCATCCACGTCTCTCCCATAATCAGCATCCATGTATCCATGCAACTCCAAGCTTGACCCCGTCCTATATAGGAGACCCAAATCAGAGGTCGACTTCACATACTTCAAGATGCCTTTTGCCGCCAGAAGATGAGGCTTCCGTGGTTCCGCCATGTACCGACTCACCTTGACTACTGTATAAGCAATATCTGGCCTTGTGATCGTCAGGTAGATCAAGCTCCCAACCAGAGCTCGGAAAACCAACGGTTCAGATAGAACTCTTCCCTCATCCTTCCGAAGTTTATGATGTTGCTCTAGAGGTATAGAGCTGCTCTTCCCTTCTTCCATGCCGAATCGCTGAACGATCCGCACCGCATAGCCAGCCTGAGAAATGAGCACTCCGCTCTCCCACCTCTGCACCTCGAGTCCAAGGAAATGGTGGAGCTCCCCCAGATCCTTCATCTCGAATCTGATAACAAGCTCAGCCCTGAGTCTTGCAACAGCTTCCTTCGAGTTCCCGGTGACAATCATGTCATCCACATACAGCAGCACAATCACCCGAAGCACCCCCTCCTTCTTGATGAACAAGCTAGAATCAGAGTCTGAAGCAAAAAATCCGCAGAATAAGAGATACTATGCAATCTTCCCATACCACGCCCGAGGCGCTTGCTTCAACCCATATAGGGCCTTCTTCAACTTACAGACGTAGTCCGGATACTCCTTCGAGATGAAGCCTTGTGGTTGGATCATGAAGATATCCTTGTCAATCTCGCCGTATAAGAAGGCCCTCTTCACGTCGAGTTGCCAAATCTCCCAACCACTTGAAGCTGCCAAGGCAATAACAAATCGAACCGAAGTCATTTTTGCCACTGGACTGAACGTCTCATCATAATCTTCTCCGTACTGCTGTGAGAACCCGCGAGCTACAAGGCGATCCTTGTAACGCTCGATACTACCGTCAGCTTTCTTCTTCAGCTTGAAGACCCACTTGCAAGTGATAGGAGTGGTGCCCTTGGGCTTGGGCACAAGAGACCAGGTCTCATTCTTCTCGAGAGCTGCCATCTCTTCTTGCATAGCAATGTCCCACTCCTTCACGCCTCTGGCCTTCTCAAAGCTCGACGGCTCCCTCTCATCCAAGGGACCAACGAAGAAGCATGAAACAAAGTTCACCATGTTCCCTCCTGTGTAATGATCTGGTGGTTGAATAGTCCTCTTCGACCTCCTAAGAGGTTGCTCCTGACTAACCACCTCCTCAGCTGCTTCTTCTGTGCAAGCTCCTCTTCCAGATGAACTTGGAGCATCGCTCCCCCTGCTTCCAGAACCTGAAGCCTCCATCTCAGAGCTTGATACAGCTGGAGCTCCTGGTGAAACAGGCAAATCCACTTGAAGACTTCCCGCAGCTTTCCCTTCTTCATCAACCCTGCTCTCCGGTAGTTCAACTCCTGAACTCCCCTTGTAGGAAGTCACTTCATCGAACACCATATCCCGAGATACCACAGATCTTCGTGTCTCAGGATCCATGCATCTCCATCCCTTCTTCCGCTCATCATACCCAACAAAGACTAGCTTCCTTGCTTTCGCATCTAGCTTTGTCCGAAGAGCATCAGGAATATGCACATAGCAGGTTGACCCGAACACCCGAAGGTGTGCAACACTCGGCTTCTCCTTGAACATCAATTCATGAGGGGTCTTCATGTTGATAGGACTTAAAGGCAACCTGTTGATGACATAAGCTGCACAAGACATTCCCTCCGCCCAGAAGGACTATGGGATACTCTTAGCATGAAGCCAACATTTGCAAGTTTCCGTCATATGACAGATCTTCCTCTCGGCAACGCCATTCTGTTGTGGAGTATGGGCACAAGTAAGCTCTCTCCTGATGCCATGCTTCCTGCAAAAACTTGAGAACTCACCAGAGGTGAACTCCCCACCATTGTCAGTTCTAAGTTTTTTAACCCGTAGGCCTAGCCGGCCTTCAACCAGCTCCTTAAACTCCACAAATTTTGCAAATGCTTCCGACTTCTCCTTCAGAAAGTACACCCAGACATATCTGGTGTAATCGTCAATCAACACCAACATGTATCTGTTGCCTCCAAGGCTTGGAGTTGCAGTCGGTCCCATCAAATCACCGTGGATGCACTCCAACGGCACTTTGCACCTTGTTTGCGATTTGTCAAATGGAAGTCGATGAGACTTACCAAACTGACATCCTTCGCAGACATGACCGTCTCCATAGGAGGACAAGCTAGGCAATCCATTGACAAGGCCCCTAACCGCCATAGCCTTCAATTTGTCCATGCCTACATGCCCCAACCTTTTATGCCAGATGGTCGCGCCATCATTGGTCCTCATCTTATCAACATAGGTACTTGTCGATAAAACGAACAAGTCCTTCACCCGCTTGCCGACATGAATAACTTCTCCCTTTATCTCCGGTTGAGTTTTGAGAAACTTCACTTCTGTTGGGCCAAACAGAACGTGATAACCGGCGTCGCCGCATTGGTCACAGAGAAGAGATTTTTCTTCATACCAGGCACGTGATAAACACTCCTCAATGTGAGTGGACCCTTATCACTGCTCAGAGAGATGACTCCTTCGTGCTCTACTGGATGAATAGAATTATCAGCCGTAATGATAGCATTGTTACCTGAGTAAGGCGCCAAAGAAGAGAACTTTGATCCATCCCTGATGAGGTGATGCCCACACCCTGAATCAACAATCCAGTCCTCATCATTGTTGATGGAAGCCAAGGCCTTAACGGGCATCGCCGTTATATTAGACGCAAAGGCTCCTCCCCATCCAACTTCACCAGACTTTGGCATCTCCTTCTCCACTACATGTCCCGGCTGAAGATTCACCTGACAATCTTTCTTGAAGTGCCCAGTCTTATTGCATCTAAAGCACCTCGGTCCCTCTCCTTTCTTCTTCCCATCAGACTTAGGGGCATAGCCTCTATCTTGCTGACCTGAAGTGGAGGGTCCATCATGACCCGACTTCTTCTTCTCCCATTTCTTCTTCTTCTTCCCAGAGAACATCACATCACTTTCTCCCCCGGAGATAGAAACCCCCGCCATCTGTCTTGCTAAACTTTCTTGCAAAGCAAGAAGGTTCTCCAGCTCCAACAACGACGGTTGATTTGCCCAACCCTGAACTGAAGTCACAAAGGCAAGATACTCCTTCCGCAACCCGCGGATGATATGCCTCTTCAGTTTTGCCTCAGAGATTGGCTCATCAGGGTCCAATGCAGAAATCTCTGCCGTGAGGTTCTTCATCTTGAGGAAGAAGGTAGAAACAGAAAGATCACCTTGAGAGGCTTTTGCCAACTCATTTTCAAGATACTGTAGCCTCGCTACATTCTTCTTATTGAACAATCCATCTAAGGATGTCCAAATCTCAGCAGCAGATTTACATCCGATGATGTGATCAAACAGCTCCGGTGAGATAGACCTTTTGAGAGTGAACTCTGCCTTAGCATTCGTCCTCCTCCAAAGTCTCACCTCTGCCATATTATCTCCTGCTAGAAACACCTCTTGTGTGTCTTCTCTGCCAACTACCTCCCATAGATCCTCGCCAAGCAAGTAACTCTCCATACATGACTTCCATTTTTTAAAGTTAGTCGATGTGAGGAGTTCAATACCAAGACCTCTTGCGTATCCACCTTCCATGGCAATCTATGTGGTCTCTTCTTTACAAAGACGATGGCAACTCTAGTTGATCACTACTTATCCACTCCAGAAACCTACCTCTGATACCATGTTAACATTTTTGAAAGACCGTTTAGGAGTAAGCAGGAGTTGTATCAACAAGAGTTATAGCCAAACAACCACAATGCCAAAACAGCAACACAAGAAATCTTTATTGAAACAGAACTGCTTTACAATGCGAGGTATACATGGCGAGACATGATTCATAAGAATCACGGAGATGAGAAGAACAAACACACCAAAACTGAAACTGGCGGTCTGCCAAAGCAGAGACTGCACAGACCGCAAAAAAGGCTCAGGTCGCCCGACTTGCTCTGTTGTACTCCCAGACTGCTTGCACAGTCAGACCGCAGAAACACCTTGAGACCACGCGAACAGAAGCAGACAACCTGCACTGCCAGACCGCAATCCCAGACCACACGAACTGAAGCTTTATTAAACTGAACAAAGAACTGAAGCTGTCGCCAGACCGCAACTCTGATCGCCTAACCGCTGAAGGTCGCCTGATCGCTGAGCTCGCTGCGAACAGCACAAGAACACAATAAACCAGTTCGCTGACAGACCGTAGACGAACTGTTTATTCAAGCCACCGGAAATCACCAAGGAAGGAGACCGCAACCTGCTGACCGCAAACCTGCGAACACAACAACGGTTAGCTCACTTCCGAGATTGCGCGACTCCAAACTTGTGACCGCAAGAAACAATCCGGGCTCTTGTTCTTATAATTCTTGTTAGGAATGACGGGCCATGCACACCTATTTATAGGCGGGTGGACGGATGTCGTCACCACACAAACCGGGATACAGTCACCATCCGTCAGATCGTGAACGGTCTCACAAGGCAGACCGCGCGAACACAACACTTGGACAAGATTCAGTCCAAGTCCGTAAGACAGCAGCAGCCCGCGCGGACACAGCGACCACCCTTCCTGAGATCGCCAAGACAAGGACGAACATCTGGCCGACTTGAGCCAAGTCGCCAGAACAACCCAAACAAGCCGCCCGGTCACTGCGGTCAACCAAGAACAGGCCGCCCAGAACAAGACCGGAAGAACTCGCAACAGGTCGCCAGAACCAACGACCAAACCAAGAAGCAAACTGGCCGATCACAGCAGATCGCCAGAACAGCAGGGGAGAGATCGCAGAACCAAACCGCCAGAGCACCAGCGCAGGCCGCGTGGTCTCTGCGGTCTCCAGCCTTCAGACCGGCTGGACTCCCTTCCACTTCACTTCAACAATTTCAACACGAATTTTTGAATTCTACGCGACAATGCTCGCGTTAATTTTCGCACGGCAATTGCCGCGCCAGAGGGCCGCGACAAATGCCGCGCCAAGGGGCCGGCGCTGAACAATACCCCCATCCCTCATTAGGCGATGTTAGTGCCCAATTTGGGCGATGACTTGATCATCGCCCTTGGGTGGCGCTCCCCAATTGGGGAGTGCCCCCACTCCCCAATTGGGGACTATTGGGGAGTGCCCCCACTCCCCAATTGGGGAGTTACCTGTTGTGGGCCTAACTCCTCAATTGTACAATATGACCGTAAGTACTACTTTAGATGAAAAATATTACTAGTTTAATTAATTGATCTTTGTATTGTTAATGGTAGTATAAACTAAAATGATTCTTAGTTGTAGTTTATGCCATACCGTAGTTCTTGCCGTCATCGAATTGACCCGATCAAATATCTTTGTGGACACCACGTTCTTCGTGTACACACCCTCATGACCCTCGATAGCATAGTTTCTGAATAACACTCTTGTGGACTGTGTTCAAACCCCTCGAGATAAAAGCAATATATAATTGGTCATGACTGAATACGTGATTTGGAAGATAGATACTGACATTTCAAATAGTCTGGCCCTTAGACTTTTTATTGTTAAGACGAAACTCAATCTGACAGGAAATTGTTTCCTCATTAGTTCAAACGATATCTTGTAATCTTCTGCACTCTTAAGTGATATGCGTGGAATAAAAACTCTAAGACCCTTGAAATGCCCTACCAATATATTTGCATCAATGATATTTCTTCCAAACCTATGACATATTAGTCTCGTGTCATTGCATAATTTATGCGCAATTTCAGCACTGCTAATTAGCAAGCACGAAATGCGATAGGACGGCAGTGCACCGGTCGCTCAAGTAATAAAATAGGGAGGGACTCCCCGAATATCGTTCTCAAATGACCGCAAGTTGGGTAGTATGATTTGCTCAAACCGGAAATTAGTTAAAAGGACAACTAAGTAACAACGGGGGGGGGGGGGGGGGGGGGGGGGGTTGTGATTTGGGTTCCTATGCTATTGCAAAATGAAGAGAAATGCGGGTCGAAAAGCACCGCTTCGCAAGGTGTGGGTGAGTGCAGCAGCCGCGAAGCCGCGCTTCGGTAAGCGGGTGGAGTGGCCACAGTGCGAGGTTTTGTGAGGGTCGTATTCACCTCTTCGTTAACATCACCACTAGCAATCGCTAGATGGCTTCACGCACAAACAACCTAGGCTATCACACCAACAAAAGGGCTATTCTTGCCACCACATCATCATTGCACATGAACACAAGCAAAAATACATAATATTAACCTAACATGTGTTCATACAACATCACAAAGAAAGTGCAAGCATCAAGGGTTAGAGAGGACCACAAAGAAGATATCACCGCGTCTTGGGTTCTCGGCCGGAATGAGAGGTTGTCAGGCTCTCTCCGGGCTCAGCCCTCAGATGGTGTGCTAACTCGAAGGAGGCTGTCACCGCTCCAACGATCTTCAACGCTTCTATGGTCTCCTCGGCGAGGAATGCTTGATCTAGTGGCGGAAAAAGCTTGCAAATGCTCCCGGATGGAGGAATGATGAAGGAGATCGCCGGAGAAGGTCTCCTCTTGTCTCCTACAGTGGAAGGGGTGAAAATTGCGGGATTCCCGGCTTTTCCCGCGAGGGGGATCGAGCTCTTCATCTCTCCTATGATGGCAACAACAATTCCTGCTTTAAATACTAAACATGCAGAATTTTGGTCACGCACGGTCGAACGCACGACCGTGCGTTGCCCGTGCGTTAATTAAAGATAAAAGTTGGCGTGAAGATGAAGCTGCGCCGCCCGTGCGATTTACTCACGCACGGGCAAATCCACCCGTGCGTCAAAACGCACGGGTAAATTCAGAAATAGCTAAAAATAGAAGAAACAGGAGGCCGTGCGTTTTACTCACGCACGGGCGATTCCGCCCGTGCGTCAAAATGCACGAGTAAATTTAGATCAATCGTTTTCTGCCCAGATCAGAGTGCACGACCGCAACAGCCCGTGCGTCAAGGAAACCGCTCGACCGTGCGTTTCACACAGTCATGAATTTTGGGAGAAAACTGGATACAAGATAATCCGGCCACCTGCATACATGATAAAATAGCTGGGAATACACCTCCAACACCAGATAAACATAGAGAAATGGAAGGGGAGCACCATGTGCTTACCCCCAATGACAAGGAGCGCAAATGCACTCCGAAACGGGCCTAAGAGTGCACCTAGCAAAGAATAACAAATATGAATGAAAACATGCCTAAAGTGTAGTGCATAGACTAGATAATCGGCCCAGATGAGTCCATAAATGTGTATATAAATGGGACTCATCACACCCCCAGACTTAACCATTTGCACGTCTTGGGCAAACTACTCAGCTCTCCGTCGGAATAATTGGATGTTAGCGTGAGTTTGAGCGGTAGAGACCTATGCGAAGTCGCGTGCGTACGTGCATAGAAATACATTAGAACAGAATTAAACTCAAGATTATATCTAACTATTTCTAGAACAGTAGTTCGAAATTTACTTTACTTGGTTGGTGAATCCCGGTGAATCTTTCAGTCGTGCAAAAGGGAAAATAGCGTGACTAATGAGTAGAGTATTACTCGAATCGAAGCTCGGGACTAACTCCTAAGAAATCCATCAAAGTCGGTGTCCATAGGCTTGCACGTTCGCACTCTCTCTACTGCATGAGATGACTCGTATCTAAAATCAAAAGGACTTATGGGTTAGGATTGGGCTTAGGTTGAGTTTAGGCTAGGTAAGTAGAAGGACGATGAGAATCGCATTCAACACAACCTGAGCACTCAAGAAAATTACAATCACCAATACAATATTTTCAAGAATTACACAACACCCCCAGACTTCAACTGAACCCTAGGTGCGTGCTAAGCCAAATATTAATTGAATTTGTCGAGAGAATATTATTTCTGCACAACTTTTTTTTTCTTTTCTCTTTTCGACAAAATAACTTTTACATGCTAAAAAAAACAGCTCCTTTAGCTAAATCAAATCTGCCATGCACAACAAAGATGACACCAAATGCGATCGAAAAAGAAATTTCTTTCAGCTCAAAGGTTGGTGCGAAAATAGGTTCAGCCGTATGGCTTTGGTGAAATTTTAGTGAAACTTGTTGGAACCTTAGCTTTTGATTTGAGTTAGGATCCATCTCTTTTGACAATAAGTCCTCTAATAACTCAGATCAAATTGCATTAAGTAAGAAAACTAAGGAAACATAAATTAAATATGATGCGATCGAATCGGAGAATATACATAAGAAAATAATACAAGCTCTCTGCGTTCGACGAATGTCGAACGACGCTCGACAAATTCAAGCTAGCCGGCGCTCGACAAATTCAAGACAGACAGCGCTCGAAAAATTCCAGCCAGCCAGCGCTCGACAAATCTTCATCAGAACATCGTTCGACAAATGACGAACTGCGCTCGACGAATTCAGTCAGAATAATCTCAGCGACCAGGCATTCTCTGAACGGCGCTCGACAAACTCAATCCAACCATCTCAGCGGTCTACGAATTCCAAGATAGAGACAATCGCTCAGTACATCAGACGGCGAGCTCAGCCCGACAAATGTCAAGCTGGGATCGACAAATTTCTCTCTGAATCATTTTAATATCTTATATCACTATCCTTCTTTTGTTTTGACTATTCCTCTTAGCCGTTGTAGATCAATTAATATTTTAGCCATTGTAGAATAGCTTTAATGAAAAGAAACGGCAGGTCATCTTCTCGAGGAGAAAAAGCATTGATAGAGACCTTAGCTCTTTCCTTCTTCCCGAGAGAAGAATTCAAAAATTAAAAGAAAAAGGCTCTCAGATTATAAAGATATAGAAACAGAGAAAGCAGAAGAACACGGCACACAATAAAAATAGCACACTTTTGTTTGCTAACATCTTCCTGCAGATTACAAACATCCTGAGACACAAATCACAACTACTTGCTCAGGATTATCACTGCACCAGAAGAAAGAAGTGTTTGAAAGGAGAGACCTCCAGAATTGTCATCAATCCATATCAGACAGGGGGAGCTCTTCAACATCGGATCCATTCAACACCACATCTGGATCTTCAAGAGTCTTCTTATATAGAGAAGAACATTACAATTTCTGTTTTTCAGTTTACTTCCTTACCCCATCCTGTACAGGGTTATAACTCCCTTCAAAAGTTAATCCCGGTGACAGGGCACCTTAGCAAAAACCTGCATCTTGGTTAGAGCACCTTATCAACAACGCACTTGGTGTGTGGACACCTTATCAAAAACCCCTTGGTGTGAGGGCACCATATCAACAACCTCCTAGTGGATTCCTACCAGTGGGTAGAAGAGTAGATGTACCTAGTTGAGGGGAACTACTATACATCTTGTGTCTTCTGGTTGTTTGTTGTTTGTTCATGGTTGCTGTGCTGATTTCTTTTATGCATCTCTACTGCTTATTTTAATTACTCACTCAGCACATCTACATATATATAATGAATATCATTACTTTGAAGTGAAACTTAAACAAGATCTTCTAAATAAGAAGAATAAGACATAGACCTCCACTTTCAATTAGTATCATAGGGTAGTTGATTTTTCACTCAGGCTAACACCTGAAATCACAAAGATCACCTAGTTCTTCAATTTGTGTTAAAAATAGCTTTCTAAAATGACACAAGTAACCTTTCTGTTTTCAGATCCACCCATATTTAATTTCGATAATTTTTCTTTATGGCAAGTTAGAATTAAGCTATATATGAATGCCATAGATGAAGAAATTTACAAATCTATTTTGACAGGACCTCCTCTCATATCATCAAAGGCAGTTACACATGCATTACCTAGTTCCACGGGTCTCAAGTCCCCTTCGAGAGCAATGAAAGGGCCTGTCTATGTTGGCGCTGATATATCTTCTTCAAAGAAAACTACCAAAATAAAACGTGGCAACAAAGAGACTGATGTCATTGCTCGTGTTTGCAAAATGAAGCCAGATAAATTCAAAGCTGGTGCTGATGATGGGCAGACTGATAAACATAAAGAACCTTCCTCATCTACAGAACCTTCCCCATCTACAGAACCTTCCTCATCTTCAGACTACTCAACAGATGCATATACAAAAGCTATGCAGATCTTAACTCAATCAGTGCCAAAAGACATTCTTCAAAGAGTTGAAGACTGCACTTCTGCAAGAGGAATCTGGAACTCCCTCTCTAGGATGGTAAATGAACCCTCTTCTTCCATTACTTTAACTAAATGTATTTATGATGCAGAACCATCAATAAATCTGAGTGAAGAAGAAAAAGAAAAAGAGCACAGAGCTAGAGCTTTCTGCATGATGGCCATAAATGGGTCATATCAAGATCCAGATGCTGAAGCGGAATCAGAAAAGGTAAATGAGGTAAAATTAAATCACAATCCTACCTCTAAAATTTACAAACCTGGTTTTAAAATAACATTTACAGATTCAATAAAATCAAACAAAGAAATTAAAAAGAAGTTAACAAACATAAACTATTTAACTTTTGTAAATAATAAATCTGAAGAAAATTCAAAAGCACAAAATAAATCAATTAAGGCTAAATTGCTTAATGATTATCAAGAAAAATTTAAAATAATATCAAACATATATTTTAATGACTACAAAAGAAAACTTTCAATAAGTATCAAAAATCAGATTTTAAAGTTCTTAAAACATATATTTCCAAAAGAACTTTCAAATGATATCAAAAAGTTTTTCACCATTAAACTCAATTCCTAACTAAATAGCAAACATAAAATTCATTTGAATGTTTTTATCATTAAAAACAATGTCAGATAACTTCAGTGTTCTTACAGACCTTCTCCAAATTATGTTGAGCATTCTACTGTAGTTGCATTGATTAAAAATAATCAGAGCACAGAGTGTGAGTCTCTTCTGATAAGGGGATTCTTAAGAAGGAAGGTATCAGACAAAGTTTTTTTTCATTCCTTAGAATCCATTAAAGGTTGCTGCAATTGAAAATTTTAATTCAGAACTTTAGAAATCAAAATCTAGGAAAGCAGAGTTGCTCAAATAAATAAAAAATTATTAAAGCCAAGTGAGAGAGAAAATGAGAAAATCAGAGAAACCAAGTGAGAGAGAAAAGGAGAATATAAAAATTAAAACTGTCGGCATCCTAAACCAAATAGGGGGAGATTACCAGGCTTTTAGGATCCCAACTCAAATAGGGGGAGATTGTTGGAACCTTAGCTTTTGATTTGTGTTAGGATCCATCCCTTTTGACAATAAGTCCTCTAATAACTCCGATCAAATTTCATTAAGTAAGAAAACTAAGGAAACATAAATTAAATATGATGCGATCGAATCGGAGAATATACATAAGAAAATAATACAAGCTCTCTGCGTTCGACAAATGTCGAACGACGCTCGACAAATTCAAGCTAGTCGGCGCTCGACAAATTCAAGACAGATAGCGCTCGACAAATTCCAGCCAGCCAGCGCTCGACAAATCTTCATCAGAACAGCGTTCGACAAATGGCGAACTGCGCTCGACGAATTTGGTCAGAATAATCTCAGCGGCCAGGCATTCTCTGAACGACGCTCAACAAACTCAATCCAGCCATCTCAGCGTACGAATTCCAAGATAGAGACAATCGCTTAGTACATCAGACGACGAGCTCAGCCCGACAAATGTCAAGCTGGGATCGACGAATTTCTCTCTGAATCATTTTAATATCTTATATCACTATCCTTCTTTTGTTTTGACTATTCCTCTTGGCCGTTGCAGATCAATTAATATTTTAGCCATTGCAGAATAGCTTTAATGAAAAGAAATGGCAGGTCATTTTCTCGAGGAGAAAAAGCATTGATAGAGACCTTAGCTCTTTCCTTCTTCCCGAGAGAAGAATTCAAAAATTAAAAGAAAAAGGCTCTCAGATTATAAAGATATAGAAACAGAGAAAGTAGAAGAACACGACACACAACAAAAATAACACACTTTTGTTTGCTAACATCTTCCTGCAGATTACAAACATCCTGAGACACAAATCACAACTACTTGCTCAGGATTATCACTGCACCAGAAGAAAGAAGTGTTTGAAAGGAGAGACCTCCAGAACTGTCATCAATCCATATCAGACAGGGGGAGCTCTTCAACATTGGATCCATTCAACACCACATCTGGATCTTCAAGAGTCTTCTTATACAAAGAAGAACATTACAATTTCTGTTTTTCATTTTACTTCCTTACCCCATCCTGTACAGGGTTATAACTCCCTTCAAAAGTTAATCCAGGTGACAGGGCACCTTAGCAAAAGCTTACATCTTGGTTAGAGCACCTTATCAACAACTCACTTGGTGTGTGGACACCTTATCAAAAACCCCTTGGTGTGAGGGCACGTTATCAACAACCTCCTAGTGGATTCCTACCAGTGGGCAGAAGAGTAGATGTACCCAGTTGAGGGGAACTACTATACATCTTGTGTCTTCTGGTTGTTTGTTGTTTGTTCATGGTTGCTGTGCTGATTTATTTTATGCATCTCTACCGCTTGTTTTAATTACTCACTCAGCACATCTACATATATATATAATGAATATCATTACTTTGAAGTGAAACTTAAACAAGATCTTCTAAATAAGAAGAATAAGAACTAGACCTCCACTTTCAGAGCTAAACAAGGAGGAAAGGTAGGCTCAAGTGGGCTTGCAACGATGATTACGTAGGTAAGGATTTCAAAAGCGCAAAATGGATCAAGAAATGACCTATATCACATTTTATAACGGGTACTTTCAACGCAATCATTTCAAGAGTCGCCTAGTGCAAGTTCTAGCCACCGAGAAAGGTTGTCCTTCCTTCCGACCCTAGTAATAAGATACTACTAGTCTAGCTACACTCGACCTTTTGCTACCGTTGGATTCACCGGATTCACCGGATTCACCACTAAAGTAAAATAAATTGCAGCTACTATAATAGAAATAATTAAATTATAACTCTGAATTTTATTCTACTCTATTTGAAATTCTAGGCGTGACGGGGGCACTTGACTAAAGCACTACTCGAGTCAACATTTTTCTCTACTCCTCACTCATACGCTAACAATCTAATTCTTATGAGCGGGGAACCTCACAACGATACCCAAAAAGCACGCGTGAACTAGGTGCAAGTGTATGCAATGTGTGCAACAAAATACAAATCCTAACTCAGCACATTCTAACATGTCATGTGAAGTGTGTGCACGTGCACCGATCACTCTCTCCCCCAGACTTGATCAACACCAACTAGAATAAACAATTCAAAAATAAGTAGGAAAGGGGTAGAGTTGACCAATGCTCATAGAAGAGCATGCCAGAAGTGCGGTAGTTCCAACATTAAATTTTTCACTTTCCTCATCCTCCACGCGAGAGCTTCCACCTATGATGTTAGCAAAAAGGCAATAACAAAACATAAAAGGAATTAAAAGGCAAACGGAGCCAGGTGGTCCCCATGGGTTGTCTCCCCAGAAGCCCTTTTGTTTAACGTCCTTAAAGGTGGACCAAATACCTGTATTAAGCATTGTTCATAGAGCAGAAAATTTGGAGAAAATTTTCACAAACGCAGATCACAACATAAGAAAAGAACATCAGCTATACGTGCTTTTGTAGTGCAAGTCTCCAGTGGCCCGTAGGCTGGAGGTGAAAGCTTTAGGGCTAAAATTGGTGTTACCCAATTTTTCCCTAGCCTCTGCCATCTTGCCACTGAAAGCAGTGGAGCGTGCACCACACAATTTTCTTTCTTGCTTCAGTTTATCCACGGTAGGAGAGCGCCAGCGTTGGTAGTCGTCAGATTTTCCCACCTTGGTGGTGGGTGGCATCACTCCCGTTACCGCAGTGGCAACTGGGTCAGCCCAAGAGACCGACTGTTTAAGAAGCTTAATACAAGATTTCTTGTTAAATAAAGATGGGACATTGTCCCGAGTTAAGTTCTGCTTAGCGGATTCAGAAACGAGACTCTCCTTCCTCTCCGGGTCACATTCCTTTCGCAAATCTACTTCTTCTTCTTTTTCGCATGATTGCTTCTCATCCTTTTCTTCTTCCGACGACGCTATTTCAACCCTGATTCCTGCATCACTAAGAGATTTATCAGAAATACTTTGGGGGAGAGCGAGACAATGTTTCTGTCACAATCTTGGGGCAAGTAGGAATGACAACTCTCCCAGCAGAGAAATCCAAAGTGGCATCACTCTCTTTCAAGAACGGCACTCCCAAGATGGGGATAGATTTATTCTCCTGAGGTCCCAATACTTGAAAGTCAGAGACCACCACCGTGCCCTCAACCATGACTTCAACATTCTTCACTTCTCCCTCCGACTGAATAATGGTCCCATTAGCAAGCACAAAAGACATCCAATCGTCCGTGTTCATTTCGAGTTGCAATTTGGCAACGTCTTGCAATGCAAGGACGTTGCGGGATGAACCGGAGTCACATTGGGCAGCAGTTTGCAAATTATTAATAGAGCAAGTGATTACTAATTCGCTTGGGTTAACCACTTCCATGTCGGTAAGACTCTTCCCTTGATTGATAGGATTTTTTTCCGTATTGCTGGGAAGGGCCCCTTGCGAACGCTCGGTTAACAATTGAGCCAATTGGCCCAATTGCGTCTCCAAGCTTCGCATGGACGCGGTTTGGTTAACCATATTCGAGTTCGCGACATGCATAAACCTTTCCATCATTTCCTCAAGGTTTCTCTTCTTAGGAGCCGGAGCACCTTGATTATAACTCGGTTGATGCGCCCGCGGTTGGTTACCGGAGGCTTGAGCATCGAATTGATGCGAACCCCCTTGCCATCGTTGGCCTGGAACGCTTTGTTTCCATGAGAAGTTTGGATGACTTCTCACGCCCGAGTTATAGGTATTATTAAACGGTGCTCCATGATTTTGATCATTAATGTAATTAACGCTTTCGTCAAAAGAGACTTCGGTAGGTTGCTCACCTGTGGGGCACTCATATGCATGATGCCCTGGGTTTCCGCAACCTTGACATGAGATCATCATTACTGAGGCCGAAGGGATGGTAGGCCTCTTTAGCAGCATGGTACTTTCAGTAGGTGCACCAGACGTGTTCACTTCAAAGAGTCCCCGAGCGTTCCTTGGAGCGTTTCTTCCAGCAGTCCAAAAGGAGCTATGAATGGCAGTGTCTTGGATGATCCGTAATGCCTCTTCGGGGGTATGGTTCATCAAAGTTCCACCTGCAGCAGCATCAATCATGGCCCTGTAGTTAGGCTCAATAGCAAAATAAAAATTTTCTACTATGGTCCATGGTTGCAGCTCATGCTGGGGACATTTCCTGAGAAGGTTCATGAACCTCTCCCAAGCTTCTGAGAGAGCCTCCTGATCAAGCTGTTGGAAGGTTGCAATTTCCCTCCGCAAGTTTACAACTTTATCGACAGGATGGAACTTCGCCAGAAATTTTTCTTGCAGAGCGTCCCAAGTGGTAGCTGTGCCATGTGGTATCGTGTGGAGCCACGCCTTTGCTTTGTCATGTAGAGAGAAAGGGAACATCCTGAGCTTCACCGTCTTGTGAGCCAGCCTTGCGTACCAAATTGTCGCGCAGATTTCTGCGAATTCAACCAAGTGAAGATGGGGCTCTTCACTGGCTAACCTAGAGAATTGGGCCTGGTTGCGGATCATGTTCAGGATGGCCGACTTTATCTCGAAGTTGTTGTTGGTGATAGCCGGGCCAAATCCAGGGTACACACTCCCAACAGTGGGTGTAGTGTAATCTCTAATAGTCCTGGGTCGTGGCCTAGCCACTTCATTCTCGTCAGCTACCTGACCAACTACTGGTACATTTCCCACTCCAGGTTCAGCCTGATTTCCATTAACATCCATGGTGGCAGCAGCAAGGAGACGCGCCCGGAGGGTACGCTCTATTTCAGGGTCAAATGCCGCGCACTCACCGGGATCTCTTCTATGCATACACCTTCTTCAACACAAAAGAAGATAATAAAAAAAAACCTTAAAACAAATTTCCAAAGAAAAACAAATCATACACGCTTGCAGTCCCCGACAACGGCGCCAAAAACTTGATGCGCAATTTCAGCACTGCTAATTAGTAAGCACGAAATGCGATACGACGGCAGTGCACCGGTCGCTCAAGTAATAAAATAGGGAGGGACTCCCCGAATATCTTTCTCAAAGGACCGCAAGTTGGGTAGTATGATTTGCTTAAACCGGAAATGAGTTAAAAGGAGAACTAAGTAACAACGGGGGGGGGGGGGGGGGGGGGGGGTCACAACCCGCATTTTCTCCGAATTTAAGAATATCAGAGTAAGAGGAAATACACGTCATGATGCCACGTCATACAGGAGACAACTGTAGACGCTCAGGCGGGAACCTATTACTTAACTAAACAAACTTGATTATATGATAAGTCATCATTTGAAATCATTTATCAGGGGTTTTGAGATAAGAACTGTGTCTCTCAGTTCGTGGATCAACTAGTCCACCGAGAAAGTATATATAATTGCAGCGGAAAGTACTTGATTTAATTTACTTAAAGTCCTACATGTATGCAAACGACGGAGCATGAGGTAAATGATATGCACATAACTAGGCGTACTGTAAGAGTAGAAAATACCTTTAGGCGACTTTAAAGTAAGGGTTTCAGTTAGAAAGAATGCAATGAGGATGAAGAAAAAACATTTTATAACTATAGTGCACCTAGCATAAATCATTCCCAGAGGGTAAGATACACAAGATCTAAAAGTAGTGGCATAATCTGGCAAATAATCTATAAAGTATAAAAAGGGGCATAATGGGCGTCAACAACATGACACTAACCCATTGGCACCAACTAGTATGTCTGAGCACAAGAAGTAACTAAAACAACTACCTCGCAGCAGCGGGGTGAACAGCTACTAAAACTCTGAACTTCAGGCTACACCACTAGCCGCTACGGCTCTGAACCTGAGGCATTCAATAAAACAAAGAACGCCTCAGCAAGGAATTACAAGTGGCAGAAAACTAGCAGAAAAACAAGCAAGGCATAAGGGGTACCAACCCAAGCCAAATTTACCGAAAGAGAGCTCTAAACAAAGAATCAACAAGCATTAAGTGCACTAAATACCAAAAGAGGAACAAACATGTTCATTTATTTAGTTTCATCAATTAAAGAGACTGATCAGCTCAAATTATACGGGAGCGGTTAACTACCTCTGCTACCCCAGGCCCAAAAGCAGGTGGGGGTACCACTAGACCCAACCACCCAAACACGACTACCGTGCAAGGCTATATCATTTCCCCCACTGTCCCCCAAACACAACTACTGTGAAGGGCTAAAGACAGTAGTTCTTATTACTTAAGTTTTAATTAAACACGGGACGCTACCCGAAAGGATAAACACTTGAAGGCCCTAAGAAATAGGGTCGATGCAAGGTACACACCGATCAAGATAAATCATAAGAGTAAACTCAAACGTTAACAGATCCACAATGAGTAAAAAGGGATACAAGCAAGAGGGATTCAAGATCAGGAGCACCGAAGGGTCACTGGCAATCATCCAAGTACACCCGAGGGGTCACGAGCTCCTAACACAAAAACTCAACGAAAACACAAGCGTTCCGGGCGGGGTTCCAAGGGGCCGCGCCCCTGGCGGGGTCTTAGGGGCAGAGCCCCTAACGGGGTCCAAGGGGCAGCACCCCTGGCGGTGGTCTCGCTGACCGATCAGCGAGCGGGGTGAAGGGGCAGAGCCCTTGCGGGGTGCGGGGCAGAGCCCCGTCCAAATTTTTGAAATCCCACCACCGGGAACCATACAAAAATCACATCAAATTGAGGACTTCCCGAGAACTACAAAGGACTTCTCGGGAGATAGAAGGTTGAATTTTCGAGTAATAGGCAAAATCTCGAGACATGAAAGGGATCTCTCGAGATATGAAGGGGAAATCTCGAGACATCAGAAGGGATCTCTCGATACATGAAGGGGAAATCTCGAGACATCAGAAGGGATCTCTCGAGACATGAAGGGGAAATCTCGAGACATCAGAAGGGATCTCTCGAGACATGAAAGGGGAAATCTCGAGACATCAGAAGGGATCTCTCGAGACATAAGGAATTTCTCGAGACCAGGACAGGGCTCAGGCTTATTTCTCGAGATTTGAAGGCAAGGTTCAAGTTGATATCTCGAGACATAGGATGTTAATTTCTCGAGACAAGGGAAATCTCTCGAGAAATCAGAAGAAAACTCTAGATTCAGTAAGGGAACGAGGATTTTATCTATCCCGGTTTTCTCCAGGGAACAACTACCCGATTCATAGCAAAGGAAGAACAATCAAGGAAGCTTATATTAACACTCCAAAACTTAAGTTAAACCGAGCGACATGAAATCGACACGAGCGAAACAATGCTTCAAGAAAAGAAAGAGAAGGAGGAGGAAGCCACTTGCCTTAACCTTGCAAAACTCGAGATCCTCCGCTCCGAAGGCTAAGGAAACACTCAAGCACGAAATCCTGGAACGATTCGGACCAAAAGGAAGAGTTAGGTTACCGCCAAATCTCCCAAAACTCCACGAAACGAGAAAAGCTTACCGCTAGAACGAAGATCTCGCCGAGAGCTTTCCAAATCTTCAAACCAATCCCGATTCCGACCACTACAGCCCTAGAAATCACCGGCCGGAAGCTCTCCGAAGCTCCGCTCTCGCCCTAACCCTCGGCGGCTGATTTTGATCGAGGAAAAGGAAGATGAATAGGAGGAGATGTTTTAGGTATTTATATGAAACCTAATTTAATATTTAATTAATTAATTAATTCCCTTATTTACTTAAACTGCGAGGGCGACCAGATTACCTTGGATTTCTACGAAATTCGCGCCTTAACTGAAAAACGGCGCTACGAATCCAACGGCGGAGTCAGAATTCAATTCTGACGAGCCAAACTCCAGATAAAGCCTTCCGAAGCTAAAATCTTGATATCCACTCAAAATCTTCACTTTAACTCGAAACGACGCGAAATCTCGCACGCTTGACCTAAATCACAAGCTTTAACTAAGCTAAAACTCGAAACACTACCAGACGAGCTGACATAACGCCCTTACGCCAAAATTACGTCACAGAGGGTACGTAAAATAATTAACAAAAATCAGGGGCATTATAGGGGGGGGGTTGTGATTTGGGTTCCTATGCTATTGCAAAATGAAGAGAAATGCGGGTCGAAAAGCACCGCTTCTCAAGGTGTGGGTGAGTGCAGCGGCCGCGATGCTGCGCTTCGGTAAGCGGGTGGAGTGGCGCCACAGTGCGAGGTTTTGTGAGGGTCGTATTCACCTCTTCGCTAACATCACCACTAGCAATCGCTAGATGGCTTCACGCACAAACAACCTAGGCTATCAAAACAACAAAAGGGCTATTCTTGCCACCACATCATCATTGCACATGAACGCAAGCAAAAATACATAATATTAACCTAACATGTGTTCATACAACATCACAAAGAAAGTACAAGCATCAAGGGTTAGAGAGGACCACAAAGAAGATGTCACCGCGTCTTGGGTTCTCGGCCGGAATGAGAGGTTGTCGGGCTCATCTCCGGGCTCGACCCACAGATGGTGTGCTAACTCGAAGGAGGCTGTCACAGCTCCAACGATCTTCAGCGCTTCTATGGTCTCCTCGGCGAGGAATGCTTGAGTTAGTAGCGGAGAAAGCTTGCAAATGCTCCCGGATGGAGGAATGATGAAGGAGATCGCCGGAGAAGGTCTCCTATTGTCTCCTACGGTGGAAGGGGTGAAAATGGCAAGATTCACGGCTTTTCCCGCAAGGGGGATCGAGCTCTCCGTCTCTCCTATGATGGCAGCAGCAATTCCTGCTTTAAATACTAAACAGGCAGAATTTTGGTCACGCACGGTCGAACGCACGACCGTGCGTTGCCCGTGCGTTAATTAAAGATAAAAGTTGGCGTGAAGATGAAGCTGCGCCGCCCGTGCGATTTACTCATGCACGGGCAAATCCGCCCGTGCGTCAAAACGCACGGGTAAATTCAGAAATAGCTAAAAACAGAAGAAACGGGAGGCCGTGCGTTTTACTCACGCACGGGCGATTCCGCCCGTGCGTCAAAACGCATGAGTAAATTCAGATCGATCGTTTTCTGCCCAGATCAGAGCGCACGACTACAACAGCCCGTGCGTTAAGGAAACCGCACGACCGTGCGTTTCACACAGTCATGAATTCTGGGAGAAAACTGGATACAAGATAATCCGGCCACCTGCATACAAGATAAAATAGCTGGGAATACACCTCCAACACCAGATAAACATAGAGAAATGGAAGGGGAGCACCATGTGCTTACCCCCAATGACAAGGAGCGCAAGTGCACACCGAAACAGGCCTAAGAGTGCACCTAGCAAGGAATAACAAATATGAATGAAAACATGCCTAAAGTGTAGTGCATAGACTAGATAATCGGCCCAGATGAGTCCATAAATGTGTATATAAATGAGACTCATCAATAATGTAATTTTTGGATCCATATTTCGTAGTAGCATAATGGGACAACCACTCTTCAATGGTTGTTTGTTTGGTGGCAGATTACTAGGATTAATAGAGTTAAAAAATTATGGGAGATATAAGTTATGGTTATCATGAGAGATAGAGTCAAAAAAGAGTAGTAGGTTGTACTATCCCCCGGGAACATCAACTCCTTTTTTGTTCAACTTTTTAACGTCTTCATTCAATGAGGTTATTAGGGCACTTATCTCCATATACTCGGCATCAGTATTGCTGATATTGTAAATTTGCATATTTGGGAAAACAAAATTTATTAAACCATCAATTGAATGCTCTCCTTCCCAAGGCATAACAATTGAGTCAAGAAGCTGAATCATGTCATTATCTAGTGTTGGCTCCTCACCATCTTAGACTCTGAGAAAGAATTCAGCAAATTGAACGTCATTGTGTGCCCTCATATTATCTTTTAGTTTAAGCAACTTGACGACTGGTCATAAGTAAGACTCAATGATGCTTGACCGTATCATTTCCAGTCTTGTTCCATTCACAACAATGGGTGTAACCTGTCTGAAATCACCTCCCATGATAAGAACCTTCCCACCAAAAGGTTGTCTATTTGTAGCACGTCTCGCAATGTACGATCCAGAATTTCGAAAGTTTTCCTGTTAGTCATAGGTGCCTCGTCCCAAATAATTACACATGCAAGTTTGACTAGTTTGCACATATAAGACTGTTTACTTAAACCGCATTTTAGTGCGTTCTGGAGTTTAATTGGTATTTTGAACCGGGAGTGAGCAGTGCAGCCACCTGGAAGTAAATTTGTTGCTATCCCAGAAGTTGCAATTGCAATCACAATATGACCTTTGTTACGTAAAGTTGCTAGTATAGACCAGTATATGAATGTTTTACCGGTTCCACCGGGTCCGTCAACGAATAAAGCAGCTCTTTTTCCTTCTCTTATGCAAATGCATATAGTGTTGTACGATGTTTGTTGTACATGATTTAGGAGTGCTATCGAATTAAAATCTACAACCGATATTGGAATTGATAGTTCGTTGTCAATCAAACCTGGTAAGTCTAATGAGTATTATATGTCCTCGCTTAATCTTGGCAAGTCAAAATCTTTTGTGCTATTATTATATTGTTCGAAGATATTATTTAACTCACAAAGTAATCTGTTAATTAAGAAATTACTTTTTGTACTGGTGCTACCGTAATCTTCGATCATCGCCGCGTGGTTTTCATCTCATAGGGTTCTTGCCCCGGTTGGCTGGCAATACAATAATATTCTTGCAAACAATCTTCGTAGTGTTGACGACATTCTGAAATTTCTGGCTTCCGCTAGGCATTCTCGGATGCTATTGTCTTCTTCAAGCAACCCTTGCAGCTTAGCAGCTTCTTTGAATGTGGCACAACGATGCCCATGGGCAATGTATAGGTAACCAAATGATATTGGTGCTGGAATGTGACTAAGCAGAAGACGTAAGTAGAAGTGCTCACCCTCGGTTGGTGATACGACATACATGCGACCAACGACAAATCGATTTTGAAGTCTTTTTATCCATTTTCTTGAAGGTGCGAGCCATTGATAATGTCTTGTGAAGTCTATATATAAATATTGTACACATCCCATCGTTGTACAGTTTGAAAAACTCCGTTAATATCGTTCGTGAATTTTGTCTATTAGCGAGCACATTGGCAACAGACTGATTAGCCTAAAACTGAACTTGATGTTGATTTGGTAGATGTATTTGTAATCTCACGACTGAATGATATGTTTGGTACATATGATATTTGAACAACTTCCATGAAGCCTCAGGCAGACAAATCCAACAACCGTCAACGCATTTACTAACTTTGTCATAGTTCTGACCTGATCACACTTCGAATGCAACCCAATCAGTATGAATCAATTTCGTGCATAGTGCATTTAGAGAAAGGTTTTGGGAAGCCCTTTTTGCATACATTATTTTTCATGCATTGCGCGTTTGGGCGCAATAGTCCACATGGTCCATGCATCATATGCTTAAGAATTGCACTGTATAGCTCGAGTTCTACGAATTGTATTGGGATTTCTGCTCTTATGATGCAATTGTAGTCGTCTGGACTGTTCAACTTATCGTACTCATTGAAAATAAATAGCATATGTACATGCGGTAGTCCACGCTTTTGAAATTCAACCACATAGATGTGTGCGGCAACTCTACCAAGGACGCCTTTGTGGAAAAGATCATCCTTTAAACATTCCAGCTTTTCATGGAAAATTCTGGAGATTAAATTTGGGCGATTTTGAGGTGTTTGTCCAGGAGAAAGCTCATCAGTTATCTCCGGCAACGAAGGATTGCACATCATTATTAGAAAAAATATCTGGCTTACTGTTATTACGCACAACTGCCATAGCATCCTGATACTGTCGGTACATATCTTTAGGGCTCCTAATAAAATATAATGGTAAGATTGTTCTGTTGGGAATATTGCCCTCAATGTTCCTTTAATTTGAAGAGGCATCACTCACAATGCTAAGTACATATTGTATTTGATACAATCTATTTTGTCTCAAGTTTTATACAGGGAGATGATATTCCATACATTGGAATATATTCAAAGGTATGCTGTTTAATCAGCTGAGAAGGCATAATTGACATGTTCGTCGAACGCAGAGAGCAGTTCGTCGAACGCAGAAGACATATCATTGAACGCAGAAGGTAGTTCGTCGAACGCTGAGACGGGATAGAAGCAAGCACAGAGATTTGGCGTGTTCGTCGAACGCAGAACTCAGTTTGTTGAACGTAGAGACGGGACAGAAGCAAGCGCTGAGACTTAGCGTGTTCGTCGAACGAAGAATGCAGTTCGTCGAATGCAGAGTATGACAAGTTCGTCGAATGCAAAGTATGGCGAGTTCATCGAACGCAGAACTTAGTTCGTCGAACGCAGTATGGGGAGTTCGTCGAACATAGATTGCGTGTTCCGCTTTT
Organism: Dactylorhiza incarnata; assembly: GCA_033032865.1. Classification (NCBI taxonomy): domain Eukaryota; kingdom Viridiplantae; phylum Streptophyta; class Magnoliopsida; order Asparagales; family Orchidaceae; genus Dactylorhiza; species Dactylorhiza incarnata. The sequence continues at coordinate 9,065,196 of JAWHQI010000087.1, read as the reverse complement.
GGTGCAAGCTGCAGAAAGACATTGCAGGGTCAACCAGTCTCTCCCATATCTGTCAGAAGGATGGCTAAGAGCCGTTGAAGGCCGGGGATGTATAAAAGAAGAAGTTAGGGCACTTTGGAACAGTGCTGGTCGAGTGCTAAAGAAATTGATTTTCCATTGACGGCTGCCGGTCTCGTCTTTCTCCTCCTGCTCACTGAACAAGAAGAAGAAAACTGAGAGAGAAAGAAAGCTCCTCCACAAGAAGGAGCAAGGTGATCTTTCATCCTTCTACAGAAGAGGAAGATCAGGTTGTAGCTGCCATCAACATCTCCAGCTACAAGAAAGCACTAGATGTGCATGAACTACATGGGACTTCTTCTGCTGTCTATTGTAGTAAGCTTCAATAAAACTTTTACTGTATGGTTTTTTGCCTGAGTTTGTAGGGCTGATTAGCCTGAGGTTGTAGGGCTGTTTAGCCTGAGCTTGTAGGGCTGTTTGGGCCTGAGATTGTAGGACCTGTTGTGGTCTGAGCTGTAGGATCAGTGACTGATCTGAGGTAGGGCTGCTGTGCCTGAGGTAGGGTTTGGGGAAAACCTGAGAGATCCCGAGGGATCTGTGTTGTAGGCTCTTGGAGCTGAGATTGGAGGAGTTGGCCCTGTCTAACACACTGTTAGAAGGGTGAAGGGGGAAAGTGGACTACCCATAGACACACTATCTTGGAGAACCACTATAAACACTTGTGTGTTTTCTGGTTGTGTTTGATTTCTTGCATAGAATAATTTTAACTGTTTATATCAGGAAAGTAAAAATCAAAAGACCTATTCACCCCCCCTCTAGGTGAATTAGATCATATACTTATAATCTTTCAAGTGATATCAGAGGGAGGTTGGTCAAGAAAGACTTTACAGTCTGACCAGATCCTACATAGGTATTGATTATTCTGAATCAGATGGCCTTTAGTGGAATGCAAAAGGAGTTGGGCTCCATGAAGTTGCCCATATGCAACAAAGCCAACTTTGGCATATGGAAGCAGAGGGTTAGATTGTTCATGGAAGCATCTGACCCTAGGATCTATATTACTGTCAAGGAAGGTCCCTTCACTTTCAAAACTGCTCCACAATAGATCCAACCAGAAGGGTGGACAAGGTATTTAATGACTTAACCACAAATGAACTCACTCTGTTCACTATGGACAAGAGAGCCCAGAACATCATAGTAAATGTTATTTATGACTCCACATTTCTAGACTTAGCACACTGCACTACTGCCAAGGAAATGTGGGACACATTAGTAGTTTATATGGAAGGGACTGCAGAAGTGAGAGATGATAGAAAGTCACTCCTGAACCAAGAGTATGAAGCTTTTAGGCAGATGAGCCAGGAGAGCATTTCCATGTGCTATGAGAGGTTCTTTAGGATAGTGAATGAACTAAGAACCTATGAAAGAGTGTTCACCAACTATGAGCTGAATGATAAGTTCCTTAGATCTCTAACTAGGGATTAAGACACAAAAATTTGTGCCATCAGGGAAGTGGCAAGGCTGGGAGAAACCCCTACCCACACATTGTTTGGGAAACTGCTCTCATATGAGATGCAACTGACTGCAAGAAAGGAGGAGGATACTTCCTCCAGGGCTCACACAAGGGAGAGAACTGTAGCTCTCAAAGCTGATAGCTCAAGAAGAGCAAGGGCAGAATACAGTCACCTCCAAGAAGGACAGCTGAATCTGAGAAGTCTGAGAGCTGCACTTCAGACTGCTCCACTTCTGATGAGGAGTTTGCTGCCTTCACTAGGAAATTCAAGAAGATGATAAGGAGGAAACACTGGAAGAACAAACCTTCCTCCTCCTCTCATCCCAGGAGGATCACTATATATCTGAAAGGCAGCACCCCAAAGGGGACAGGTATGACTCTAAATCTAGTAAACATGTTTCAAATAACATCATTTGCTATTGCTGCAGTAAGCCTGGACTTGTCATTACTGTCTGTCCAGTTAAGAGAAAAGAATGAGATGACAAGAAGACCCATCACCAGAAGGAGAGGAAGGGAGAAAAATCCTTTCTAGCCAAGAAAGGAAAGAGCTAGAGTGAATCTGAATCTTCATCTTCAGATTCAGATGGAGAAGAGGAAGCCTACATAGGGCTATTTGCTACTCAGGAGGAAGAGGACTATGCAGCTGCCATGATAGGAATCAGGGCCCCTCTATCACATTCAGACAGTGATGTCGAGGAGGATGAAGTCATTCAAGATGACCATGGGCTGCTGGCTCTAACTGAAGATGAGGACAACCACAACAATTTAGAACATGAGCAGGTATTAATTCATTCCATATCCTCTTCTGATTATGAGACTGGTCCAGAATCTGAAGCACCTTCATCAATTGGTGGAAGTGGTTCAGAAGCTGAGGAAGAAGTCAATCAATTGATTGACAAGTATGGTGTTCTTTTGGAAGCTCTGAAGAAGAGCAAGAAGCTTGCCAAGAGGCAAGCCCAGGAAATTGCTTCCCTTAAAATGACTAAAAATGACTACACTGAACCTACCACCCTTGTGGATCAGATGAGTAGACAGATAAGCCAATTAAAGGGGTTAACAATTGTGCAATTAAGCATTATTTCCCTGAAGAACAAGGTCATCAAGGACCTTGAGGAGAAGCTTGTGAAAGTGAAAAGCTTGGTGGCTCAATTCTCCAAGCCCAAATCTGTGCTCCCTATTATTGACACCTTCTCCTCTCAAACCAATAGGAGAGGACTAGGATTCAATAAAATGGAAGTAGGAGAAGGGAGTGGAGAGAAGAGAAAGGGGAAGGCTAAGCCTCAAACCACCTTTCAAAAGGTATTACTTCCTTCCAACAGGTATGACCATGAAATCATGTATGGTCATTGGAAGAATGGAAGTAACTATAGGACGGAAAACACTCCTTCCCATAGTGGAAGAAAGGGAATGGGATTGAGTGCCATGAAGGCTCCCCATGAGGAAATTCAAATGGCCCAACATGGACCTTTTGTATTTGGTACCTCAGCCCCCTCATTCAAGAATCAAGGTGCCAGCTCTTCCAAATCTATTTCAGCAAAGAAAATTGCTGCTGTCCAATCTATGGACAAGGCTTGTTGCTCAGTGTCAGATGCAATCAGATCTTATATGGCTGCCAAGCCAAAGTAGGCTGATGCCATCAGGACAAAGAGCAACAAGACAACACATAGATTGACATTCAGCCAAATTATTGCTGAGAGGAACAAGAAGATTGCAGCTATCTCTCCTCCCGAACATGTGCACAGTGCTGCACTCCCCTCAAGAAATGTTCAGAAGTGGAGATACAACATTCATGAATGTTGGTGTTGTGGTAAAGTGGGACACTACCATAGATTGTTGGTACAATCCCAATGTACCTAATGCAAAGAAGAGCCTTCCTGCTAGGAGTGCAGCTAGTGTGAGATTTTCTTATTAGACTAACAGGAACCTAGGACCCAAAGTTTTTTGGGCTCCTAAGGATAACTAAACTTCTTCTTGTAGGTTAGTTTAAGTACCAGCCTAAACCAAATTTGGTACTTGGACAGTGGGTGCTCAAGGCATATGACAGGAATAAGGAGTCTTCTACAGGACTACAAGCCTGTGAAGAATGGACCCAAAGTTATATTTGGGGGATCTGAAAAAGGAATCACCAAGGGATATGGTATGATATCCAATGGCATAGTCTCCATCACAAGGGTAGCTTATGTTGAAGGGTTGCAACACAACCTTGTAAGCATAAGTCAACTATGTTACCTAGGCTATGCCATTGAATTCCACAATGACAAGTGCTTGATTAAAAAGTCTAAGGACTTAGAGACTATTCTCTCAGGCACTAGGAGTGGGAATGTTTATTGCTTAGATTTTATTTGCAGTAATTCTCTTACATCTGTTTGTTTTGTAGCTAATGAGAATTAGTCTCTCTGTGTTCAATGGCACAAGAGACTTGCTCATATTAACTACAAGACAATGTATAGACTCTTCTCTAAAAACCTTGTTAGGAATAGTCCTAATTTAAAATTTATTAAAGATGGTCCCTGTCATGCTTGCCAAATGGGTAAGCAAACAAGGGCCACCTTTAAAAGTATTGGCACCAAAGACACTGAAAGATGTCTTTATCTCTTGCATATGGACTTGTTTGGTCCCTTGCCAATTCAGAGCTTAGGTGGGAAGTTGTATACTTTGGTGATTCTTGATGATCACTCAAAATATACATGGGCATTCTTCCTAAAGAAGAAGTCTGATACTCTAAATATCTATATAACTCATGTCAAAGCAATTCAGAATGACTTGCAATGTGATGTGGTCAGAACTAGAACTGTCCATGGCACAAAATTTCAATTTGATGCTATGACAAGGTTTTTGCCAAGAATATGGTATCACCCAAGAGTTCTCCTCCCCAAGGACTCCACAACAAAATGGTGTGGATGAGAGGAGGAATAGGACCTTGATAGAAGCTGGCAGAACACTGCTAAGTGACTCCTCACTCCCAGAATACTTCTGGGCTGAGGCAGTCAATACTGCTTGTCATGTTCTCAATAGAGCTTCCATCAATAAGGTTCATGGAATAACTCTCTATAAGATTCTGAAAGGCAAACAACCTACAATTTCATATTTTAGAATATTTGGCTCAAAATGCTACATTTTAAACAATGGAAAATCTCAATTAAAAAAGTTTGCAGAGAAATGCAATGTAGGTGTTCTTGTTGGCTATAACTCTCATAGTAGAGCTTATAGAGTGTACAACAAGAAAACTAATGTTGTAGTGGAGTCTATGCATGTAGTATTTGATGAGACAAGCCAAATATATAATGGCTGGTCTAGATCTTCTATCTTGACAGGAAATGAACAAGATTTGGAAAGGATGTCTATACAAGACACACCAAGCAGCAGCAAAGCTCATTCTGATGCTGCCATCCCTGAAGAGGAAGCATTCAATATTAGTGAGGACACTACTGAACCAGCAGAAACATCACAGTAAGCTGAGAACAGACTGACTGCAGCTAGAAGACATCTAAGGGATCATCCCTTGGAGCAGATTATTGAGAATGTTCAGCAAGGTGTGACAATTAGGAGCAGGGCTCATAATGAGGCCTTGTTCCTCATTTTCCTATCACAGGTAGAGCCTAAGAAGTTTGAAGAGGCCAACCTGGATCCTTTTTGGATTCAAGCAATGCAGGAAGAACTGTTGCAATTTAAGAGATGCAAAGTATGGAAGTTGGTGCCAAGACCACAGGGGCACAAAATAATTGGCACCAAATGGATCTTCAGAAACAAGATGGATGAAAATGGGACAATCATCAAGAACAAGGCAAGGCTGGTTGCAAAGGGGTATATGCAAGAGGAAGGAATAGACTTTGACCAAACCTTTGCCCCAGTTGCAAGGTTGGAGGCCATAAGGCTATTCCCTGCATATGCAGCACATAAAGGCTTCAAAGTGTACCAGATGGATGTCAAATAAGCATTCCTGAATGGAAATCTGAATGAGGAAGTTTATGTAGAGCAGCCATCAGGTTTTGCCCATCCTAATCTCTCATCTCATGTTTATCTACTTAGGAAAGCTCTATATGGTCTTAAGCAAGCCCCCAGGGCTTGGTATGAGACATTGTCTAGCTTTCTCACCAAGAACAAGTTCTTGAGGGGAAAGATAGATAGCACATTATTTCTTAGGGAAACAAGGGGCAAGTGTCTCTTAGTCCAAATCTATGTTGATGACATAATATTTGGGTCTACTGATGAAAACCTTTGCAAGAGATTTGCCAATCTAATGCAGGGGGAGTTTGAGATGAGCAGTATGGGTGAACTTAAATATTTCCTTGGGCTCCAAGTGAAACAGTCTGATGATGGAATTTTCATTTCCCAGACTAAGTACACCAAGGAGCTCATCAAGAAATTTGGGATGGAATCAGCCTCCACCATGAGAACACCCATGGGATCTAATGTATCATTAGACAAGGATGAAAAGGGGAAGGCCTTTGCTGAATCCATGTACAGGTGTATCATTAGATCCCTGTTGTACTTGACTACTAGTAGGCCAGGCATTATGTATTCTACATGTGTTTGTGCTAGGTATCAGGCTTGTCCTAAGGAATCTCACTACACCTCTGTCAAGAGGATTTTGAGATACCTCAAGGGCAGCCTAAATCTTGGCCTTTGGTACCCTAGGAACAATGACTTTGAACTAATAGGCTATTTCGATGCAGATTTTGTAGGCTGCAAAGAAGACAGGAAAAGCACAAGTGGCACCTGTCAGTTCCTAGGAAGAAGATTGATCTCTTGGAGCAGCAAAAAGCAAACTAGTGTTGCCATATCCACAGCTGAGTCAGAATACATTGCTGCAGGAAGCTGTTGTGCACAACTATTATGGATTCAACACCAGCTAGAGGACTACAACCTCAAGGTAAGTAAATCTCCTCTTTATTATGACTCATCCAGTGCTATCTCTATTGCTAAGAATCCTGTCTCTCACAGCATGACTAAGCACATAGAGATAAGGTATCATTTTATAAGAGAGCATGTTGAATGTAAAGATATCTGCCTTGAATTTGTCCCCACTGACAGTCAAGTGGCTGATATCTTCACTAAGCCACTGGATGAGGCCTGATGAGTCCCAAATATATACACAATTATGGACTCATCTGGGCCGATTTTCTAGTCTTTGCACTTCACTTTAGACATGTTTTCACTCATATTTGATTCCCCATGCTAAGTGCACCTTTAGGCCCATTTTTGGTGTTGTTTCGTATTATTCTCCTTTAGTAGTTGCTATGTATTGTTAAGTGCCACTTTCAGTGGCTGGATTGGTGGGTGTGCTGGAACAAGTGTCGTGCAGGTGCTTCCGGCACAAATCTGTACAGGAACACTGCGCACGATCACTGGTTCTCTTGCGCACGATCACTGGTTCTCTTGCGCATGACCACTGGTCGTGCGCCACTGATCGTGTGCACTTAACCTCTGAAATATGAGTTCTGTTTGGGCTTATCGCACGACCATTTACGATAGTGCGCACGACCACCGGTCGTGCGCAATCGGTCGTGCGAACATGTATTTTATAAATTTCTTTCCTTTCAGGCTTCACCCAGGTAGCGCGCGCGATCGCAGAACTCCAGTGCGCACGACCACTGGTCGTGCGCCAATGACCATGCGCAGTATTCGTTTCAGCGCCTATTTATATCCTATTCGCGAATTAGGGCGGGATCCGGCTTCCGGGAGCGGGTTCTCCAGTCCGTACGCCGCCGTTTTCCTTCTCTAAACACCTCCCCTTCATCTTCTCCGCAAGGGGAAGTCATCTTTGGTCATTCTCGACATTCCTCCATCATCCGGAAGCATTCTCCACCACCCGCAAGCACTCTAGCAAGCTGTCTCCATTTCCGTCCGGTGAGAAGAATAGAAATCCTGAGGTAGAAGACGACGGGAGCACGTGGATAGATAGTGACAGTCTCTCAACGCCGGAAGCACAGTCCGCCCGAGTCCGGAGGTAGCTCGACAACCTACCATTCCGGCCGTGAACGGCCGCTAGTCTTCGTCCATTGGTTGTCTTCTTCTTTTCTCCTTTTGTTGTACTAAGTAAATCATTTTGACTTGAATATGATGATGTTTAGTCTAAATGCTTTGGTTGTTTCCTACTTGTTCTTTAATATTTGCTTGTGATCCCTTTCACCTCCACTCACGCACTCACGCACTCATCATGTTCGATTCACGTTAACAAGAGTTAACGGTGATTTGTGAAGAGGTGTTTGCGACCCTCACTCTCCGCACTAGTGACCACTCCATTCGCATGCGCACCGTCCATCCGCCTCACGAAGCTCGGCATTGCGGCCGTTGCACCCATCTCACCTTGCGAAGCGGTGATTTCGACCCGCATTTCTTTTATTATTGTTAACAGTAGGAAACCCAAATCAAAACTCCACTTTTCGTGTTTGTTCCCGCTTGTGTAACAATTGTCACACAATGCATTTCGTTCACCCAACCTGCATTCCTCAAGAGACCGACACTCGGGGATTTTCCCCACTATTATTACTTGCGCGACCGGTGCACTTGCCGAAATTATCGCATCAAGTTTTTGGCGCCGTTGCCGGGGAATGTTCAGGCATGGAACGTCTTGAGTTGTGAGCTTTTGTTACAAGAGCAGTTGTTTTTAATCTCCTTTGTTTTTTTTCTTTTTGTTGTGACTGTGCATGCAGAGACAAGCCGCGGGGGAACTTGTACCCTTTGATCCAGAGATCGAACGGACCGCTCGCGCACGAAGGCGCGCAGCAGCCGTACAGGCGGCAATGGGTGACCACGTAGACCCAGACAATGTTGAACAAAGAGTGCCCGCCGTGGGGCAGCACCAACCCGGAGATGAGCAAGAAGTAGTGAGACCTCGACCCAGAACGATGAGAGATTATACCACTCCGACAGCTGGGAGTGTTTATCCTGGGTTCGGTCCCAATATTATGAATAACCAGTTCGAGATCAAACCTGCGATCTTGAACATCATCCGGAACAATGCTCAATTCTCCGGGATGGCCAGTGAAGATCCGCACTTGCACCTGGCTGAGTTTTCTGATATCTGCGGAACTTTCCGCTACGCTGGGATTCCTGATGACACAGTCAAGCTGCGACTGTTCCCATTCTCGCTTCGCGACAAGGCCAAGGTGTGGCTTCATTCTATTCCTCCGGGGACCGCTGCGACTTGGGATGTTCTTGCATCCAAGTTCTTAGCCAAATTTCACCCCGTCGATAAAATTGTAAGTTTGCGGCGGGATATCGCCACCTTTCGTCAAGCCGATCAAGAGACCCTTGCCGAGGCGTGGGAGCGTCTTAACGATCTTCTCCGCCGTTGCCCGAACCACGAGCTCCAACCGTGGAATGTAGTAGAGACATTTTACTTCGCGATCGAGCCCAACTACCGGGCAATGATCGATGCTGCTGCGGGAGGTACCCTAATGAACCATACTCCAGAGGAGGCCCTTCGAATTCTGCGGGACACCGCCTCCCACAGTACATTTTGGATGGCCGGGAGAAATGCACCAAGAAGCGCCCATGGTCTCTTCGTGGTCGACTCGCTTCCACCTACATCCGCACCAGCTGCTGTTATTATGTGCGAAGGATGTGGAGGCGGTGGACACCACGCGTATGAATGCTCAGGCAGTGATTTATCAGGTAACTTCTCAAACCTCTCTTTAAACGAATCAGTTAATTTTGTTGGTAATCAATCTAAGGGGGTGCCATTCAATAACACATATCATCCGGGAGTGAGAAGTCACCCAAACTTCTCATGGAACTCCAACGCACCTAGCCAACGATGGGCACCGGGGCAGCATCAGAACGATGCCTACGCCTCCGGGAGCCAACCAAGGCCACCTCATCCGGAATATAACCAAGGCTCCCCCGGCTCAAAAAAAGAGTAACCTGGAGGAGATGATGGAAAAATTCATGCAAGCTGCTTACTCGAACATGGTTAATCAAACCGCGTCAATGCGGAACTTGGAAACGCAGCTGGGCCAATTGGCCCAAGTGCTAACCGAGCGGTCGCATGGGACTCTTCCTAGTAACACTGAAAAAAACCCAATCGACCAAGGGAAGAGTCTCGGCGACGTGGAAGTGGATCATCCACATGAGTTAGTGATCTCCTGCTCCATTAATAAAAAAGAGACTAAGGCCTTGTGTGATTCTGGCTCCTCCTGCAACGTCATTGCTTTGCAAGACGTTGATAACTTGCAACTTGAAATTAATACGGAGGAATGGAAATCTCTTGTGCTCGCAAATGGTACCGTCATACAATCAGAAGGGGAAGTGAAAACTGTGGAAGTTATAGTTGATGGGACAGTGGTGGTTGCTGATTTTCAAGTGTTAGGACCCCGGGAGAATCACTCCATCCCCATCTTGGGTGTACCATTCTTGAAAGAGAGCGGTGCCACCCTTGACTTTTCTGCGGGTTGTGTCCTCATACCCAATAAGATACCTTTGCCCACTTGTCCCAAGACTATAACTAAAACATCCATTTGCCCTCCTCCCTTTATTTCTGATGAATCACTAAGTTGTGCAGGGGATAAGAAAGGTGATGGTTCAGCTGAAGGAGAAAAGGAAGAACACCAGTCGAGCGGAGAAGAAAAAGTGGATCTTTGGAGAGACGATGATTTCAAGAGGGAGGAGGACAGCTGTCCTAAAGATTTTGAGCTGAACTTGATTCGGGACGACGTCCGACTATTTTCTTGCATTAAATCTTGTAATAAACAATTTAAGCGTTCCATCTCTTGGGCTGATCCGATCGTCACTACGGCGACGGAAATGATGCCTCCCGCTCCTATGAGAGGAGGATCTGAAAATGCTCAACGTTGGCAGTCTCCTACTGTTGCTAAGCTTAAAGAAGAGAAGCGCCTGCGCGATGCGCGCTCTGCCGCTCTCCGTGGCAGGAGGGCGGAGGTTAGGGGGACACTGGGTGACACTAGTGTTGGCCCTAAAGCCTTCACCTCCCGCCTACAAGCTACGGGAGAGGTGCACCATAAATGCGCATATAGCTGATTTCTGCCTCTTAGTTGTGAAACTCTCTTTTGATGCTCTTTTATTTTACTTTCTGCACTCTTTGAACAATTATAATACAGGTATTTGGTCCAGCTTAAGGACATAAAACAAAAGCGCTGCTGGGAGACAACCCAGATTTGCTGATTTCTGTTTTTCTAACTCTTGTTTTAATTCAGCTTTTATATATTTTCGCTGCCTCTAGTGCGTTCCTTGCAGGTATCTTTTCTGGATGGCGGAGGCTGCGGCCCAGTGTAGCTTACACGCCAATCTTCTGGTGTGCTCATTTCTGAGCACTGGGTACTCTCTTCTCCCAGCCCTTGCTGATTTTCACGTCATATATTTTGTGGTTTGTTTAGTCTAAGTCTGGGGGAGAGTTGTTTTGTGCCCACTCACGTGCACTTTTGCATGGCATGCTAGAAGTACTCGTATTTTAGCCTTTTGAATTTGTTTTCCAGTTTCATTGCACACCACAGCACCCACATGAGCGCGCACTTAGCTGTGACACGTCTTGAGCTGAACTCATTTCTTTTTGTGCGATTTGGAAAAAAACATTGTGCTAGTTTAGGATTATGATGCGGAGTAGAATGTTGACTCCTGTAGTGTCCTAGTCGAGTGCTCATTTCCCGTTTAGAAATTTGGGTAGATTCAATTTCTCTTTATGCTTTTAGTTTATATCTTTCTATTTGCGTAGACATTGTTTACTTTACTCAAAAAGTGGTGAATCCGGTGTGAATCAGATGGTAGCATAGGAATGTGTGTAGGCGTTCGTTAGCCTTGTATTGCCCGAGTCGGGAGGAAGGATTGTCTCTCTCGGAAGCTAGAACTTGTCCTATGCGATTCTTGAAGCATGGGTATACGGTTAATCTAGTGCGTTAATGTGATATAGGCCATCATTTTGGCCCGGTTGAGCTTTTGTGCCCACTCCTATCGCTTTACCCTCGTTAGCCCTATTGTACCTACTCCTTCTTTGATTCAGCCCCACAGTTGTTTCACCACAGCCTAAAAGCCAATCCTAATCGCACACCCAAAGTTGAGCTCTCGTATATTACTTTCATGATTGGGTGTTGATGTAGTGTTTTGTTTTGTGAAAAATGTGGTTATGCATCATTGTTTAAATTGCTGAAATTTTGTGAAAAGAAAAAAAGAAAATGAGAAAAAGAAGAGATGTCCGAAGAAAAGATGAAGTTATGAGCTTTATTGAAATATATATATATATATATATATAATCTGGGTAGAAATTTATGTTTGGGAGTAGGCGGTGCACACACCCATGTTGTTAAGTCCAAGTCTGGGGGTGTGGTGCACCCGTTTGTTTGTGTTGTGAACGAGAATAATTTCTGCATAAGCTTCTTTGGGTAGTGCTTGAGCCGTCATTTTTATCTTTGTTTATCCTCACCTAAGCCCAAGCCTCATCTAAAACCTTAAGTCCTATTGATTCACGCATTTGAGTCAAACCAGTGCCGTGGAGAGAGTGCGAACGGACAAGCTTATGGTCACCGACATTGATGGATTTCAATGGAGTTGTCCCGAGCCCCGATCTTTGGCAATGCTCGCTTCAGCGTTCAGTTTACTTTCTTCTTATGTACGACCGTATGATTCACCGTGATTCACTTTTTGAGTAAACGTAATAACTAAATACGCTCCTAGAAAATTATAAACTAATATGTATAATTAGGAATTTTATCTACTATGTTTCTACGCACATGAGTATGCGACTTCGCATGGTACTCCGCTTGATAATTTCTTCGCTAGCTTATGTCTTTCCTGGCCGCGAGAGATGGTTTGCACGGGATGCGCAAACAGGTAAGTCTGGGGGTGTGATGAGTCCCAAATATATACACAATTATGGACTCATCTGGGCCGATTTTCTAGTCTTTGCACTTCACTTTAGACACATTTTCACTCATATTTGATTCCCCATGCTAAGTGCACCTTTAGGCCCATTTTTGGTGTTGTTTCGTATTATTCTCCTTTAGTAGTTGCTATGTATTGTTAAGTGCCACTTTCAGTGGCTGGATTGGTGGATGTGCTGGAACAGGTGTCGTGCAGGTGCTTCCGGTACAAATCTGTACAGGAACACTGCGCACGATCACTGGTTCTCTTGCGCACGACCACTGGTCGTGCGCCACTGATCGTGTGCACTTAACCTCTGAAATATGAGTTCTGTTTGGGCTTATCGCACGACCATTTACGATAGTGCGCACGACCACTGGTCGTGCGCAATCGGTCGTGCGAACATGTATTTTATAAATTTCTTTCCTTTCAGGCTTCACCCAGGTAGCGTGCACGATCGCAGAACTCCAGTGCGCACGACCACTGGTCGTGCGCCAATGACCATGCGCAGTATTCGTTTCAGCGCCTATTTATATCCTGTTCGCGAATTAGGGCGGGATCCGGCTTTCGGGAGCGGGTTCTCCAGTCCGTACAGCGCAGTTTTCCTTCTCCAGACACCTCCCCTTCATCTTCTCCGCAAGGGGAAGTCATCTTTGGTCATTCTCGACATTCCTCCATCATCCGGAAGCATTCTCCACCACCCGCAAGCACTCTAGCAAGCTGTCTCCATTTCCGTCCGGTGAGAAGAATAGAAATCCTGAGGTAGAAGACGACGGGAGCATGTGGATAGATAGTGACAGTCTCTCAACGCCGGAAGCACAGTCCGCCCGAGTCCGGAGGTAGCTCGACAACCTACCATTCCGGCCGTGAACGGCCGCTAGTCTTCGTCCATTGGTTGTCTTCTTCTTTTCTCCTTTTGTTGTACTAAGTAAATCATTTTGACTTGAATATGATGATGTTTAGTCTAAATGCTTTGGTTGTTTCCTACTTGTTCTTTAATATTTGCTTGTGATCCCTTTCACCTCCACTCACGCACTCATCGTGTTCGATTCACGTTAACACGAGTTAACGGTGATTTGTGAAGAGGTGTTTGCGACCCTCACTCTCCGCACTAGTGACCACTCCATTCGCATGCGCACCGTCCATCCGCCTCACGAAGCTCGGCATTGCGGCCGTTGCACCCATCTCACCTTGCGAAGCGGTGATTTCGACCCGCATTTCTTTTATTGTTGTTAATAGTAGGAAACCCAAATCAAAACTCCACTTTTCGTGTTTGTTCCAGCTTGTGTAACAATTGTCACACAACACATTTCGTTCACCCAACCTGCATTCCTCAAGAGACCGACACTCGGGGGTTTTCCCCACTATTATTACTTGCGCGATCGGTGCACTTGCCGAAATTATCGCATCAAGGCCAAGTTCAATACTTTCAAAATTGAATTAGGAATGTTAAATTTAGAATGAGTTCATTTATGAATCAATATCCACTGTTAAAATGCTTATGTTCTCATTCTCACAATATGTACTGTTATGATAAACTGAAATCTGAATTGATCCACTTTACAGTAGGCATAGTCCACATGATAGGGTAGATAATCTCCCTAAAATGTTAAATGTAGAACATTATAATGTAGTATGATTAGCTGGATCAGAAAAATCTGGATCAGCTGAGCTTCAGGTTACCCTTAAACAGCTGGGAAAATTCTGGGTTCGACGAACTCTTTCCTAGGTTCGACGAACGTCGAGCTTGTGTTCGACGAACTCCAGTATGAGTTTGACAAACTAAGCTCTATGATGAGTTCACATGAAGTATGCCTTGAGTTTGACGAACTCCAGTCTGAGTTCGACGAACTCAACTCTGAGTTCGATGAACTCAACTTTTAGTTCGACGAACTCAGGCAGAAGATGTAATTTCATTTAAACTTACAATCAAAAGGTTAATACTAATGCTCCAAGTGAGGGGGAGCTAGAAAGGGTTGTTCAAAATGAACAAGAATAACTAATAAAGCTAATAGTACTCACATTGAGTGGGAGCAAGTTCCTGCTCAGGTTGAGGGGGGAGATGGTCAATTTTAAGAGATGAACGTTGACCAAAGGGGGATTTGGAAAATGCTTTCTAAACCTTCCCTAGGTCTGTAGCTGCTACCTCCCAATCCCTAGAGGGAAAAATAGTTGAAGAAACCAGAAAGGGGGAGATGGCCAATGCTATGACCAAATCAGAGTTAGTTATCATGAATGATATATGCTATATAAACCAAATCAGAGTTAGTTATCATGAATGACCAAAAATAGTTGAAGAAACCATAAGTTATTATGAATATGCTATATAATCTAAGTTAGAAAGGGGGAGATAACCTATGAGCTAGTCAAAGCTTAACATAATCTATCATGAGGTATCAAAGCATGCTTAAACAAGGTTAATGCTTAAATAATGTTATTTTCTGGAAGCAATGATACCATGAATGCTAAATAGAGTATTTGTATGATAGGTTTTTGTTGGCTATGTACCTTAGCATTGGGAATGTTCTGCCTTCTTCAAATAGGGGGAGATTGTTGGGAATATTGCCCTCAATGTTCCTTTAATTTGAAGAGGCATCACTCACAATGCTAAGTACATATTGTATTTGATACAATCTATTTTGTCTCAAGTTTTATACAGGGAGATGATATTCCATACATTGGAATATATTCAAAGGTATGCAGTTTAATTAGCTGAGAAGGCATAATTGGCATGTTCATCGAACGCAGAGAGCAGTTCGTCGAACTCAGACTAGAGTAAGAAAAAGTTAGGGCACTTTAGAGCAGTTCAGCTGAGAAGGCATATCTGTCAGAAGGAAGGCTAAGAGCCGTTGAAGGTCGGGGATGTATCAAAGAAGAAGTTAGGGCACTTTAGAACAGTGCTGGTTGAGTGCTAAAGAAATTGATTTTCCATTGACGGCTGCCGCTCTCTTCTTTCTCCTCCTGCTCACTGAACAAGAAGAAGAAAACTGAGAGAGAAAGAAAGCTCCTCCACAAGAAGGAGCAAGGTGATCTTCCATCCTTCTACAGAAGAGGAAGATTAGGTTGTAGCTACCATCAATATCTCCAGCTACAAGAAAGCACCAGGTGTGCAGGAACTACATGGGACTTCTTCTGCTGTTTGCTGTAGTAAGCTTCAACAAAACTTTTACTGTAGGGCTTTTTGCCTGAGTTTGTAGGGTTGATTAGCCTGAGGTTGTAGGGCTGTTTAGCCTGAGCTTGTAGGGCTGTTTGGGCCTGAGATTGTAGGACATGCTGTGGTCTGAGCTGTAGGATCAGTGGCTGATCTGAGGTAGGGCTGCTGTGCCTGAGGTAGGGTTTGGGGAAAACCTGAGAGATCTTGAGGGATCTGTGCTATAGGCTCTTAGAGCTGAGATTGGAGGAGTTGGCCCTGTCTAACACACTGTTAGAAGGGTGAAGGGGGAAAGTGGACTACCCATAGACACACTATCTTGGGGAACCACTATAAACACTTGTGTGTTTTCTGGTTGTGTTTGATTTCTTGCATAGAATAGTTTTAACTGTTTATATCAGGAAAGTAAAAAATCAAAAGACCTATTCACCCCCTCTCTAGGTGAATTAGATCATATACCTATAATCTTTCATGCTCTACGACCCACATTACCTGTAAAGAGGTAGTAAACACATTTATAAATAAGCTATAATCATAAATTATAGAAGATGACTTTCCACCAAGTTTAATTAGTAATATATATACCTGCGTCATTTTCACCGTTATGTAAGCAATCTTGTAAACCCTGATAAACCTCAGCCATAATATCACTCTGGTGGGACTGAATCCAGCACAGTTTTTGTGTTTCAATTTTTATGTACATGTCGACAATTATTATTGTAGCAAACGCCCAACATGGAGTAGTGTGGAATTGAATGTGCGTTTCCGCATTACTGCATGTAGAAAGGCTAAATTAGCAGGTAGTTAAAAGTTATAGGATGCATATAATCGATGTTGTAAATTCTAGTTAACCTGTAACAAGTATGAGTACTAGTCGCAACAGCTAGTTCGGTCTGCACGACCAATTTGTTCATCTTCGTGTCAGCCGTATTACCTATGTGGTAGGAGCAGTGTATATTGTAGAGGGTCCTAGTAGCCAGAGTACTCCTTTATAGGTAATAGCATGCCTGAAGTTGTTTCGATGATTATGTCTCTATCATTGGCTTCCATAAAGTCATCAACCCCTAATAATATCGCCACACCTTGTGATGCTATTGGGAGTGAGTATTGACGCTCAACTGAAGGCTTTTCTTAATTAATAAGCTGCATTGTTGAAAGTTTGGTTGTTTTGCAAGATGTCTAAAAGTCTGTACGAAAGGGTTAACCACATCGAGTATGGTGGAGATCATGTCAAACGTTGTGATATGAAGACCTGGTCTCTCGTGCAACCTATTCTCCACCTCGTGTTTAGTATCGTAAATGAACAGTTGCAAGTAACGTGGACGTGTACCATGTTCTGGTAGGAGAGAGTCAATCTTATGATATATTGCATCATGCACTTGAAAAGTGTAGATACCCCGATTATTGTCATACTGTCATCAAATATTACTCCCATGGATGTGAAAGAGTATATGTGGTTGTAAGCATGTATATTCTGTCTAAAATTGCATGTTTTAGTAGTTTGTTTAGTGTAAAGTTCAAGTAGCTCAAGCGGCGCTAGAATATTTGGTAGATATCAAACCTTTTTGCAACATAGAGTATGTGTCTCTGTGTGAAAAAGCTTAGCATGACAATGTGGGCAAATAGTAGGGGAACATAGTGTAATTGTTGGCACATTAACTACGGGGTAATAATTTCTCGCTGGCAAATGAGTTGTGGTTCTTCGAATAGTATCGTTGCATGTATATTAACATGGAGAGGTTATTGTCCAACCACCATGAGTAAAAGTTCTTAGTGTTAGTTTTGCACAGTCATAAAGGAAATTACCATGAAGGGTTGATGGTCCCGCGAGCATCTCCACATTGGCTATATTTGTAGGTGCAATTGAACTAGATAATTGACCATCAGTATTCACAGACGTGTTAGCCGACTCCACCATTTGATAATGTGCATCAGTTCTTTGTTCTTGCAGACGTACACTTCTTCGTTGAGTTTGCGTTTGGATGTTTGATTGTGTTCTGTGACGAAGATGTAGGTTGTGTCAGAGTGAACCTATTAGATATGAAGATCGTGTAAGATCGTTGCAAATTGTTTGAAGGATAGCAAATATATATATATATATATTTAAAGACATAGTTGATGTATGTATATTATTTGTATTTGAAAATTACTCCTCAATGTAAAAGATTATTTAACTTGCATATATAAAGTTTAATACCAGGGGGATTATGGGACAGCCTCTACGGAGATGTGTAGTACTTGTTTGTCCATGCTCTAGTGGATGCGTCTGGTTTGACAATATTTGAGGTAGCACATGACCTGTAAAATGAGTCTGAGTTTTGTAATTAAAAATATGAATCTCGTCATCATAATTGATAGAGAATGATAATTGCTGAAGTTGGAATGGGCTTCGAGCTTGACCAGTTGTTGTATGTAGTAGAATTGATGACTCTTGAACGTAAGGTGTGGTTGTATTAATTATATGCATGTTTACTGTTTGTTGTTGTGTATGGTGATTGTCTTGTCCAGTACGTGTTGGATTGGTTGACCCATCTTGATTTTGTAATTGGTTGGAAGTCGATGTTTCCATTAATCTTTGCGTTAGTCATGCTTCTCTTCTTCTTGCATTTATTATGTCATGTTGGTCTTAAATTGATGCATATATTCATGGCCTTCCTCTTGGGTGATATGTTTCACCTGACAAGCTGGTGGTGTTTGTGTCATCACATTCTATTAGTTATGAAGATCGTGTAATATAGTTGTGAATTGTTCGTAGGACAGTAAAAGAAATATAGGTTTTGAAAACATAGTTGATGTACGTATATTGTATTTATTTGAAAATTATTCCTCAATATAGCGGATTATTTAACTTGCATAAAGTTTAATACCAATATGGGGGATTGTGGAACGGTCTCTACGAAGCTGTGTAGTACTTTTCTGTCCATGCTCTAGTGGATGCGTCTCATTTGACAATATTCGAGGGAGCACAAGACCTATAAAATGAGTCAGAGTTTTATAATTAAAAACATGAATCATGTCATCATTGTTGATGGAGAATGATAATTGATGAATTTGGAATGTGAATTGAGCTTGACCAGTTGATGTATGCAATAGAATATGTGGCTCTTGAACGTAAGGTGTGGTTGGATTATTTGTAGGCATGTTTACTATTTGTTGTTGTGTATGATGATTGTCTTCTCCGGTACTTGTTGGATTGGTTGGGCCATCTTGATTTCGTAAATGGTTGGAAGTTGATGTTTTCATTAGTCTTTGCATCTGTCGGGATTCTCTTCTTCTAGTATTTTATGCGTCACATCGGTCTTGAGTTGCAACATATATTCGTGGCTTTCCTCTTGGGCGATATGTTTCACGTGGCAAGATGGCGGTGTTTGTGCCTTCACGTTCATCTTCTTGCATGGTAGGATGGTGATGTTGGTGTGCTACATGTAGATGACGAAGCTCGTGCCTTCTTTCAGTGCGAGCATGTAGTTGGGCCCTTGTCATCTATAATTGGGTTTCATCCATATTTATATTATTAGTGTAAGAGTAAAACGTATTTAAAAATATTTTAAAAAAGTTAGAATTATAGTACCATTCTGAAAATTCTATAATCAAGAACCATCCATAATTATAATTATTATTGCAAGAGAAAAACGTATTTAAAATTCTTAATTCATGTTTTGAAGAAATTGAATCACTCAGGAACCATCCATATTTATAATTATTATTGTAAGAGTAAAACATATTTAAAATTAGGCAAAATACCCAAATTAGTTCCTCAACTTTGGGCCTAGTTTCAAATAGGTCTTTTAATTTTCATTTGATTCAAATAGGTCCTTTAACTTGTGGTCTAGTTTCAAATAAGTCATTTAATTTCCATTTGCTTCAAATTAGTCCCATAATTCTGGAGATAGTTTCAAATAGGTCCTTTAATTTTTATTTGCTTCAAATTAACCTTTAACCTTATACTTTATTTTAAATAAGTTCATAAACCACAGTTATTCGGATTACTAGGCACTGCCGAGGCATTGATGAATCATTTATGTGCTGATAAAATATATTTTTTGTAATTATATAATAAAAATAATTACTATTTTTCTAATTTACAAATTTTCTAATTAATTTTTCTCAACACGCTATAAATTTATATCAATTTATTAGAAATAATAACAAGAAATTAGGGATTATAAAAGTCTGCAAGAATGTTACGTTTTAAATTTCTTTTATTATTTTTGATATTTCAATGGTGTGATGTTTTTTATAATCCCTAATTTTCTTATATTTATTTTAAATAAATGGATATAAATTTATAATGTGTTTAGAAAAATTATCAGAAAAATTATAGATTAGAAAAAATAATTATTACTTTTATTAGATAATTAATAAAAATTATTTAATTACCACATAAGAGATTCATTAAAGCCACATAAATGCCTCGTCAGTGTCTAGTACTCTGAATAATGGTGGTTTAGGAACTTATTTGAAATAAAGTATAAAGTTAAGAGACTAATTTGAAACAAATGAAAAAATTAAAGGACCTATTTTAAACTAGACTCAAAGTTAAGTGACTAATTTGAAGCAAATGAAAATTAAAGGACATATTTGAAACTAAGCTAAAAGTAAAGGGACCTATTTGAATTAAATGAAAATTAAAGGACCTATTTGAAATTAGGCTCAAAGTTAAGAGACCAATTTGAGTATTTTGCCTTAAAATTAATAATCCATGTTCTGAAGAAATTGAATCATAAAATGGCTCATACATGGAAATGTGGAGAAAGAGCTCTGAAGACATTTGAAAATGTTGAGAAATCTAGAACATAAGATCACATTAGGTCTTGTAAAAATTGAATTTTGAAACAAAAGTAGTGAATGACAAGGAATTAAGTTTAAGTACAAAAATGCAGAGAACCAAATTATTGATTTTGAAGTGAGAGCAAATGTTTGATGTATATTGGAGAACCAAAATTTAGAGAACATAATTTGAGAACCAAGTGATTCAGACAACCTGGAGGTGAAACATCAATCTAATTTGGATTGTATGTTGCACCCTAAGTAGGAACTAATTGAGCTAAGCCAAATAAATATATCTAAGCATGCATAATTATGTTTTCTTCTGGAATATGGTATGCATTTTATAAAATCACAATAGTATAGAAATTTGTCTTCATCTAACATGACCGTTAAAATAAATAATTTTTTGCATGTTCTAGTTCATGAAAGAAATTAAATAAACAACATAAAATAAATTGACATTCCTCAACCACACTACCAAAAAATGGACTTTTAGCTAGGGCAAAAGGGTTTTAACCACAGTTTGCCCGTGGCAAATGAGCGTGGCTAATGCGAGCGGGGAAAAAGGTATTTGCTACGCTCAGGGCGTGGCAAATACTCTTTTGCCACGACTTTTAGCCACGAATTTAAACCGTGGCTAAAAATGCCGATTTTATCACCTATTAGCCATGAATATACTGTCCTGGCTAAAAGTGCATTTTTTACTATTTGCCACGAATTCGGCGTGTGGCTAAAAGTTCCAATTTTATTACCTATTAGCCACAACTACTCTGCCCTGGCTAAAAGTGCATTTTTGTACTATTTGCCATGAATTCCGCCCGCGGCTAAATCTTTCATAATTGTTTAATTGTTTGTCACGGCCATTTGGCGTGGTTAATAGTCTATTTTTATAATTATTTATGACGACATAATCCCCTCGATGGGAATAGAGAAAGCCACAAAGATAATGAATCCAACATAGATTCAAAATAAGAAGTGATGGGGTTCCCCAAAACGTATCCGGTCGGACCCATGATTTTCCGCCACGACCTTGACCAGCTCGCGGTCGATCCGAGCTAGCACAGTACGGCCAGGCGCAGTCAAGACCGCACTTCACTGCTGGGGTGCGGTTAGCACGCACCACCCATGGTGGAGTGCGGCCAAACCGCACCCCCATCAGGGGGGGGGGGCAAACCGCACCCTCTCCATGGGGGGTGCGGCCAAGCCGCACCCCCCATAATGGGGTGCAACCAAGTCCCCCAGCGCCTTGCAGGGGATTCAGCTGAAACCGTACCCCCTCTCGGCGGGTACAGTCGGGGCCCGTTTCCCCCCAGGGGCACAGGTTCTCATTTCCCGAATAACGCGACATGCGGAGGGCGCGTCCTTGTTTTCATAATGACTGCTCTCCGACGGCGCTCCTCTTGGCTCTCCGTTCGCTCAGAACGCTCTCGTGTTTGTTGCGCGCTCAGAACACTCTTCGTTTGCTCAGAACGCTCTTGTATTCGTTGCGCGCTCAGAACACTCTCCGTTCGCTCATAACGCTCCCATGTTCGTTGCGCGCTCAGAATGCTCTCCGTTCACTCAGACTGCTCCTATGTTCATTGCGCGCTCATAACGCTCTCCATGTTCGTTGCGCGCTAAGAACGTTCTCGTGTTCATTACGCGCTCAGAACACTTCCGTGCTGCTCAGAACGCTTCCACATTCCTGGCATGCACGCAGTTAACCTTTCATAATTTCTCAGATCACAGGTCTCATTCGTAGCCTTCATCACCTTCAACAAAGCTGCCTGAAATGCCCGAAGGGAAAGACGATCATTTATGAAAATTGGCGATCCGTGTGCTCCGAATCGGCAAACGTGATTCGCCCGTTAGGTGGTTACAGTGGATACGATGGCAAAAATACTGGTGCTGAAAGCAAAGAACCGGCTTCGACATTCGCAATGGGTATGCAGCTGACCCTTACTTGACCTGAGCTAGAACACGTGACTAGTCACTGAGAGCCATAGGACCTTGCACAGAAGAAGACTAGGAACTTGAAATAGACCCCTTAAGTTGCAGCAAGGAGGTCCCACCACAAACCCGAAAGATCAAAGAGAGCTTCCCCTCCCAAGCCAATGATGAGCCTGGGCACCTTGGAGAGCACTAAGGGACACCTCACTGCCAACCTTAACTGACAGAGGGGTGGAGTGCTTGCTCACAAGTCACATGCGAGGGAGAGAAGAGACCAGCCTCTCCCAAGGTGCCCATGGGGGTCTATTTATAGACTTCTTAAAATTGGGTTGCGGATAACCAAATTATCCTATCCGCAGTTCAACTACGAACACAGGCGATCGAGACAGGAGAGAGGGGGCGAGTGGAAGTCGAGACGTCCACTCCCCCCTTGCCGAAGGCTAGGTGAGTGGACCGAGGTCCACCACCTGAACTGGGCGAGTGGACCTCACGGTCCACTCAGCCACCGGGCGAGTGGACCAACCGGGCTAGTGGACCATAGGTCCACTCGCTCAGTCGCTCGGGGAGAGTAGACCATAGGTCCACTCGCCCCCCAACTCGGGCGAGTGGACTACTGGTCCACTCGCCCAGAGCAATGGGCTAGTGGACCATTGGTCCACTCGCCCAGAGCATTGGGCGAGTGGACCATTGGTCCACTTGCCCACAGCCTTGGGCGAGTGGACCCATGGTCCACTCGCCCATGTTGGGAAGCCTCCTCCCAGGCCTTCTTTTTTGGCCTCGATGGCCTCCAACTAGCCGATTCGTCAGTCACGACTACCTTCACTATTGCGATCTCATCTGCGTCGGGTCACACTATCTCGGCAAATATGGGGGTTGTACACAATCCCCGCTCTTTTCGAGCTTGCCTAAAGCTCGGAAAGAAAGTCCAACCCACCTATTTGACGAGTAGGTGGGGCTTCAGAGGAATCTATGGAGGGCCCCACCAATTGACTGTAAAAGCCTCCAAGGGGGATGTAACGCCCCTGGTTTTTCGTTAATTATTTTGCGTGCCGCTGTGGCGTAATTTTGTCGTAAGGGCGTTACGTCTTCTCGTCGGGTTTAGTTTTGAGCCTTAATTTAGTTAATGTATTTGCTTTAGTTTGCGCGTGCGAGAGTTCGCATTATTTCGAGTTAAAGGAAAAACTCGGGGGTATTTTGAGTAATTATTGAGATTTTAGCTTCGAGAATTTTAATCTCAAGTTTGGCTCGTCAGAATTGAATTCTGACTTCGTCGTTGGATTAGTAGTGCCGAATTTCAGTTTAGGGGCGAATTTTGTGAAGTCCGAGGTGATTTAGTCGCCCTCGTAGTTTAAATAGAATGGGAGAATTATTATATAATTATTACATTTATTACTTTTGCATGAAATTCTTCGAGTGTTTTCGGAGAGAGGTACATTCGTCGAATTCGAAGAAGAGATGAATTTGAAAAAGAGCTGCGTTCGAAGAAGAGTGCGTTCGACGAATTCGAAGAAGAGTGCGTTCAATGAATTCTACGAATTCGAAGAAGAGTGCGTTCGACGAATTCGACGAATTCAAAGAAGAGTGCGTTCGACGAACTCAAACAGCTGCGTTCGACGAACTCGAACAGCTGCGTTCGACGAACTCGAACAGCTGCATTCGACGAACTCGAGCAGCTGCGTTCGACGAACTCGATCAGCTGCATTCGACGAACTCGAACAGCTGCGTTCGACGAACTCGAACAACTGCGTTCGACGAACTCAAAGCTGCGTTCGACGAACTTGAAGCTGCATCCGACGAATAATAATACGTTAATTATTATTATTATGAATATAACAATATATTATTATTATTATTATTATGAATATATATATATATATTTATAAGCTTAGGTTTTATCTTTTTTCATCTCCTTCCCCTT
Source organism: Dactylorhiza incarnata (assembly GCA_033032865.1). NCBI lineage: Eukaryota > Viridiplantae > Streptophyta > Magnoliopsida > Asparagales > Orchidaceae > Dactylorhiza > Dactylorhiza incarnata. The sequence continues at coordinate 9,041,103 of JAWHQI010000087.1, read as the reverse complement.
TCAGCCGACCAAGAGTTCTATCGGGCGAGAGAGCGAGAGCGGCGTGTCGTGGAGCTTCCGGCCGGCGATTCGAAGGCTGTAGTAGTCGGAATCGTGTTTGGAGAGTGGATTCAGAAAGCTCTAGGTGAGATCTTCGTTCTAGTGGTAAGCTTTTCCCATTTTGCGGAATTTGTTTTGGAGTTAAGGTAGTGACCTAACTCCTCCTTTTTGATCCGAAAAACTTCAGGTTTTCGCGCTCGAGTATTTCCTTGGCTTTTGGAGCGGAGAAATTCGAGTTTTCGCAAAGTTAAGGCAAGTGGCAATTTCTCTTTCTCTTTCGTTGTTGAAGTGTCTTCTTCTTGCTTGAGTTCTTATCGCATTACTTAACTCTTGACCTTGGGGTGTTTCTTGGTTAACTTAACCTTTGAATCTTCTTGATCTCACCCAAAAATGTCTAGAATTTCCCCTAGGAAAATCTGTATGCTGTCTAGACCTTCTCCCTGTTTTCATGAAGAAATTCCCTAGATTTCTCGAGAAATGCCCTTGATTTCTCGAGAAATATCGCTTGTCTCTCGAGAAATGCTTCCTCTTCTCGAGAATTCACCTATTTCCTTCTTCTCGAGAAATGCCACCTATTTCTCCAGAACTTCCTAGACTTTCTCCCCGACCTCTCGAGAAGTCCATCCTATTTCTCAAGAAATGCCTCTTCTTCTCGAGAAATCGCCTATTTTCTCCTTCTCGAGAAATGCCTCCTGTTTCTCGAGAAGTGCCAAGACCCTTTTTCTTGTTCTCTCGAGAAGTCCTTCCTATTTCTCGAGAAGTGCCAGTTCATTTCTAAGTCCTTGAGCTATGCCTCAGGCTTCTCCTCTTTCTTGGGATCTGGTGTCTTGTAAAGTGTATAGGGAGGTGGCCATTGTCTGTATTGTGCCCTTGATCATGATTACCTCCTATCTGAATTCTTATACCTGCTGTGGTTATACAAATTTCTGGGTTTCCCTATGAATCGTCTTGAGCGGTGTTTACTTCATTTGTGACCCTATCCTTGGGTATCCTGGTGATTATTTTCTCGGGCTTCGTCCCATGCCATAATTAAAGAAATTAATTAAAATGGACCATTGCCTTTAGCCTTGCACGGTGGGCCGTGTTTGGGGGGCAGTGGGGATTTGTTGTAGCCTTGCACGGTAGCCATTTTAGAGGTGAACCGCAGGCTTGGCCTGTGATCCCGAGGGCTGTGTTTGGGTGGTTGGGGATAGAGAAACCCCCACCCATTTTTGGCTTTGGGTGGCAGAGGATAAAGGACCTCCCCCGCTTAATTTGAGCTGATCAGTCTCTTTAAATAAATTTTGCAAGATAATCGAACTATGCTTGTTTCTCTATATGGTATTTAGTGCACTTGGTGCATTGTTTAGTTCTGTGCTTGGAGATTCCTTTTCTGTAAGTGTTGGGCTTGGGTTGGTACCCCTTATGCCTTATTTACTGTACTTCTTATTTCTGCCACTTGCAATCTCTTGCTGAGGTGTTCTTTGTTTTATTGAATGCCTCAGGTTCTGAACCATAACGGCTAGTGGTGTAGCCTGGAGTCTTCAGGAGTTTTAGTTGTTATTTTACCCCGCTGCTGCGAGGTAGTTGTTGTTAGTTTTCTTCTTGTGTTCAGACATGCTAGTTTGGAGCCAATGAGTTAGTGTCAGGTTGTTGACGCCCATTGTGCCCTTTTGATACTTTATAGCTTACTTGTCAGTTAAATGTCACTACTTTTAGATCTTGTGTATCTTGCTCTCTGGGAATGATTTATCTCTAGGTGCATTATAGTTATAAAATGGCTTTTCTTTCATCCTCATTGCATTCCTTTTAACTGAAATCCTTATCTTTAAGGTCGCCTAAAGATATTTTCTATACTTATACTACGCCTAGATATGTGCATATCATTTACTTTATGTCCTGTCATCACGTGCATTTAGGACCTTAAGTGAACTAAATCAAGTACTTTTCGCTGCAATTACATATATTTTCTCGGTGGACTAGTTGATCCACGAACTGAGAGACACAGTTCTTACCCTAAACCCTAATAAATGATTTCAAATGATGACCTATCGTGTAAACATGTTTTGATTAAATAAGTAATAGGTTCCCGCCTGAGTGTCTGTAGTTGTCTCCTACATGACGTGACATCATGACACGTATTTTCTCTTACTATGATATTCCTAAATTCGGAGAAAATGCGGGTTTGTGACAGTTGGAATCAGAGGGAGGTTTGTTCGACAAGTCGGGCGGGCAACAAATTCTGATATAGTAGTTGTTTTGGTTTCATTGCATACACACACCGATGTGTCATCAGTACGTCTTGGCCGAAGCATGAACACTACACTCATAGCATGATAAGGAGTATACGGGGCATATTATGTAGTGTGAGATGCATAATATGTGTCTGTATATGGATCCACCATAGGTGGCAACATGTGACGGCTATGTAGTATGGGATGCATAACCATCATCACATGGATGCCCATTAACACGTTTTCTTTTTGGTTACATGCGATATTATGTAGTATGGGATGCATAATATTTCATGTGTACGCCGCTCATAACATGCATTAAGGCCTTTATTAGAATGCATAGCACAACATACATTACATAGCATTGCATAAGCACACGTGCGAAGCTAAGGACTTATATGATGACACACGTACACCCATGATTCCAAAATGAACACAAGAAAATTCATGCAGTCATGATCCTTGCACATGAGTCAAGAGGGATGATGTAGTATCATCCCAAAATTTAGCATAGCATCATGAAAATCCCAGAGCAAGGTGGTAACAGTGACAAGTATCTGTGCATGTATGTTCTGAACCAAGCAGAGTAGTTTTAGTGTAAGGTTAAGTTTTGATTAGAGGTTTATGCGTATTAGCAGAGATGGCGACGAAGCGTGTTGCGACTAGGTCAACTCCCCAATCTGAGTGCGAGTCTTTGGGTGCACTGAGTGAATCCGTGATTGAGAGTCAGCGATAAAGTATTGAGGCTTTGTCCAGGCAGTTATTTGTGATGCAATCGCAGATTCAGTCGTTGTTGTCTGCAGCTGTTGTGCAGCAGCCTAGGGTACGAGACCTGGTAGTGGGTCAGGCTGTACCTGTTCCTCCCACTCCTCTGGTGCCTCCAGTTCTACTACCACCAGAGATGAACGTTATATCGCACTTTCAGGGATTAGGACCCCCTACGTTTGGCGGAAGAGCTGATTTCATGGCTTTGAATGGCTGGTTAGTTGCCATCGAAGATATTTTTAAGTACACGGGAATCTCTGCAGGCCAAAAGGTGATGGTCGCCGCTTACCAGCTGAAGGGACTTGCTAAGAGATGGTGGATCAGGGAAAGGGAGAACCTCGTAGAGGGGTGTTTGTGGGAGTCGTTTAAGGCGGTGTTGTTAAAGAAGTTTCTACCATCGGTCGTGCAAGACCGTTTGATGAATGAGTTTCTGCACCTGAAGTAGAGGCAACTCACAGTTAGTGAGTATGAGGTTGAGTTCAAAAAGTTGAGCAGATTTGCTCCAGGCTTAGTACCTTCTGAGGCAGGAAGAGTGAAGCGATTCCTGGGAGGACTTCGAAGTGATATTCAACAGTTAGCTGGTGCTGGTAGATTGGAGAACTATGCCGAGGCAGTGGATGCAGCTTTGAAAGTCGAGGCCATCGACAACGCCAAGATTAAAGGCACGTTGATGAGAAAGGGCAAGAGAAAGGTCGAAGAGGGGGAAGCCCCAAGGTATCTGGCCCTGCTCCAAAGAAAAGGAGTGGCGAAGTTTGCAATTTCTGTTGCCGCCCGGGCCATCCATTGGAGAATTGTTTCAAGAGAAAGGGAGTTCAGAAGAAGCAGCGAGTGCTGGAGATCCAGGGCACTCCTAATGGAGCGGCGCTTTTCCTGATTTGCAAGCAGAAGGGGCATGATGCAGCCCAGTGTTGGACCAAGGAGAAGGTCTGCTTTCAGTGTGGGCAGAAAGGACACAGGAAGTTTGCTTGTCTAAAGAACCAGTTCCCGTTACAGTCTGCTCCGCTTCAGGCTTTGCCACCGCCACAGCCGCAACATCAGGATAGAGGGAATGGCAAGTTGAATGTGATAGCTAGGGAAGAAGCTCAGAAGTCCACCCAAGTTGTTTCAGGTTAGGCCCTAATCTAACCCTTAGCTTTCATCGCTAGTTTCGATTTCTGTTTGGCTAGTTAGGTATTCGATTTTATAGAAGGATATAGGTTAAAGGACCGTTGGGGCGCGCGTTCTGTTCGATTCTGGTGCTACCCACTCATTCGTGGCTAGGACTTTTGTAGAGCATCACCGTTTGATCCTCGATCAGATTGGCGATGCGTTTCGTGTTAAGTTTCCTTCTGGCAACTCTGTGGTGTAGAACCAGGGTATCCAGATTTGTCCTACCCTCTTAGGTGATTTTGTAGCATTCACTGATCTGAAGGTGTTAGGCCTGGAAGTTTTCGATGTGATTTTGGGTTTGGGCTGGTTGTCCCGTTTTGATGTCGTAATCCAGTGTAAGGTTAAGCACTTGGACTTCAAGATGGACAATGACCACCCCATGAGTGTGTTTGGCTTTCCGCACCAGGATTCCCAGATTATTTCCGCGGTATGTGCTCGGAAGCTTTTAGATTCCGGTTGTGTTGCTTGCTTAGTTTCTGTGATAGAGACTGTAGCGGTTTGCCGCGTATCGTGGGTGTTCCTGTGGTGCGAGAGTTTCCGGGTGCTTTCCCTGTTGGTCTTCCTGGTCTTCCTCTTGAGAGAGTTGTTGAGTCTGTTATCGATCTCGAGCTTGGTACACATCCTATTGCCAAGGCACCGTAAAGTATGGCCCCGCGTGAGCTGGTAGAGTTGCGGGCCCAGTTAGTTGAATCGTTGAAATGTGGATTTATTAGGCCAAGTTCTTCGCCCTGGGGTGCTCCAGTGTTGTTTGTGAGAAAGAAAGATGGTTCTTTGGGATTGTGTATAGACTTTAGGGAATTGAATAAGGTAACCATCAAGAACAGTTATCCGTTGCCACAGATCGACGATTTGTTTGATCAGTTGCATGGTGGTTCAGTGTTTTTCAAGGATTGATCTTCGATCAGATTACCTTCAGTTGAGGATCCGTGAGTCGGACGTTCCCCGGACTGCCTTTCGTTCCCGTTATGGTCATTTTGAGTTTCTAGTTATGTCTTTTGGTTTGACAAATGCACCCTCTGCGTTTATGGACATGATGAACCTGGTGTTCAAAGAGTTCTTAGACCATTTCGTGGTTGTTTTCATCGATGAGGTGTTGGTGTATTCCAGAAGTGCTGAGGAGCATGCTACGCATTTGCGCTTAGTATTGTCTACTCTTAGAGAGCACAAGTTGTATGCAAAGCTGAGTAAGTGTGAGTTCTGGCTTCCTCAGGTGTCCTTTCTGGGTCATGTAGTGAACAAGGATGGAATTTCTGTAGACCCAGCAAAGATTTTCTACCGTGTTGGATTGGAAAATGCCTACAACGCCTAAGGAGATAAGGAGTTTCTTAGGGTTGGCTGGGTACTATAGGAGATTTGTTCAAGGGTTCTCAGTGCTGTAGGCACCTTTAACTAAGCTTACCCAGAAGAATACCTCTTTTATCTGGAGCGATAAGTGCGAAGAAGCCTTTCAGGAATTAAAGATGCGTTTATGCAGTGCTCCTGTGTTGGCCTTGCCGATCGAAGGAATAGAGTATGTTGTTTAAGTGGGCGCATTTCATATTGGTCTAGGGTGTGTTTTGACGCAAGAAGGAAAAGTGATTGCTTATGGGTCTAGACAACTGAAAATTCATGAAAGGAATTACCCTACGCATGACTTAGAGTTTGCTGTAGTGATTTATGCTTTAAAGCTTTGGAGACATCTGTTATATGGAGTGTCATGCAAGATTTTCACGGATCACAAGAGTCTGAAGTATGTCATTACCCAAAAAGAGCTGAATTTGCGCCAGCGTAGGTGGTTGGAGTTTGTGGCAGATTATGAAGTTGATATCCTATATCATCCAGGTAAGGCTAATGTAGTGGTCGATGCCCTGAGTAGAAAGACCGCGCAAATCTTCAATCTTTCAGTGCAGTCCTTAGTAGAGGAGTTTATGCTGATGGATATCTCAGTCGGTAGTAGTACCACACCTTCAAGTCTTGAAGCTGAAGAGTCTTCTTGGATTACCCTTACAAAACTGCATCAGAAGGAAGATCCTGACTTGCAGCATCTTCGGAGTAGGACTGAGAAAGGGGAACTGCCAGACTTTTCAGTCGATGATAAAGATACCCTGATGTATCGAGGTAGATATTGCATTCCCGCGTCGAAAGATATTCGAGCGAAGATCTGTAGTGAAGCGCATGTCTCAAGTGTTTCCTATCGTCCTGATTCCACGAAAATGTATAAGGACCTGAAGCAGATTGTTTGGTGGTCAGGTATGAAAAGCGATATAGCAAAGTATGTTTCAGAATGTTTAACTTGTCAGCGCGTGAAGGCTGATCATAAGAGGCCTGGAGGTAAGTTGAACCCGTTGGATGTTCCAAACTGGAAGTGGGAGAGTATTTCGATGGATTTCACTACCGGTTTGCCGATATCTCCCGGAGGACATGATTCGGTGTGGGTTAAGTTGACAGATTGACAAAGTGTGCTCACTTTGTGCCGTTTAAGTTCGGTTATTCTATGGAGAAAATAGCAGAACTTTATTTGAATGAAGTTACCAGATTGCATGGTGTGTCTGTGAGCATTGTGTTGGATCGAGATTCCAGGTATATGTCTCGCTTTTGGCGGAGTTTGCAGGGAGCTTTGGGCACTAACCTTAGATACTCTACCGCTTACCACCCTCAGACCAATGGTCAGACGGAGAGAGTGAATCAAATTTTGGAAAACATGGTCAGATGCTATATTTTAGATCATGGTGGAGCTTGGGATAAGCGTCTTGGGCTGATGGAATTTGCTTATAATAATAGTTATCAGGATTGTTTGCAAATGGCCCCCTTTGAGGCTCTGTATGGGAGGCGTTGCCGAACTCCCTTGTTTTGGGCTGAGGTTGGCGAGAGTCCGTTGTTAGGCCCATAAGCTTTGGAAGAGATGAACGTTGCTGTGACTCATACCCGCGAGAAGCTTCGCATTGCTCAGGAGCGGGTGTTGCGGAAGAAGACGATCCCGATGGTTATAGACCTTTGGAGAAGTCAGGGCGTTGAGAGCGCAACTTGGGAGCTAGAGTCTGCCATGAGAGAGACTCATCCCGGTCTCTTCTCCTAGATTTCAGGTAAGTCTTCCGTCTGGCAATCTTTGGATTTTCTGTACTTTCCGTGATGGTGGATTTCAAGTTTCAGGATGAAACTTCCTTTTAGGGGGAGTGACTGTAACGCCCCTGGTTTTTCGTTAATTATTTTGCGTGCCTCTTTGGCGTAATTTTGGAATAAGGGCGTTATGTCTTCTCGTCGGGTTTAGTTTTGAGCCTTAATTTAGTTAATGTATTTGATTTAGGTTGCGCGTGCGAGAATTCGCGTTATTTTGAGTTAAAGGAAAAAACTCGAGGGTATTTTGAGTAATTATTGAGATTTTTACTTCGGGAATTTTAATCTCAAGTTTGGCTCGTCAGAATTGAATTCTGACTTCGCCGTTGGATTCGTAGCGCCGAATTTCAGTTTAGGGGCGAATTTCGTAGAAGTCCGAGGTGATTTAGTAGCCCTCGTAGTTTAAATATAATGGGAGAATTATTATGTAATTATTACATTTATTATTTTTGCATGAAATTCTTCGAGTGTTTTCGGCGAGAGGTACGTTCGACGAATTCAAAGAAGAGCTGAATTCGAAGAAGAGCTACATTCCAAGAAGAGTGCGTTCGACGAATTCGAAGAAGAGTGCGTTCGACGAATTCGAAGAAGTGTGCGTTCGACAAACTCGAACAGCTGCGTTCGACGAACTCGAACAGCTGCGTTCGACGAACTCGATCATCTGCGTTCGACGAACTCGAACAGCTGCGTTCGACGAACACGAAGCTGCGTTCGACGAACTCGAAGCTGCGTCCGACGAATAATAATACGTTAATTATTATTATTATGAATATAATAATATATATTATTATTATGAATATATATATTTATAATCTTAGGTTTTATCTTTTGTCATCTCCTTCCCCTTTCGGCCGACCAAGAGTTCTATCGGGCGAGAGAGCGAGAGCGGCGTGTCGTGGAGCTTCCGGCCGGCGATTCGAAGGCTGTAGTAGTCGGAATCGTGTTTGGAGAGTGGATTCGAAAAGCTCTCGGCGAGATCTTCGTTCTAGTGGCAAGCTTTTCCCATTTTGTGGAATTTGTTTTGGAGTTAAGGTAGTGACCTAACTCCTCCTTTTTGATCCGAAAAGCTTCAGGTTCTTGTGCTCGAGTATTTCCTTGGCTTTTGGAGCGGAGAAATTCGAGTTTTCGCAAAGTTAAGGCAAGAGGCAATTTCTCTTTCTCTTTCGTTGTTGAAGTGTCTTCTTCTTGCTTGAGTTCTTATCGCATTACTTAACTCTTGACCTTGGGGTGTTTCTTGGTTAACTTAACCTTTGAATCTTCTTGATCTCACCCAAAAATGTCTAGAATTTCCCCTAGGAAAATCTGTATGCTGTCTAGACCTTCTCCCTTTTTTCATGAAGAAATGCCCTTGATTTCTCGAGAAATGCCCTTGATTTCTCGAGAAATGTCGCTTGTCTCTCGAGAAATGCTTCCTTTTCTCGAGAATTCGCATATTTCCTTCTTCTCGAGAAATGCCTCCTGTTTCTCGAGAACTGCCTAGACTTTCTCCCCGACCTCTCGAGAAGTCCTTCCTATTTCTCGAGAAATGACTCTTCTTCTCGAGAAATCGCTTATTTTCTCCTTCTCGAGAAATGCCTCCTGTTTCTCGAGAAGTGCCAAGACCCCTTTTCATGTTCTCTCGAGAAGTCCTTCCTATTTCTCGAGAAGTGCCAGTTCATTTCTAAGTCCTTGAGCTATGCCTCAGGCTTCTCCTCTCTTGGGATCTGGTGTCTTCTAAAGTGTATAGGGAGGTGGCCATTGTCTGTATTGTACCCTTGATCATGATTACCTCCTGTCTGAATTCTTATACCTGCTGTGGTTATGCAAATTTCTGGGTTTCCCTTATGAATCGTCTTGAGCGGTGTTTACTTCTTTTGTGACCCTATCCTTAGGGTATCCTGGTGATTGTTTTCTCGGGCTTCATCCCGTGCCATAATTAAAGAAATTAATTAAAATGGACCATTGCCTTTAGCCTTGCACGGTGGGCCGTGTTTGGGGGGGGCAGTGGGGATTTGTTGTAGCCTTGCACGGTGACCATTTTAGAGGTGAACCGCAAGCTTGGACTGTGGTCCCGAGGGCCGTGTTTGGGTGGTTGGGGATAGAGAAACCCCACCCATTTTTGGCTTTGGGTGGCAGAGGATAAAGGTTCTCCCCCGTGTAATTTGAGCTGATCAGTCTCCTTAAATAAATTTTGCAAGATAATCGAACTATGCTTGTTCTTCTAAATGGTATTTAGTGCACTCGGTGCATTGTTTAGTTCTGTGCTTGGAGCTTCCTTTTCTGTAAGTGTTGTTGGGCTTGGGTTGGTACCACTTATGCCTTATTTACTTTACTTCTTATTTCTGCCACTTGTAATCCCTTGCTGAGACGTTCTTTGTTTTATTGAATGCCTCAGGTTCCGAGCCATAGCGGCTAGTGGTGTAGCTTGGAGTCTTCAGGAGTTTTAGTTGTTGTTTTACCCCGCTGCTGCGAGGTAGTTGTTGTTAGTTTTCTTCTTGTGTTCAGACATGCTAGTTTGGAGCCAATGGGTTAGTGTCAGGTTGTTGACGCCCATTATGCCCTTTTGATACTTTATAGCTTACTTGTCAGTTAAATGTCACTACTTTTAGATCTTGTGTATATTGCTCTCTGGGAATGATTTATGTCTAGGTGCATTATAGTTATAAAATGGCTTTTCTTTCATCCTCATTGCATTCCTTTTAACTAAAATCCTTATCTTTAAGGTCGCCTAAAGATATTTTATATACTTATACTACGCCTAGATATGTGCATATCATTTATTTATGTCCTGTCATCACGTGCATTTAGTGTTGGAACATGATTTTCCGCATCCCTTTGATTTGAGAATAACAAATCCTACTTGTATTTGATCTTGTTGCCATTGTGTTTTTAGCATGTAGGTTTGGACAGTTATGACACCAGGTTGCTGAAACAATGGTTTGGCACTATCCACAAGCTGAAGGATTGAAAGCTAGTTAACGCCATGCGTTAAGCTTAACGCTGGGCGTTAGCGCTAGACGAAATCTGCGATCGACGAAATGAAGCCGCTGAGAACGAAAGCTGGGTTCGACGAAATAAGAACTGCGTTCGACGATCTTGCGTTTGACAAAATTTCAGTCGACGAATGATGAAGCCCGCTCGACGAAATGTGTTCGACGAATTGGGGTGCCATCTGATTAAAAATGAAACTTAACACCAGGCGTTAGATCTTAACGCCGGGCGCTATCCGTTCGACGAAAATGGCGTTCGACGAAGATGCTGTTCGGAGAAGATGGTGTGCCGTCTGATTAAATAAAGAATCTCAACGCCAGGCGTTAGTCTTAACGCCAGGCACTATCCGATCGACGATTTTGGCAAGGAGAAAGAAGCCGTGGTTGCAGGAGGAACATTAGGAATGATTTGCCCAACGCGCCGCGTTAGCCTTAACGCCAGCGTTGATATTGCCTAAAATAAAACATTCCAAAAGTGCAGAATCTCCTTCCTCTTCTGAAGATCCGAGCCATCAATATGTTGCTATACATGTTTAACGCGTGGCGTTAGCACGTAACGCCGGCGTTAGCTCGTAACGCCGGCGTTAGCTCAAAGTCTATAAATTGGATGATTTCGACGTCTCCAAAAACTGATTGCCAAGAGCCCTATTCCAGCACTTCAAAAACTTTGTGAGGGCCGTATTTCCAGAGAAACACATCTCCCATTCATATTTCAAAAGGAGGAATCAAAGGAGTCTTGGATAAACACGCTAACACAAAGCGAAGAACGCACGCTTGGACTTCAACGATCTTCAGCGATTCTTCGGCGTCTCCTTCAGATTACCTCATAGGGAGTTTCATATTTGTATTTTTCCTTTATTTCATCTTTATAATCGATTTGTGAATTCGCCACACGGCGACTAGGTCTAGGTAGGACTTAGGGAGGAATTCGCCACACGGAGACTGGGTCTAGAGAGTAGATCTAGGGGGTGCTCGAGGCCTTTCTGGTGATAGAGTGGCTAGAGCGGCTTGAGGCCGTATCTGGGGAGAGATCGGCTAAAGCCAACCGGTTCATGGGGATACGAGTCGGTATACAAAACAAAAAGGGTTTTCATATTATTCGCTTTGATTTCTAGCGGCATTGAAATTAGATTTTGTAATCAATTTTATAAATGATAATCATGTCTTTTCTTGTTTAATAAAATTGATTTCATTTCTAATTTCATTATCTCTTTACTTTTGATTTAACTTACTTCGACCAAAATATCAAAAGTTTTCTATTAAAGTTTAAAGTTTTTAAAACCCTTATTCACCCCCCTCTAAGGGCGCCTACAGATCCAACAAGTGGTATCAGAGTTAGGTTATTCCAAATCAGCTTAAAAACGGGAATAATGGTGTCTCTTGATCATGATCTCGCTTCTACGAGTGGAGAAAATTTTAATGTAAATGAAAAAGGATTATCACCACCTTTATTTGTGGGCAAAAATTATAAAGGGTGGAAAACATTAATGAAAAATTTTCTTAAGGCTTTAGATGAAAAAGTTTAGAATATTACTATTAAAAAGCCACATAGCCTACTAACTAGAAACGAAATTATTTTAAATGCTAAATCTATGAATAGTATATTTTGTGCGCTAGACCAAAATATTTTCAAACTTATTTATACGTTACCTAACGCATATGAGATTTGGAATTGTCTTGAAAGAACTTATGATTCTCCCTCTACAGGTATAGAACATTCACAAGAACCGGAGAATATGCAAGCATGCACAAATGTTCAAGAAAGCTACTCAAATGATGGAGCCATTGAATGCTCATCAAGCGGAAAGGATGATGGAAACTTTTGTTTGGAAGAGGAAGATGAAGAAGACAAAGGAACAATATGTTCAAATCTTGCCTCATCCACAAGCGCTGTAAGGAAATCAAAATCTCCTATTTTATTTTTTTGTACTTCTATTTCTACATTACAATTGCTACAAATTACTAAACGCAAGATTAAGAAACTAAAAATGGCTAATGCAAAACTACGTTTAGAAAATAAAACTTTAAAAGCAAATGTGAATGTAGAATCCAAAAATGAAATGTCTCTATCTCCATCATGCTCTTCATTTGAAAACTCTATATCTAGTTTTGATTGTAATAATATTAAATAAAAATTCAAGGAAATTGAAAAAGAGTTTACTTTCATAAAAGGACAAAATGGAAAATTATGTTTAGAAAATTCTTCCTTGAAAAATGATTGTGCTAAGTGTAAAGACTATAAAATTGAAATTAAGGAGATAGATGAAACATTTGATGAATATAGAAATAACTATCAAAATCATATTGATTCAATTGTTTCCATTCTTAAAAATTGCACAATCGCTTATAATAAAGCTAGACATAATTTAAAAATTAAGAATGATGAATTAAAAACAAAAATTAACTTGCTTATGATATTTATAAATAAAAATTCACAATATCAAAAAATACCTAAAAGCATGTTGAATATGAATATGAATATGAATATGAACATTTTAACCAGGACAAATAATGGGAGTAAGAAACACAAAGTATTTGTAAATCAAAGTCAAAATCACCATTATTTACAAAATCATGTTTCTCCCAACCTAAAATTAAATGCAAACAAATTTCCTTCAAATTATAAATTCAAATACCTTTTTGATCCAAATATTCAAGTAAATGATTATGGAAATTTGAAAACTAAAAATAATGTTAAACCAAGATTTGAATGGAGACCCAAAGCTAAAGATGAAACACAAACTCAAATCAAAAGAGCCCATTCAATCATATCTCCCCAAAAGCAAACAAGATATCTTTGGGTGACCAAAGGAACCGCCACACCTGGTCCTCTTTGGATACCTAAATCTCTCATTCATTAGTATCCAATTATGTGCATGAAGTAAAAATCAACCAAAAATAAAAATAAAAATAAAATATCAATTCTCTACTTCATGATTTGCTTAATTTCTTTTTTGTTCTTTTGCTTTTATTTCTTTAAGCCATCATGATATGATCACTTTATATAACTGGTGATATGACTTTCACATATTAAACCAAAATCCATAAATAAATCAAATTGAATAAAGTTGAATAAAAAATCATATCATTTTTCAAGTGATCTACTTATCCTTTTTATTTTTATCCTTCTAAATCCAGTATATGATATTTGTAAGACTAAATGAAATAATTGTCAAAATGGATTTAAGAAGGTATTTTAGGGGAATTAGGCTAAATTTATAAAATGCGCAAGTTTTGCTAGGCTACTTAATATATTTGCATCATTTGTTTGCCTTTATCATGCTTAACCAAAATCTGAAAAAATTGGAAGTTAAAATTCATAATAACTATGTGCTTTAAAAACAAATATAATGAGAAATTAATCTTACATAAAAGCCATAGTTTATAAATTGTTTTTCATAAGATAAATATTAGAACACACCGCAGAAACAGTTCACAGAATAAATAAAAACAAAAATAAAAGGAAAAGCATGATAACAGCTAACACTGGGCGCAAGCAGTAACGTCTGGCGTTAGATAATATTATCCAAATACTAAGCAATGTTATTACAGAACTGAAAAACCACCTTAAAATTGTCTACTTTCACTGAGTGAGTCTGATTCTCCAGTAGTTTATCTGTCTCATTCCCTTGACCTTCGAGTACCGCGAGTCGAGCAACGTGGCAGATCCTCCACGGGAACCTCCCAATCCCTTTCTTCTGCCGGTGTCAGTTTCAACTTCAAGGCCTTGATCATGTATCGCATCATTTTCTCGATCCGTGACATTCTTCGTGTCGCATTCTCTTTGAATTCTTCAAATGACTCCTGATGCTCCCGCTTCGTCTCTCGGAGTGAAACACCTCGTCGTAGGGGTGGCCGTGAAGATGATGGTATATCTCGTGGTCTAGGTACTCGAAGGGTTGAAGTAGAATAAATCTCAGGGACAAGATCATTAATATAATTAGTTTAGGGTTATATATGCATACTTTGCCATCACCACCCATTGTATAAGTACTCCTAGGGGAAGAGTGTTCAGTCGAGTCCGTCTTGGATCCTTCAACTTAAAAGTATAACGAATCTGAGAAAGGATAAGATCAGCCACATCAAAAAGTACTTCCTGCATTATATGATATGTCACTATGCTCAATTGTGCAGTGATCTTCTTTGTGTCTCCTGACTTCAACATAATTGTATGTCGTAAAATATCTTGAATAAAAAATGCTTCCTCCCTAAGTGAAGAAACATCTGTAATCTGATCTTTTGTCTCCTTCCCGTGCAATACCAGATTTACTGGTGTCCAATCCCGCTCAGCTCTATACTTTTCTACCACATCTAAACGATAATCATTCTCTATTAACCCAAACTCATTGCAAAGATCGTCATGTGTGACTTGAATAACTTCAGACTGGATCATTAACATCACTCCTCCATGAAGCTCCATTTCTGACGGATCATACAAATTGTTATAAAACTCCCGAACAAAATCCATAGAAAAGCAATCATTAGAAATCACTGACAATACTCCTGATGTTGCTAGGAGATTCTGAATATGTGCATGACGTGGAAGATTGAAAGTGGAGGTTAGATCTTAATGTTACTCTAGAGGGGGGGGGGGGGGGGGGGGGGTGAATAGAGTTTTAAAAACTTTTCCCTTAATTTTATAGCGGAATTAAAATAGTGATATATATATATATGTATATTGAGTGAGTTATAAAAACTAAATAAAGAGATCAGCACAACACAACAATACAGAAAATCACAGGCACAGAGACACAAGGATTTTTATAGTAGTTCCCCAATAAACCTAGGTACGTCTACTCTTCTACCACACTTGGTAGGATCCACTAGGTTTTTGATCAGGTGCCCTATCACCAAGGGGTTTTTGATCAGGTGTCCACACACCAAGTGAGCTTTTGATCAGGTGCTCTAACCAAACCATAGGTTTTTGATCAGGTGTCCTGCCACCAAGGAGTTAACGTTTGAAGGGAGTTATAACCCTGTACAAGAGGGGATAGAAGGGGTTATGAAGTTCTTCTCTGTCAATATGCTGAGAGAAGACTCTAGTGGATGTATGTTGTAAAGCTCCTCTGTCTGATATGAAATGCTTGACAGCTTGAGGATGGAGCTTTCACTTGAATCAAATAATCTTCCTGTAGCTGATTAATCTGGAAGAATAAGTTCTTCAGATTTTTGTTGCTCCTTTGAAGATCTGTACTTGCAGCTGATGACTGAGAGAGTATTGTTGAAGTTGTTCTCAGAGAATGAGTGATACTATTAAGGAAGAAGAAGATCTGTTAGCTTTTGTTCTTCTTGCTCTTCATGTAACCTTTTTCCTTCTTTTTCTCTATACAGCTATATTGATATGTTCTGTATTTTGCTGTCGTGAAAACTATAGAGGTAATAATCTGTATATCTTTTTCCCTTTTCTTTTGATAATATTTGAAAATCAAATCCCTTGAATTAAGGAATAAATATATTTGGGAACTGTAAATCTGACACGCCGTATATCTCTTTTCCTTTTCCATGAAATGTCAATGGCTATAATCTCTGAATAATAAAAGGAAATATATTATCCTTACTTATCTGATATAATAGAGCCGTTGTTGTAGTCGATCTGAGTTCAAAGAATGAATAATATAATCTTCTGAAATAATTCTGCTGTAGAGAAAATTTTCGTCGATCTCAACATATTTCGTCGAACGCAATGTGAGTTCGTCGGCCTCAAATGAATCTGGATAGAAGAATTAAATTAGTTGAGCTGAATGATATTTCGTCGATCTGAACATCTGATAAAGATTCTTCGAACGCAGAGTTGAGTTGGTCGAACTGAGGAATTCGTTGACCGCTGAGACGAGGCCGTTCGTCGAATGCAGAATGAGTTTGTCGAACGCAGAACCGCTGAGCCGTTGAGACGCTGAGACGCTGAGTCACTGAGATTGAAGATCGTCAAATGTAGGAGCAAGCTGTTCATCGAACGCAGAGTGTAAGCCTTTCATCGAACGCAGAGAGCAAGCTGTTCGTCGAACGCAGATTGGAGTTCGTCGAATGCAGAACCTGAATGATTTCTTGAGTTCTAACAGCCTAAACCTTGACCCATTGACTATACATTGGGGTCAACTTGATCCTAGTCAGCAGATAGTGATCCTAGCCCAAATCAGTAATAGGGTTGTTCCAACAAAGATCTATGTGCAACACCATGCCTACACCAACAATCGCATTTTCAATCCCCACAAATGATTGATAAGACTCTTGTGGAGGATGGGACGAAGACTTTCTGGCACGGACCCCATGCATACTGGAAGAAGCCATAACCTGCATGAACTTTCAACACAATAACAATCAGCATAAAAGTGATTTTGTTTAACGCCAGGCGTTAAAATTAATGCCTGGCGCATGCTCTGGAACATTCTATCACTGCCAGTACACAATGCCAACCATCTGTAATACTTGTAACTTAAAAAATTGTTGAGAACAAAGGGATAAATGAAAAGTCATCAATAAAAATCAAACTAACTAAAGAAGGTAAAAGCAAAGACTCATCTTTAAGAAGAATCTCAAAACCTCATTCTCAACTCAAAAACTTGCAAACTCTAGATCTCAAAATCCTAAAATATATCACATACCATAATAATACACTTCAATACTTCAAAGGATTTCAATTTAGGGGTAGAGAAATGATTTAATCAAAAAATATGAGAAGAAAAACATCAATTTTACCTAGATCTGAGAGTGCTGGCGGCGAAACCTGGAGAAGACACGACCTAAAATGATGAGAAAAGAAAAGAACTCGGATTTAGGGCTTTTTATATAAAGCGAACTCAACGCTAGCGTTGACTTCAACGCCGATGTTATCCTCTTTTCTTATATAATTGCATGTTTCTCTGCTGGTCATCTATCTATGTACCATTATGACTACACCTTATTTACTGTTTCATGAAAAGAAAAATAAAAAATATTATATAATAAAAAATATAAAAATATTTTAAAACCATCAAAATATGCTTAATTTAGCCTTCAAAACATATCAACTTTCTCTGAAATTTCTACCCTATGATGGTCTATGTTCATACTATCTAGGCCAAAAGAAAATTCTCAAAAATCGAGTACTGTTTCGGCGTTAGCTATTTTAGCTAAATTGGAATTCTGATTTTTCTTCAATATTTTTGATATTTTTCCTAATGAATTCTCTCAGTTTATTTTTCTTGATTTCAAAATTATGTTGTTCTTAATTTGTTAATTTTATTCTAAAATAAAATTTTTTAAAAAATTCAAAATTATCAAAAATATGCTTTTGTCATTTTTTTAATATTTACAAAATTATGGTTTGACTACATGACTTCACAAGAGCAAACATCTTAGTTATTTTGTTTCAAATGGTCAAAATTGATTTGGCATACTCTTAAAGATAACCTTCAATGTCTAATTTTAATTTCAAATTTCCTAAACATTGTTTTTATCTTCATGCCTTGACCTTAATCTGAGTATGTGCAATGAAATAGTCTATAGATAATTGTGTATGATTGCCTAGCATGCCTCTAAGTATGAGTAATGCTTTATATTAATCAATGAATTATACACTCACTATTTTGGTAATCTACATGTGCTCATAATCTTAGTCTTGCATGATTGTGTAGTGTAATAGTTTTAACATAATAAGTTGTATGTCTAAATTACCTACACCGTCTTTTAAAAATAAATTTCATGCACAATATAGAAGTGTTGTTTTAATAATATGGATGTTTGCAACAACAAGTGAATTCGGAGACCTTTGGCCCAAAATAAAAATTTGAAATAAAAAGCCAAAGATAACTCCACCAAGCACTACTCACCCTCCTGATAAGTCTTAATGAGCATTGTGAGGTTGAGCACCTTGGAAAGAATTGTAAAGTGTCTTGTGCAAACATATTTCGTTTTATCACTTCTATTTGTACACCGGATCACTAAAAATATAATTTTTATAAAAAAATGCTTATGTGATCCCCCAAGCAATACTCCGCTCCCTGATAAGTCTTAATGAGCATTGTGTGGGCGAAGCACCTTGGTAGTTGTACGTATGTTATGTGGTTTGAAATTTTATTCTAGATGTGATGTGTGAAAGTGATTCTATGATTACAATCTTAATGTTGTTGTTACTATTTCACTACATATGTCATGTGTTTTGATTATTTCACTTGTATACTTTTATCAAAACACCTTATGCACACATCATTGTTTTTCATAAAGCTTCCACTCATGAGAATTGGATCCTAATGCAAACATTACATAATTCTCTAAAAACTCAAGTAAAAGCACTAGATTGCAATGCATGATTTCTACAATGTTTTCTTTACTTGAAATACAAATTGGTTACATTGTAGTTATTATCTTTCTGAATATGTTAATTCATGCTTGCCTATTTGTTATGAAAATTTTCAACGTTAAAATGCTCAAACGTGAAAAGTGTACACTTATTTGGAATGGTCAAACTATAACAAAAATACTACTCTTATTTGTTTTATTTTTTTTGTTTTCCGCATTTCTCTATCTAATCATATATCCTTATATCATGTGCTCTCATGCTTATTTCTACATTTTTGTTTTCACTTATGCTTTTTCAAACAAACTTGCATCTATCTTATCAAGTAGAATCGCTCTTAAAATAAATTTAAAAAGCAAGTGATTACATTCCTTTGGTATAATCTTTGAATGATGTTCCTTCACGCTTATCATATATTTTTCCGTTGTGCTACTCTCTCCCTTAGCTCGATCATGACTTACTTTATGTTTACACAAAACTCTTAATCCTCTCTTAGTTATGTCTCAACTTTTGTCTTCTTTACTCTAGTTTGTTTCACTCCACCCTCTTTTGCTAATAACAAAGGGGGAGAATAAAATGCTAAATCATATTGATTAACGGAGTAGGATTCACTAGATTAAGGGGGAGCATGTATCTAGTTTATGGGAGTATACACTAAGGGGGAGCATTTATGTAGGGGGAGCACTCTTAAATAATCTAAAATTCTTATCATTATCTTATAATTATTGAGTGTCATATATCTTTATAAAAACACAAATTCTTTATGAATCTAATTTATCTCTATTGGATTTGTTATTATCAAAAGGGGGAGATTGTTGGAACATGGTTTTCTGCATCCCTTTGATTTGAGAATAACAAATCCTACTTGTATTTGATCTTGTTGCCATTGTGTTTTTAGCATGTAGGTTTGGACAGTTATGACACCAGGTTGCTGAAACAATGGTCTGGCACTAACCACAAGCTGAAGAATTGAAAGCTGGTTAACGCCAGGCGTTAAGCTTAACGCTGGGCATTAGCGCTAGACGAAATCTGCAATCAACGAAATGAAGCCTCTAAGAACGGAAGCTGGGTTCGACGAAATAAGAACTGCGTTCGACGATCTTGCGTTTTACGAAATTTTGGTCGACGAATGATGAAGCCCGCTCGACGAAATGTGTTCGACGAATTGGGGTGCCAGCTGATTAAAAATGAAACTTAACTCCAGGCGTTAGATCTTAATGTCGGGCGCTATCCGTTCGACGAAAATGGCGTTCGACGAAGATGCTGTTCGGAGAAGATGGCGTGTCGTCTGATTAAAGAAAGAATCTCAACGCCAGGCGTTAGTCTTAACGCCAGGCGCTATCCGATCGACGATTTTGGCAAGGAGAAACTAGCCGTGATTGCAGGAGGAACATTGGGAATGATTTGCCCAACGCGTCGCGTTAGCCTTAACGCCAGCATTGATATTGCCTAAATTAAACATTCCAAAAGTGCAGAATCTCCTTCCTCTTCTGATGATCCGAGCCATCAATATGTTGCTATACATGGTCAACGCGCAGCGTTAGCACGTAACGCCGGCGTTAGCTCAAAGTCTATAAATTGGATGATTTCAACGTCTCCAAAAACTGATTGCCAAGAGCCCTATTCTAGCACTTCAGAAACTTTGTGAGGGTCGTATTTCCAGAGAAACACATCTCCCACTCATATTTCAAAAGGAGGAATCAAAGGAGTCTTGGATAAACATGCTAACACAACACAAAGAACACACGCTTGAACTTCAACGATCTTCAGCGATTCTTCGGCGTCTCCTTCAGATTACCTCATAGGGAGTTTCATATTTGTATTTTGTATTTTTCCTTTATTTCATCTTTGTAATCGGTTTGTGAATTCGCCACACGACGACTAGGTCTAGGTAGGACTTAGGGAGGAATTCGCCACACGGCGACTGGGTCTAGGGAGTAGATCTAGGGGGTGCTCGAGTCCTTTCTGGTGATATAGTGGCTAGAGCGGCTTGAGGCCGTATCTGGGGAGAGATCGACTAAAGCCAACCGGTTCGTGGGGATACGAGTCGGTATAGCAAACAAAAAGGGTTTTCATATTATTCACTTCGATTTCTAGCGTCATTGAAATAAGATTTTGTAATCAATTTTATAAATGATAATCATGTCTTTTCTTGTTTAATAATATTAATTTCATTTCTAATTTCATTATCTCTTTACTTTTGATTTAACTTACTTCGACCAAAATATAAAAAGTTTTCTATTAAAGTTTAAAGTTTTTAAAACCCTTATTCACCCCCCCGCTACGGGCGCCTACAGATCCAACATTTAGGACCTTAAGTGAACTAAATCAAGTACTTTCCTCTGCAATTACATATATTTTCTCGGTGGACTAGTTGATCCACGAACTGAGAGACACAATTCTTACCCCAAACCCGAATAAATGATTTCAAATGATGACCTATCATGTAAACATGTTTTGATTAAATAAGTAGTAGGTTCCCGCCTGAGTATCTGCAGTTGTCACCTGCATGACGTGGCATCATGACACATATTTTCTCATACTCTGATATTCCTAAATTCAGAGAAAATGCGGGTTGTGACAGGGGAGGTGAGGGGAGCACCATCCTTGAGAACTCTCCCTACTCTCCCCACCTAAGAGGGATGGATCCTCCTAGAGATTTCAAAGCTCGCTTTAAGGCTCTTTCTGGGAGGAGCCAAAGTGACCTGGCGGAACTCACGGCCATGGTTCAGGGACCTTCGCTCTCGGCCGCCCTGCCGGCGGTGCGATCGCCACGGAAGAAACTCCGACCTGACCCGACGAGGGAGGTAGCGTCGTCATCCTCTCATGGGATGGCTGACTTTGTCCAGGACCTGGAGATAGACATGGTGCTGATCCATCCCTCGCCCCTCCTCCTTTTTCGCGATAATAAACGTGCTAACTTAGACATGTTTTTCAAATGCTAATAGCTCGTTTTGGGTGATGTCGAGGGAACCCGGGGGACGATGGAGCCGACAGGTGCTGACATTCGAGTAAGCCATGCCATTCTCATTCAAGGTCCCGTCGCCTACTCCCCCGTTCACGACGATCCTTCCTTGAGAAGTCAAGGGGTTGAGGGCTCGCAAGGTAGTTCTACTGCGAGAGCTCCCATTGGGCCAAACATTTTGATATCTAACGTTGTAACCTTGTAGGAGGGGACAAGGCCTCGACGGGCCAGTCGAGCCGGAGGGAGGTTTTCTCTCCACTCCTTTCTCCTGCTGCGGTTGAAGAGCCTGCCGGAGATCAGCCCAACGTTTTCGAGCATTTGGATCGCTTGGCCGACACAGTACGGAGGCAAGAGATTTTTCTCCACGAATTGCAAGAGGGGGGTGGTCCGCAGGACCTGACCTTCCCGCCCGTGTCTCCGCACTGGAGCAACGGATGGAGAGACTGGAAACCGACTTCAATCTGCTTAGGGAAGAGGTCCGGCTCACATCTGGAGGCATGGCGGCGCCGATAGAAGACCATCTACGTCAGGTGGAGGCAACGGTATGCACTGTGAGTGAGGAGGTTGCCTCAGCGTGGGAGTGCGTCGGGTCTCTGCATGGGGTGTCATCCTATGTCTGAGGCCAAGGCTTCTGAAGTGGACGGCGCGCTAACCCTTCCTGCTATTCTTTTCTAGCAGTCTTTCATTTCCATGTAATAATAAGAACTAGTCTCGCGTGGTGGCTTTATTCGCTTTGCGAACGAACGCTTGATTTTGTTTTACTTCTGC
This sequence comes from Dactylorhiza incarnata, assembly GCA_033032865.1. Classification (NCBI taxonomy): domain Eukaryota; kingdom Viridiplantae; phylum Streptophyta; class Magnoliopsida; order Asparagales; family Orchidaceae; genus Dactylorhiza; species Dactylorhiza incarnata. Next base: position 9,018,867 of record JAWHQI010000087.1, on the reverse strand, counting down.
TTTTTAACTGCTATTGGTTACTTAGGATTTGCTTAAGTTGTCACGTATTCGTCAGCTAAATGCTGGGATGAGCGATATGATGTCGAGATAACTGGCCCGTGGACAAGAAGTAGAAGTCTTAGGTCAGTGATTTTAGGATAGAGTAGGGGGTAGGGAACTGCGGGGAAAGTACAGGTGGGTGGACCACGAGGTCCACTTGCCCACGAGGTCCACTCGCCTATGCCGGGCGAGTGGACCACGTGGTCCACTCGCCTATGCCGGGCGAGTGGACCATGAGGCCCACTCGCCTATGTGCGAGTGGACCACGAGGTCCACTCTCCCTGCTTTATTTCTTTTCCCTATAAATATCCCCCCTCTTCCCCCTTCATCATCTCACTCGCTCCTTTCTTGCCTTTCTCCCTCCTTACTCTTAGTTGGAGTTGGTTATATCCTTCCTCTCTTGCTTTGCGAGATGGCCCTCCACCACACCTCCACTGCTAGGAATGGCCGAGAGCAATGTGTTGGTGCTTCCATGGTGATCTGGAAGTGGTCAAATAACTAGTCTCACTGCCAACGTGATATGAGCATATAGGGTCGCACATAAAAGGTGCTTGGAGAAATTGGAGAAAGAATTGGGTTGACCTTGCTCATATTGGATGTGAGTAGAGGATCATTCTTTTGACTGTTTGGAATTAAGTTGAGAATGTCTCAACGGGAAATCGTTTAAAGTGTTTAAACGATTGGACTTATACTAGACAAATTCGGCTAAAGTGTTTATCCGAACTAGGTCAAATTCGGCTAATAGATTTGGACGAATTCGGCTAAAGTGTTGAGATGATTTCGGCTAAATCAAAATTCGGCTAAATGGTTTAATCGAATTTATATATCCGAATTAGTATAGTCGAATTCGTCTATAGTGTATAGGCGAATTCGTTTAAAGGGATTAGTCGAACTGATTTTATTTCATTCGTCGAAAGCAAGTTGTTGCGGATTCGTCGAACGCAAGTTTCTGCGGGTTCGTCGAACGCAGATTTCTGCCGGTTCGTCGAACGCAAGTTATTGCGGATTCGTCGAACGCAGGTTTCTGCGGGTTCATCGAACGCAGATTATTGCTGGTTCGTCGAACGCAGATTGTTGCCGGTTCGTCGAATGCAGGTTTCTGCGGGTTCGTCGAACGCAGGTTTTGCTGGTTCATCGAACGCAGGTTTATGCTGGTTCGTCGAACGCAAGTTGTTGCGGGTTTGTCAAACACAGATTGTTGCGGGTTCATCGAACGCAAGTTGTTGCGGGTTCGTCGAACAGAGCTTTATATATAAATCAGTTTGTGATTTAGGTTTACACACACTGCTGACGGCTAACCTTGTTACGGTTTGCGGAAGACGGAAAATTAGACCGCCCCTTTTGCGATTTGAGAGAGCAGCGCCGGAATCGTTCTGCTAGAGCTTTTCTCCTCTTCTGACAGTCGCCGCCTCTTCCTGTAAACGAACATAGCAGTTTGCGGAAGACGTTGAGGTCGCCTCTTCTCCGACCTAGTTCTTGTGCGATAAGAAGCTAGGGTTCTCCTTCTCTTGTGTGGACTTCTGTAGAGGTGTGGACACAATTCCACACTCACTCCTCTGATGAGCAGTCGTTTGTTGACGGAGTAGATAACAAGTGCAGAGCAAGGACTTGGAAAAGGATTCCAAATCCTAGAAGAATTTTCTAGGAGCTTTTGATTGAGTGCTGACTCAATCCCGTGAAGGTAATTTTGTTGCCTCTATTTCTTGATTCATGATTTTAGCAAGATCCATATGTCTCTTTGGGTTGTTCTTGATATATTCCGCTGCGCACATATGATGTGTACACCCTTAAGGAAAACCTAACAGTGGTACCAGAGCTAGTTTTTTTGCTAATTCCATGTTTCAGAAATTGTTCCATTCGCAGTAACCGTCTGTCTCTATGATAGTTTGTGAAACTAAAGACTAGAGAGACGTGCTTGTCTACTGCTATAAGGGTATTTTCTTTTGCTAGCATCCGGTACATGTAAATCTGAAGGTTTAGAAATGTTCTAAATATTCAGATTTAATCCATATCATCAAGTGTTGATGGTTTTGTGCGTCTGGAATGTATCTGGGTTATGCTTGGTCTGTTTGTGAATTGTGTGCACATTGATTAAATGTTAATCATGATTAAATGTTAATCACGATGAAATGTTAATCAATTGAAAGATAAAATCCCTTATCTAATATTAAGTATTCGGATGCCTTCCGGTGGATGACACTCTTCCTGCCTCGATCGATGAAGTGTGGGCTTGCCAAAGCAAGGTGCATTAATCTATCTTGGTAAGGGTGCGAGCGGATAATTGTGATATCCCACTGTCGACATCGGGTCCAACTTAACTAAGTGACCTCAAAGGTTGAGTGCTTAGAGGCATAGGGTTGGCATGCACCATATGATGGATGCGAATAAAGAGTTATTCACCAAACATACAAGAGTTGCATAGTGATGCAATTGGCAAGTGTTGCCTACCTAAATAACCACATCGTAAGAGAAACGCCAAAGCGGACTCATTGTGTTGGTAAAATACGGATCTTGTCCACTAAGAGAGTAGCTCGCATAAACTCTCCGAATCGAAATTAAGGGTTATCGATTTGATTAAAATAGTGGGAGCTCTTTTAATAGAAGTCCTTATTAAAGTAAAATGTATTTTGAAATATAGTACTGAAAAAGCCTTTGCAAATTTATTGTAGAATTTCCATGGCAAATACATCACACTCCACGCTGTCCTTGAGAGCCATCCTTGAGAAGGATAAGCTCAATGGGACGAACTTCCTCGACTGGTACAGGAACCTGAGAATTGTTCTCAGGCAAGAGCGCAAGCTCTATGTCTTGGAAGGTGAAGCCCCCACAGAGCCGGCCGGAAATGCTCCGAAAGCAGATAAATATGCTTACAAGAAGTATCAGGATGATACCTTGGATATGGAATGCCTCATGCTTGCTACCATGTCCTCTGAGCTTCAGAAGCAACACGAGAGCATGCGTGGTTATGAGATAATCGGGCGCCTCAAGAAAATATTCGAGGGGCAAGCCCGGCAAGAGAGGTTTGACATATCCAAGGCATTGTTTCAGTGCAAAATGGGAGCTCGAGACTCAGTAGGGACTCACGTACTCAAGATGATTGGGTATATAGAGAACCTTGAAAAACTGGGTTTTCCCTTGGGCCAAAGAGTTGGCCACGGATCTGATCCTGCAATCGTTGCCGGACAGTTATAAGCAGTTCATCTTAAACTATAACATGAATGAAATAGAAAAGACACTGCCCGAGCTCCTTGGCATGTTAAGAACTGCCGAGAACAATATGAAGAAGGCCAAGCCTGCCAGCCCCATACTGATGGTGCATAAGAGCAAGGGCAAGGCCAAGGGATCTAAGAAGACAAAGATTGGATCTAAGTCTCCTCTTGATCCCAAGTCTTCTGCACTGAAAAGGAAAGGTTTGGCGAAGGAAGGAAAGTGCCACCACTGCGGTAAGGCAGGGCATTAGAGGCGGAACTGTCCCCTCTACATTGAGGATATGCAAAAGAAGAAAGAAAGTATGACTTCCACTTCAGGTATTTACGTTATAGAGATAAACCTTTCTGCTCCTTCATCTTGGGTATTGGATACCGGATGTGGTTCTCACATTTGTACAAATGTGCAGGAACTGAGAAGGAGAAGAATGCTGGGTAAAGGGGAGGTGGACCTGCGCGTCGGGAATGGAGCAAGTGTTGCTGTCGTCGTCGTTGGTGTCTACTGTCTTTCTTTGCCCACTGGGCTTGTAATAGAACTAGATAATTATTATTATGTTCCAGCCATAACTAGAAACATTATATCCATTTCATGTCTTGACATGAAGGGTTTTTCGTTTATAATTAAGAACAATTGTTGTTCGATTTATATGAATGATGTTTGGTATGGTGTAGCCCAATTGTTTAATGGTTTATATGTTTTGAACTTTAGACCATCCGATCTATAATGTAGAAAATAATAAAAGACTAAGAACAATTGACTCGAATCCTACATACCTTTGGCATTGTCGTTTGAGTCATATAAACGAGAAACGCATATCCAAGCTCCATAGAGATGGACTACTGGACTCATTTGATTATGAATCATTTGAGAGATGTGAGTCTTGCTTATTAGGAAAGATGACTAAAGCCCCTTTCACTGGTCATACTGAGAGGGCAGATGATCTCTTGGGTGTCATACATAGTGATGTGTGCGGACCCATGAGTTCTATGACTAGAGGTGGGTTCCACTACTTTGTTACATTTACTGATGATTTCAGTAGATACAAATATGTGTTTCTTATGAAGAACAAATCCGAGACCTTTGAAAAGTTCAAAGAGTTTAAGAATGAAGTAGAGAACCAACTGGGTAAAAGAATAAAAGCACTCCGATCTGATCGAGGTGGCGAATATTGAGTCAGGAGTTCCGTGATCATCTGAAAGAGTGTGGTATTGTATCACAGCTCACCCCACCCGGAACACCACAACATAATGGTGTTTCTGAGAGGAGGAATCGTACAATGTTAGACATGGTGCGGTCGATGATGAGTCATGCAGATCTGTCCGTTTCCTTTTGGTGTTTTGCTCTAGAGACTGCTGCTTTTACACTAAATCGAGTTCCAACGAAAACGGTTCAAAAGACACCATATGACATAGGATTGGGAAGCGTCCTAGTATGTCTTTCATTAAGATTTGGGGCTGTGAGGAATACGTACGACGTCAAATGTCTGACAAGCTGGAACCCAAATCAGATAAGTGTTATCTTGTGGGATATCCTAGGGAAACCAAAGGGTATTACTTCTACCTGCCGTCCGAGGGCAAAGTGTTTGTCGCAAGGACTGACGTCTTTTTGGAGAAAGAGTTCTTATCCAGAAAGACTGAAAAGGTGGAACTTGAAGAGGTTCAAGAACCACAAACAATGAATGAACGTGAATTGGAACCTGGGCAAGGACTACAATCTGTTGTAGCTGGAGAACCTGCTCAAGAAACACAAGTCCTATGTAGATCTGATAGACCAAGATTTGAGCCTGAGAGATATGGATTTCTCGTGTCTCAAATAGGTAGTGTGTTGCTTATGGATCATGATGATGAGCCTGCAACCTATCAAGAGGCTATGTGTGGACCTGACTCCGAGAAGTGGCTTGAGGCCATGAAATCTGAAATTGACTCCATGTATGCAAACCAAGTTTGGACCTTGGTGGAACCACCTGAAGGGGTACGACCCATAGGGTGCAAGTGGGTCTTCAAGAAGAAGACCGACATGGATGGGAATGTACAAACATTCAAAGGCCGGCTGGTGACTAAAGGTTTCAGGCAAATTCATGGTGTTGACTATGATGAGACCTTTTCCCCTGTAGCCATGGTCAAGTCCATCAGAATTCTACTTGCTATTGCTGCATATTATGACTATGAGATCTGGCAAATTGATGTCAAAACGGCTTTCCTTAATGGAAACCTCCTTGAGGAAGTGTATATGACACAACCCGAGGGTTTTGTATCTCCAAGTGAAGCCACTAAAATATGTAAGTTGAATTGATCCATTTATGTATTGAAACAAGCTTCTCGAAGTTGGAATCTGCATTTTGATGAGAAGATCAAAGAGTTTGGCGTCATCAAGAACGAAGATGAGCCTTGTGTTTACAAGAAGATTAGTGGGAGCATTGTTGTCTTCCTGATATTGTATGTAGATGACATACTGCTGATCGGGAATGACATTCCAACCCTGCAAGCTGTTAAGAACAGGCTAGGGGACTGCTTTTCTATGAAGGACTTGGGTGAAGCGACTTACATAATTGGTATTAAGATCTATAGAGATAGATCGAAGAAGTTGCTGGGTTTGACCCAGAGTACATACATTGACAAGGTGTTGAAACGGTTCAATATGCTTGAGTCCAAGAAAGGATTCTTACCCATGTCACATGGTGTGAGTCTCTCTAAGGACCAGTGTCTGAAATCTTTGGAAGATAAGGACCGCATGAAGATGATTCCATATGCTTCGGCAATTGGATCAATCATGTATGCAATGTTGTGTACTCAACCCGATGTCTCATATGCTTTGAGCATGACGAGCAGGTATCAGTCTGATCCTGGTGATGGTCACTGGATAGCTGTCAAGAATATCCTAAAATACTTGAGAAGGACTAAGGATACGTTCTTGGTGTATGGTGGAGAGGAAGAGCTCGTTGTAAGTGGTTACATGGATGCTAGCTTCCAAACTGATAAGGATGATTCAAAGTCCCAATCAGGTTTTGTATTTTGCCTTAATGGAGGAGCTGTAAGTTGGAAGAGTTCCAAGCAGGAGATAGTTGCCGATTCTACAACAGAAGCCGAGTATATTGCTACCGCAAATGCGGCAAAGGAGGCTGTGTGGATTAGGAAATTCATCGGCGAGCTAGATGTAGTTCCTAGCATTGTTGATCTCGTAGTTCTCTACTGTGACAACAACGGTGCAATTGCCCAAGCTAAGGAACCTAGATCTCATCAGCGCTCCAATCACATACTTCGATGGTTCCATCTTATTCGTGAGATTGTCGATCGAGGAGATGTGAGCATTTGCAGAGTACCGACTGGAGATAACATAACGGATCCTCTGACAATGCCTCTTGCGCAAAGGAAGCATGATGGTCATGTTAGATCAATGAGTATTAGATACCTGAATGATCATCTTTAGTGGGAACCTTGTGGATTGCATGTTCGTCGGTTGTTTATTCATTTGATGAATTGTGTTATGTACTGTATATTTCATTTTACATTTATGGCAAATTCTTTTATTATGTCAACTGTTTCTTTATGATAGACTAATTAACATAATGAATGCCCTTAGAATGTTTGCTTCCATAGGAATTCAAGTACGTGACTTGAATGTGAGGACCTATGTTTATATGAAGCTTCATTCTTAAATGGTCCCTGGTTGAGGTATCATCCTAGAAATTAGGGCGAGGATGAGACCATAAGACTAGCATGTGCGTTGACTGATGACCGGTTCTCACAGGTCATGATATTGTGATATCAAGTCATCACATGGGTACTTGTTAAGAACAAGTTGTACTGGACAGACCCCCCCCCCCCCCCCCGTGAGACTACTTTGTGGATTGTTATATGAACGTGTCACAAGTAGGTCTCAAGTGACAATGGTGTTTGTGGTCCTTTGACCTGAAGTCACAACATTCATCAGGTGAGGAAGAGCGTACTTTGATGCCATCTAAATTCTTCTCTTGAGAAAGGTTCATGATAAGGGTGGTTATTGGGTATGTTAAGAATCATTTGGTTGTTTGTGTGTGAGCAGAAATGGGATTTGTCCTCCTGTATGACAGGAGTTACATCCATGGGCCCCTTGATGGAATGAGACTGAGAAATGCATGGCCATGCTTGGTTGAGTCAATATATGATATTGAGCTCACCATTCTCAGACAGTTTTCTAGATCAAGAAACTGGGATTGAGCAATTATGAGGGTGACACGGTCCATGCCTCTAGTTCTATCCAGATGTAAAGGACAAAGGGACATGACAACACTGATACATTGGTCATGACAGGCTTGTTGAGTTATGAACTCTTATTGCTTGGGTAGCACTGATGCATTGCTAGATGCCGCTCATTGTTTGTGAGACTTTTATTTGATACGTTCAAGATCAAGTGGGAGACTGTTGGTGCTTCCATGGTGATCTGGAAGTGGTCAAATATCTAGTCTGACTGCCAACGTGATATGAGCCTATAAGGTCGCACATAAAAGGTGCTTGGAGAAATTGGAGAAAGAATTGGGTTGATCTTGCTCATATTGGACGAATTCAGCTAAAGTGTTTAACCGAACTGGGTCAAATTCGGCTAATAGGTTTGGACAAATTCGGCTAAAGTGTTTAGACGATTTCGGCTAAATCACAATTCGGCTAAATGGTTTAATCGAATTTATATATCCAAATTAGTATTGTCAAATTCATCTATAGGGTATAGGCGAATTCGTTTAAAGGGATTAGTCGAACTGGTTTTATTTCATTCGTCGAACGCAAGTTGTTGCGGATTCGTCGAACACAGGTTTCTGCGGGTTCGTCGAACGCAGATTTCTGCCGGTTCGTCGAACGCAAGTTGTTGCGGATTCATCGAACGCAGGTTTCTGTGGGTTCGTCGAACGCAGATTGTTGCCGGTTCGTCGAACACAAGTTGTTGCGGGTTCGTCGAACACAGGTTTCTGCGGGTTTGTCGAATGCAGGTTTCTGCGGGTTTGTCAAACGCAGGTTTCTGCTAGTTCGTCGAATGCAGGTTTATGCTGGTTCGTTGAACGCAAGTTGTTGCGGGCTCGTCGAACACAGATTGTTGCGGGTTCGTCGAACGCAAGTTGTTGCGGGTTCATCGAACGACGCTTTATATATAAATCGGTTTGCGATTTAGGTTTACACACACTCCTGACGGCTAACCTTTTTACGGTTTGCGGAAGACCGAAAATTAGACCGCCCCTTTTGCGATTTGAGAGAGCAGCGCCGAAATCGTTCCGCTAGAGCTTTTCTCCTCTTCCGACATTCGCCGCCTCTTCCTGTAAACAAACCTAGCAGTTCGCGGAAGACGTTGAGGTCGCCTCTTCTCCGACCTAGTTCTTGTGCGACAAGAAGCTATGGTTCTCCTTCTCTTGTGTGGAGTTCTGTAGAGGTGTGGACACAATTCCACATTCACTCCTCCGACGAGCAGTCGTTTGTTGACGGAGCAGATAGAAAGTGCAGAGCAAGGACTTGGAATAGGATTCTGAATCCTAGAAGAATTTTCTTGGAGCTTTTGATTGAGTACTGACTCAATACCGTGAAGGTAATTTTGTTGCCTCTATTTCTTGATTCATGATTTTAGCAAGATCCATATGTCTCTTTGGGTTGTTCTTGATATATTCCGCTGCGCACATATGATGTGTACACCCTTAAGGAAAACCCAACACAATGCGCGGCTAACTTCTTTGAACACTCATTCCCCGACGGAAAGGTGTGTAAGGAAGAGTTCTTGGCCTTCAAGAGCTCCTACCTTCCTGAGGGGTGGGTGCCTCGCTGCCCATTGAAGGGTGAGGCTATTAACTCCTTCCACGGGGACTGGCTTGCATTCCCCCTTGCTCATTTTGAGGCCGGACTACGCCTTCCCCTATGGCCCGAGGTGAAGGAGTTCCTTAACTACTTTGGCGTAGTTCCTGCTCAAGTAAACTCAAATGCGATCTCAATGCTAACAGCCTTCGCCTGTTACCTGCGAGAGGAGAGGGTCGAGTTTGACTTAACCGTCTTTCACAAGGTGTTCATCTTCCGGGCGACCACTGATTGGGTATGCTTCCTAACAGGCATGCATGTGAAGGTGTGCGAGACCTCGAACAAAGTTCATCATTGGAATGACACATTCGTGTTCGTTCAAGGTGACCTTGGAGATATCCCTTTCTCGTCCATTCAGAAGCCCGAGAGGGTTTGCAAGGCCCCTCGTATAGGTGGCGAGGCAGCTGAGCTGCATAGCTATCTCATGGGTGCGAGCTTTGAGGTCGAGCATCTTCGGAGAAACATTGATTGTCTCCCTTACGTAGAGTCGGGGATAGGTACCTTCACCCTACCGATGCCTCCTTTCTCCCCTTCACCTCTGTCTATGGACGCTTATTTTACTTTGATTAGTGTAGGTGAACGGGCCCTTCCTCAGCATCCTCCCTTTGCAAGGGGAAGCTCGTCCTCTGCCCACTGGTTCATTAAAGAGGCTGCAGCCGCTGCTCCTCCGCCCCAGAGGTTCCTGTGTCGAGGCAACGAAAAGAGAAAGAGCTAGCGACGAAGGAGGGTATGCCTTCTTCCCCGATGAGTGGACCGAGGATGCGACGAGGGAAGGATGTTCGCAGAGGGGACTCATGGATGCTACCGAGGGAGAGGAAAGAATCGAGTGATACCAACGCGTTGGCCAACCACCCTAACTTAGAGATGGGGGTGAACGATATGGACTCCCTTGCTGATCCCATCCTTCACTAGGATGAGATGCTGAACCAGGTCTCGGTCACCTCCCAGCAACCTTCCTAGATCGAGGGTGAACCCATTGGGGATGCTGCGTACAACCTTACCTTCGGCCTCTATGGCTGGCAAGACGCAGCTTCCTTCAAGAAGACGTTCTCGCGCGACCGAACTCTCTCATATGACTGCCCATCAGGTGAACGCTGTCGACCTTGCTTGCATGAGCTCGCAAAACCTGCTCCGTGCAACCGAACTCTCTCATATGACTGCCCGTCGAGGTCTTAGTCTCTCGAAAAAACTTAGGCAAGCTGATACATCGAGGCAGGTTGCTGAAGAGAGAACCGCTGCCCTTGTTGCACGCTTAGTCACTGCTGAGAGGCTCCTAGAGAAGTCATCCGGAGGCCTGGTTCGCACTCTCCTTGATGATCCTTCCCATCTTCTTCACCTCCTTTTCTTTTTCTTGACTGACTCTAACCTCTCCGCTTTCTCTATCTGCAGGGACTAGATGCTGCCGACTTGCTCAGAAGGTGATGCGAGGAGTCAGAGCGGGAGGTGCAGAATCTGAGGGCTCGGCTTGCTGAAGCCCGAAGACAATTGCGAGAGGGAGAGAGAGAGGTGGATCTTCGTGAGCGGCGGGGTTCATTCCATCCTCCCCTGCCGAGGCCGAGAGCACTCAGAGGAGGATCGTGATGAAGACAGCCTGGGCCTTGGTGAGTTCCCTTTACGAGGCGGATGCTCTTCGAGATGACTAGAGAGGAGTCTCTGCTGAAGGCATCCTTTCAGAGTTCTTCCACTCTCCCGCGCGACCCAGCTCGTGCCCCTCCAGTGGTGACTACTCCCCCTGATGGTGGGAGTCAAAAGGACCTCCCTCCTCTTTGCTTTCTTGTTGGGGCAATCCCCTTCTTTTATTTTCACTATTGCATGAGCTAATGCGAGTGGAGCACTTACCCTTGTAATGGTTTTCCTATTCAATAAGAAATTACTTTGCGACTTTTCTAGCTTATTTAATCTTTCATTATTCGAGTGAGTCCTTCATCTTGCTAGTGTTATGAAGCTCAGCTCGAGGTCTCATCACGAAGTGGAGAAAACTCATCGCCTCCTAAGAGCTTAGATCAACTGGAAATAGAGGACTTCGACACTTCCTCAGAGCTTAGCTCATTGGGAGGTGGAGGAACTCAGTACTTTCCCAAACTAACTGTGGTGGAGAACTTCAATACTTCATAGGATCTTAGCTCACCTGGAGGCGGAGGAACTCAATACTTTCCCAAACTAACTGGGGGTGGAGAACTTCAATACGTCCTAGGAGCTTAGCTCACCTGGAGGCTGAGGAACTCAACACTTTCCCAAGCTAACTAGGGGTGGAGAACTTCAACACATCCTAGGAGCTTAGCTCACCTGGAGGCGGAGGAACTCAACACTTTCCCAAACTAACTAGGAGTGGAGAACTTCAACACGTCCTAGGAGCTTAGCTCACCTGGAGGCGGAGGAACTCAACACTTTCCCAAACTATTGGGGGTGGAGAACTTCAACACGTCCTAGGAGCTTAGCTCACCTGGAGGCGGAGGAACTCAACACTTTCCCAAACTAACTGGGGGTGGAGAACTTTAACATGTCCTAGGAGCTTAGCTCACCTGGAGGCGGAGGAACTCAACACTTTCCCAAACTAACTGGGTGTGGAGAACTTCAACACGTCCTAGGAGCTTAGCTCACCTGGAGGCGTAGGAACTCAACACTTCCCCAAGCTGGTTTCTCCTCCTGAATCCTTGACTATAATGAGCCGACCCGATGAGCCTCCCAACTGCCGACATCACTGAGCCCGGTCAGTGGTCTCTAGTCGGGGTCTTACCAAAGGTGTTACCTGAAACCTTTTTCATTCATCGTGGAGGTGTTACATGTTCATTACAACGCGCCTTCCTGCGCCTACTCGACCACATGCACCTCAACCATATCCTTCATCATCTCCTCCACTTCTTTTGCCTTCTTCATCCACTCGATTGTTTTGACCGTCGTGACGTAGCACTGACACGCATCCTTGGGGTCTCCCCTGACCCGGATCTGGACTCCTCCAGTGTTATATTTCAAGCACTGGTGGTACGAGGATGGTACGCACTTGTAAGCGCTGATGAGGAGATGCCAAAAAATGGCACTGTAGCTACTCGGCGCTTCTACGATGATGAACCGACAGTTCTTTGATGTGCCCCCCAAAGTGGCGAGGAGTTTGACTCCTCCTTCCACTTCCTTCCTCTCTCCGGAGAATCCGAAGAGTGGCCCATCCGAGGCCAGCACCCGCTTCGCTTCGACCTTCATCTCGCCAAAGGCCTTCCTGAATACCACATTTACCAAGCTCCTGTTGTCGACCAGGATCCGGGAGACCGTGAAATTTTCAATCGCCACCTTGATGACGAGCGCGTCGCAGAATGGGTCCTCATGGGCCGGCATGTCTTGGGCCGAGAAGGTGATCTTCTCGCCCGGGGACGGGGATTGGGATGTCGAAGCGACGCTTCGACGGTATATGGTATGAAGGCTCCCCTTTCGGGTGGCCTCTATGCCCACTCCTCCGTGGATCACCCCAATCCCACCCAAGGTCCCCAAGTCGACCCTTTCCTCGCATGGGTCTTCTTCTTCCTCCCTCCTTCTCTATCACTTGGACCTTCCAGTCAGAGTTGCCTCCCTTCTAACGGGGCTCTTCTTCCTTCCCTTATCTCGAGGAACTCCAGGCAGGTGGTTGTCGTGTGACCTTCCTGCTAATGGAAGTCATAATATGGCAACGCTAACTCACCTGCCCCCTTCCCTACCCGATTCCTCTTCTTACTTACCTTTCTTTGGCCAATCGCCATGGCCTGCAGGGGTTTGGGTTGCATTGGCCTTGGGTCCGATTGCCAGGCCGCTGGGTTGAACCGTCCCTGCCTCCCCTGAAAGATTCCTCCTCCTTGGAAATGGCCTCTTCCTTGGCCTTGAGAGGGTCCTCCTGGAGGCCTCCAGATTGGTCGGGCGACTGGTGGTTGAGACCTCCAGCCTTGTTCCTACCCAACGGGGGGGGGGGGGGGGCGGGTCCTTGGGGTACCTGACTCCTCATTTCCTCCTTCCTTCTTCCTCCTTGCTTCTTCCTTTCCTCCTTCTTCTCCTCCTCCTTCCACTTGGCTAACCTTACCACGAACTCCTGGTTGGTGGCCTCGCACTCGATTTCTCGAGCGGCACGCTCCATCATCTCTTCGAAGGACAGAGGGGGTCCCGAGTCAAGCCCATCCTGAACAACCCCTGTTGTAGTCCAAGGGTAAAGGCCAGCTCCAGGGTGTGCCCGGGCACCTCGCTAAGAGGAGGACTTCTTCCTAAAATCGATCCACGTAGCTCCCCAACGTCTCCCTTGGCTTCTGTCGAATCAAGAACAGGGCCACTGCCCCCTCCCTCCCCTTCTTCGAACTGGAGAACCTCAGCAAGAAGCTCTGGCGCAGGTCCTCAAAGCTGTAGATAGTACCCGCTGGGAGCTGGTGGAACCAGTCTCGCGCCTTCCCCCTGAATTTGATGGTGAAAAGTCTGCACTTAAAGGCGTCTGCCATCTGCCTGATCGAGACCATGTCTTCAAACCACTGGAGATGCTAGAGAGGGTCGTCTTTGCCAGCGTAGTAAGACATGGCAGGCTCGCTGAACTCATCTGGAACGGGAGCTGAGGTGATCAACTCGCGGAAGGGACTCCCACATCCTCCCTGGCGAGTCGGAGGCATTCTACCTACCTCCTCGCCGGGGTAGCCGGTCCTAGGAGAGCTGTTGAAGAGCACTCGCGCTTGGAGGCTCAAGCCTTCCTCTGAGGCTGGCCCCTTCCCCTATCGACGTGCTTTCTCTGTCTCCATCAGAGATGGTGAGGCGAGCACGGGTGCTGGTGGTGTTGAACACTCGCCTTGAGGGGGGAGTGTGACTCGCATGAGCTCGAAGATCGACTTCTTGAGCTCTTCAAAGTCACTCTTCTTCATGTACTCGCTGGTAGGGGTCGAGTTCCCTAGCTCATCGCTTCCAGTCATGAGACTTTCTCAGAACTTTCCGAACTAGCTGTTTCCACACTCATCGCACAAGAATGTTGAAACCAGAGAACCATCTTCGACGTTCGCAATGGGTATGCAGCTAACCCTTACTTGACCTGATCTAGAACATGTGACTAGTCGCTGAGAGTCGAAGGACCTTGCACCAAAGAAGACTTGGAACTTGAAACAGACCCCTTGAGCTGCAGCGAGGAGGTCCCACCACAAACCTGGAAGATCAAAGAGAGGTTACCCTCCTAAGCCAATGCTGAGCCTGGGCACCCTGGAGAGCACTAAGGGACACCTCACTGCCGACCTTAACTGACAGAGGGGTGGAGTGCTTGCTCACAAGTCACACGCGAGGGAGAGTTAGAGACCAGCCTCACCCAAGGTGCCCATGGGGGTCTATTTATAGACTTCTTAAAATTGGGCTGCGGATAACGAAATTCTCATATTCGCAGCTCAGCTATGAACCCAGGAGATCAAGACAGGAGAGAGGGGGCGAGTGGAAGTCGAGACGTCCACTCTCACCTTGCCGAAGGCTAGGTGAGTGGACCGAGGTCCACCACCTGAACTAGGCGAGTGGACCTCACGGTCCACTCAGCCAACCGGGCGAGTGGACCTAGCTCGGGCGAGTGGACCATTGGTACACTCGCCCAGAGCATTGGGCGAGTGGACCATTGGTCCATTCGCCCATTGGTCCACTTGCCCAAAGCCTTGAGCAAGTGGACCCATGGTCCACTCACCCAAGTTGGGAAGCCTCCTCCCGGGCCTTTTTTTTGTCTCGATGTCCTCCAACTAGCCGATTCGTCAGTCACGACCACCTTCACTATTGCCATCTCATCTGCGTCGGGTCACACCAGCTCGGCAAATATGGGGGTTGTACAACCGGGCTACCCCTGGTCAAAGCTATAAAAGGAGCCTATAGCCTTTATTTCAGGGGACCATGCTGTTGAAACCGAGAATCGGTCTCAATGAGGAGTTCAGACCCCAAGATGGGTGCAACTCACACTTACTGATCCCGTGGAGGAACTTGACCGAAGACTCAGCACTTAGACCCTTGGCAACAGTGTGGAGGTCCCACCACACACCCGAAAGATCTTTAGAGTGCTTTCCCTCCCAAGCAAAAAACTGAAGTTGGGCACCTTGGAGATCCTGAGAGAGTTAACCAAAGATGACCTAAGGAGAGGGAAGCCAAAAAGAAGAAGTCTCCCTCCAAAGGTGCCCTTAGGGTCTATTTATAGTTTTTTCCACACTGGTCTGCTAATAGCGGGATTCCGCATTTTGGTTTTACTATACGCACCCCAAACTGGTCTGCTAACAGCCAGGCTGTGCTATTCTAAGGGGCTATTGGCAGCCCACCAAGGGTATTTGGGTAAACTTGCTCCCGGGCCTTTACTGGTGAGTAGCCTGTGAAGGCAGCTCTCGCCAATCTTCTCTCAAGACATGCTCATGAGATCTCCTTATGCGAGAGGCCCGCGAGGGCACCGCTCGCTCGCTCGCCCTCGCTGGTCTCGCTATTGATAAATGCACCCCAACTCGACGAGCATACTCTTATCTCGCCTTCACGCTAAGCCCTTTGCGAGGTTGGTTTGGCTCGCCTTACCTTCCCTCCGCGCGCCGCTTGTCGCGAGACGGCGAGCTTCGACGAATACGGGGTTGTACACAACCCCTTCTCTTTGCGAGATTACTCTAATCTCGTTAAGAAACGTCCAACCCCTGATGTTTGCTACTGCTGATCTATCAGGAATCTTTTGGTGGGCCCTGTATCACTGCTATAAATGCCACCAATCATGGGTGACAGGTAGCCCCTTCCTCTTTTGCTTTCTCTCACCATCCACTACTGTAGCTATCCAAAAATGCCTCTTTCCGAAGAAGCTCAGGCTCACCTAAGGGCCTCACGAATGGATGACCATTTAACCATGGCTCAACTCGCCCCCTGGTCGGCGCGGCGGGCCCCCCAACTTTTCCCAAGATAAAGAAGGCGAAGATGGTCCGACGTCATCTAGGGGAGGATGGGACCGTACCCTTAGATTCATCGCCCGACTCCAAGCTCGTCAGGGAGGTATTCGTTGTTAATTCTCGCCTCCTATCGCATTTGCCTGATCTTATCTTGTGATCGCAGGGTCCGCCTCTAGTTGAAAAAAATGCGGGTGAGGACCTGGCTGGCGCCCATCTGGTTCCCCCGGTGAAGACCAATACCGCGATTATAGGTTTAAGTCCTGCGAGCGAGCGATTGTCGGGTAAGCTACTCATTTTTCTCAGCAAATTGCCTCTTCTTAGTTGATGATTCGTAACCCCACTGCTGTTTCTTACAGCTTCTCCTCACACGACACCCGGACATCGCACCCAGCGACCTGAGTCACCAATCCCGAAGAAAGTGTCCCTCGTGACCCCTGAGTTCAATCTCCTGGGGGAAGCCCCCGGCGTCTCGCTACCCGCCTCCTCCCCACTCGCCAGAGATGCGTCGCGCCCCTCTGTCCTGGGGAAATCTATCTCGCTTCCCTTCAAGGAGGCGTTCCAGGGACAGTCGAGTTCTTCTCGCCCGCCCCTGGTAAAGAAACAATGGCCTCACTAGGTTGGTCGCCTTCTAGGACAATCTGCAATACCTCACTTTTCACTGTGTTGACTAGACCTGCTTGCAGGCGACTGCGAGACCCTTCCCACTGATTCCGAATTTGGAGATGAAGTGATGTCATGCCCGCCTTTGCCAAGCAAGGTTGCTGACTTCCTGGGGGATCCCCGCGAGCCTGAAGCGATGATGAGGCGAATGGCCGAGGTGCTCTAGAAATACGGCCTTATGTTGCATGACCTATACAAGCAGGTGGTGGAGGAGACGGCGCACACCGAGGAATAGTTCGTCGTCCTCGCAGATGAAAATGCGCGGCTTATTGCCGTGCTGCAGCTGGAGAGTCACGACGAGGTCAACTCTCTCGGAGTGCACCTCTCGCGAGTGGAGGACTAGATGCGCCTGATGTAGCGCGAGCTCTGCTACGCCCGCGCCTACCATTATCCTAGGGTGCTGCCAAGATCGGGGGTGCGAGGTCGAGGCAGATGGAAATGGATCCAATACTGACCTCGCTCGCCCCCAGTCTGCTCGGCCAAACCTAGAAAACATACTTTATTTTCTTTTTTCATCTCTGATGTATTGAATAATCCTGCGAACCATTTTGTAATCACTTGTTTGAACTTTCTCGTCCTCGACCGGGCTCTTGTGTATTGTTATTCTGCTGTGATATTACTGCCTATGATGCTCGTTAACTTTCTTTTATTTCCATTTTTCTTGTTGTTCTCGCATAAAACCTTATCTATGCTTATCTCGCAAACTAGTCTCGCTTGATGGTGTGTTCACGCTTACTTTTTATTCTCGCATGCAATCACCGTATGGGAATTCTGCTAACTGCACCCCTGCCGCTTTGACTTCTTCCAGCTCTTTTTCCTTTTCTATAAATAGATCACGATGCCTTGCCACAACCACCGCATTTATCACTCTCTCCTCTCTTTCTCCATCGTTAGCGAGACCTCGCTTGTTCATATTTCGCGCTCGCTTCTTCTTTCCCGCAAACTTCATGATGGTTAGAGATGGTGGCGAGGCCAAGGGCAGGCTTAAGTGCGTGTGGTCCTTTTGCGACCATGTCTTTTTCAACTGCAACCTCACCGAGGATGAGTACCTCACTGCTGTTGCTGACCACATCTCGCCTGGGTTCTCGGCCCGCCGACCCAGCGAGAACGACGTCATCAACATCCCCCTAGAGGACGAGCTCGCCATTCCCACTGCCCATTTTGGGGTCGGCTTGCGGCTGCCTCTGTGGCTGGAGGTTCGCCAGGTATTCCTAACCTCGTGCCTCATGGATTTTGAAAGTATCTAACTTTACTAACGCTTTTGGTCTCGATGTTGTGGGCTCGCCAGGTACTAAAATACTTCGGCGTGATACTGGATCAGCTGACCCCAAATGCCGTCGCGGTCATCGTCGCCTTCGCCTGCTACATGCTAGAAGAGGGGATCGAATTCTGCCTGTCCGTCTTTCACAAACTGTTCTCTTTCAGGGCATACAAAGATGGGACTGCTTACTTTGTAGGCTCCCAGGCTAAGGTAGTCGAAACGGTGAACAAGAGCCATTACTGGGCTCAGAAGTTTCTATACGTCAAAGGGAACTTCGACAACGTTCCTTTCTCGCCTATTCAGCATGGCGAGAGCACTTACCGTCCTCCTTATCTCGGCGGCCACAATGCCGAGCTATTCCATTTCTTCCACAAGAAGAACTTTGAGGTCGCCTACCTCCGGTGAAACGTCGGCTCGCTACTCCCGGTGCTCCACGGAGAAGGTACCACTCGCGCCCGCTCGGGCCTTCTTTACTCTGCCTTATTTTGTTAACTAATTTCAGCTGTCATTGTTCACTTGCAGTAGAGCGGGATCTTCCCCTTCACCCCCCTACACGAGCACTAGGACTACCTTTGCCAGCCTCGCTCTCGCCAAGATAGGCACCGATGCCTGCCGCGACGTCCTAAGCACCTTTGCGCCATCCAGCAAGAAGAGGGCCGAGACCGCGAGCCGCAGGGAGCCTTCCGCGCAGCCATTGTCAAAGAAGAAGAAGCCCTCCACCTCTGGCAAGGGGAAGCAACTTCCTGGGGCCTCGACGAGCTAGCCCGTGGGAAGGGAGGTCGGCGAGCACATCAAATGTGTCTCCGAAACTTCGTCCCTGCCCGCGCCGATCCATCACCGAAATTTTGGTCTCGGCCAGAAGCACCGAGACGAGCCCGGCGAGCCTTTACTGTTCTGGGATCTGGAGGTCAACAGGGCCTCCATATCCACTCTTCTTCAAACCTGGTTGGAGCAAGAGACCACCAGCGGCAAGGCCTTTGTGCTCTCCTTCGGCCTCTACGGCCGGGAGGACGCTGCGGTCTTCAAGGATGAGACCGCACGGTCGCTCGCTCATGAGAGCTCGCGAGCCCAGCATCGTGCCTTGGAGCTCGCTCACATGGCGAGCTGCCGCGACCTGTATATGGAGAGGCATGCCGAGGAGCTCGAACGCGAGCTCAAGGAGGCTAGCGGAGAGAATGCGGGCCTCAAGGAGAAGATGGTCATCTATGACGGTCTTCTTACCAGCCTCAAGGATGGGATGGTAAGTTCGCCGAGAATCCGTCTTCTTTCTTTTTCATTCTTTTTCCCTGGCAAACTTAATTCTTGCAGGATGCCGAGACTGCCAATGAGCTTCGCGCTTGCGTCTCTAGCTTGGAAAGGGAAAATGCTGGTGATGAGTAGTATTTATGCGTATTTTAATTATAGTATTTAGTTTAGTTTAATTTAAAATTGCAAATATTATTTAGATTTTAGTTTAAAATCACTTCTTTTATAATTTCTATTCTAAATGTAGTTTTACTTTTGTTTTTCAGATTTTCTGGTGTTTTTGGACAAATTTTATAGTACACGCTCTCAGTCACGCCCATGACCAAGGGCGTGTAACCTAAAGATCTGTGTTTGACGAAAACCGAGCTGAGTTCGACGAATCCACCGCCGCACCGCAAGTCACGCCCCAGGTCACGCCCGTGACCCAAAGTCACGCCTGTGACCAAGGGCGTGTAAACATAGAATCTTCCCAGCGGGTTGCCGTCGAGACGTGGAGATGTTGTCGAGGAGTTGACCCAAGTCATGCCCGTGACCAAAGAGTCACGCCCGTGACTTCCCGCATGATCCCTGCTCCCTGCCGCGCCGAATTCAAGCCCATGCCCCATTGATGGAGTTGACCCCAGTCACGCCCGTGACCAATAGGTCACGCCCGTGACTTTTCACGCGTGATCTCTTTTTGCTGCAGCGCCGCATTCAAGCCCATGCCGCATTGATGGAGTTGACCCCAGTCACTCCCGTGACCAATAGGTCACGCCCGTGACTTTTCACGCGTGATCTCTTTTTGCTGTAGCGCCGTATTCAAGCCCATACCACATTGATGGAGTTGACCCCAGTCACGCCCGTGACCAATAGGTCACGTCCGTGACTTTTCACGCGTGATCTCTTTTTGCTGCAGCACCGCACTCAAGCCCACGCCGTATTGATGAAGCCGCCCAAGTACACGCTCGTGACCAAAGTTACACGGGCGTGTAATGTCCTTTTTCGCGACACTGTCACGCAGGACCCACGCCGATGTCGCAGCCGTGCAGAACAATTATTACACGCCCTAGGTCATGCCTGTGACCGAGGGCGTGTAACCTGGAAATTTTTCCTATAAATTCAGCGGCTCCACTCCAGCATTTTATTCCCTTCCCCCTGCCCATTTGGGCTCTTCTTGTACAAATTTTTCTTATTTCCATGTTTATGCTTAGTATTTAATTAATGCAATTTTCTTTGTTTGATTTCTTGTAATTTCATTTCATGCAAGTTAGCCTAGTTTTATTTCAATGCAATGTAACTTAGTTTAATTTCATGTATCTATCTTTTTATGTAATGAAAATTTAAGCTTCCTTTAATTTTTGCAAATTCTCTTTCTTCCTCTTAATTTAGTATTGTCTTCTTTATTTTATTTTTGTTGTTCTCTTTTTAGTTAGTTTTAATTACGCTTCCCTTATCAAATTTTATTTTTGATAAAATAATAGTTAGCTTTCTCGAAGTAGAAGTACTCGACAGCCCTGAGTTTAAATACCATCTTGATTTTTTTTTAAAAATATCCTATGCTATACGCGATAAGGTACACTTGCCTTTTCGAATGAGTAGTTTGGATTATATTAACAAAAACTTGCAAAAACTTTCTCCTTTTCTTTTTAAATATTTAGAGAATTCGGCGCCGCGGTAACACAGTGTAGGACTAAATACAAATACACTATACAATAAGAAACTGGGCGGTCAGGCGGTCACGAAGAACCAGACCGCAACGACCTCGCCGGTTTTGAGAGGATACTAGCGGTCACAAACCAGAAAGTAGATCGTGTGAAAGAGGAGACCACCAGTAGACAATTCTGTTGGTGCTGAGCAAGCTGACCGCAAAACCGTGCTGGCAAACACTCCCCCGTAAAGGGGAGATCGAGGCTACCAGATCGCTTATCATCCCAAGAAGCGAACTAGTATATTTGAGGAGACGTGGCGGTCTGCTGCTGGGAGACCGCAACGACCGAGGTTAACGGTCTATTGTTTGATGGAGCTAGAGACCGCTGAACTTCACTAGAAGCGGACTGGCATGTCTGAGATGAAGTGGATGACCGCTGATCGGAGATCACTGAGACTGCTGATACCAGACCGCTATTGGACAGAGTTTGAGACCGCGGAGATCGCGGACTTGAGACCGCCAAGGAGAGACCGCTTGGTTTCAACACTCCCCCGCAAGATGGAGCATATATATCAATCATGCCTAGCTTGTTACAAACATTCGAGAAGGATGAGGATATGGGTTTGGTGAAGATATCAGCCAGCTCTTTGTCTGAAGTCACAAAGGGAGTGCAAATTTGTTTCTTCAAGATTTCTTCCCTGATGAAATGACAGTCCACTTCAATGTGTTTGGTTCTCTCATGAAAGTCTGGATTTTGAGATATGTATATTGCAGCTTTGTTATCACAGAACATTGGTAAGGGATGGTTGTAAACTTCTCCTAAGTATAGTAGTAGAGTTCGTAACCACTTTAATTCACATATAGTTTGGGCCATGCTTCTGTACTCGGCCCCCGCACTTGATCTAGTTATCACTGCTTGTTTCTTGCTCTTCCAACTCACCAGATTTCCTCCCACGAAGGTACAAAACCCAGATGTGGACTTCCTATCTCCTTTATCATCAACGTAGCTAGCATCTGAATAGGCTTCTATGTTGAGATGATTGTTTCTTTGGAATAGAAGTCCCTTCCCTGGGGACCCCTTAATGTATTTCAATATTTTTAGAGCAGTTTGAAGATGACATTCCCTTGAGCTTGCATGAATTAGCTGACCTTTCCAGCCACATAGCAGATGTCAGGTCTTGTTATAGTTAGGTAAATGAGCTTGCCTACAAGACGACAATATCTAGTGCTATCAGGCAGAGGAGGGGAGTTGTCATTCCAGAGTTTGTCGTCTCCTACTGCCATTGGGTACTTAGTAGGTTTAGCACCAAGAAGACCCGTTTCCTTCAAAATGTCAATAGCATACTTACGTTGTGAGAGAACCATGGAGTTATGTTTCCTTGAAACCGCAATGCCCAAAAAGTACTTGGGAGTTCCCATATCTTTGGTCACAAAGTGTTGAAGAAGATGTTTCTTTGTAAGGGTGACACATTCAATATCATCACCAGTGAGAAGGATGTCATCAACATAGACAGCCAGAACCACCATTCCATGAGGAGTCTTGCGTATGAAGAGAGAGTGATCTGCAGAACTGCGGATGAAGCCAATGATCTTGATTACTTAATTAAACTTTTCAAACCATGCGTGAGGACTTTGTTTGAGACCATAGATAACCTTCTTTAGCTTACATACACGAGTCTCCCTCGGAGCAACATACCCTGGAGGTTGCTCCATGAAAACAACCTCTTGAAGATCACCATAGAGGAAGGCATTCTTGACGTCCAATTGAGAAAGTTGCCAACCTTTATTGATGGCTACAGAGAAGAGAACTCGGATGGTGGTAAGACGAGCAACAGGTGAGAAAGTGTCAAAGAAGTCAACTCCATATGTCAGAGTAAATCCTTTGACAACTAAGCGAGCCTTGTAGCGGTCGATAGATCCATTGACATGGTATTTGATCACAAAGACCCATCTACACCCAACAACATCTATTCCGAGAGGAGGAGGAACAAGTGTCCAAGTGCCACGTTCTTGAAGGGTGGAGATTTCTTCATCCATGGCAGCCTTCCAATGAGGTATAACAAGAGCTTCCTAATAATTAGCTGGAGTGACCGTATCTGAAATAGCAATAGCAAAAGCCCTAGCAGAAGGAGTGAGTTGAGCATAGGTCACAACATCATGAATAGAGTGTTGCGTATAAGAGCGAACTCCCTTTCGAAGAGCAATAGGGAGATCATCCGTGGTGTCTGTATTTGCAGGAGATTCAACATCTAAAGAAGATAGAGCTGGCCCAAGAGCTGGGAGAAGAGGCCCCAGAGTAGGAGGATAGGTGGTAGGAGACTCTATAGGTGGTGGAGGTAATGGAAGAGGAAGAGGAGGTTGGGTGGAAAGTGGAGTTATAGTATAGGTTAGTGGAGGTGGTGTGGCAGAAATGAGAGGTGGTGAAGGTTGAGGTTCAGGAGTCAGAGAGTTGGAGGATTTAGAGAAATATGGAACAGTCTCAAAGAAGGTGACATCAGCTAAGACATATTATTTGCGAAGAAGAGGATCATAGCACCTGTAACCTTTCTGAGTTGGAGAGTAACCAACAAAGATACACTTAACTGCCCAAGGTGAGAGTTTGTCCCGACCTGGTGAAGGAGTATGGACAAATGCAGTACAACCGAAGACTTTGAGAGGTAGGGAGAAAGGTTTTGAGGTTGGATATAGGAGAGAAAATGGTGTGGAGCCGTGAAGGATGGTGGAGGGAATGCGGTTAATGAGATAGCAGGAGATGAGGATGGCATGACCCCAATAGGTTTTAGGCATATTCATCTGGAAGAGTAAGGTGCGAGCCATGTCGAGGAGATGACGATTCTTACGTTCAGCTATTCCATTTTGTTGAGAGCTGTAAGGACAACTAGTTTGATGTACAAGACCATGATTCATGCAAAACTCAGAAAACTGATAAGAAACATATTCTTTAGCATTATCAGTGCGAATAGCTTTGATAGACACTCCAAACTGAGTGTAAATTTCATTATAGAAGGTTGAAAAAACAGAAAAAAGTTCTGAGCGTTCTTTTAAAAGATACACCCAAGTACATCTAGAAAAGTCATCAATGAAAGTAACAAAATATAAACTACTCCCACCAATGGACTTGGTAGGAGAAGGACCCCAGACGTCAGAGTGAACAAGATCAAAGGGACTGGTGGAGCTGCGACCATGCTTGGCAGGATAGGAAGCTCGATGATGCTTTCCCAATTGACAGGCTTCACAGTTGAGAGGAGAGGTATCTGTGGAGAGGTGCGGTAGAAGTTGATAGAGCAGCCGAGGTGGTGGGTGACCAAGACCGAGGTGCCACTTATGGAGAGAATCAGATGTTGTGGAAGCAGAATGAGCAGCAAGAGCGTCAAGGAAGTAGAGGCCTCTACTCTCAGTCCCAGTAGCAACTGTCTCCTTCGTGTGAAGATCCTGAAAATAACAATTAGTCGGAGTAAACATAATAGTGCATTGTAACTGTTGAGAGAGAGCCTTGACAGAGAGTAAGTTGCAAGGAAAAGTAGGCACATAAAGAGTGTTCTTCAGAGAGATAGTCAGAGTGAATTGAACTACCCCAGTCCCACACACATTTGAGGGAGAACCATCAGCTGTCAGGACCGGAGGAGAATTTGACTGAGAACCATCAGCTGTAAGTTGTAACTGTTGGAACCAAGAGGTCTCTCCTTGGCAGTCTCAAGTCCGCGATCTCCGCGGTCTCAAACTCTGTCAAATAGTGGTCTGGTATCAGCGGTCTCAGCGATCTCCGATCAGCGGTCATCCACTTCATCTCAGACATGACAGTCCACTTCTAGTGGAGTTCAGCGGTCTCTAGCTCCATCAAACAACAGAACGTTAACCTCGGTCGCTGCGGTCTCCCAGCAGCAGACCGCTACGTCTCCTCAAATGTACCAGTTTGCTTCTTGGGATGATAAGCGATCTGGTAGCTTCGATCTCCCTTTTACGGGGGAGTGTTCGCCAACACGGTTTCGCGGTCAGCTTGCTAACCACCAACAGAATTGTCTATAGGCGGTCTCCTCTTTCACACGACCTACTTCCTGTTGTGTGACCGCTAGTCTCCTCTCCAGACCGGCGAGGTCGCTGCGGCTGGTTCTTCATGACCGCCTGACCGCCCAGTTTCTTATTGTATAGTGTATTTGTATTTAGTCCCACACGGTGAATTCGTATTTATCTCTTTCTCTCCTGGTCTATATAAAGGAGGCAATACTCTTGTAATACTTAGTTTTTTGGAAATAAAAATTCTGTTATTTTCAAATTCTCACATGGTATCAAAGGCAGGTTCGGTCCTTTTGTTGTCAGCTCCTCCTTGGCCGGTCTCCCGTTCTCCAGACCGCGGAATCTGCTTCTCTTTCGGTATCTGTCCGCGAGACCGCGCGATCTGCCCCTTTTTCCTCCTACTTCTGAATCATGGGTACCCCGTCTGTGAGTGTCCCTGTCTCCACTCCTGTGGCTGTTTCTACCTCTACTTCTACCACTGTTTCTGGAAACCTTGGCACCGCCTCCAAGCTCACTGGCCTGAATTATCCTGATTGGAGTGTCTCCTTCACCTTCCTCTTACGGTCTCAACGCAAACGCCACCACCTCACCGACGATCCTCCTCTCAAAGGGTCTGCCACCTTTGATGATTGGGATGCTAGCGATGCTCTGGTTCGCACCTGGCTAGCTAACAGCCTCTCTAGCGAAACCTTAGCACCGCCTCCAAGATCACTGACCTGAATTATCTTGATTGGAGTGTCTCCTTCACCTTCCTCTTACGGTCTCAACTCAAACGCCACCACCTCACCGACGATCCTCCTCTCAAAGGGTCTGCCACCTTTGATGATTGGGATGCTAGCGATGCTCTGGTTCGCACCTGGATAGCTAACATCCTCTCCGATGAGTGTCTTCCTATCATCCGTCATGATGAGACCGTCAATGCTGCTTGGAACCATCTAACTGCCCTTTACTCCAAATGTGCCAAAACCTCCCGCATCTACACCTTATATGCTGACCTCTTTTCCCACCCAATCATGAATCCCACCACCGCATATCAAGAGGTTCAGGCACTTGGTGCTGAACTTCTTCAGCATCGCCCATTCTCTGCTGACCTCGCGGAGCAGCATAAACACTTCCAAGAGCTCCTGGTTGTGTGTTACCTTCTCCGTCTTCCTGACTCCTATGATATGATCCGACAGCAAATTCTTGGGGAAGCTGACTCTCCTACTCTTGATGCAACCGTTGCTCGTGTCTCCACGGTTACCTCTCTTCTCCAACGACCACTGTTGTCTCCTCCTCCTCTAGAAAGCTTTGCTCACCGAGCTGAACGTGGTCACATAGGTGGCTGTGGTGGATCTCTTGGTGGCCGAGGACCTCCCCGGTACATCTGTTCTCACTGTGGTCGGAAGGGTCACAACATTGATCGCTACTATCTCAAACATCCTCACCTCCGCCCTCTGGCTGCTACTACACCACCGTCTGCCTCCGTTGCTACCTCCTCAGGTAGTGTGCACTTGGTTACTGAAGGTAAGTGGCTTATTGATTCTGGCGCAACCAGTCATATGACAGGGAACCCTAAACGTTGCTCAAAGTTACTAGAGCACAAGAATTCTCCTCCAGTCCTGACAGCTGATGGTTCTCCCTCAAATGTGTGTGGGACTGGGGTAGTTCAAGTCACTCTGACTATCTCTCTCGAGAACACTCTTTATGTGTATACATTTCCTTGCAACTTACTCTCTGTCAAGGCTCTCTCTCAATAGTTACAATGCATTATTATGTTTACTCCGACTAATTGTTATATTTAGGATCTTCACACTAAGGAGACAATTGCTACTGGGACTAAGAGTGGAGGCCTCTACTTCCTTGACGCTCTTGCTGCTCATTCTGCTTCCACAACATCTGATTCTCTCCATAAGTGGCACCTTCGTCTTGGTAACCCACCACCTCGGCTGCTCTATCAACTTCTACCACACCTCTCCATAGATACCTCTCCTCTCAACTGTGAAGCTTGTCAATTGGGAAAGCATCATCGAGCTTCCTATCCTGCCAAGCATGGTCGCAGATCCACCAGTCCCTTTGATCTTGTTCACTCTGACGTCTGGGGTCCTTCTCCTACCAAGACCATTGTTGGGAGTAGTTTATATTTTGTTACTTTCATTGATGACTTTTCTAGATGTACTTGGGTGTATCTTTTAAAAGAACCCTCAGAACTTTTTTTTGTTTTTTCAACCTTCTATAATGAAATTTACACTCAGTTTGGAGTGTCTATCAAATCTATTCGCACTAATAATGCTAAAGAATATGTTTCTTATCAATTTTCTGAGTTTTGCATGAATTATGGTCTTGTACATCAAACTAGTTGTCCTTACACCTCTCAACAAAATGGAATAACTGAATGTAAGAATCGTCATCTCCTCGATATGGCTCGCACCTTACTCTTCCAGATGAATATGCCTAAAACCTATTGTGGTCATGCCGTCCTCATCTCCTGCTATCTCATTAACCGCATTCCCTCCACCATCCTTCACGGCTCCACACCATTTTCTCTCCTATATCCAACCTCAAAACCTTTCTCCCTACCTCCCAAAGTCTTCAGATGTACTGCATTTGTCCATACTCCTTCACCAGGTCGGGACAAACTCTCACCTAAGGCAATTAAGTGTATCTTTGTTGGTTACTCTCCAACTCAGAAAGGTTACAGGTGCTATGATCCTCTTCTTTGCAAACAATATGTCTCAGCTGATGTCACCTTCTTTGAGACTATTCCATATTTCTCTAACTCCTCTAACTCTCTGACTCCTGAACCTCAACCTTCACCACCTCTCATTTCTGCCCCACCACCTCCACCAACCTATATTATAACTCCACTTTCCACCCAACCTCCTCTTCCTCTTCTGTTACCTCCACCACCTACAGAGTCTCCTACCACCTATCCTCCTACTCCAGGGCCTCCTCTCCCAGCTCTTCGGCCAGCTCTATCTTCTTCAGATGTTGAATCTCCTGCAAATACAGACACCACAGATGATCTCCCTATTGCTCTTTGAAAGGGAGTTCACTCTTGTACGCAATACTCTATTCATGATTTTGTGACCTATGCTCAACTCACTCCTTCTGCTAGGGCTTTTGCTATTGCTATTTCAGATACGGTCACTCCACCTAATTATCAGGCTGCCATGGATGAAGAAATCTCCACCCTTAAAGAACGTGGCACTTGGACACTTGTTCCTCCTCCTCTTGGAACAGATGTTGTTGGGTGTAGATGGGTCTTTGTGATCAAATACCATGTCGATCGATCTATCGACCGCTACAAAGCTCGCTTAGTTGCCAAAGGATTTACTCAGACATATGGAGTTGACTTCTTTGACACTTTCTCACCTGTTGCTCGTCTTACCACCGTCCGAGTTCTCTTCTCTGTAGCCATCAATAAAGGTTGGAAACTTTCTCAATTAGACGTCAAGAATGCCTTCCTCTATGGTGATCTTCAAGAGGTTGTTTTCATGGAGCAACCTCCAGGGTATGTTGCTCCGGGGGAGACTCGTATATGTAAGCTAAAGAAGGCTATCTATGGTCTCAAACAAAGTCCCCGCGCATGGTTTGAAAAGTTTAATGAAGTTGATGAATAGCAAATTATACATATTTTTAGTATAATTTGTAGCCTAATTTTGGGTAATTTTGTACATATTGCATGTAAATTATTGAAATAATCACTTGTTTTATCTTATGTATATAACTATTCATATATTTGAAAATATGATTTATTTAAAGTATGAAACAATTCAGTAATTTGTAAAAATAAGTAAATATACTGATATAAGAATACAATTTTGAAATATTATTGTATAATAAATTTATTATAAATATAATATATATATATATAATATATATATAATATAAATAATATAGTTATATGCATGTAAATAATAAGCAAAATAAATAATCATATATTTATATGTAAATATAAATGAAAACATAGTAATAATAATGTATATATTATTAAATATATTGAAATATATATATATATAATAAATAATAATAGTATAAATATAATTATAAATAAAAAGAAAATTAAATTAAAAAATAATAATAATAAAAATAATAATAAAAATAATAATAATATAAAAAATATATAAAAATTTGTGCTATATATATAATGCGTTCGTCGAATGCTACTCTGCTTTCGTTGAACGCTGCGCTGCATTCGTCGAGCGCTGCTCTGCATTTGTCGAACGCTGCTCTGCATTCATCGAATGCTGCTCTGCATTCTTTGAACGGTGCTCTGCATTCGTCGAACGCTGCTCTGCGTTCGACGAATGCGCAGCTCCCTGCGTTCGACGAACGCGCAGCGCCAGGCGTTCGACGATCTAATAACTATTATATATATATACATATATTTCTGCAGGAGTTCGACGAACTCTCCCCTCTCCCGTTCGACGAACTAAATTTTAAATATATATAATTGTATGTTTTTGCAGGTGTTCGACGAACTCGTCCTTGCGTTCGATGAATTCCCTTCCAGCAAGCTGTCCCACCAGCGCTCTCCTTCCAGCAAGCTGTCCTGCTAGTTCTCTCCTTCTAGAACCAAGCCAGCTTCTATCCGCACCCCAGCTCAAGTCAAACTTGCCTACCTCTCGGTCAAATAACAAGCTGCTATTTTCTTTTTCTTTTCTTTTTTGCTAATTGCAGCCCTCTTTTGCCTATAAATAAAGGGTGTTGGCTGATGTTTCAAAGGTTCACATTTTCTGATTAATTTTGGGATTTGTGTTCCACTTTTGTGTTTTTCTCTCTTTGTTTCCCTCTGTCTCTCTCTAAGTTTTGTAATAGTCTTTTCTGCTTGATGAAAATGCTCTTTTCTTTAGCAAGTTTGTTCTTCTTTTCTTAATTTCTGTTGTGTGCGTGTGTGTATGAGATTAATTTTAAAGCTTTCATAATTAGTTTTTATCGCTTTCATAATTGGTTTTACCGCTTTCATAGCTAGATTTTCTGCGTTATTTACCGCTTTCATAGCTAAATTTTCTGCATTTTCATCGCTTTTCTTGGTTTTTGCTAAACGCACACCAAGCCCGCGATTTTCTGCATTATTTATCGCTTTCATAGCTTAGATTTTCTGCATTATCATCGCTTTTCTTGGTTTTTGCTAAGCGCACACCAAGCCCGTGATTATCGTCTTTTCCGCTTTTTAGAATTACTGCAATCACACTTTTTTTATCGATAAGATAATAGCGCGTCCCCAAAGTAGAAATAATCAACACGGCCTCCGATAAATACGACCGCGATATCATTTTTAAAAAAAAATTATATCCTGTACTATAAAACGATAAGGTGCACTTGCCTTTTTCGCAAGATAAGTTGGATAAATTACATTAAAAAAATTATGCGTGAGACCCTTTTTATAAAATTTAATTAAGCAAAAAAGAATTTCGGCCCCGTCGCCGCGGTGCTACCCCCGATATTCCGAAAGCGGGAGCGACCGTTACTTCCATCACCTCGATAGGTGGGATACAGGTTTAGCTCCTCGGAGTAGGAGTACTCGTCGGACTCCGTGAAAATGCCCGCCGAAATATAACCGAACCCAGGCTCTACAGGAATTTAACTTTAAATATATCAAGTTTTTGGCGCCGTTGCCGGGGACTTTTTGTGTCATTATTTTGAAACAGGGAATCGCTATTAATTTTATCTTTTACTTCTTCCTCCCCCTTTTTCTCTCGTACATATATTTCTAAACAAAAACCCCAAAAAAAATAGAAAAAGCTCGAAAAACTAAATTTTTTTTTCAAAACACGAATTATATATATATATTTTCATCTAAAAAAAAGAAGCTCTTTCTTTCTTGTACTTAAATTATCATAAAAAATCCATAAATCAAATAAAAAAAAATAAAAAAATTTGCTTACAAAAAAAGAAAAAACTTTTTTTATATAAAAGTTTATGACCCGGGGAAGCTCTTCGGATTATCCGGAATTTGTTTTTGATCCAGAAATCGAGCGCACTCTTCACGAGCGCCTTCGATCTCGTGACCAACAACAACCCTTAAATCTCAAGGAATTAACCAGCGATACTATAGCGGATAATATGACAGATCCCAATCCAAATGCGGCCCCACAACGGACCATGGCATACTATTCCAGGCTGAATTTGGAAGATACATGGTCAAGTGTCACTCGCCCCGCGATAGCTAATAATAATTTTGAAATAAAATCCAGCATAATCCAAATGGTACAACAGTCGATTCAGTTCGACGGTTTTCCAGATGAGGACCCAAACCAGCGCCTTTCAAACTTTTTAGAAATTTGCGACACCTTCAAAATTAATGGCGTCAGCAATGATGCCATTCACTTGCACTTATTTCCCTTTTCCCTGCGGACAAAGGTTAAATCGTGGTTAACTTCTCTTCCGAGAGGGTCCATAACCACGCGGGCCGAATTGACGGAAAATTTTCTAACTAAGTATTTTCCTCCGTCAAAAACCGCTAAATTACGCACGAATATCACATCTTTTATACAATTCAATTTCGAGTCTCTTTACGAGACTTGGAAGCGTTTTAAAGAATATTTGCGTAGGTGTCCTCATAACGCGCTACCAACTTGGCTACAAATCCAAACATTCTACAATGGCTTAAATTACTCAACGCGACAAATGATCGACGCAGCCGCCGGGGGAACGTTAAACAACAAAACCCTGGAGGCCGCTCAAGCTCTGATCGAAGAAATGGCCATGAACTCGTACCAATGGAACGTGCCAAGGTCGCGTTCTAATAAATCGGCTGGTCTTTTTGAAGTGGATGCCACTACTTAGCCTCGCAGGTATAGCGGCTAAGCAAGCAAGTGGCAGAGATGACTGCTTCCTCCTCCACTCCCGCGTGGGCGAATACTAATTATACTAATTATAATAATACTAATTTAAATAATAATAAGACAATAAACTTCGGCCTCCCTTCAACCCTAATAATAACCCATATAATAATAACTATAATCCGGGTTGGAGGAATCACCAGAAATTCTCCTGGAGTAATCAAAATAACGCGCAGCGACCCCCAAATGTAAATCCGCACGGATTTCATCAGGGATATCCGCCGCCTCCTCCAAAACTTTCTCTGCTCGAAGAAGCTTTCGCTAAACACGTCGCGTCTAACGACTCAAATATCCGGAACATCACCAGATCACTAAAAAACTTAGAAAATCAAGGGTGACAACTTGCGAAGATGATCTCCCAGCGGCAACTTGGAGCTTTGTCGGGTAATATGGAGCCGAACCCCCGATTCTAACCGTCAAATCAGTCAAGCTATGCGACGGTAAACAAAGCGCTCGTGGGAGGCACCCCATATTTATCTAATATTTTCTTACTTCTCCATATTTTGCAGGCATTCATCCGGTCATCCCGTCTCCAAATCAGGGACGTGCCTTTTTACCCTGTTATTTCCTTTCTAGTATTTTTCATGCTTTTGTACATATAGAATTGTTCCTCATACTTAATTGAAAAAATCCAAAAAAATTAAAAAAATTGAAAAAAATATTATGTATATATTTATGCACATTTGAAAAAATATCATTATAAAAAATAAATTTTAAGTATTAATGTATATATAAGATAGAAATTTGAAAAATCCAAAAAAATTGAAAAAAAAATTGAGAAAAAAATATTATGTATTAATGTATATATAATTTTTATGTATTAATGTATATATAAGATAGAAATTTGAAAAATCCAAAAAAATTGAAAAAAATTGAAAAAAAAATATTATGTATATATTTAAGCACATTTGAAATAATAAGAAAAATGTCATTATAAATTTTATTTTATTAATGTATATATAAGATAAAAATTTGAAAAATTCAAAAAAAAATGAAAAAAATTTACTTAGAAATTTGTTATAACAAAATTCACACAATTTTGTCATAATACCAAAATTTTTATTTATTTATGTTTTTATTTTCCTTTCTTTCTTTTTTCTCTTTTTTTCTTATTAACTATTTATATGTATTTTGTTACAACAAAAACAAAAATTCAAAAAAAAAAGATCATAATAAAAATTCAAAAAAAAAATTTGATGAAAACTTATCCGATAAAATCCCAAAAATATAATAAAAACCCCTACTTAGCTTTGTATTTATCAAAATTAGTTTGAGTTTATTTATAAACATTTTCAATATTTTTGATTTGGCAAAACCCTTATTCGTATCATGGTTTGTAAGATTTAGATTCATGGAATTTTGTTGTAAATAATATATTGTGTTTTTAATTTAATTTGAGAACAAATTTTTTAGCACTACTTCAAGTTTACCCTAAATAACTTCTTATTGTATTATTTTGGCAGACCATCTTCAGACTTTAATTATTCCTACTCCAAACTTGTGAAACTTTAGGAATATTTTAAACCTACTAAAACTTGCTCTCAAAAATTTTCGTAATTTATAAAATATAGAAATTTCTAAACCCCTTACATCCCCTTTCTTGGTATATTATTTTAAAAGATCTTATGTTAATGGGAATAAGATTTCATTCCGTAAACATAGGCACCCAATTTTATTAAAAGATTATATGGCATGGGAATAAGATTTTTGTTCCCTAAACATATTCATTGGGTTATTTTTGAAGATTGAAAAATAATTTCATTTTGGGAATATGATTCCATTCCCTAGCCACTCTCAAATCCAAAAAATTTGAGTGGGGTGAGAGGATAAAATCCATCACCCCCAAATCAAAAGTCTCTTCTCCTACCAAGCTCCCCTACCCCCAGCCAATCAAATTGAAAACTAGATATAAATGAAAAAATTGAGAGAGCATAATTAGTAAGTTTTAATTATTCTAAAAAATTTTCTTTACAAAGTTAAAGTTCTTATAATTCTATTCTAATCATGGTGCTAATTATTACAATTATTTAGGTTGCTACTTAGCTAACTTTAGAAGTCTTGTTGGCTAAAACTTTTTCGCTCTTTTTAAATCATTATCACGATGTTGGACTTACCTCTTTTAATCTCCTAAATTTATTTCAAGCTTACTTTCGATTAAATAAAATTTTGGTAAATTAGAAATTCTATTAATGTCTTATGGGTATCTCTCACTTTTGCCTTGGAATTGCAAAAGCTTAAGTATGGGGTATTTGATGAATAACAAATTATACATATTTTTAGTATAATTTTAAGCCTAATTTTGGGTAATTTTGTACATATTGCATGTAAATTATTGAAATAATCACTTGTTTTATCTTATGTATATAACTATTCATCTATTTGAAAATCTGATTTTTTTAAAGTATGAAACAATTCAGTAATTTGTAAAAATAAGTAAATATACTTATATAAGAATAAAATTTTGAAATATTATTGTATAATAAATTTATTATAAATATAATAAATATATATATAATATATAAAATATAAATAATATAGTTATATGTATGTAAATAATAAGCAAAATAAATAATCATATATTTATATGTAAATATAAATGAAAACATAGTAATAATAATGTATATATTATTAAATATATTGAAATATATATATAATAAATAATAGCAGTATAAATATAATCATAAATAAAAAGAAAATTAAATTAAAATAATAATAATAATAAAAATAATAATAATATAAAAAATATATAAAAATCTGTGCTATATATATATAATGCGTTCGTCGAACGCTGCTCTGCATTCGTTGAAGCTGCTCTGCATTCGTCGAACGCTGCTCTGCATTCGTCGAATGCTGCTCTGCATTCGTCGAACGCTGCTCTGCATTTTTTGAACGCTGCTCTGCATTCGTCGAATGCTGCTCTGCGTTCGACGAACGCGGAGCTCCCTGCGTTCGACGAACGCGCAGCGCCAGGCGTTCGACGATCTAATAACTATTATATATATACATATATTTCTGCAGGAGTTCGACGAACTCTCCCCTCTCCCGTTCAATGAACTAAATTTTAAATATATATAATTGTATGTTTCTGCAGGTGTTCAACGAACTCGTCCCTGCGTTCGACGAATTCCCTTCCAGCAAGCTGTCCCGCCAGCGCTCTCCTTCCAGCAAGCTATCCTGCCAGCTCTCTCCTTTTAGAACCAAGCCAGCTTCTATCCACACCCCAGCTCAAGTCAAACTTGCCTACCTCTCGGTCAAACAGCCAACTGCTATTTTCTTTTTCTTTTCTTCTTTGCTAATTGCATCCCTCTTTTGCCTGCAAATAAAGGGTGTTGGCTGATGTTTCAAAGGTTCACATTTTTTGATTAATTTTGGGATTTGTGTTCCACTTTTGTGTTTTTCTCTCTTTGCTTCCCTCTGTCTCTCTCTAAGTCTTGTAATAGTCTTTTCTGCTTGATGAAAATGCTCTTTTCTTTAGCAAGGCTGTTCTTCTTTTCTTAATTTCTATTGTGTGCGTGTGTATGAGATTAATTTTAAAGCTTTCATAGCTAGATTTTTTGCATTTTTACCGCTTTCATAGCTAGATTTTCTGCATTATTTACCGCTTTCATAGCTAGATTTTCTGCATTATCATCGCTTTTCTTGGTTTTTTCTAAACGCACGCCAAGCCCGCGATTTTCTGCATTATTTATCGCTTTCATAGCTTAGATTTTCTGAATTATCATCGCTTTTCATGGTTTTTGCTAAGCGCACACCAAGCCCGTGATTATCACCTTTTTTGCTTTTTAGAATTACTGCAATCACACTTTTTTTATCGATAAGATAATAGCGCGTCCCCAAAGTAGAAATAATCAACACGGCCTCGGATAAATACGACCGCGATATCATTTTCTAAAAAAAATTATATCCTGTACTATAAAACGATAAGGTGCACTTGCCTTTATCGAAGATAAGTTGGATAAATTACATTCAAAAACTCTGCGTGAGACACTTTTTATACAATTTAATTGACCAAAAAAGAATTTCGGCCCCGTCGCTGCGGTGCTACCCCCGATATTTCGAAAGCGGGAGCGACCGTTGCTTCCAT
This sequence comes from Dactylorhiza incarnata, assembly GCA_033032865.1. Lineage (NCBI taxonomy): Eukaryota > Viridiplantae > Streptophyta > Magnoliopsida > Asparagales > Orchidaceae > Dactylorhiza > Dactylorhiza incarnata. The sequence goes on along the minus strand of JAWHQI010000087.1, from coordinate 8,983,230 downwards.
CACTTCGACAGGTGGGATAAAGGTTTAGCTCCTTGAAGTAGGAGTACTCGCCGGACTCCGCGAAAATGCCCGCCGGAATCTAACCAAACCCAGGCTCCGCAGGAATTTAATTTAAAAAATAATGCATAAGAAGTAATCAAGATCATTGGCTTCATCCGCAGTTCTGCAGATCACTCTCTCTTCATACGCAAGACTCCTCATGGAATGGTGGTTCTGGCTGTCTATGTTGATGACATCCTTCTCACTGGTGATGATATTGAAGGTGTCACCCTTACAAAGAAACATCTTCTTCAACACTTTGTGGCCTAAGATATGGGAACTCCCAAGTACTTTTGGGCATTGAGGTTTCAAGGAAACATAACTCCATGGTTCTCTCACAACGTAAGTATGCTATTGACATTTTGAAGGAAACGAGTCTTCTTGGTGCTAAACCTGCTAAGTACCCAATGGCAGTAGGAGACGACAAACTCTGGAATGACAACTCCCCTCCTCTGCCTGATAGCACTAGATATCGTCGTCTTGTAGGCAAGCTCATGTACCTAACTATAACAAGACCTGACATCGGCTTTGTGGTTGGAAAGGTCAGCCATTTTATGCAAGCTCCAAGGGAATGTCATCTTCAAACTGCTCTAAAAATATTGGAATACATTAGGGGGTCCCCAGGGAAGGGACTTCTATTCCAAAGAAATAATCATCTCAACATAGAAGCCTATTCAGATGCTAGCTACGCTGATGATAAAGGATATAGAAAGTCCACATCTGGGTTTTGTACCTTCGTGGGAGGAAATCTGGTGAGTTGGAAGAGCAAGAAACAAGAGATGATATCTAGATCAAGTGCGGGGGCCGAGTACAGAAGCATGGCCCAAACTACATGTGAATTAAAGTGGTTACGAACACTACTACTAGACTTAGGAGAAGTTTACAACCATCCCTTACCAATGTTCTGTGACAACAAAGCTGCAATATACATATCTCAAAATCCAGACTTTCATGAGAGAACCAAACACATTGAAGTGGACTGTCATTTCATCAGGGAAGAAATCTTGAAGAAACAAATTTGCACTCCCTTTGTGACTTCAGACAAAGAGCTGGCTGATATCTTCACTAAACCCATATCCTCATCCTTCTCGAATGTGTGTAACAAGCTAGGCATGATTGATATATATGCTCCATCTTGCGGGGGAGTGTTGAAACCAAGCGGTCTCTCCTTGGCGGTCTCAAGTCCGTGATCTCCGCGGTCTCAAACTCTGTCCAATAGCGGTCTGGTATCAGCAGTTTCGACGATCTCTGATCAACGGTCATCCACTTCATCTCAGACATGCCAGTCCGCTTCTAGTGAAGTTCAGCGGTCTCTAGCTCCATCAAACAATAGACCGTTAACCTCGATCATTGCGGTCTCCCAGAAGCAGACCGCCACGTCTCCTCAAATGTACCAGTTCGCTTCTTGGGATGATAAGCGATCTGGTAGCCTCGATCTCCCCTTTACGGGGGAGTGTTTGCCAGCACGGTTTTGCGGTCAGCTTGCTCACCACCAACAGAATTGTCTACTGGTGGTCTCCTCTTTCACACGATCTACTGGAGATCGTCAAACGCAGAAGGAAGATCGACAATCGCTGAGAATTGGCATGTTCGTCGAACGAAAAAGTGATATCGTCGAACGCAGAAGGAAGATCGACGACCGCTGAGAATTGGCGTGTTCGTCGAACGAAAAAGGAAGATCGTCGAACTTAGAAGGAAGATCGTCGACCGCTGAGACTGGGAAAGATCGTCGAACACAGAGAAGATGCGGTATCGTCGACTTCACCAAAGTGGCCTTGTCACTGAAAAGGCTAAGTATGACTGATGGCGTCGAACATCGTCGTAAAGAAGGAATGTCATCGAGAAGACTTAAGAAGGACAGCTGAAGACAAACAACTGCTAAAATATGGCCTGTCACCATGCTATCACTCATGTCGTCGAGAGAACAAGGTGATTACGACGACACAGTCATAGACAGCATATTGTTGTATATGCAGAAGCGGCAGAATGTCTCGAATCGTCGAGATATCTGCTTTAGAAGCAGAAGCAAGAAGAACTGAAAGTCTACCCAAGTTCAAGGCATCGACAAAGTCCTGTCATCGAGATATTGTCCATGACGTCGTAACAATGGAAATATCGTCGAGACAGATTCAAAAGTTGCAGACGCGCTGTCAGCATTGAATGCCGCCGCCTGATTGTCTAATCAGTGCGTGCTCTTAAGGAAAGGAGTGTCTGACATTTTAGGCACTTTTTCAGAAGACCATTGGGGACCTCGCAGTCTTATAAAAGAGATAAGAGGTTTCCCTAACGCGGTATTGATTGATCAACAAGAAAGAACTTGCGCATATTCCGAATCGAGCAGTACAAGCGGCGCAAGAAAGATAGAAAAAGAAGAAGCAGTCATCTTCATCGACTGTTAAGTTGCCAATCTTCATCAAGCTAAGAAAAGATTTGAAGAAGAACCGTACGCTCAAGATCTGATTCAGAAGCATCTTCTTCAATCTCAAGGAGCCAATCTTCAACATGCTAAAGTTGCCAATCTTCATCCGGCAGAAGTAACAGTTTTTTTACTGTAATCTTTGTAAGGCTTGCGGGCCAATTTATCTAGCTTGAGGGATGGAGAGCTGTGAGGCTTGATGGCCAGGGCAATGGACTTGCGGGTCCGACACCGTCTAGCTTGTGGGCTGGAGAGCTGTGAGGCTTGAGGGCCAGGGCAGTGCACTTGCGGGTGCGATTTGTCGAGCTTGCGGGCTCGGGGCAGTAGGGGCTTGCGGGCCTAGGCTGTTGGGACTTGCGGGTCTGTATTGTAGGGCTTGAGGGCCTGAGTGTTGAGCTTGCGGGCTCGGGGGCAGTAGGGGCTTGCGGGCCTAGGCTGTTGGGACTTGCGGGTCCGTGTTGTAAGGCTTGAGGGCCTGAAGCTTTTTGGCGGAGTTTTGCTGAGCCTAGCACACTGCTAGTTAGGCGTAGAGGGAAAGAGGACTACTCAAGACACCTTATCTTGAGAAACCTCTATAGATCTTGTGTCGTCTGCTGTGCTTTTTGTGTGTGATATTTTACTGCTGTGCTTAAATACTCATAACTCACACTAATATATCAAAAAGAACCAAGATCACCTAACACCCCCCTAGGTGAACGTTCCATAACTAATAAGTGGTATCAGAGGGAGGTTGATCAAAGGAAGACTTAACCGTCTGATCTAGATCAAGGAACGACTCACCATGGCCGGTGGAGATCAAAATCGGGAGATGAGATCTATGAAACTTTGATCTGCACCAAGGAGAACTTTCCTATCTAGAAGGAAGGAGTTAGGCTGTTCATTGAAGAGGCCGATCCAAGAATCTATCTGGCAGTCCAACAGGGTCCTCTTATCTCCACAACCGCTTACACCATTGATCCAACACGGAAGGAAATAAAGAAGTATGAAGACATGACCAAGGACGAGCTAACCATGGCAGGCCTGGATAAGAGGGCACATAATGTTATTGTAAGTGCTGCAGATGATTCAACCCTCCACTACCTAATTCACTGCAAAACGGCCAAGGAGATGTGGGACTCCCTGATCGTATATATGGAGGGTACTAAAAAGGTAAGGGATGATAGAAAATCCCTCCTCAACCAAGAGTATAAGGCCTTCAAGCAGGTCAAGAGTGAAACAATCTCCAACTGCTATGAGAGATTTTTCAAGATTGTGAATGGTATGAGAAACTACGAAAGAGAGTTCACCAACTCTGATCTAAACGACAAGTTTCTCAGATCACTTACGAAAGAATGGGACATCAAGATCTATGCCATCAGAGAGATGGGTCAGCTGGGCGTCATGGAGCCCAAAAATCTGTATGGAAAGTTGTTGTCTCATGAACTTCAGCTCAACACCAGAAAGGCTGAAGAAGAAAGCTCAAGAGTGAGCACAAAAGAAAGATCTGTGGCTCTAAAGGCTGAGAGCACCAGAAGATCCAAGAGCAAGAGCTCTGCATCTCAGAAAAGATCTGAGAGTAGTGAGGAATCAGAAGCCAGCTCCTCTGATTCTGATGACACTGATAGAGAGGTGGCACTCCTCTCAAAACAGTTCAGAAAGTTGCTACACAGAAGGAGGTACAACAACAGAAGTTCCGCCTCAAGCTCCAGAAGATCTAACTATCGTGACATATCCAAAGCTCCCAGGGAGGACAGGTACAGATCCAACTCTAGTAAACATGATTTAAATAATACTGTTTGCTATTCATGCAGCAAAATAGGTCACATGGCTGCGAACTGTCCCTTTAAGAAGAAGGTGTCAAGGGACCAAGAAGAAAGAAGAAGCTCGAGGAGCAAGAGGAACTCTGAAAAAGGGTTCGTGGCCAAGAAGATGAGAACGTTGAGTGAATCTGACTCAAGCTCCTTTGGGACTGAGGACGAGGCACTTATTGGATTGATGGCCATCAATGAAGGCAACCAGGATGACAACTCTCCTGGAAAGGTAATTCACAGAACCTCCCTATCTGCCTCTGATTCTGAATCAGTGGCAGATTCTTTGCATGATGATGAAGATGTGTCTGCTACCAACCGCACAACCTCAAGATCCCAGTATGAAGTTGAATCTGAACTAATAAGGCAATACAAAGCCTTGTGGAAAGCCTTCAAGGGCTGTAAGAAACTCCTCAAAGTACAAACCAAGGAGTTAGATTCCTTGAAGCCTGTTCAATCTGAGCTCCAGGAGACAGCTGAGAAGCTGGCTGCTATGAGCAAAGAAGTGAACAAATTCAAGGAAGCCATAAGGCTTAAAAATGCTGAGTTAGGATAGAAGAACAAGGTCATTAAGGACCTTGAGGAAATGTTGTTGGCTGAGAAGAAACTGGCATCCAACTTCTCAATGCCCAAAACTATCCTGCCTATCATTGACACCTTCTCTGGATAGTTCAGAGCTGGTATTGGTTTCAATCAGGAGACAGTTAAGGGCAAAGATTCTGAAGCTAGACCTTCCAACAAGAAGGTGCTGGTGTCAAGTCCTTCAGCCCACAGACCTGCAACAACATCAATCAAGAGTAAGAGAAAGGCTGTTCCTACAAAGCCTGTTCTCAAGAAGGTGAATCAAAATGTGGTGAGGCCGATTCCACCCCAATCTCACACATATGAGGTTCACCTAAGATCTGTTAGACAAGAAGGATTCTCCTCTGCTCATCATCACTGCCACCCCACTCAGATGGTGAAGCAGAAGAGAAGATACAACAGACATGAATGCTGGTGTTGTGGGAAAGTAGGCCACTTTGCCTTGGACTGTTGGTTCAACCCAACATGGCTCAATGCAAAAAGAGTGCAGAACCCCTCGTGGTTTAGTGTTCCCTTATACCAACCTAACAGAAACCGAGGGCCCAATCCATTTTGGGTACCTAAGGGGAAGTAATTTGTCTTGCAGGTAGGTCCAAATGCCAACCAATCTCCAATATGCTATTTGAACAGTGGCTGCTCCAGGCACATGACTGGAGTCAGAAGGTACTTGAAAGAGTTCACCCCTGTGGAGAATGGACCAATAGTTATTTTTGGAGGTTCAGAAAAGGGAGTGACCAGGGGCTATGACAGCATCTCAAATGGGTTAGTTACAATCACAAAGGTGGCTTATGTGGAGGGATTGAAATACAATCTCATAAGCATAAGTCAACTTTGTGACTTAGGCTTTGTTATTACCTTCCATAGGGACAAGTGTCTAATTAAGAAATCCTTAGATTCTGAGGCCACCTTAACTGGCACTAGGAGTGGGAATATTTATTGTTTAAATTTTTTCAATACAAATTCTTCCATGCCCATATGTCTTGTGGCTGATGGTAAAGTGGCGCTCTGTGTTCAATGGCACAAGAGACTTGCACACATCAACTATAAGACAATTGGCAAGCTTTTCTCACATAACCTAGTTAGAAATGGACATGACATTAAGTGCATCAAAGATGGTCCATGTCAAGCTTGCCAGCTTGGTAAGCCGACTAGGACCAGCTTTAAAAGTATATCTAACAAAGAGTCCACTAGGTTCCTATTTCTACAGCACCTGGATTTGTTTGGTCTTATGTCAGTTCTTAGCTTAGGAGGGAAGACCTACACACTTGTAGTTATAGATGATTACTCAAGGTTCACTTGGGTATTCTTCCTAAAGAAGAAGTAAGATACTGATGAGTAGTATTTTAACCTAATTTTATTATAGCATTTAGGCCAATAATAATATAAATTTATAAATAATATGTCTATTTTAACTAAATAATCATTTATATTTATAATTGTTCACTAACTTAAGTTTGTTTAATTTTTTTCAGGATTTCTGGGCATTTTGAGCAAAATTGTCAAGTACACGCCCAAGGTCACGGGCGTGACCAAGGGCGTGACAGCCAAAGATGTGTTCCAGACCTACCTACGCTACCCAGAGTCGTTCCGTGAAGAATTCGCCAAATACATGCCCCAGGTCACGGGCGTGACCAAGGGCGTGACCCCTGGCTGCTTCGTTCGACGAAAATTTAGGATATCGACGAACAGGCGAGAGGTCGACGAATGTTCAGAATTCGCCAAGTACACGCCCCAGGTCACGGGCGTGACCGTGACATCTAAGTCACGGCCGGAACCCCACCACCAGCTGCCAGCACGCCTGCCACGTCAATTAAAGTTACACGCCCCAGGTCACGGGCGTGACCAGGGGGCGTGAATTCCAGAACACAGGTGTGACTCATCCCGCGCCACTTCTCGCTTCTTCCCGCCAAAGATTCCCGCGCCAGTGCTATTTAAAGATTACACGCCCTTAGTCACGGGCGTGACCAAGGGCGTGATACGCATGTAACGCCCACAGTAACTTCAGAAGGTGCCTCTCCCGCTCCAGCTCCGATCACGCCCATTACACGCCCTTGGTCACGGGCGTGAACAAGGGCGTGTAACCCCAACTTTTGCTTATAAAAAGGCAGCTCTTCCAGATCTCAAGGCATCCCTTTTTCCACCCTTCTTGGGTCGAAACTCCTCTCCTCTGCCCCCTTTTGGGGAAGAATTGCTTTTCCTTCATTTCTTGTATTTTCTTATTTCTTAGCTTAGATTTCAATTTCATGTATTTTCATTTTATGCAAGGTAGCTTTAGATTTCAATTCATGTAAAGCTTTCAATTTCTTGTACCCTCTTTTGTTGTAATTCAAAGTTATTTTAATAAAATGTTATTTTCTTATTTCTTTCATCTCTTTTATTTTCATGTCAAGTAGTTTTTATTTTAGATCTTGAAAATTACGAGCTTTGAATGAAATGAATTCTCTTTATTATTTTCAATCCTCCTTCGATTTATTCTTGAATATTAACGTATCGTGTTCATATTTCGGTTATGAATTGCGATATTTGTTTTCAAACTCTAGTTAGTCGAACCAGCTCGTGAGTACGAATCGATCGCTCAGGAATAAAAAGAGTAGAACGCAATCCTTGAAAGAGGACGTCGTTACCCTTCCGGATTGGAGTAAAAGCCAATAGTGAGATTCACCTCGTAAAGTGAGTTTTAGGTTATCAATTATAGAATGGAAATTCAATTGATATTTCCTAAACTTAGTTGGGCGTAGTCCTCGAAAGAGGTACATTCATAGTCTGAGAATCTCCACAGTCAAGGATCAGATTAGAATTTATCTCTTTTGATTTTCATTCCAAGTGCGCTTTGATCAAGATTTATTTTCTTTTTTCTTTATTTCTTTATTTTAATTTTAATTATAAATTATCACTAATAAAATATTATTCGATGAAATAATAGTTTTGTTTTCCCGAAGTAAAAGTACTCGACAGCCACGAGTCTAATACGACACTTGATATTTCTATATCCTATGCTATAAACGATAGGTACGCTTGCCTATTCCGTTTATAATATAATAAACCTTTAATTTTCAGCATCAAGTTTTTGGCACCGTTGCCGGGGAGTTTTTTTGTCGATATTTCGAAAATGGGAAACACTATTAATTTTATCTTTCTTTTTCTTTTTATTTAAAAAAAATAAATAAATAAAAAAATGTAAAAATGAAAAAAATTTATGCTATAATTAAATTCTTGGAAAGGACGCTTTGGGCTTGAATTCCCATCACAGCCTCTAGTACCTTGCGAGCCCTTCAGCGGGTTGACCTTGGGAAATCCAAGACTAATTTTAACATATAAAAAAAATTTATTTTCCCATTCTTTTTTTTCTTTTTCATACTTAGTTTTCAACATTGGGGACAATGTTGAATTTTAAGTATGGGGGTATATTTCCTAATATTTAAATTTTATTTTTTTTATTAAAAAAAAGTTTAAAAAAATTCCAAAAAAACAAAAAATATATATATATATAAATTTCAAAACTTAAAAAAAATTAATAATAATAAAGTAACCCCCCTACTTTGGTTTTTTGTTATTTCCAAAATGAAACATTTGAGAGTTTATTTATAAGTATTTTTAACTATTTTTAATTGGCTAATCTTTTATTTTATCATGGTTAGTAAAAAATTAATTTTTAGTTGATTTAGTTTTAAGGAATTTATTATGATCATAATTTGATTAGAGTAATTTATTTACCACTTTTTCTCTCTTTTTTTTAATTAGTCTCAATTTTGTAGTAGTTGTGCTTAACAACTTTAGATTTTAATTATTTTTACCCCATGCTTGTAGATCCTTAGGAAATTTCAATTTGCTATAGTTGCTCTCAAAATATTTCAATTTAATCTAAAATTTATTTTAGCCCTACCAAAAAAAAAGTTATTAAAAGATCATATGTCATGGAAATAAGAGGATAAAATTCATTATTTCCTAAACATATACACCTCCCTTTTATGAAGTTTATTATGAAAAGATTATATGTCATGGAAAATGAGAGGATAAAATTCATCATTTTCCTAAACATGTACAAGTAGAAAAAAAGACGGGGTGAGAGGATAAAATTCATCACCCTCAATCAAAGCTAGCTTCATGTTTACCCAAACCCCTTTAGCCAATATAATTGATTTTAGACTCAAATTAAAATATTGGGAGAGCATAAGTAGTATTTTGAATTTTTCGGTAAGCCTCTTCAAAATTGGAGTTTTTATAATTCTAATCTAATTTTGATTCGCAACTTACTTAATTTTGTCTGCTAGTTAAATAATTTGAGAATTCTTGGCTAAACATTTCTCTTTTTTATCTTATTTTCATAATTTAGGACTTATTTCTTAAATCCCTAAATTTTATTTTTAAGCTTTATTTTGATTCAAGAAAATTTTAGTTTAATTAGAAATATTATTAATGACTTATGAATATCTATCATACTTTTGCTCTAGAATAACAAAAGCTTAAGTATGTGGGTATTTGATGAGTAGTATTTTAGCCTAATGCTATTATAACATTTAGGCCAATAATAATATAAATTTATAAATAATATGTCTATTTTAACTGAATAATCATTTCTATTTATAATTGTTCACTAACTTAAGCTTGTTTTATGTTTTTCAGGATTTCTGGGTATTTTGAGCAAAATTGTCAAGTACACGCCCAAGGTCACGGGCGTGACCAAGGGCGTGACAGCCAAAGATGTGTTCCAGACCTGCCTCCTCTACCCAGAGTCGTTCCATGAAGAATTCGCGAATACACTCCCAGGTCACGGGCGTGACCAAGGGCGTGACCCCTGGCTGCTGCGTTCGACGAAAATTCAGGAGATCGACGAACAGGCGAGAGGTCGACGAATGTTCAGAATTCGCCAAGTACACGCCCCAGGTCACGGGCATGACCAAGGGCGTGACATCCAAGTCACGGCCGGAACCCCACCACCAGCTGCCAGCACGCCTGCCACGTCAATTAAAGTTACACGCCCCAGGTCACGGGCGTGACCAGGGGGCGTGACTTCCAGAACACGGGCGTGACTCATCCCGCGCCACTTCCCGCTTCTTCCCGCCAAGGATTCCCGCGCCAGCGCTGTTTAAAGATTACACGCCCTTAGTCACGGGCGTGACCAAGGGCGTGACACACATGCAACACCTGCAGTAACTCCAGAAGGCGCCTCTCCCGCTCCAGCTTCGATCACGCCCATTATACGCCCTTGGTCACGGGCGTGACCAAGGGCATTTAACCCCAACTTTTGCCTATAAAAAGGCAGCTCTTCCAGATCTCAAGGCATCCCTTTTTCCACCCTTCTTGGGTCAAAACTCCTCTCCTTTGCCCCCTTTTGGGGCAGATTTGCTTTTCCTTCATTTCTTGTATTTTCTTATTTCTTAGCTTAGATTTCAATTTCATGTATTTTCATTTTATGCAAGGTAGCTTTAGATTTCAATTCATGCAAAGCTTTCAATTTCTTGTACCCTCTTTTGTTATAATTCAAAGTTATTTTAATAAAATGTTATTTTCTTATTTCTTTCATCTCTTTTATTTTCATGTCAAGTAGTTTTTATTTTAGATCTTGAAAATTGCGAGCTTTGGATGAAATGAATTCTCTTTATTATTTTCAATCCTCCTTCGATTTATTCTTGAATATTAACGTATCGTGTTCATATTTCGGTTATGAATTGCGATACTTGTTTTCAAACTCTAGTTAGCCGAACCAGCTCGTGAGTACGAATCGATCGCTCAGGAATAAAAAGAGTAGAACGCAATCCTTGAAAGAGGACGATGTTACCCTTCCGGATTGGAGTAAAAGCTAATAGTGGGATTCACCTCGTAAAGCGAGTCTTAGGTTATCAATTATAGAATGGAAATTCAATTGATATTTCCTAAACTTAGTTGGGCGTAGTCCTCGAAAGAGGTACGTTCATAGTCCGAGAATCTCCACGGTCAAGGATCGGATTAGAATTTATCTCTTTTGATTTTCATTCCAAGTGCGCTTTGATCAAGATTTATTTTCTTTTTTCTTTATTTCTTTATTTTAATTTTAATTATAAATTATCACTAATAAAATATTATTCGATGAAATAATTGTTTTGTTTTCCCGAAGTAAAAGTACTCGACAGCCCCGAGTCTAATACGACCCTTGATATTTCTATATCCTATGCTATAAATGATAGGTACGCTTGCCTATTCCGTTTATAATATAATAAACCTTTAATTTTCAGCATCAGATACCCTAGATATCTTGAAAAATTTTCTCAGGCAGATCCAGAATGAAATGGACTGTACTGTGGTCAAACTCAGAAGTGACCATGGGATGGAATTTCAGTCTGGGGCCATGACAGAATTCTGCCAAGAACTAGGTATCTCCTAAGAATACTCCTTACCCAGAACTCCTCAACAGAATGGGGTTGCTGAAAGAAAGAACAGAACCTTGATAGAAGCTAGTAGGACAATGCTAAGTGATTCCTCCCTACCAGAATACTTCTGGGCAGAGGCTGTCAATACAACTTGTCATGTGATAAACAGGGCTTCCATCATCAAAAACCACAAGAAAACTCCCTATGAGTTAATGAAGGGCTGAAAACCAACCTTATCCTACTTTAGGATCTTTGGAAGCAAATGCTATGTCCTTAATAATGGGAAATCCAAGCTAACTAAGTTTGCTGAGAAAAGCAGTGAGGGTATCTTTGTTGGCTACAGCTCTCATAGCAAGGCCTATAGAGTGTACAACATCAATAACCATGCAGTGGAAAAAATCTGTTCATGTGGTATTTGATGAGATTAGCCTTATACATAAGGGCTGGTCTAGTTCTCTAGTGAATGCAGGTACAATGGAGAGAATAGAGAAGCTATCCATTAAAGACAATGCTGATACTTCACTCAGAAATGAGAATCAGTCTGTGACAGTTGAAATCGAGGAAGAACCTGCAGAAAACTCAAAAACGGATGAAGAAGTGCAACCTGAAGAAGTTGTTGATAATAGGAAATGTCAACCAAGGTGTGCTGACAAGGAGCAGAGCTGCAAATGAAGCATTGTACCTGAGTTTTCTCTCTCAAATTGAACCCAAGAAATTTGAGGAAGCAAATCAGGATCCATTTTGGATTGCAGCAATGCAGGAGGAACTGAACCAGTTTAAAAGATGCAAGGTTTGGAAACTGGTTCCAAGACCCCAAGGACAGAACATCATAGGAGCTAAATGGGTCTATAGAAACAAGTTGGATGAAAATGGAATCATCACCAAGAATAAAGCAAGGCTAGTGGCAAAAGGCTACAGATAAGAGGAAGGGATAGATTTTGATCAGACATTTGCTCCAGTAGCCAGACTGGAAGCAATAAGACTGTTTCTAGCCTATGCAGCATACCAAGGATTCAAGGTCTATCAGATGGATATGAAGTCAGCCTTTCTAAATGGTGACCTCAAAGAGGAGGTATATGTAGAGCAGCCGTCATGTTTTGTAGATTCTACTCATCCTGATTACGTTTATTTTCTTAGAAAATACCTTTATGGCTTAAAGCAGGCTCATAGGGCCTGGTATGAGACCCTATCAAGCTTTCCAACTGAGAATAAGTTCTCAAGGGGAAAGATTGATAAGAAATCGTTCCTAAGGGAAGTGAAGGGCAAGATCTTGCTAGTGCAGATCTATGTGGACGACATCATTTTTGGCTCTACAGATAATAATCTCTGCAAAAAGTTTGCCAACTTGATGCAGGGAAAGTTTGAGATGACAGTATGGGTGAGCTCAAATACTTCCTAGGTCTCCAAGTGAAACAATCTGAAGATGGTATATTCATCTCTCAGACCAAGTTCACTAGGGAGCTAGTCAAGAAATCGGATTGGAGAGTGCTTCCTCAATGAAGACTCCAATGGGAACCTATGTGTCTCTTGACAAGGATGAGAGGGGCATACCCTGTGATGAAACCAAGTATAGATGCATGATTGGATCCTTGCTCTACCTAACTGCAAGTAGGCCTGACATAATGTTTGCTACATGAGTTTGTGCTAGATATCAGGTGAACCCTAAGGAATCTCATCATGTCTCTGTCAAGAGAATCTTAAGATACCTAAAGGGTACATCAAATCTTGGCCTATGGTACCCTAGGAACAATGGCTGTGAACTAACTGGCTATTCAGATGCAGATTATGCAGGGTGCAAGGAATATAGGAAAAGTACCTCAGGGACATGTCAATTCCTTGGTGGAAGACTGATCTCTTGGAACAGTAAGAAGCAGACAAGTGTGGCAATCTCAATAGCAGAATCAGAATATATCTCGGCTGGAAGCTAATGTGCCCAACTCCTATGGATCAAACATCAACTTGAAGATTACAACCTAAAGATGACCAAAACACCCCTGTTTTGTGACTCTTCAAGCGCTATCTCAATTGCTAAGTATCCTTTCTCTCACAGCAAGACTAAGCATATTGAGATCAGGTATCACTTCATCAGGGAGCATGTGGAAAATGAAGATATCACACTTGAGTTTGTCCCAACAGACAAACAAGTGGCTGATATATTTACAAAGCCCCTAGATGAAGCTAAGTTCAACTTCTTCAAATTCCAACTAGGAATGTTGAACTTAGAGTAATCCTCTACTTAGTTCTCACTAATCCCTTTCTAGATGATTGGTTAGACAACCTTTCAGGGTTTGGATGAACTATAACTGAGAAAGGGGGAGCCTTGGACTATTGTCTCCTAGGAGAAGAGCTCCGGAAAAGAAGTCAGAAAGGGGGAGAAAGGGCATCAAATGTTCAAGACAAGATGCTCAAGAAGACGACCTCAAAGATAGGGGGAGCAAAGAAGTAGGGGGAGCCATAAAGAGAGACATCAAATCAAGGGGGAGCCACAAGCTTGATGTACTCAGAGAATTCAGCAAAAGATAAGTACAATCTTACATGCTCAAAGCTGAGATTATAAGATTTATTTCCAAGTGAAAGTAGTCTTGAATTGAGATTCTGACTTCTTCAAATAGGGGGAGATTGTTGGGAATCTTGCCCATATGATTCCTGATTTGAAGAAGTCACCAAGTCAAGAAAACTTCACTTTGTATTTGATCGCTTCTCTAGCATATAAATCTCAGGAAAACAAGATTCGTCGAACGCAGAAGGAAGTTCGTCGAACGAAGAATGGAGTTTGTCGAACTCAGAAGGAAGTTCGACGACCGCTGAGATTTGGCGACTTCGTTGAACGCAGAAGCTTGTTCGTCAAATGCAGAATGGAGATCGTCAAACACAGAAGGAAGATCGACGACCGCTGAGAATTGGCGTGTTCGTCGAATGAAAAAAGGAGATCGTCGAACGCAGAAGGAAGATCGACGACCGCTGAGAATTGGCGTGTTCGTCGAACGAAAAAGGAAGATCGTCGAACTCAGAAGGAAGATCGTCGACCGCTGAGACTGGGCAAGATCATCGAACGCAGAGAAGACGCGGAATCGTCGACTTCACTAAAGTGGCCTTGTCGCTGGAAAGGCTAAGTATGACTGATGGCGTCGAACATCGTCGTAAAGAAGGAATTGTTGGAACACGGTCTTCCGCATCTCCTAGGTTTGAGAATAACAAATCCTATGTGTATTTGATCTTGTGTGTTCAAGTGTGCAGGTTAGCATAGTCCACATGACTCAAAGAGTACTCATGATGTATGCCCCTAAAATTGAGGCCAAAATTCGAAGAGGCTCACTAGCGCCGGCGGTAGCGATAGCGCCCGACGCTAGCGTTGATCTGTGCGATTCTGGCATCATTTTTAAAAGGAGCTAGCGCCCGGCGTTAGCTACTAGCGCTGGCGGTAGCATGGCTCACAAGAGTCATGGAGCAATATGTTGCCGCGGATTGAAGATCCTGCCGCGCAAAACATTTCCTAATCCGGGCTAGCGCCGACGGTAACGCTAGCGCCGGCGGTAGCGTGAAGGCTATAAATTGGATGCTTTGGTTCCGAATTCTTCATCCTCCTCCAATCCCAAACTCCAGAGCTTCGTGCCATAGCAGAGAGAGGAAGATTCAGAGCGATACTCCCACAATTCCATAAAGCCTTAAGGAGATCCGTGGAGAAGATTTCAACACGCGTCATCATCGTGACGAAAGGCCGCATCGACTATGATCATACTCTGCGGGCCTTCGTCCACTTCTCCAAGAGATCCACATAGAGGGAGTTTTTATATTATTGTCTTTTCATTTCATATCTTTTCTGTAAACGGTAGTGAAATCGCCTCGTGTTGGCGACTAGGTCTGAGGTAGGACTTAGGGCTGAAATTCGCCTCGTGTTGGCGACTAGATCTAGGCTAGGTCTAGGGGATGCTCGAGGCCTTTCTGGGGATAGATTGGCTAGAGCGGCTTGAGGCCGTATCTGGGGAGAGATCGGCTAAAGCCAACCGGTTCGTGGGGATACGAGTCGGTATAGAAAACGAAAAAGAATTTTTATTAGTCGCCTCCGATTTCTAGCGTCATAGAAATCAAGTTTTGTAAAACATTGTTTGATATTAATAAAGCATATCTCTTTATTATTGTTTTACTTGATGTCTCTTTATTAATCTTGCAATATTCCAAAGTTTTTTTAAATATAATCTAAAGTTTTTGAAAACCCTTATTCACCCCCCCTCTAAGGGCGCCGACCGATCCAACAAGTGTTATCAGAGGGGTTTTATTCCAATCGGCTTAACAACTTGGAGTAATGACGTCTCATGATCTCGCTTCTACTAGTGGGGGAGATTTTTGTGAAGAGGAAAAATCACTTGCACCACCTTTATTTGAAGGGACAAATTATAAAGGATGTAAAATCTTAATTAAAAAATTTATTAAAACTTTAGACATCGAAGTTTGGAATTTAGCAATAGCAAGACCTGCAAATGAATCAAATAAAAAAGAACTTCAATTAAATGCAAAAGCTAAACACTATTTGTTTTGCGGTCTATCTAATGAAATTTTCAAATTAATATATTGCTTTTCTAGTGCATATAAAGTATGGCATTTTCTTGAAGAAATGTATGATTCTCCTTCTACAGGTATGGAACAATCGCAAGAACTGGAGAATATGCATGCTTGCATAAGTCTTCAAGAATACCCCTCTCATGACGAATCATTGGAGCACACATCAAATGGAAAGAAGAAGTACTGTTTTCAGAAGATGAATGCCATGAAGAAGAGAAAGAAACTATATGCTCAAATCATGCCTCTCCCGAAAGCAATGTAAGGAAATCAAATCCCATCTTTTGTACTTCTATCTCTTCATTACAATTGCTTCAAACTACAAAGCGCAAAATTAAGAAATTAAAAGATGCTAATAAACATTTGCGATTAGAAAATAAAAATTTAAAGGCAAAAATTAATGAAGAATCAAATTTATCTAGTTCTACACATTGCTCCTTAGTAGAAAACACCACAACTTGTGTAGAATATAATGAATTAAAAGAAAAGCACAAGAAACTTGAAAAGGATTTTATTTTCGTAAAAGAACAAAATGAAAAATTATGTTTAGAAAATTCATCTTTGATAAATGATTGTGCTAAGTGTAAAGAATATAAAATTGAAATTAAAGAGATGGATGAAACATTTAATGAATATAGAAACAACTATCAAGATCATATTGATTCAATTGTTTCCATTCTTAAAAATAGCACAATCGCTTATAATAAAGCTAGACATAATTTAATGATTAAAAATAATGAATTAAAAACTAAAATCAACTTGCTTAAGGAAATCATAAAGAAAAACTCTCAAAACATACAATCTCAAAATAATGCAAAATCCAAAAGCAAGTTGAATATGATTTCTTATAAGTTGAACAAGCCAAGCAATAGAAATAACAAACCTCAAAAGATTGAAAATGAAATTCCAAAATACAATCATTACTATCATTTACAACATCAATCTTCTCCCAACATAAAATTAAATGCTCACAAATTTCCTATGAACAACACTTTTAATAATCATTACAATCGTAATCATCAATATAAAGATAATCTCAATGGAAATTTGATGAATAAGAATAGCATTAAACCAAGGTTTGAATGGAGGCCTAAAATTAAAAATGAAATATTCACTTCACATGAAAGGACTCATTCATCTTTGTCTTCACAAAAATCATCACGATGCATTTGGGTACCCAAAGGAACCATCACTCATGGTCCTCTTTGGATACCTAAATCTCTTATCCATTAGGTATCATCAATTGCATGAAGTAGAATCCTTTCAAAGTAAAATATACAAAGTTCTACTTCATGATATGCTTTCATGTCTTTTAATTTTTCTTATTTTTCTTATTTCTTTTGAACTATCATGTCTTGGTCATCCTATACAATTTTGAAAATATGATCTTATCTCTTACAAGATCAATATGTTTATAAAATCAAATTGATCAAAATTCCAAATCATATTTTATTTTGATGACCCATCTTTTATTCTTATATTCATTATTATAAATATCTTATATTATCCATATGAATCAAACTCTAAATTTGCTATAAGATATTTCAAATTAAATCCGGTTATTAGGCTATTAAGATTCTTAGCCTTCACCAACAAGTGGTTTAGTGAAATAACTTGATCTAAAAGAAAATTCAAGATTTAAATAAAAGCTCAACTTTCAATATGGGTGTCATTGTTCACAAAATAAAAATTATATTGTGTTCTCTCCTTGATGTCAAACATGATCTAAACCATCACTATTGTTCACCTATCAAAAAATCACATATATATTCAAAATTCTTAATTAAAGAAAAATCACTAAAAGGTGTTGAAAGAAGTTATCTTCATAATGAATATTGAATTCACAAACACCACCATGATCTAGTGATATCTTTTGCTAAACATCTCTAAAATCATAATTCATATCAAGAATCATCTATAAACAACTATCACAAATTATATGATAACAATTGACATTATAATTGTTTACCATGGTTGGTGTTATGGTATATTATGTGTGTATTGTGATTTATTTCTAGTTTAGATCTTTGAATCATTTTGATATCAAATCAAATAGAATTGTCACTCCATTCTAGGTCTCTAAGTTGAAACACAATCAAACTTTGGCAAAACATTAATCTCAAATTTATCGTACTAACATTGACACCTAAAGAATATTTATATCTATGTTAGGTTTTATATGTCAGGGCATATCCATGTTACTATTTGCGTGAACATTACTCCTTGTTCACCGAAACCATGCATATTTGATTTGTTCAAACATGATATCTTGGGTTTTCATTTCCTATTTTTTTTTATTATAAGCACAAGTCTTTAGAAAAGTCAAAATGAAAACATAAGTAAATATATCTCATGCAATGATTACTTTGTCAAGTCATATAAGAAATCGCTTACGTTTCATGCAATTTGGACCATCCAAAACATCTCCTAAAAATCTGCAACTTTAGCATGGAACTACTATTGGGACACCTAATCAAGACCACCAATCAAAATTTCTAAAATCCTAAAAAATCGTTCACTATCTCCCGCGCTAGCGCTACCGCAGGCGCTAGCGTCCATGTTCATTTTTCTGTATTTTTTAAATTTCTAAAAATCCCTTAAAATATATAAATCTATATTTTCTACTCAGTTTAGCACTTCTGTGTTTCTTTATTTTTTGAAAAAACAAATACAAAACTACAAAAACCAAATTACAAAAAATATGTTTTGTTTTTTTCGCTTGTGTTGTTTCCTTTATTTAAAGTTCATCTTTATGCAAAAATCAAATATAAAAATTACAAAAGCAAAAATTACAAAAATATGCTTTTATTTGTAAAAATCAACTACAAAAATATAAAACAAAATAAAAATAAGTATCAAAATTATTCTTCTGAACTTAACTTTTCTATGTATCTTGCGAAAGGGTGATTTGGGCTATCATCCCATCAAATCACCTAGTACCGGGCGAACCTCTCACAAGGTAGCCCTCGGGAAGTCCAAGATCAATTTTATAAGTTCAAACTTTAAATAAATTTTTTTTTTCAAAAATATCTGTATGGACTTTATTGTAAAAATCAAGCATGAGTTAATCTATTATTCAAAACTTCTATAATGTTGCAATTTATCTTTTCAAACTACTTTGAACATTGTTTTCATCATGCTTAGATATGTCTATTAATATGTGCATAAATTGTATTGAAAAAGTTGTGTAGAAATATGCGTAGCATGCCTCTAAGTATGAGTAATATTTTATGTTTGATAATGATCGCAATTCACTCACTTATTTTGGCATTGTCTACTTATGTGTTTAATCTAAGAATGTTTGTGTATGTTTTGTAATAGTACAATGAATTAAAATTGCATAAGTATCTTACCTACACAACCTTTATTTGCACTTTTAAAAGTTAAGAAAAGAGGTTATCTTTTTCATAAATTATATTGGTTTGCAAAACAAGTGTATTCGGAGAACTTTGTACAAAACAAAATCATAAAATAAAGTGACAAAGATAACTCCACCAAGCACTACTTGAACCTCCTTATAAGTCTTAATAAGCGTTGTGAGGTTGAGCACCTTGGAAAGAATAATAAAGTATCTTGTGCAAACCATAACTTTCTTTCAAAATAAAAACCACTTATTCTTAAGTACACCGGATCACAATAAAAATCAATCTTGAAGAATAAAACTATGTGATCCCCCAAGCACTACTTTGCACCCTGATAAGTCTTAATGAGCATTGTGTGTGTAAAGCACCTTGGTAGTTGTAAATTTTTTTGTGCATTGAAGTGAGTGGAAGTAAAATTATTTGTGTTTTATTGTGCTCTTTACTTTACGTATTACTTGTATTTTAGATTAAAACATTTATTTACTCTATTCAAAATCCACTTTTATGCACATCATTATCTTCCATAACACTTCTTCTCATGAGTATTGGATCCTAATGCTAATTCTATACTACTCTTTATTTATGAAATGCACTAGATAACCTAGCATGCTTTCTACAATGTTTGGTATTTTTTGAAATTGTGAATTAAAGTAACATTGTAGTAATCTCTTTTTTGATAAGATTATTTCATGCTTGGTTACTTTATTGTCAAAACAAAAATTTTAAATGCAAAATGATTTACCAAAACATCTTCTTTTTGAAATTGAACTCATATATCTTTTTATGAACCATCATTGATTACCATAAGATGTTTTTTGTACTTCTATATGTCTTCCGCATCATAACCATATATTTGTTTTACCTTGCACTTTAATACTTATTTAAAATCTTTCATCTTGTGTGCATCATCACTTGAATCTTCAAATTCCTTGCTTGCAACAAGTGCTAGACTTGCTTGGTAAACTATATATTGGTTGAATTTTTTTGCTTATAACTCTGATCTATTTCTATTCTAAACACTCCTCCAACAAGTGAAATATTGCTTATAAAACATCTCTTTTTTAACTTAAACTCTTATTTAGTATTATGATGTTTCTTGTTCGAAATCTTCCGCAATACTCAAACCCTGATTCATTCATGAATTTCAATATAGCTATGTGAGTTTTATTTCAAAAATTCAAATAAAAATATAAACCCATATGCTATGATATTTCCCATTAGATTTAAATGCTTAATGTTTCCAATAATTATTATCCATGACTTCATTTCTCACCATAGCGGGGGCGTAGGGTTGTAGACATTAGATAACCTTATCTCTAGTCATGTCTTGTCCTTAACCGGGGAGGGTTCCAGTGGGGCCTTGCGAGGCACTGCGGGAAAAGAGTGCTAGGTTAAGTTTTTGTCTAGTGTTTGCATATGGGATTAACACCCCAACCTACGGCATATTTGCAGCTCCTCATGCCCATCCGTCACTTAGTACGGGGCTAGGGTGTTGACATATTGTCTGGGTAGATTGGTTACTTGGAAATCATGATTGTTTTTAGGCTTAAAACTCTTATTTAAAGGGGAAATCATTATTTTTTGCTTAAACTCTGATATATAAAAGGGGGAGAACTACAAACAAAAGGGATAAAATAAGTCATAACTCTGATCATTTTCAATGAAAGATAAGTCTAAAACTCCTTATCATTTACTTAAAAAGCTCGATCATGCCTTCTCTTTTATTTACACATTTTTAGTGCTTTGTTTCCCTACCCACTTTTGCTAATAACAAAGGGGGAGAACTAACATGATAAAATGCAAAAGGGGGAGAACTAACAATGATAAATGTAACCCGCACATGACAAATTCAGTTGATAGCATACATATTAAGGGAGCATTCACATAGGGGGAGCAGATATTTAGGGGGAGCAATTCTAAATGCTAAAATCAATAATCATCCTAAAGTCATCACTCTCTCACACACACAAGTATAGTCTCATCATGCTTATTTATTAATGCTTTGATTTATCATTAATGGATTTGTTATTATCAAAAGGGGGAGTTTGTTGGAACACGGTCTTCCGCATCTCCTAAGTTTGAGAATAACAAATCCTATGTGTATTTGATCTTGTGTGTTCAAGTGTGCAGGTTAGCATGGTCCACATGACTCAAGGAGTACTCATGATGTCTGCCCCCAAAATTGAGGCCAAAATTCGAAGAGGCTCACTAGCGTCGGTGGTAGCGATAGCGCCCGGCGCTAGCGTTGATCTGCGCGATTCCGGCATCGTTTTTAGAAGGAGCTAGCGCCCGACGTTAGCTATTAGCGTTGGCGGTAGCATGGCGCACAAGAGGCATGGAGCAATATGTTGCCGCGGATTGAAGATCCTGCCGCGCAAAATGTTTCCTAATCTGGGCTAGCGCCGGCGGTAGCGCTAGCGCCGGCGGTAGCGTAAAGGCTATAAATTGGATGCTTTGGCTCCGAATTCTTCATCCTCCTCCAATCCCAAACTCCAGAGCTTCGTGCCATAGCAGAGAGAGGAAGATTTAGAGCGATACTCCCACAATTCCATAAAGCCTTAAGGAGATCCGTGGAGAAGATTTCAACACGCGTCATCATCGTGACGAAAGGCCGCATCGACTACGATCATACACTGCGGGCCTTCGTCCACTTCTCCAAGAGATCCACATAGAGGGAGTTTTTTTATTATTGTCTTTTCATTTCATATCTTTTCATTAAATGGTAGTGAAATCGCCTCGTGTTGGCGACTAGGTCTGAGGTAGGACTTAGGGATGAAATTCGCCTCGTGTTGGCGACTAGATCTAGGC
Source organism: Dactylorhiza incarnata (assembly GCA_033032865.1). Taxonomy (NCBI): domain Eukaryota; kingdom Viridiplantae; phylum Streptophyta; class Magnoliopsida; order Asparagales; family Orchidaceae; genus Dactylorhiza; species Dactylorhiza incarnata. The sequence continues at coordinate 8,961,332 of JAWHQI010000087.1, read as the reverse complement.
TAGGTCTAGGGGGTGCTCGAGGCCTTTCTGGGGATAGATTGGCTAGAGCGGCTTGAGGCTGTATCTGGGGAGAGATCGGCTAAAGCCAACCGGTTCGTGGGGATATGAGTCGGTATAGAAAATGAAAAAGAATTTTTATTAGTCGCCTCCGATTTCTAGCGTCATAGAAAGCAAGTTTTGTAAAAAATTATTTGATATTAATAAAGCATATCTCTTTATTATTTTTTTACTTGATGTCTCTTTATTAATCTTGCAATATTCCAAAGTTTTTTTAAATATAATCTAAAGTTTTTGAAAACCCTTATTCACCCCCCCCTCTAAGGGCGCCGACCGATCCAACAGGAATGTCGTCGAGAAGACTGAAGAAGGACAACTGAAGACAAGAAGCTGCTAAAATATGGTCTGTCGGCATGCTATCACTCATGTCATCGAGAGAACAAGGTGATTACAATGACACAGTCAGAGACAGCATATCGTTGTATATGCAGAAGCGGCGGAATGTCTCGAATCGTCGAGATATCTGCTTCAAAGGCAGAAGCAAGAAGAACTGAAAGTCTACCCAAGTTCAAGGCATCGACAAAGTCCTATCATCGAGATATTGTACATGACGTCGTAACAATGGAAATATCATCGAGACAGATTCAAAAGTTGCAGACGCGCTGTCAGCATTTAATGCCGCCGCCTGATTGTCTAATCATCGCGTGCTCTTAAGGAAAGGAGCGTCTAACACTTAAGACACTTTTTCATAAGACTGTTGGGGACCTCGCAGTCTTATAAAAGAGATAAGAGGTTGCCCTAACGCAGTATCGATCGATCAACAAGAAATAACTTGCGCATATTCCGAATCGAACAGTACAAGCGACGCAAGAAAGATAGAAAAAGAAGAAGCAGTCATCTTCATCGACTGTTAAGTTGCCAATCTTCATCAGGCTAAGAAAATATTTGAAGAAGAACCGTGCGCTCAAGATCTGATTCAGAAGCATCTTCTTCAATCTCAAGGAGCCAATCTTCAACATGCTAAAGTTGTCAATCTTCATCCGCCAGAAGTAACAGTTTTATTACTGTAATCTTTGTAAGGCTTGCGGGCCAATTTGTCTAGCTTGAGGGCAGGAGAGCTGTGAGGCTTGAGGGCCAGGGCAGTGGACTTGCGGGTCCGACACCGTCTAGCTTGCGGGATGGAGAGTTGTGAGGCTTGAGGGCCAGGGTAGTGCACTTGCGGGCTTGCGGGCTCGGTGGCAGTAGGGGCTTGCGGGCCTTGGATGTTGGGACTTGCGGGACCGTATTGTAGGGCTTGAGGGCCTGAGTGCTGAGCTTGCTGGCTCGGGGGCAGTAGGGGCTTGCAGGCCTAGGCTATTGGGACTTGCGGGTCCGTGTTGTAAGGCTTGAGGGCCTGAAGCTTTTTGGCGGAGTTTTGCTGAGCCTAGCACACTGCTAGGTAGGCGTAGAGGGAAAGAGGACTACTCAAGACACCCTGTCTTGAAGAACCTCTGTAGATCTTGTGTCGTCTGCTGTGCTTTTTGTGTGTGATATTTTACATGTCTTGAGGAACCTCACTAATATATCTAAAAGAACCAAGATCACCTAACACCCCCCCCCTCTAAATGAATGTTCCATAACTAACAATAGGAAGTCCACATCTGGGTTTTGTACCTTCGTGGGAGGAAATCTGGTGAACTGGAAGAGCAAGAAACAAGCAGTGGTATCTAGATCAATTGCGGAGGCCAAGTACAGAAGCATGACCCAAACTACATGTGAATTAAAGTGGTTACGAACTCTCCTACTAGACTTAGGAGAAGTTTACAACCATCCCTTACCAATGTTCTGTGACAACAAAGCTGCAATATACATATCTCAAAATCCAGTCTTTCATGAGAGAACCAAACACATTGAAGTGGACTGTCATTTCATCAGAGAAGAAATCTTGAAGAAACAAATCTGCACTCCCTTTGTGACTTTAGACAAAGAGCTGGCTGATATCATCACCAAACCCATATCCTCATCCTTCTCCGATGTGTGTAACAAGCTAGGCATGATTGATATATATGCTCCAGCTTGCGGGGGAGTGTTGGAACCAAGCGGTCTCTCCTGGGAGGTCTCAAGTTCGCGATATTCGCGGTCTCAAACTCTGTCGAATAACATTCTGGTATCCGCGGTCTCAGCGATCTCCGATCAGCGGTCATCCTCTTCATCTCAGACATGCCAGTCCGCTTCTAGTGAAGTTCAGCGGTCTCTAGCTCCCTCAAACAACAGACCGTTAACCACGGTCGCTGCGGTCTCCCAGCAGCAGACCACCACGTCTACTCAAATGTACCAGTTTGCTTCTTGGGATGATAAGCGATCTGGTAGCTTCGATCTCCCCTTTACGGGGGAGTGTTTGCCAGCACGGTTTCGCGGTCAGCTTGCTCACCACCAACATAATTGTTTATTGGCAGTCTCCTCTTTCACACGACCTACTTCCTGTTGTATGACCGCTAGTCTCCTATCCAGACCAGTGAGGTCGATGCGATCTAGTTCTTCGTGACCGCCTGACCGCCCAGTTTCTTATAGTATAGTGTATTTGTATTTAGTCCCACACTGTGTATTCGTATTTATCTCTTTCTCTCCTGGTCTATATAAAGGAGGCAATACTCTTGTAATACTTAGTTTTTTGGAAATAAAAATTCTGTTATTTTCAAATTCTCACACTGCCTAACCTCCGGCTTGCTCAGCCTTGCTAGCCTTCTTGTGAACTCTGGGTTAGCCGCTTCCCCCTCAATCTCCTCTGCCTTCCTTTCCATTAGCTCCTCATAGGATACAAAGGCCTTCGCTTGAGGCTCATCTTGAAGAACCCCTCCCAGAGCCCCACCGTGAAGGTGAGCTGGAGGGTGAATCCAGGCATCTCTTGGGTAAGTAGAACCTCCTCCTGGAATCTGTCCACATAGTGGGCCAGCGACTCCCCCGGCCCCTGCTTGATTTTGAAGTGTGCCTCGACATCTCTCTTCCTTTTCTTCGAGGTCGAGAAGCGTAGCAAGAATCCATGGCGTAGATCCTCGAACGCATAAATCGACCCGACCGGGAGCTGGTGGAACCAGTCCCTGGCCTTCTCTTTCAGGGTGACGACGAAGAGTCGGCATTTGAAAGCGTCCGACATAGGCCTGATGGAGACTGAATCTTCGAACAACTGCAAGTGCTGGACAGGGTCGTCCTAGCATGTATAGTAGACCATATCCCACTCTTTGAACTCTTCTGGGACCGGCCCGGAAAGCACCAGCTCGCAGAAGGGACTCCCCCCGCTCGTCACCTTCTCCTTCTTGACTCGCCCGATGAGATCTCTGACCGGGCCCATGCTCACCGGAATAGCGCTCGTCGTAGTCGCGCTTGCGGGCCTCTCGCTCGCTAGGCTGGGAAAGAGTTCACGCCCAGCGAGGTCTCTCCCTGACGCCTCGCCAACCACCTCCTTCCCTAACCTCTACCCCGGGGCATTCTCGCCGACCCCGGGCAGTGGGACGACCTGAGGTGACGGGGTTGCAAACTCGCCCCGCACCGCAACGAAAGCGAGATTGATCATCTCGAGGACCTCCCTTCGGAGGTCTGTCAGCATCCCTATCATCGCCGGTGAACCCGATGATGGTGAACCGCCAAAACCATCGCACTGCACATCATCTCCAGCCATGTCGCCTCCTTGAGAGCTTCTTGCACCAGCTGTTGTCCACGCTCACCGCACCAAAAATGTTGAAACTGGGAATTGGTCTCAACGAGGAGTTCAGACCCCAAGATGGGTGCAGCTCGCACTTACTGATCTCGTAGAGGAACTTTACTGAAGATTCAGCACTTAGACCCTTGACAACAGTGTGGAGGTCCCACCACACACCCGGAAGATCTTTAGAGCGCTTCCCCTCCCAAGCCAAAAACTGAAGTCGGGCACCTTGGAGGGCCTGAGAGAGCTAACCAAAGATGGCCTAAGGAGAGGGAAGCAAAAAAGAAGAAGTCTCTCTCCAAAGGTTCCCTTAGGGTCTATTTATAGTTTTTTCCACACTAGTCTGCTAATAGCAGGATTCCGCCTTTTGGTTTTACTATATGCACTCCAAACTGGTCTACTAATAGCCAGGCTCCGCTATTCTGAGGGGCTATTGGCATCTCACCAAGGGTATTTGGGTAAACTTGCTCTCGGGCCTTTACTGGAGAGTAGCCTGTGAAGGCGGCTCTTGCCAATCTTCTCGCGAGACAGGCTCGCGAGATATCCTTATGCGAGCGCCCCGCGAGGGCACCGCTCGCTCGCCTCCAGGTGATGCAAACTTTGGTCCTGGCCGTCTATGCGATGGGGCGAGCCCTCGCTGGTCTCACTATTGCTAAATGCACCCCAACACGGCGAACATACTCTTGTCTCGCCTTTACGCTAAGCCCTTTGCGAAGTTAGTTTGGCTCGCCATACCTTCCCTCCGCGCGTCGCTTGTCGCGAGACGGCGAGCTTCGGCGAACACGGGGTTGTACACTTGCCTTATACACCAGAGAGAGCTCTATTGAAGATTTCCTCTGAGTTCTCCTTCGGCGCTTGAAGATCTCCTTCGGCCTTCGAAGATCTCCTTCGAGTGCTTGGAGATTTTCTTCACTTCTGAAGACAATCTTCCTATGCAATTGGGAATCCTTCGGGTAAAGAAAGGCGACTCAGTCTTCTCACTTTTGTTCTCACTGTTGTTCTCACTGTTGTTCTCAGAAGAAGAAGTGTTCAGCTTTCCAAGAGGTGGCATGTCAACCTCGTAGTTTCTCTCTCTACCATTGTAATGAGCAGTGGCCTATCACGCTTAAGTTCTTAATTTTAATCTGTAACACCCCAAACGATGGTGGAGTTTGGTCGGCACAACCCCGACCTCGTAGTTTTTAACCCTTTCTGGGTTTTCGATGTTAAAATCTTGTCATTTACCAACTTCTTTCATTGACTGTTTGCACGTTCGGTTCGCCTCCAAGCTAAGGTGTTTCAATTGGATCGGTCTACTAGAGCACCCGAGCGACCCGCAACAGTTTGGCGCCGTCTGTGGGGACAATGTTCTCAAATACTCCGCAAAGACTCCCGAAAGGAAGTATTTGCTTCAAGGCAGCACTCGCTACTGATCACAATGTCAAGAAGAAGTGCTCGTACTACCAAAGAATCAGTCCCTGGGGGGCATGTTGATCCAACACCCTCCCACTCGCTCATCAACGCTCCTCTCGCGGATGGGGCCATGAATGCACCCATTGCGTCACTGGAGAGACGTGTGCGCCAGATAGAATAACATCAAACCGAGATGCTCGCGCTCCTAAGTAATGAAGGGGTATCATGAGCTCCTAATCATGCATCCGAGCAAGACAGTCTGCCTCTTTTAGCTCTGGATCGCGCTCCGACTGAGCACATCGCTCTTGAGCATGACATTCTGGAAGATGAGATCTCTAACACAGCAAACTCAGCATGCCTAGTCCGTCCGGCTAGAGAACCTTAAGCTCATTATCACCACCACCGCCCGGAAGCAGTAGGCTACGGGCATATAAAAGGAAGGCTCACTCGCGAGGAAATTCGCAATGTGATCGCCGAGGAATACAAGTGAGTCGGGTGACATGCCGCTCCAGCTCGCCGCCCTCTCCACCACGGATCACCGTTAGCACCTCAGGTCTTAACGCAACCAATCCCAAATGGATTCATTCTCCCCAACATGGAAACGTTCGACGGATCAGACGATCCGCTGGAGCATATCTGCCACTTCGCCACCATCATGAGGATTTTACAACACCACTGACCAACTGTTGTGCCAAGTATTCCCGACAACACTAAAGGAACAAACACGCACTTGGTTTCACTCTCTGTGAGAAGGAGTCATCAACAATTTTGCGGAACTAACTCAGCGATTCACCGACCAATTCATCGCCAACCGCAGAATCGTTCGGGACCCCTCTCACCTTTCAGGAATACGCCAGAGCGAGGGGGAGACGATCAAGGATTTCTTCCGCCGCTTCACTACTGAGGCGCACCAAATTCTAGGGTTGGACCTCGAGCTTCTACGAGGAGTTTTTCTTGGAGGGCTTCGCCCCGGTGGCTTCTACTTCGCACTAATGCGGGAAACTGTGCCCAGCTACCCAGACTACGTTCACAGAGTCGAGGCCCAGATAGCAGCTGATGAGGCAATTGAAGCGCACCACAAGTAATTCGAGGGGAGATCGAAGAGGAAGAGAGAGGAGCCGCTCCTACAGACTGTTCCCAATAAGAACAACAAGCGTCACGACAACCCCAGCCGAGATCAAGGATCTCGCCAGAATCAGGACTACACTCCCATGAACACTACCATAACTAACGTTCTTCTTGCCATTTGTGACAGCAACGCGCTTCGCAGACCCGAGCCGCTTACACCGAATAGAGGAAACTAGTCGCAATATTGTGAATTCCATCCCGGGCATGGACACAGTACTGAAGGTTGCAACTGATTGTAGGAGGAAATCGAGCGCCTTGTCCGGCAAGGCATCCTCGGAAGATTTTTTACTAAACCAAGTCCCGAACCAACACGGACCTCATGCTGACAATCCAGTAGAGGACAACGTCGTACCCCACCGCAGATAAGCCAGAGGTACCGAGAAGGGGAACTTTCCCTCTAATAGAGCGCGTACATCCCGCGTTTCATCTATCATCAATTTTTATTTTTTTGCTTCTTCCAGTTTTTGCATTAAAACAGTAAGCCACAAGATTGTACTTGTGCACATGTATCTATTGCATATTTAAGATTAGTGTAGCTACTTTTTGGCTCTAGCAATACAGATCTCCTAAAGTGAGGCTACAAAAGTTGGGGCCACGACCTTCGATACTAATACCAAGCAGCAAGCCCGCCAACGTAGTGATGAGAAAAGGCCTCCTGCGAGTGGAGGATATGCGTGGAGTACGACAATCTTAACTAAGTCTGCCCAAAATACAATCTCGACACCGCGCTGCTTGGGCACCTTGCCTCTATGCTGCTTGGGCACCTCGCCACCGCACTGCTTGGGCATCTCGCCTTCGCGCTGCTTGGGCACCTCGCCACCGCGCAGCTTGGGCATCTCTCTTCCTCGCTGCTTGGGCCCCTCGCCATCGCGCTGCTTGCGCATCTCGCCTCAGCACTGCTTGGGCACCTCGCCACCGCGCTGCTTGCGCATCTCGCCTCAGCGCTGCTTGGGCACCTCGCCACCGCGCTGCTTGCGCATCTCGCCTCAGCGCTGCTTGGGCACCTCGCCACCGCGCTGCTTGCGTATCTCGCCTCAGCGCTGCTTGGGCACCTCGCCACCGCACTACTTGCGCATCTCGCCTCAGCACTGCTTGGGAACCTCGCCACCGCGCTGCTTGGGTATCTCGCCTCAGCGCTGCTTGGCCACCTCGCCACAGCGATGCTTAGGCATCTCGCCTAAGCGCTTCTTGGGCACCTCGCCACCGCGCTGCTTGGGCATCTCGCCTCAGCGCTGCTTGGGCACCTTGCCACAGCGCTGCTTGGGATTCTCGCCTCAGCACTGCTTGGGCACCTCGCCACCGCGCTGCTTGGGCATCTCACCTCAGCGCTGCTTGGGCACCTCGCCAACGCGCTGCTTGGGCACCTCGCCAACGCGCTGCTTGGGCACCTCGCCAACGCGCTGCTTGGGCATCTCGCCTCAGCACTGCTTGGGCACCTCGCCACTGCGCTGCTTGGGCATCTCGCCTCAGCGCTGCTTGGGCACCTCGCCACCGCGCTGCTTGGGCATCTCGCCTCAGCGCTGCTTGGGCACCACGCCACCGCGCTCCTTGGGCACCTCGCCTCGGCGCTGTTTGGGCACCTCGCCACCGCGCTCCTTGGGCACCTCGCCACCGTGCTGCTTGGGCACCTCGCCACCGCGCTCCTTGGGCACCTCGCCACCGCGCTGCTTGGGCATCTCGCCTCAGCGCTGCTTGGGCACCTCGCCACCGCGCTGCTTGGGCATCTCGCCTCAGCGCTGCTTGGGCACCTCGCCACCGCGCTACTTGCGCATCTCGCCTCAGCGCTGCTTGGGCACCTCGCCACCGCGCTGCTTGGGTATCTCGCCTCAGCGCTGCTTGGCCACCTCGCCACCGCGATGCTTGGGCATCTCGCCTCAGCGCTTCTTGGGCACCTTGCCACCGCGCTGCTTGGGCATCTCGCCTCAGCGCTGCTTGGGCACCTCGCCACCGCGCTGCTTGCGCATCTCGCCTCAGCGCTGCTTGGGCACCTCGCCACCACGCTGCTTGCGCATCTCGCCTCAGCGCTGCTTGGGGACCTCGCCACTGCGCTGCTTACGCATCTCGCCTCAGTGCTGCTTGGGCACCTCGCCACCGCGCTGCTTGCGTATCTCGCCTCAGCGCTGCTTGGGCACCTCGCCACCGCGCTCCTTGCGCATCTCGCCTCAGCGCTGCTTGGGCACCTCGCCACCGCGCTGCTTGGGTATCTCGCCTCAGCGCTGCTTGGCCACCTCGCCACCGCGATGCTTGGGCATCTCGCCTCAGCGCTTCTTGGGCACCTCGCCACCGCGCTGCTTGGGCATCTCGCCTCAGTGGTGCTTGGGCACCTCGCCACAGCGCTGCTTGGGCATCTCGCCTCAGCACTGCTTGGGCACCTCGCCACCGCGCTGCTTGGGCATCTCACCTCAGCGCTGCTTGGGCACCTCGCCAACGTGCTGCTTGGGCATCTCGCCTCAGCACTGCTTGGGCACCTCGCCACTGCGCTGCTTGGGCATCTCGCCTCAGCGCTGCTTGGGCACCTCGCCACCACGCTGCTTGGGCATCTCGCCTCAGCGCTGCTTGGGCACCTCGCCACCGCGCTCCTTGGGTACCTCGCCTCTGCGCTGCTTGGGCACCTCGCCACCGCGCTCCTTGGGCACCTCGCCACCGTGCTGCTGGGGTACCTCGCCACCGCGCTCCTTGGGCACCTCGCCACCGCGCTGCTTGGGCATCTCGCCTTAGCGCTGCTTGGGCACCTCGCCACCGCACTACTTGGGCACCTCGCCTCTGTGCTGCTTGGGCACCTCGCCACCGCGCTCCTTGGGCACCTCGCCTCTACGCTGCTTGGGCATCTCGCCACCGCGCTGCTTGGGCACCTTGACTCTGTGCTGCTTGGGCACCTCGCCACCACGCTGCTTGCGCATCTCGCCTCAACACTGCTTGGGCACCTCGCCACCGCGCTGCTTGGGCATCTCGCCTCAGCGCTTCTTGGGCATCTCGCCTCAGCGCTGCTTGGGCACCTCGCCACCGCGCTGCTTGGGCATCTCGCCTCAGCACTGCTTGGGCACCTTGCCACCGCGCTGCATGGGCATCTCTCCTCAGCACTGCTTGGGCACCTCGCCAACGCACTGCCTGGGCATCTCGCCTCAGCACTGCTTGGGCGCCTCGCCACCGCGCTGCTTGGGCATCTCGCCTCAGCGCTGCTTGGGCACCTCGCCACCGCGCTGCTTGGGCATCTTGCCTCAGCGCTGCTTGGGAACCTCGCCACCGCGCTACTTGGGCACCTCGCCTCTGTGCTGCTTAGGCATTTCGCCACCGTGCTGCTTGGGCACCTTGACTCTGCGTTGGTTGGGCACCTCGCCATCGTGCTGCTTGGGCATTTCGCTTCAGCGCTGCTTGGGAACCTCGCCACTACACTGCTTGGGAACCTTGCCTCCGCGCTGCATGGGCACCTTGCCATCGCGTTGCTTGGGCACCTCGCCTCAGCGCTGCTTGGGCACCTCGCCACCGCGCTGCTTGGACATCTCGCCTCAGCGCTTCTTGGGAACCTTGCCTCCGCGCTGCTTGGGCACCTCGCCACCGTGCTGCTTGGTCACTTATCCTCTGCGTAGCTTGGGCACCTCGCCACCGCACTGCTTGGGCATCTCGCCTCAGCGCTGCTTGGGCACCTCGCCACCGCGCAGCTTAGGCACCTTGCCTCCGCGCTGCTTGGGCAGCTCGCCACTGCACTGCTTGGGCATCTCGCCTCAGCACTGCTTGGGCACCCCGCCATCACGCTGCTTGGGCACCTCGCCACCGCGCTGCTTGGGCACCTTACCTCCACGCTGCTTGGGCACCTCGCCACCGCGCTGCTTGGGCAACTTGCCACCGCACTGCTTGGGCACCTCGCCACCGCGCTGCTTGGACAATTCGCCTCAACGCTGCTTGGGCACCTCACCACTGCGCTGCTTGGGCACCTTGCCTCCGCGCTGCTTAGGCAACTCGCCACCGCGCTGCTTGGGCACCTTGCCACCGCGGTGCTTGGGCACCTTGCCTCCGTGCTGCTTGGGAACCTCGCCACCGCTCTACTTGAGCACCTTGCCTATGTTCTGGTTGGGCACCTCGCCACTACGCTGCTTGGGCATCTCACCTCAGCGCTGCTTGGGCATCTCGCCACCGCGCTGCTTGGGCATCTCGCCACCGCGCTGCTTGGGCAGCTCTCCACCGCGCTGCTTGGGCACCTCACCATCACGCTTATCAGGCCTCAACGCTAAACGACAAGCTCGTCACGATCTCCGACACAATCACTGGGCAATAAGCTTGTCATGATCTCCAACATAATCGACGATCTGGGCTGGCCGGCGTGAGGCAACCGATCGGTTCACCGGTCTCCGGCGAACCTGTCGGTGGTACTCCGGCAGGGATCCGACAGGGCCACCGCCGGAGAGGCCCAGATCGACGAACCTCTCCGCGTTCGACGAACCCTCTCCGCATCCAGACGAACCCGATCGACGAACCCTATCGATGAACGCGTTCGATGAACATGATCGACGAACACGTTCGACGAATGAGATCGACGAACGCATTCGACGAACCCGATCGACGAACGCATTCGATGAACCCGATCGACGAACCCTATGCCTACTTACTGCGAGTCTGCGATCGACGAACGCGTTCGACGAACCCTCTCAGCGTTCGACGAACCCTCTCCCTGTGAGCGCGTTCGACAAACCCTCTCGACATTCAACGAACCCACTCGGCGTTCGATGAAATCTCTCCCTATGAGCGCGATCGACGAACCCTATCCCTTTTCTCCGCGTCCCCGATCTGGGCCTCAAATTGGGGCGGGAGGAGGGGCACGGGAGGGGGGGGGGGGGCACGAAAATATATATTTAAAATAAAATCAATATATATATATAATTTCATTTATTTTCTAAAATATATATATATATAATTAGTTAATATATATATAGACTTAGTAAAATAAAAGAGGCGGCTGCGGGGCGGGCGAAGCCCGCCGGGGGGGGGGGGGGGGGTGGGGGGGGGGGGGGCGGGGGTGGGGGGGGGGGGGGGGGGGGGGGGGGCGAAGCTCGCCGATTGCCCTCACGTAGGGCTGGAGGCCCGTGTCGTTCGACTCGTATATATATACATATATATACATGTATATATACATGTATATATACATATATATATACATATATAGATATATACATATATATATGTTGGAACAACCCTATTACTGTTTTGTGCTAGGATCACTATGTTTTAACTAAGGATCAAGTTGACCCCACTGTATAGCTTAAGGGTCAAGTATTTAGGCTGATTGATTAGCTAGAACTTAAGGAACATTTAAGTTCTCAGCATTCGACAAATGGCGAGTGGCGTTCGACGAATGACTAGCTTCGTTCGACAAATTCTTCTCAGCAGACTGAAGAATTATAGCCAGTTCCAGCGCTCGACATTCTCTGAGCAGCGTTCGACAAATGGCAAGCAGCGTTCGACGAATTCCAGCCAGAGCTCGACAAATTTTATATGAAAGCTTAGTTCGACAGATACAAGTCCAGATCATCTATATCAGTTATTTTGTCAACTCTCTGAACACAGATCGACGACCTTAACAGATCTATTCAAGTTCTTTTGGACGTATTCAGTCAGTTTAGTAAGGATATCTTATTCATTTATTATATTCTTTTATTCCTTCTATTCCAAGACAAGAATAGCCGTTGGCATTTAATGCTACGTCATCTTTCACATCAAAGGAATCAAAAAGGACCTGCCAAAATCGTTTTGGTGGCTGTTACAGTTCCAAGAAGGATTTAAGCCAGAGTAATATATTCCTTAAAGACAGATGATTTGAATTTCAAATTAGAAATCCATCACAGAAGAAAATATATACAAAAAACAGTCGTATACTCCCTGAGACAGACATCTTATACAGTTATTCAAAAGAGTTTCTCAGATATACAGTTAAGTAGCACAACAAGAATACAGAAGGATTAGAGAAAAAAGAAGAAGAATATACAAACAGAGAACATATACTTTCAGTCTTCTTCTTCCTAAAAGCCGCATCTTCATCTCTCTGAGAACAACATTCATTCTCTCAGATCTGCTGCAAGTTCAAATCATCCAAAGAGCAACAACAATCTGAAGATTTACTTCTTCCAGATTAATCTGCTACAGAAGAGTTCTGTTTTAGAGAAAGCTTCATCCTAAAGTTGTCAACAACTTCAAACAGACAGGGGGAGCTTTCATCCTCAACACCTTTTGTCTTCTCTCAGAAATATTGACAGAGAAGAACACTCTAAACCTTCTTACCTTATCTTGTATAGGGTTAATTCTCCCTCCAGAAGTTTACACAGTGGTGGCAAGACACCTTATCAAAAAATCCTTGTGTGGTTTTTAAGCACCTTATCAAAAGCTTATTGGTGTGTGGACACCTTATCAAAAACCCCTGGTCTTGATCACCTTATCAAAAGCTCTGTGGTGTGTGGACACCTTATCAAAAACTCATAGTGGATATCCTACCAGCTGTGGTAGAAGAGTAGACGTACCCAGATTTATTGGGGAACTACTACAAATTTTTCTTGTGTCCCCCGTGCTTGTGATTTTCTGTATTGTTTCTGTGTTGTGTGCTTTTCTTTATTCAAATTACATATCACACTTTGCATTACATATATATATATCAGTAATTTAATTCCGCTTTAAAAACTAATGAAAATTTTTAATACTCTATTCACCCCCCCTCTAGAGTAAGTTAAGATCTAACCTCTACTTTCAATTGGTATCAGAGGGTGGTGATTCTTTACAGGCTAACAGCTGAATCACAAAGATCAATTAGATCTTAAATTCATCTAGAGTTTTTTTTTTGTTAAAAACTCATGGCACAAAACAAGGAATACTCAAGCACAATACCTCCAATGTGCAACCTTAGCAAGTTTGCACTTTGGAAAGCAAGGATTAGACTTTATATGAACTCCATTGATGAAGAGATTTTTAATGTTATTTTGACAGGGCCTCCAGCACCTACAGCATCAACCAACACTGAAGCTACAGGAGACAATCATGCTTTCCCACCTCCTGAGTGGACAGAAACTCAAAAGAAGCAAAGAAATGCAGATGCTAAAGCCATGAACATATTGGCTCAAACCATGTCTGATGATATATTTCAAAAAGTTGTTGAATGTACATCAGCTAGAGAAATTTGGATTTCTCTGAACAACATGGTTGGAGGTTCTGCAGATGAGAGAAAAGATAGAAGATCACACTTGATCTCTCTGTATGAAAACTTCAAGAAAGGAGACACAGAGACAGTGGCTGACATGTACAACAGACTCAGTCTCATAATAAATGAGCTGAAGACCTTGGACAAGGTGATTTCTATCACTGAAATAAAGGACAAGATCTTAATGTGCTTCCCCAGCACATGGGACTGAAGAATCTGGCCAATCAAGGATGCCAGGAGTCTCAATGAGATTACCACAGAAGCACTATTGGGCAAACTCAAATCTCATGAGCAGCTCATCAAGTTCAGGGAAGCAGAATCATCCACTACATCTCCAGCAACAAGGAAAGAGAAGAGCGTAGCTTTCAAGGCAGCTGATGCAGAAGAAGGAAAAACTCCTGACAATGAGGAGCTTATGAGTCTAATAGCCAAAAGATTTTACAAGATGGCTTAGAAAGACTTCAGGAAAAAGTCATCCAGAAACTATGACAAGCCAAGGTATGAAAAAAATCATGCTAATGAAATTATATGTTTTGGTTGCAGGGAACCAGGACATATTGCACCTGATTGTCCAGAAAATCAAAACAAGAAGGACAAGAAGGAAAAGAGAAAAGAAAAGGAAGAAAAGAGAAACTCCAGCAAATCTTTCTCCCACAATCACAAAAAGAAGGGAAGAGGATTTGTAGCAAAATCCTGGAGTGAAACAGAATCTGAATCAGAATCTTCATCCTGCTCTTCTGATGAAGAAACAAAAGAAAATGACCAATGCTTAATGGCCATTTATGACTCAGACAGTGAGTCAGGATATGCTTCTTCATCCAGCTCCAATGATGATGAAGAAGAGAAAAATTTCTGCATGATGGCAATCAATGCCTCAACCAACAATTCTGATGAAGAAAAATCAGAATCAGAAGCAGAAGATGATGCTGATCAGGTAATAGCTAACTTTGACTTTACTTCTATTGAATTCAAGGATGAATTCAAAGTCCTTTGCCTAGACTTAATTAAATCTGAGAAGGAAATAATCTCACTTAGACTTAAGCTAGCTGAAATGGATAACTTAAGTGAAGAGAATGCTACTCTTAAGAAAGAGTTGGCAGCCTCCAGAGAACATACTATTCTCATTGAGAATAAATTATCTGAGTCCAAGAGATTTGAAGAATCCCTAAATGGGAGAAGTATCAAACTGATGAACATCACAAGCACAATCAATGCTAGACTCAATAGCAAACTGGGCTTGGGTGCTTCATCAAGTGAGCCACCTCTAATTAAGAAAAACATCCTCTCTACACCCATAAAATTTGTCTCTGCTAAAGGCAAAGAGGCTACTGAAGCCAATAAAGATATTTCAAGCAAGAATATTAAGAATAAGAGAATTCAGAAGAATTCGTCGAATGAAGCTCGACAAAAAGATTCAAATTTGTCGAACGAGGATCGACGAAAACTGAGAACAGACTTTCAGTATAGTTATAATATGGACGGCGCTCGACAAAAACATGCACATTCGTCGAACGTCGGTCGACAAATTTACCCAAATTTGTCGAACAGATATTATACAGAAAGTTCTAAGAATTCTAATTCTAAATATGCTAAAAATCCTTTTACTGAGTGGGTAATACCTCCAAGGAGATTCCACCCACAAGGCTATAAGGATCAGCCTGAAATAACCTTTATATCTGAATATTATGGACAAACAAATGGACCCAAGGTAGTCTGGGTCAAAAACAACTAGTTTATTTTTCTGTCATTGCAGGTACATAGCTATCCAAAAATAAATGAAAAATGGTATTTGGATAGTGGCTGCTCAAAGCATATGACAGGAAACAAGGCCAACCTGAACAACTACAAGGCAAAGTTTGGACCAAAGGTTGTATTTGGAGACTCCAACTGTGGACAGACCAAAGGCTACAGAAAAGTCAAGGTTGGAGAAGTCACCTTCAAATAGGTAGCTTATATCAAGGGACTGAAGCACAACCTCATCAGCATAAGTCAATTATGTGATGAAGGGTATCAGGTAACCTTTAATAAATTGAATTGCCTTATTAAATCTACTGATAATATTACTGTTCTATCAGGTATTAGGCAAGGTAACATATACTTAGTGAATTTCAATTCATCAACTTCAGAAGTTTGTTTATTTAGTGATGGAAGCAAATCTAGTGAACTTTGGCATAAATACTAGGACATGTAAACCTTAGGACCATTGCTAAACTATCTAAGGACAATCTTGTTAGAGGATTACCCTCAGGATCATACAAGAAAGAAGGTCTTTGTAGGGCATGTCAACTAGGTAAGCAAACTAATAATAGTTTTAAATCATTATCTAAAAGTGATTCACCTAGAATCTTATATTTGCTACATATGGACCTTTTTGGACCTATAGCAACAAAGAGTTTAGGAGGGAAGTCTTACACTCTAGTTATTGTAGATGACTTCTCTAGATTCACTTGAGTGTTCTTTTTGAGAGAAAAGTCAGATAACTTTAAAGTTCTTACAGACATTCTTAAGAGCATACAGATTGAGTACTCTACTGTAGTTGCATTAATCAGAAGTGATCATGGTACTGAGTTTGAGTCTCTTCTTATGCAAGAATTCTGTGATATGGAAGGTATCAGGCATTGTTTCTCAGCTCCCGGAACTCCTTAACAAAATGGGGTAGTTGAAAGAAAAAATAGAACTCTAATTGAATCAGCAAGAACATTGCTTGCAGATGCTAATATGTCCCTATCCTTTTCGGCAGAGGCTGTTAGCACAACAAATTATGTTCTGAATAGAAGTTTGATACACAAACTTAAGGGAAAGACTCCTTATGAATTACTTAAAGGAAAGAAACCTAAAGTTAACTATTTTAGAACATTTGGTTGTAGATGTTATATTCACAATAATGATAAGAAATACCTTAGGAAATTTGAACCAAAATCAGATGAAGGAATTTTCTTAGGATATTCTCAAATCAGTAAAGCATATAGGATTTATAATAAATCTACTCTTAAAATAGAAGAATCTATGCATGTCTCTTTTGATGAAACTAATATGTTTTACAAGGAGAAGATTCCTTCTACCATAGAAAATCTGCAGGTACCTATATTATGTGAGCAGCTAGATCAATTAGCTCTACATAAAGAAGGAATTTTGAATCTTGAACTGCAGAATGATGAAGAGAGTGAAGAAGAAAATTTCCCAGTTTTTGCTGAAAGTTCAGAACAGACAACAGCAGATCATTCTTCACAAGATATAGCAGCTGAACAAATTCCCCAAGTGGATACAATTGCTGAACCAACTCTTACTGTTGATCCCATCACAATTAGAGATCATCCAATTTCACAAGTAATTGGAGATATTTCAGCAGGTGTTCAAACAAGGCATCAACTACACCAAAATCAGATGCATACTTGTTTCCTATCACAAGTTGAACCTCAAACCATAAAAGATGCAGAACAAGATCCAAATTGGATTCTTGCATTGCAAGAGGAGCTCAACCAATTTGAAAGTAACAAGGTTTGGGATTTGGTTCCAAGACCAAAGAATTATCCAGTAATTGGAACCAAATGGGTCTACAGGAACAAGCTTGATACAGAGGGAAATATTGTGAGAAACAAAGCTAGGCTAGTAGCTCAAGGATACTCACAGGAAGAAGGGATAGACTATGATCAGACATTTGCACCAGTTGCAAGGTTAGAAGCAATCAAGATCTTCCTTGCATTTGCTGCATACAAAAGATTCAAAGTCTATCAAATGGATGTAAAGAGTGCATTCCTAAATGGAGAAATCAAAGAAGTTTATGTGGAACAACCACGAGGTTTTATCTCTCCAACTCAAACCTCTTTTGTATTTAAACTAAAGAAGGCTCTCTAGCTATGGTCTCAAACAAGCTCCTAGAGCATGGTATGAAACTTTAGCTAGTTTTCTTTTGGAAAACAATTTCTGTAGAGGCATAGTAGACAAAACCTTATTTTACAAAGTACATAAAAATCAAACTCTACTAGTTCAAATATATGTAGATGACATTATCTTTGGATCTACTGATTCAAATTTGTGCAAAATATTTTCCAGTCTAATGCAATCAAGATTTGAAATGAGTAGTATGGGTGAGTTATCATACTTCCTTGGTCTTCAAGTGAAGCAAACTCCAAATGGAATCTTCATATCCCAATCTATATATGCTAAGGAATTAGTGAAAATATTTGGTATGTCTAATTCTTCCACCATGAAAACACCCATGCCCTCAAATGCTGTTGTTGTTAATGATGAATTAGGGAAACCTGTTGATTCAAAAGTATACAGAGCAATTGTTGGCTCACTACTTTATCTAATAGCTAGTAGACCTGACATAATGTTTTCTACCTGTATTTGTGCTAGATTTCAAGTTAACCCCAAAGAATCTCACTTAATTTAATTAAAAAGGATTTTGAGATATATAAAGGGTTGCCCTAATCTAGGACTTTGGTATCCAACAGCATCTGAATTTGAATTAACTGGATTCTCAGATTCAGATTATGCTGGATGCAGAGTAGACAGGAAAAGCACACCAGGAACTTGTCAGTTTCTTGGTGATAGGCTTGTGTCTTGGTTTTGTAAAAAGCAGACATCTGTGTCTACATCAACAGCTGAAGCTGAATACATGGCTGCTGGCAGTTGCTGCTCACAGATGTTGTGGATACAAAATCAACTTCTAGACTATGGTATCAACTTAAATAAATCAACTATATTTTGTGACAATACAAGTGCAATATCTATAGCACAAAATCCAGTTCTCCATAGTAGGACTAAACACATAGAGATTAGACACCACTTCCTTAGGGAAAATGTGGATAAAAATAAAATTTGCCTACAGTTCATTTCCACTGATTTACAAAGAGCTAACATTTTCACCAAGCCCTTGGATGAAAAGAAGCACATCTTCTTTATAAATCAACTAGGAATGATAGATGGAGATTCAATATGTTAAAAATTAATATTTCTATTTATCCTCTAAATTTGTCGAACGGAGGACGACGAATTTGAACCATTTGTCGAACGGCAGTCGACAAAACCTGTTAACCTCAGAATCGATAAAGACAATTTCATTTGTCGAACGGTGGTCGATGAAAAGGATACTTTTGTCGAACGCTGTCTGAGGGAGACCTAAAGTCTTTTCGACTTCTATTTTTATTAGGTTTTTGCCAAACCCCGCTCCTCAAATGTGCTCCCTTCTCCGATCTATATAATATCTT
This sequence comes from Dactylorhiza incarnata, assembly GCA_033032865.1. Lineage (NCBI taxonomy): Eukaryota > Viridiplantae > Streptophyta > Magnoliopsida > Asparagales > Orchidaceae > Dactylorhiza > Dactylorhiza incarnata. The sequence continues at coordinate 8,942,746 of JAWHQI010000087.1, read as the reverse complement.
TTTCTATTTCGTAATAAATTGCGCCTACAGAAATCGTTTCCCTCCAGTTCCTCTCTGCACTTGATTTTTCTCTCTTGCAAGTATAAATGGCGATTTCTCAAGCCGCGCTATATTCGATGAAGTTCGATACCGGGTTCGACATCGACATGGAATCCTTTACTCAATCTGACCAAATCTTCAAGGATATTCTTCAACTGTTTGAAGAGTAGCAGTTAAAGAAGTTAATGAGCATGATGATTAAGCTGCACACAGCAGAAATCAAGGAATGGTGTTTTACAGCTAAGCAGGAAGATGAAAGTCTGACAGGAACTATCTCAGGACACCAGGTCTCTCTTACCCCTACCATCTTAACTGAAGTTTTTGGTTTTGTTAATGGTGATGATAAAATAGAGCTCAACTCTGTTGAAACTGGTGAAGCACTGATTAAAATGGGTCATTCCACTAGAAACCCTAATCACCTGCTTAAGAAGAACTTATCTATGGAATATAAGTTTCTTTCTGATATAGTTGGCAAAGTGTTGTTAGGGAAAACAACAGGACATGATTATATTAATAGGCACCAATTTATGTTGATGGTGAACATAATGGAAAAGAAGAAAGTGAATTGGGGATCAATCTTCTTTGGATTGATTAAGAAGAAGATTTCAAAGGACAATGTCTGCTTTGGAAGGATCTTAGGAATTGTTTTGCAGGAAAGACACCAAGACCTTATGGTCTCTCCCAAGGTGATAATTAATGCTAGCAAGAAGCTGACCTCAACTCTCTTTGCTAAATGGGACAGGGTATTTATCAAGAAGAACACAGGAGCAGTTACAAAGAAGAAAACTTCTGAAGGCACAAGGACTGACCCAGTCACTCCCTCACCCCTTCTAGAAGCCTCTTCTCCTCCTCCTATTGTTTCCTCTTCTCCTCTCCCATCTCCACCTCAAAATATTTCCCCTGCACAATCTCCACCTCCAAATTCTCCCACACTCATTGATGACATTCCATCCTCATCTACCCTTCTAAGCACCCATACTTCTCCACCTCCATCTCAAATGCATGATGACTATCATTCACCCATCCATCACTCTTGCCACCATTCATTCTAACATCCCTCAACAACATGCAAATGTTGCAAACATTTTTATACCAACCCCCTTCCATCCACTTCTCAATCACCTTCATCTCAACAACCTGAAATGTTATTTTTACATTTTCAATCTGTTGCAGATCAAATTCTTGACTATATTCTTCCAAAAATTGATCAAATCCTGGATGCAAAACTTGCTCCAGTCTATAACATTCTTTCTACTATTGACTCCACATTGGATGCAAAAATTGCTCCAATTCTTCAAGCAATCTCTGAACTCTCTTCTACAATATCTTCAATTACCTCTTCCATCTCTGTCCCTTCTTCTAGGGGCCTAGATTCAGGTCTCCCTGAAGCTAGGCAGGGGGAGATGCCTTATGAAGAAGTTCTAGAAGGCATAATTTCAGAGGATACAGTTTTTTGTTTCAGATACAGTTTTTGTTGAAGAGGATGCTGAAGAAACAGTTCAAACTTCTGATGTAGCTATGTATGAAGAAACTCCAGAAGTACCAATCATAGAAAAGATAATTAATATCTATATCCATCCCTCCCTAGATATTATTTCCTTACTGTCTAAGTTCAGTTTTGCCTCCTCAGCTCTGCCAAACATCAAATTCATTCCAGAGCAATTGTCCCCTATACTGCTCCAATTGACAAAACTTTGCTGAAAAAGATTATTAATAGTTTTGCAGTTCAAAGAGCAGTTCCAGCTCTTGTTCCAGTTCCTGTTCAAAGTCTTGCAGATGAATCAGTTAAAATTTCAGAACAAATTATCAATAATTTTGAATTCCCAACTTTTGTCTTTGATGAATCACCAATTCCAGACTTTGATGAAATCTGGAGAGCAGAAGATGAAGCTTATGAAGCTGAAGAGCAAAGAATCAAAGCTCTTAAAATGATCAATGATTTATATGATAATCCAATTCCCTCTTCAGATTCTGATGATGAAGAAAATGACAGTGATTCTGATGATACTCTATCAAGGAAGAGAAAGAAAAGAAGAGCAAAGTCAAAGGTTGTTCCCAAGCCTCCAAATCCTGAGAATGAAGTCCCCTATTATGTTCTTCATAACATTACTCTTGACAAAGATACACCTCATTGGATGAAATTCTCAAGGAATGAGAATAAAAGAAGAAAGAGGATGAGAAAGACTGGTTACTATTCTGACAAGCCTGTCAAATATAACCATCCTCCTCCTCCTCCTCCAGCAGGATCAGCAGGCTCAGCAAGATCTTCTTCTACTTCTCAGAAGCCCAGCTCTCAGCACTCAAGGAAATCTGGTAGTTCCAGTGGATCTCAAGTATCAGGATCAGCCAGTAATCCTCCTTCTAAGAAATCAGCAGTTGCTTCACAAGAAAGTCCAGTCATTGTTTCACCTCAAATATCTTCAGAATACAAACTTCATATTTCTGATGAATCTTTCCACAAGATCAGAAATCCTCAAAGTGATCTTCAAGATCAAGTTGATAATTCAGAATATGTTACTTATCTTCCATATCCTGAAGAGGAAAGATTATTTCAAATGGCAAGACTAAAAGAATCAATTTCTTATGCCAAGATTAACAAAGCAAAATTAGAAGGTAAAGATTTTACAAACATTTCTACCATGTCTGATTATAGAAGGAAAGAACTTGACAAGTACAACTCTAAAGAGTTATTCAATGCTGAAGAATATCTTGAAAAGAACCCAGGAGATTTTGTCCCTCATGTCAAATCTCAAACTATACTGGGAGCTCAAGATCTCTACATAAGAAAGAAGAAGTCTGAAGATCCAAACAGGATAATCATCTTCAAACCTCCATCAGCAAAGAAGTAAAAGAGGTTAAGACTTATTTATTTTTGTTGCTGTTAAACATTTTGATTGTAATGAACTCAGAGCACTAGTTTTATTCAATCTGCTGAAATGAATTTTTCATTCTGTCAGATACATATATTTTATGCTCTGTTGTTTATGTTTTCTATTGTATTTATTTGATTAATTGTCAAATAGTATCCTAACCCAAATAGGGGGAGATTGTTGGAACAACCCTATTACTGTTTTGGGCTAGGATCACTATGTTTTAACTAAGGATCAAGTTGACCCCACTGTATAGCTTTAGGGTCAAGTATTTAGGCCGATTGATTACCTAGAACTTAAGGAATATTTAAGTTCCCAGCATTCGACAAATGGCGAGTGGCGTTCGACGAATGACTAGCTTCGTTCGACAAATTCTTCTCAGCAGACTGAAGAATTATAGCCAGTTCCAGCGCTCGACATTCTCTGAGCAGCGTTCGACAAATGGCAACCAGTGTTCGATGAATTCCAGCCAGAGCTCGACAAATTTTATATGAAAGCTCAGTTCAACAGATACAAGTCCAGATCATCTATATCAGTTATTTTGTCAACTCTCTGAACACAGATCGACGACATTAACGGATCTATTCAAGTTCTTTTGGACGTATTCAGTCAGCTTAGTAAGGATATCTTATTCATTTATTATATTCTTTTATTCCTTCTATTCCAAGACAAGAATAGCCGTTGACATTTAATGCTACGACATCTTTCACATCAAAGGAATCAAAAAGGACCTACCAAAATCGTTTTGGTGGCTGTTACAGTTCCAAGAAGGATTTAAGTCAGAATAATATATTCCTTAAAGACAGATGATTTGAATTTCAAATTAGAAATCCATCACAGAAGAAAATATATACAAAAAAACAGTCATATACTCCCCGAGACAGACATCTTATACAGTTATTCAAAAGAGGTTCTCAGATATACAGTTCTGTAGAACAACAAGAATACAGAAGGATTAGAGAAAGAAGAAGAAGAAGAAGAAGAATATACACACAGAGAACACATACTTTCAGTCTTCTTCTTCCTAAAAGTAGCATCTTCATCTCTCTGAGAACAACATTCATTCTCTCAGATCTACTGCAAGTTCAAATCTTCCAAAGAGCAACAACAATCTGAAGATTTACTTCTTCCAGATTAATCTGCTACAGAAGAGTTCTGTTTTAGAGAAAGCTTCATCCTCAAGCTGTCAACAACTTCAAACAGACAGGGGGAGCTTTCATCCTCAACACCTTTTGTCTTCTCTCAGAAATATTGACAGAGAAGAACACTCTAAACCTTCTTACCTTATCTTTTACAAGGTTAATTCTCCCTCCAAAAGTTTACACAGTGGTGGCAAGACACCTTATCAAAAAATCCTTGTGTGGTTTTTAAGCACCTTATCAAAAGCTTATTGGTGTGTGGACACCTTATCAAAAACCCCTGGTCTTGAGCACCTTATCAAAAGCTCTGTGGTTTGTGGACACCTTATCAAAAACTCCTAGTGGATATCCTACCAGCTGTGGTAGAAGAGTAGACGTACCCAGATTTATTGGGGAACTACTATAAATTTTCCTTGTGTCCCATGTGCTTGTGATTTTCTGTATTGTTTCTGTGCTGTGTGTTTTTCTTTATTCAAATTACATATCACACTTTGCATTACACATATATATATATACATCAGTAATTTAACTCCGCTTTAAAAACTAATAAAATTTTTAATACTCTATTCACCCCCCTCTAGAGTAAGTTAAGATCTAACCTCAACTTTCAATATATACGAGTGACAGGCACGGTCCTCCGGCCCGATCCAATGCGACATTTGTCGTGGGGGGAGACATTTGTCGTTGGGGGCAACCTTTGTCGTGGTGGGCGACATTTGTCGTGGGAGGCGTCATTTGTCGTGGGAGGCGTCATTTGTCATGGGGGGCGTCATTTGTCGTGGGAGATGTCATTTGTCGTGGGCCGCTACATTGATCGTGGGCGACGACATTGGTTGTGAGCGACGACATTGGTAGTGGGCGACATTGGTCGTGGGCCAGAGAACAAAGAAGCATCTTGGAGTAGGAAATACCGGGTGCAGGGACGGAGCCTTCTGACCGGTCGTCTTCCTCACGGGAAGAGGGGAAGCGGGCGATGGGTGCGAGTCCTTCCGGACTGATTTCTCTCGCACGGAGAGGGCAAGACGGCTAGGGCAACAGTGAAAATCTTTAATCATCAAAAACTGAGCACACCAAAAATAACTCCCACCTCTTATACTATGAGGGGAAGACCACGGCTATTAGCACACCTGCTAATAGCACACCACATAATAGGTTCAAAATCAAATACAATAGAAAATACAACTAGCATTCAGCATGAAAGAAAATTAATTAGACGGTTCGAGGCTTCCAAAGTGGGTCGGTCTTCTCAAGCCACGCGATTCCGGCCTTGCCGGGGGTTGCATCCGTTGCGGGTGCGTCGGCTACGATACGTCCTTCATCATTCGCCCCCTCTTGGGAAGCACTCGAACTCGAGTGCTCAGGGTAAAGCGGGATGTCCGGGTAGAAAGGGGACAAATCGCTCACGTTGAAGGTCTTGGAGATGTTGAGGCTCGGCAGAAGCTCGACTATATATGCATTGTCGTTGATCTTGCGGGAGATGGGGAAAGGGCCGTACTTCTTCGGCATGAGCTTGTGGTGATGTCCCGTAGGAAGCCGCTCCTTGCGGAGGAAGACCATGAACATATCTCCCTCCTTAAAAATTTGTTCACGACGGTGCTTGTCCGCCATAGCCTTGTATTTGGCGTTGGACTCAAGTAGCTTGAGCCGATTGTCGGCTTGGATGTCGCAGGTCTCTTCCGCCAGCTGTGTTGCTGAAGGAGGTGCCGCTGGTAGGCGGGATAAATCGTGCGCATGCCGAGGGGCTTTGGTGTAAATAATGGAGAACGGTGAGCGACCAGTAGAGCTTTGCACGACATTGTTATAGGCAAATTCAGCTTGTGCGAGGGCGTGGTCCCACTAATTCGGGCGATCTTGGCAAATGCAATGAACGAGGTTCCCCAAAGTCTTGTTAACGAGTTCGGTTTGGCTGTCCGTTTGAGGACGGGCGGAGCTACTAAACTGGAGGGAGGTGTTAAACATCTTCCATAACATCGTCCAAAAGTGGCCAAGAAACTTGGGGTCGCGGTCGGATGTGATAGTGGCTGGTACGCCATGCAAATGATCCACATCTCAGAAGAAAAGACGCGCAATGTGAGACGCATCAGATGTCTTGCGGCAAGGAAGAAAATGCGCCATCTTGGAGAAGCGATCCACCACGACAAACACCGAATCAACCCCACGTTGCGTGCGCGGGAGGCCCAAGACGAAATCCATTGAGATCCTCCCAAACGCCAGAGGGTGCCGAGAGGGTGTATAGAGCCCAGTGTTGTGTGCATGGCCCTTGTACTGTTGGCACACATAACACTTCCGAACGAAATTCCCCACGTCCTTTGCAACTGTGGCCAGAAATAGCGCTCTTGGAGGCTGGCAAGTGTCTTGTCTCGGCCCAGGTGGCCACTCAGTCCGCCCCCATGCAAATTATGAATGAGCTTCTCCCGCAAGGAGGTGCGGGGAATGCATAGCCGGTTGTCCTTAAGCAAGAACCCATCGAGAATAGGAAACCACCATGTGAGCCGCCCAACGAGCAGGCGCGCCAAACCTCTTGGAAATCTGTGTCGTCGGCATACAAATCGGCGAGGGTATCAAAGCCGATGATTTCGTGATGCATAGTTGCTATCAAACAGCTCCGCCGGCTAAGTGCGTCGGCGACCACATTTGAAGTCCCGGTTTCTGATGAATAATATATGGAAATCGTTGAAGATACGTGGTCCAACGAAGGTGCATTCCGCCCATGCGCTTCTGACTGTTGATAAACTTGAGAGCTTGATGGTCCGTGTACAAGATGAACTCCTTGTGCAGCAAATAGTGCTCCCAATGCTTGAGGGCCCGGACGACGACATAGAATTCTTGATCATAAATGGCCCATTTCCGCCTGACATCACTTAGCTTCTCGCTGAAGAACGCAACCAACTGCTTGTCTTGGGAGAGAACTGCTCCTATACCAATGCCATTGGCATCACTCTGCACTTCGAAGAGCTTATCAAAGCTGGGAAGCACCAAAACTTGGGCCGAGCTAAGCTTATGTTTGATCAAGTCGAAGGAGCGACTGGCTTCTTTCCCCCGTAAGAACCACCCCTTCTTCAAACAATCGGTCATTGGTGCTGATATGGTGCTAAAATCACGTATGAACCATCGGTAGAATGTGGCTAGGTCGTGGAACGACCGCAACTCCGAGAGTGTCGTTGGGGCCGGCCAATCTCGGATCGCTTGGATCTTCTCATCATCAACTCGGATGCCATCCACCCCCACAATAAAGCCCAAAAAATTCAGCCGCGGAGCGAGGAAGGTACACTTTTTGAGATGAATGAACAGTTGGTGCTCCGCCAACACTCCCAACACAGCACGAAGATGTGATAGATGATCCGCTCTGCTCTTGTTAAAGATCAGGATGTCATCAAAGTAGACGACGACATACTTCCCCAGAAATGGTCTCAGTACCCATGTCATGAGGCGCATAAACGTACTTGGAGCGTTAGCTAATCCAAAAGGCATTACCTTCCACTCGAAGAGACCGTCCGGCGTTTTGAAAGCCGTCTTCCACTCAGCACCCGGATTGATGCGAATTTGGTAGTACCCGCTGCGCAGGTCTATTTTGGAAAAGAACTTGGAACCATCCAGCATGTCCAGCATGTCGTCAAGGCGCGGGATGGGAAAGGAGTACTTGATGGTGATCCGGTTGATTGCGCGACTGATGATTAAAATTTATTTGAGAGCATCGCAAAAGCTTTCCGGGGTGCGGGTAGAATTCGGTGGGCGCGTTCGAGGCGTCTCGTGAGTACTCCTACTTCGAGGAACTAACCATTATCCTACCTATCGAGATGATAGAAGTAATAGTCTTTCCTTCTTTCGGAATATCGACGACCACGCCGCGGCGGCGGCGCCGAATTCAATTAAAATATTTATATGGAAATGGAGTGTTTTTGCGAAGTTTTCGTATCGTTATTATCCAAACTAATCATTCGAAAAGGCAAGTATACCTTATCGCGTATAGTATAGGATAATTTTTTAGAAAATTATCAAGGTCGTATTTTTCCAAGGTCGTGTCGATTATTGTTACTTTAGAAATACACTATTATTTTATCGAAAAGGCCGATTGATTTTTACGTTTGCAATAATTTAGAAAGCAAAAATGATGATAATCGCGGGCTTGGTGTGCATGTAGCAAAAACCAAGAAAAGCGAAAAGAAAAGATCACACTAAATGAAAAACTCACGCACTCTACGGAAATTTAAATGACTTAATTGAAATAAAGCAGAAAAGCTATCTCATATACGCACGCACTCTACGGAAATTAAAGAAAGCATTAAAGCTAAGCTATGAAAGCTTTAAAATCTAATTATGAAAGCATTAAAATCTAAGTTATGAAAGCATTAAAATTAAAGCATTAAATCTAAATTATGAAAGCAATAAAATTAATCTCATACACACACACACACTTTCATAAATAAATAAAAAAAACTAAAATAAAAACAAAAACATTAAAATTTATACTCATACACTCACACACTCAACAATAAGAAAATAAAAACAAGAAAAATAAGAAAAACACCAAGAACAACAAGAATAAGTAGAACAAAAACAAAAAATATATATATATATATATATATTCATATTACAACTTTTTGAAGAAAGTCTAAACTTGGGGAGCTCAAACAAGAGCAAGGAAATACACAAAATAAAACTCACAAACACTCACAAAATAAAACTCACGGGAACACTCAAGAAAAAGAAAACTTACTTAGGTTCTAAAATATATGAACCCTTAAAAACAAGAAAAGCCCCTCATATTTATAGACAAAAAGAGGGCTTGCAAATAGTAGTAAAAAAGGAGCTGGCAAGGCAGCTGGCTGGAAGACTTGAGAGGTTGGCAAGTTTGAGCTTGAGAGCTGGTGGGGTGCGAATAGCAGCTGGAAGCTTGCGGGTTCTGGATTGAGATTCGTCGAGCGCAGGGAATATTCGTCGAACTGGGTTGGGCGCTGAAATTCGTCGAATGCAGAGAGTTCGTTGAACGCCTGGACTGAGAGGGAATCGTCGAACGCAGAGAGTTCGTCGAACGGCAGGCTTGTCTCAGCGGTTCGGGCTAAGTCTCAGCGGGCAGAACTGTTCGTCGAACGCAGAGAGTTCGTCGAACGCCTGCAGAGAAAGATATTTATATGTTTATATAATATAGTGTGTATATATATATATATTATAATTATGAGATCGTCGAGCGCCTGATGCCGATCGTCGAACGCAGAGCGCTGAGCGCTGAGCGTTCGTTGAACGCAGAGCGCTGAGCGTTCGTCGAATGCAGAGCGCTGAGCATTCGTCGAACGCAGGACAACGTTCGACGAATTCCAGCAGCCATATATATATATATATATTATTTATATGTATTATTAATACTATATATATATACTATTATTATTTATATTTTATAAATTATACATATGTATGCATATATATATGTATTATATTTATATTATATACATTATTATTACTATATTATTATACTATACTATACTATTATATATATATGTATTATTATTTTTAAAAAATCATATTTACATATAAATATATCATTATTTATTATTTATTATACTTATTATATTTACATATATTTACAAATTGTTTCATACTTAAATAACTCCTTTTTTTAAATAGATATATATTTATAAACATAAGATAAAACAAGTTATTTATTGAATAATTTATATGAAATATGTACAATATTACCCAAAATTATGCTAAAAATTATACTAAAAATATGTATAATTTACTCTTCATCAAATACCCCTATACTTAAAGCTGTTGCTATTCTAGAGCAAAAGTAAGAGATACTTATAAGACACTAATAGAATTTTTAATTTACCAAAATTTTATTTAATCGAAAGTAAGCTTGAAATAAATTTAGGAGATTAAAAGAGGTATGTCCTACATCGTGATGATGATTTAAAAAGAGCGAAAAAGTTTTAGCCAACAAGACTTCTAAAGTTAGCTAAGTAGCGACCTAAATAATTGTAATAATTAGCACTATGATTAGAATAGAATTATAAGAACTTTAACTTTTTAATGAAATTTTTTAGAATAATTAAAACTAACTAATTATGCTCTCTCAATTTTTTCATTTATATCTAGTTTTCAATTTGATTGGCTGGGGGTAGGGGAGCTTGGTAGGAGAAGAGACTTTGATTTGGGGGTGATGGATTTTATCCTCTAACCCTACTCAATTTTTTTGCTTTTGATTAGGAAATGAAAGTTTTATTCCCAATGTGAACATTTTCAAGCTTTAAAAAGAACCCAATGAATATGTTTAGGGAACGAAAATCTTATTCCCATGCCATATAATCTTTTAATAAAATTGGGTGCCTATGTTTACGGAATGAAATCTTATTCCCATTGACATAAGATCTTTTAAAATACCAAGAAAGGGGATGTAAGGGGTTTAGAAATTTCTAGATTTTATAAATTAAGAAAATTTTGAGAGCAAGTTTTAGTAGGTTTAAAACATTCCTAATGTTTCACAAGTTTGGAGTAGGAATAATTAAAGTCTAAAGATTGTCTGCCAAAATAATACAACAAGAAGCTATTTAGGGTAAAGTTGAAGTAGTGCTAAAAAATTTGTTCTCAAATAACACAATATATTATTTACAACTAAAATTCCATGAATCTAAATTTCACAAACCATGATACGAATAAAGGTTTTGGTAAATAAAAAATAATGAAAATGCTTATGAATAAACTCAAACTAATTTTGAGAAATACAAAGCTAAGTAGGGGTTTTTATTATATTTTTGGGATTTATCATTTTGTTTTGTTTTGTTTTTTGTTTTCTTTTTTTTGGATTTTCTAAGTTATTTTAGATATGAAACAAAGTATATTACTAATTAGTATTTTTTTTTGGGGGGGGGGGGGGTTAAAATTTTTTTTTATTTTTCTATATTATTAAATTTTTTTTTGAAATAATTATGTACAAAATAACTAGATTTTGGGTTTAAAATTTTTTAATTTTTTATTTTTGATATTTCTAAGAATAGAGAAATGGGAAAAATACTAATACCCCCATACTTAAATCCCAACATTGTCCTCAATGTTGTATTTTAAGTATGTGGAAGCGAAAATCAAAATGCGAAAGATTCCTCGGGTCATTTTTTTAAATGTTTTTAATTTTTTTTAAAAATGTTATTATATATTTTTTTGGTTTTTTGATTTTTGGATGAAAGTATAAATAAGAGGAAGAAAAAGAAAGAGATTTTTTTTTTTGGATTTTGGGGTTTTAGATTTTTTTTTTTTTGGATTTTCTAAGTTTTTGTAAGTGTATAAAAGAAATTATATTATTATGAACAAAAAAAACTAAGTATTCAGCTCATCAAATTTTTTTAAGTTATTTATTTTGTTAATTTTTTGGATTTTGTGTTTTTAGAATTTTTTTGGGTTTTTCTTTAAATAAGGAAAAACACAAAGAAGAGAAAAGAAATACAAGATAAAAAAAATTGTGTGTTTTTTTAAGTTATTTATTTGCAATATAAATTTTTTTTTTTTAGTATTTTTTTGGTTTTTGGATTTTTACTTAAGCCTGGGTAATGGATTAGATTTAAGCGGCCATTTTCGAGGAGTCCCGCGAGTAATTCTACTTTAAGGAACTAACCATTATCCTACCTATCGAGATGATAGAAGTAATAGTTTTTCCTTCTTTCGACTTATCGGGAGAAGCTCCCGGGCGACGCTGCCTAAATCTTTTTTAGATAAAAAAGAATTATTGTTGTTTTTTTAAAAGTTTTTTTATTTATTTACAAAGTAAGTTTTTATTATATTTTTGTGTTTTTTTATTAAATAAACTATATCATTATGTTCAAAAATAAGGTAATTTTTTCTTTCATTTTAAGATTTTACGATTTTTTTGGATTTTAAAGTTTTTTTTTTTAATTATGAAAATGTTATTTACAAAATAAGGTAAATTTTTTTCATTTTAGGGGTTTTAATATTTTTTGGATTTTGTAAAAAAAAAAATTTTGTTATGAAAAAGGTATATACAAAATAGGATAGAAATATTTTTGTAATTTTAGGAGTTTTTGAATTTTTTTAGATTTTATAGAATTTTTTTTGAAGAATAAACAAAAATAATGATAAAATTAATAGCGATTTCTTTTCGAAATAACGACACTTCTCCCCGGCAACGGCGCTAAATACTTGATGATTAAAATTTATTTGAGAGCACCGCAAAAGCTTTCCGGGGTGCGGGTAGAATTCGGCGGGCGCGTTCGATGCGTCTCGCGAGCACTCCTACTTCGAGGAACTAACCATTATCCTACCTATCGAGATGATAGAAGTAATAGTCTTTCCTTCTTTCGGAATATCGACGACCACGCCGCGGCGGCTGGCGCCTATTTCAATTAAAATATTTATTATGAAATGGAGAGTTTTTGCGAAGTTTTCGTATCGTTATTATCCAAACTAATCATTCGAAAAGGCAAGTATACCTTATCGTGTATAATATAGGATAATTTTTTAGAAAATTATCAAGGTCGTATTTTTCCAAGGTCGTGTCGATTATTGTTACTTTAGAAATACGCTATTATTTTATCGAAAAGATCGATTGATTTTTACGTTTGCAATAATTTAGAGAAAAAATGACGATAATCGCGGGCTTGGTGTGCATGTAGCAAAAACCAAGAAAAGCGATAGAAAAGAAAATAACACACTAATTGAAAAACTCACGCACTCTACGGAAATTTAAATGACTTAATTGAAATAAAGCAGAAAAGCTATCTCATATACGAAAATTAAAGAAAGCATTAAAGCTAAGCTATGAAAGCTTTAAAATCTAATTATGAAAGCATTAAAATCTAAGTTATGAAAGCATTAAAATTAAAGCATTAAATCTAAATTATGAAAGCAATAAAATTAATCACATACACACACACACACACACACTTTCATAAATAAATAAATAAAAACTAAAATTAAAACAAAAACATTAAAATTTACACTCATACACTCACACACTCAACAATAAGAAAAGAAAAATAAGAAAAATAAGAAGAACACCATGAACAAGTAGAACAAAAACTATATATATAAATATTCATATTACAACTTTTTGAAGAAAGTCTAAACTTGGAGAGCTCAAACAAGAGCAAGGAAATACACAAAATAAAAGTCACAAACACGCACAAAATAAAACTCACGGGAACACTCAAGAAAAAAGAAAACTTACTTAGGTTCTAAAATATATGAACCCTTAAAAACAAGAAAAGCCCCTCATATTTATAGACAAAAAGAGGGCTGCAAATAGTAGTAAAAAAGGAGCTCGCAAGGCAGCTGGCTGGAAGACTTGAGAGGTTGGCAAGTTTGACTTGAGAGCTGGTGGGGTGCGAATAGCAGCTGGAAGCTAGCGGGTTCTGGATTGAGATTCGTCGAGCGCAGGGAAGATTCGTCGAACTGGGTTGGGCGCGAAATTCGTCGAAAGCAGAGAGTTCGTCGAACGCCTGGACTGAGAGGGAATCGTCGAACGCAGAGAGTTTGTCGAACGGCAGGCTTGTCTTAGCGGTTCGGGCTGAGTCTCAGCGGGCAGAACTGTTCGTCGAACGCAGAGAATTCGTCGAACGGTTGCAGAAAAGATATTTATATGTTTATATAATATAGTATATATATAAATTTTAATTATGAGATCGTTGAGCGCCTGGCGCCGATCGTCGAGCGCCTGGCGCCGATCGTCGAACGCAGAGCGCTGAGCGTTCGTCGAACGCAGGACAGCTTTCGACGAATTCCAGCAGCCATATATATATTTATTTATATGTATTATTAATACTATATATACTATTATTATTTATATTTTATAAATTACATATATATATGCATATATATATGTATTATATTTATATTATATACATTATTATTACTATATTATTATTATACTATACTACTATATTATATATATATATTATTTTAAAAAAAATCATATTTACATATAAATATATCATTATTTATTATTTATTATACTTATTATATTTACATATATTTACAAATTGTTTCATATTTAAATAACTCCTTTTTTTTAAATAGTTATATATTTATAAACATAAGATAAAACAAGTTATTTATTGAATAATTTATATGAAATATGTACAATATTACCCAAAATTATGCTAAAAATTATACTAAAAATATGTATAATTTACTATTCATCAGCGACTGTCGACCCACATCCTCCACGAACCGTCCTTCTTGGGCACGAGGAGGGACGGGACCCCGCAGGGGCTGAGGCTCTCGGAGATGAACCCCTTCTTCAACAACTCTTCCACCTTCTCACGCAGGATGTCATGCTCTTTGGGGCTCATGCGGCAGTGAGGCAAGTTCGGAAGGCTAGCTCCCGGAATGAGGTCGATCTGGTGCTATATATCCGGAAGAGGAGGGGGATGGTCGGGTAAGTCCTCTATCGTGATGGCTCTGAATTCGTGCAGCATTGCTCGCACGTCCGGGGGTGCGGCTTCCACCTCCTGCTCGCTAGTGGCGTACAAGCCATAGGAGGCGAGGGCCACCACCTCTTTGGCCTCCGCAACATCTCTCTCGAACAGAGAGGGGTCTTCATGCATCACCAACAGACTGCGCCCCTTATCCGAAGGCGGACCGGCTTTGGGTTTCCCTCCGACCCGAGCAATAATGTGGATCTTCTTGCCCGCCCAAGTGAAGGAGTATACATTCTCACGGCCCTTATAAAAAACATCCATGTCATACTGCCACGACCGCCCTAAGAGCAGGTGGCTCGCGTCCATCTCCACGACGTCGCACCAAACGTCGTCCTGGTAGTGCTTTCCAATGGCAATGGGAACGTGAGAGCGGTGGGTAACCCGCACTGAGGGGCCGTGCTGGATCCAACCGATGGAATAGGGGTGCGGGTGAGGCTCAGTCGGTAGCTGCAAGTAGGAAACCATCCGGCTTGCAACAAAATTCTCGCAACTGCCATTGTCAATTAAGACATCACAGATCTTCCCCTTGATGTTGTAGTAGCTCCGAAAAAATTGCTACGAAGGACATGTTCATCTAGCCGCGGTGTAAGAAGTAGACGATGAACCACGTGAAAGTGCACAGTTAACCTCACTAGAATTCTCTAGAGGGGGTGAATAGAGATTAAATAAATATTTTGTGCAATGTTAATATATATATGTGTATGATCACAGATTATAGCTTCCCACACACCAACAAGAATTAAACAAATAAAGTAAGTAAATGCAAGAAAAGAAATCACAGCACAACACAAGAAAATATAGTGGTTCCCCAAACTTTGGGTAGTCCACTCTTCTACCCCCTTGGTAGGAATTCACTATCTTGCACTGAGTCTTTTGATAAGGAGACTCTTAGAACCACCCTGAGTCTTTTGACAAGGAGACTCTTAGAACCAACTGAGTCTTTTGAAAAGGTGACTCTTAGAACCAGTACACTGAATTTTTTGAAGAGAGATTCTAAAAACTCTTTTACAATGTTTAAGTAAAAATAAGAAAGAAGAAAGAAATAAAACAAGAATGAATCTTCTTCCTAGCAAGAAGATTGAAAGCACAAGAAGTGAATTAAATCTTTCTTCTATAGAGAGAAGAAGATTTGTAGCTTTTCTCTCTTATGTGAGAGCTATCAGAATTTGCAGCAGGGTGACTTCAGAAGCAGAGGAAGAAGAATGCTTGAATATTGCTGCAGGACTATTTCTCAATTCTCTCTTTTTCACTTGGGAGCTTTTCCTCTTTTCAAATGTAAAAATGGTGAATCACTTCTTCTATTTCTCTGTCGACCTCCTTAGTTATTTATAGCTCTGTTCATTAAAATAACACTATAGGAGAGTAATCAATTAGCAGGCAGAGTATTAGAAAGAAAGAAATATTTCTATAATAACATTTTCAGTAGAAGGAAAGAATGAATCCCGATTTCAAGTGATATCCAAAATAGAGTTAATCAGATTAACCAAGAATCAAATAGAAGGAAAGAATGATTCAGAACGGCTATAAAATATTAACATTATTCCATACAAATCAGATCTACTGAAAGACGAAAAGAGATCTGGCGCATATTTAGATCTGTCACATAAATCGACGTGCGTCGATTACCATTCGACGCAAGCGTCGAATACATCCTGTCTGGACGTCGAGAGGAGAATAAGGAAGGTGCGTCGACTAGAAATCAGAGTAACGTCGACAACACATACGTCGAAATCTTCCTAAAGTTACTTCGACTCAATCTGAAGGAAACGTCGACTTCATTTCGACGTTGCGTCGAATAGTATTCGACGCATATTTACTTAGCCTTATTTTTCATTCTTAGAATTCTTCTTTAACTTATTTTTAGGTGTTAAGAGAAATCATTTTCCCAACAATCTCCCCCTATTTGTCTTAACCTTATTTAGAGGGAAATTGTACTAGCATATAATTAACCCAGCACAGCATTTGTAAGGATAAGAAATATATTAAATAATCAGAAGAGAAATTAGAATAAGAAAGCATATGATAAGTATTTATCTTTCACAAAAATTTAAACCAGAAACTTCTTTTTTTACATGAAGTTGACAAAAGCAGAATAAAGTTTCCTAGATAAGTTTTCAATAGCATCAAGAATGTAGCCCCTGACTCTATCAGGTCATTCCTAATGATTGTATGCAGTTTTTCCAATAATTTATCACCATCAGGGATTGTGTCATTTATGGAGTAGCCTTTGCTGATGATGATTACTGCCTTTTCATCAATCATCTCAATTGTAATATTTTGAACTTTCTTTTCAGTAGGCTTGATCTCAGGTGGTCCCTTGTTATCAACCTTGGGCCTATATTTTATTTTCTTTTCTGATTGCTGCTTCTCTGGAATGTCAGCCATTTTTCCTTTCCCTTTCCAGGGTGAGGCATGCCACTTGTCTAATTTTATAGGTTTGTTGGGCTTCTTGTAGGGAATGTAAGTATCTTCTGTACACCCTACACACTTCTTGTGTTTTTGACCTTTATCTAGGATGATCCCTGCCTGAGGGTTTTTCTTTTGATAAGCTTCAATATCAAACAACTTCTTTGGAATTCTGATAGAAGATTCAGCAAGAATTTGTTCTTTAGTCATTTCCTTGTTGATCTTTTCCATCCAGGCATTCCTTTTTATCTTCCACTTCTTTCCTAGCTGCTTCATATAAATACAGTTCTCTTTCTCGTATCTCTTCATGCCTCTTTTCCATGTCAGGGTCATGGTACTCCTTCACAGGGCAGTTAGGAGTGATAATAAGCATCTTTTCAAATCTTTTTATTTGCTCACATGCTTTTCTATACTTCCTTTCTTTTGCATACTCTCTCCTTTCTTCTTTGGAGAAGTTTTGCCAGTAGGGAATGGCTTCTCTTTTCCTTTTCATCTGTCCTCCTGAACTTTGCCTAGGTAGGATTTGTTTGGAGAAGCTTGCCACTTGTGGAGGTAGAGGTAGCAGAGGAGGTAGAGAAGAAGGTTGAAGTGGAGGTAGAGGTAGAGGTGGAGATGAAGGAGAGTGAGTTTTCTCTTTGGGTGGAGAGGGAACAATATCAAGAAGAGGAGTCTGTTCTGCAATAGAAGGCAGAATGACTTTAGGTAGAATGATCTCTGCTGAGGGATGATTGTCTCCTCCAAGCTCTTTTGTAGGGATGTCCTTAAGTAGAGGTGTCTTCAGTTTGATGTAACTGGCAGAGAAGCCAGGGGAGTGATGTTGAAGTTCCTCCTCACATAAGGGTGCATCAATCCATATCTGTCCATTCCAATCATCAGAGGTGACTGCTTCTTCCTCCCCCTGGATTTCTGGGTTCTTTACTACAGGAATCTCCCCCTGGTTATATGTATTATCAACTCTGAATGATGAATCCACAGCATGCTCCCCTTCAGTGTTGTAAGAGGAGGATTCACCAAAATGTTTGATGAAGGTGTTGTCAGAGTGATTTGAGAGGAGTGGAGCCTATAATGGAATTGGAGTAATAGTTAGAGAGAATACTTAGAGTTGGAGAGAAGAGAGTTAAACCTGAGCTTTAAGTGAGATCAAAGACCTGGCAAGAGGGGTTTCTGGAGCAACTCTCCCCCTGGTTTATATCTTTCAGGAAGGATGTAAACCTTTATGGCGACAGAGGTTCTTCTCGAAGAAGAGCATGAAGCTCAGGAAGAGAGGCAGATAGGGTGGCCAATTTGGCTTCACAGGTGGTGATCATATTGGCACATTCATTGGAGAAGTTGGTTAGACGTGTCTGGAAGTCGGTGAGAAGATTTTCCAGAGCATCGTTCATCGCTTTGATAAGGGAAGTTTGAACAGGAGTAGGCGCCATTGATGCAGAAAGAGAGAGAGGTGGAAGACAAAGTTTTGGCGGGTTCAAAAAGGTATATGTTATGAAATAAGAAGTATTATTTAAAGAAGATGAAACGTCGAGAAAGGAAACATAAATCAAGGTAATCCAATCGTCAGAAGAGGAAGTAAGGATTTGATTCTAATTTTAACCTGAAGTCGTCGTTATGTCGAATGGATGTCGACGTTTGTGTCGATATAGAGTCGGAGCTCCGTGGAGATTGGCCAGCCTGGAGATCTATCGACGTGATCATAGTAATGCATCGATATGAATTCGACGGTGCGTCGATAAAAGATCGACGTAACTTTGTCTGATGGAAATTGGTGTCAGCGTCGAGTTTGTCTCGACGGAGCGTCGATATGTATTCGACGCATCTGCAAGAAGATTTTTTTGATTGTCTGATTCCTTTAGAGTTCCCTAACAATGGTGTTTACAAACTTCCATCAAGCATTCCTAAGGTGTTTATGAAGTAGTTGTGCTTGGTTTCATCCAAGGGTTTTGTAAAAATGTCTGCTCTTTGACTTTCTGTGGGTATATATTCTAAGGTTATCTTACCTTTTTCAACATTATCTCTAAGGAAGTGATGTCTGATCTCTATGTGTTTGGTTCTACTATGAAGGACTGGGTTAGATGCTATAGATATATCACTAGAGCTATCACAATAAATCTTAGAGTTATTGACTTCCAGTTTGTAGTCAAGAAGCTGATTTTGCATCCACAAGATTTGTGAACAACAGCTCCAGCAGCTATATATTCAGCCTCTGCTGTTGAGGTTGAGACTGAGGTTTGTTTCTTACTAAACCATGAGATTAATCTGTCACCTAGGAATTGGCAAGTGCCAGATGTGCTTTTTCTATCAACCCTACATCCAGCATAGTCTGCATCTGAGAAACCTATTAATTCAAAGTTGGTTTCTGCTGAATACCATAGACCTAGTTCAGGAGTTCCCTTTAGGTATCTAAGAATCCTTTTACAGAGGTGAGATGGGATTCCTTTGGTTCAACCTGAAATCTAGCACATATGCAAGTTGCAAACATAATGTCAGGTCTGCTAGCAGTGAGATATAGAAGGGATCTTATGATTGCCCTATATGTCTTTTGATCTATTGATTTTCCCTTGTCATCTTTTTCTATAATGGCATTTGTTGCCATGGGAGTTTTCATAGAGGAGGCTGATTCCATACCAAACTTTTTGATTAGCTCTTTAGTGTACTTTGATTGTGAGATAAAGATTCCTTCACTACTTTGTTTTACTTGTAATCCTAAGAAATATGAGAGTTCTCCCATACTACTTATTTCAAATTTAGATTGCATGAGATTAGCAAATTTTTTATACAGTTTAGGATGTGTTGAGCTAAAGATGATATCATCTACATATATTTGAACAAGAACAAGTTGGTTTTTATGGGTTCTAGTAAAGAGTGTCTTGTCTACTTTTCCTCTTTCAAAGGAATTTTCCAAAAGAAAATTAGAGAGAGTTTCATACCAAGCTCTAGGAGCTTGCTTAAGACCATATAGTGCTTTGTTGAGTTTATAAACAAAGTTAGGAGAGGAGGGATTAACAAAACCTGGTGGTTGCTCCACATATACCTCTTCTTGAAGGTCACCATTCAGAAAAGCACTCTTGACATCCATCTGATATACTTTCATCTTCATGAAAGCTGCATAGGCAAGAAAGAGCCTAATTGCTTCCAGTCTGGCTACTGGAGCAAAGGTTTGATTGTAGTCTATTCCTTCTTCTTTTCTATATCCTTGTGCTACAAGTCTTGCCTTGTTCCTGACAATTACTCCAGTGGAATCTAATTTGTTTCTATATACCCATTTTGTGCCAATCACTGGGTAGTTTCTTGGTCTTTCAACTAAATTCCATACTTTGTTTCTTTCAAATTGGCCTAGTTCTTCTTGCATGGCCATAATCCAGTGAGGATCACAATTTGCTTCCTCAAACTTCTTTGGTTCAACTTGTGATAGGAAGCATTGGAGCACCATCCCAGTGGAGACCTGGTGTCTTGTTCTTACTCCTGTATTGGGGTCTCCAATTACTTGAGTTTGTGGATGATCCTTCAAATTGATCCCTGTTCTGCTTGAACTTGTCAGTTGTTCTTCTTCTTCATTCTCAATGAGATCATTGTTCAATTGTTCTTCCTGAACCATGTTCTCTTGTGGAAATGGGTCTTGAATGCTCTTTTCTGAGGTTTCTTGTTCAGACTCCTCACTTAGTTCCTCTAACTGGTTTTCCTTTCCATTATTTGTGTTCTCTAGAGCTAGTTGCTCAAGCTGGGTTTCTATGCTGTTGTTTTCCTGTGGAAAAGAACTCGTGGGAGTCTCCTCCCCCTTAAGTAGCATGTTAGTTTCATCAAATACAATGTGCATGGATTCTTCAATTTTAAGAGTTCTTCTATTGTAGCACCTATAGGCTTTACTAGATGATGAGTATCCCAGAAATATTCCATCATCAGACTTCTTGTCAAATTTGGCAAGATGATCTTTCCCATTGTTTAGAATAAAGCAAGCACATCCAAAAATTTTAAAATATTTAACAGTGGGTGTTTTATTTTTCAGGAGCTCATATGGAGTCTTTGATTTAGTTTTGTGTATGAGGCTTCTATTTAGAACATAGTTTGCAGTGTTGACTGCTTCAGCCCAAAAGGTTTTTGGTAATCCTGATTCTGCAAGCAGGGTCCTTCCTGATTCTATTAAGGTTCTATTCTTCCTCTCAGCAACTCCATTTTGTTGAGGAGTTCTAGGTGCTGAGAAGATTTGTTTAATACCTTTTTCCTCACAGAAACTACAAATCATCTGATTCTCAAATTCAGTCCCATGATCACTTCTTATAATTGAAACATTCGAGTTGAACTCAGATTGAATCTGTTTTATGAATTTTGAGAGAATTTTATGGGTTTCATATTTAACCCTTAGAAAGAATACCCAGCTAAACCTAGAATAATCATCAACAATAACCAAGGTATAGGATTTTCCACCTAAGCTCTGAGTGGATATGGGACCAAAGAGATCCATGTGTAGTAAGTATAGGGCCCTGGGAGAGTCATCCTTACCAATGGGTTTGAAAGATGATTTGGTCTGTTTTCCTAGTTGGCAAGGTCTGCATGGAGAATCCTTAGAGTACTTACCCTTTGGTAAACCTCTGACTAGGTTATTCTTTGCTAGTTTACTAATGGTTTTGTAGTTTAGATGCCCTAGTCTCCTATGCCATAGTTCATTTTTATCTATGATATTGTTGAATAAGCAAACTTCTGTGGGTGAAGAGCTAAAGTCCACTACATATACTTTTCCTTTTCTAGTTCCATTTAGTACTGTAGCACCAGTCTTGATATCAATAATATGGCAGAATAGTGTGGTGAATTTTACCTCATACCTACCATTTTCACATATCTGACTTATACTTATCAGATTGTGCTTTAGTCCTATGACTACTGCCACATTCTTGAAGGTGACTTTCCCTTCTTTGAAATCTCCAAAGCCCTTGGTTTGGCCACAGCTTGAATCTCCAAAGGTTACTAATGGTCCAAGTCTATCCTCAAAGTTGATTAATAGGTTTTTGCATCCTGTCATGTGCATGGAGCATCCACTGTCCAAGTACCACACCATCCTGGAGATGTGATACATCTGCACATAAAATTTTAAACATTAGTTTGGACCCTGCTAAGCTGGGGTCCCTTCCTCTCATTAGTAAAAGATTTAATAAAAGAATAAGTGGGTCTTTCAGGATATCCTTCCTTCTTATGGGGTACTGGCTTATCATACCAATCTTCTTGGATGATATCACAGAAATAATGTTTATAATAGAAGGACATGGATTGAGAGGCCTGTTTGGAAACGGAAAATTTTCTGTCTGATTTATTGCGTCGATAGGGATTCGACGTAGACTTATGGTTGCGTCGATATGAATTCGACGCTTTCTTCATTCTGAGTCTATTTTCAGTCGAAGCATGAGAGAGGTTGCGTTGAGTAGAAGTCGACGCATTTTGGTGTAAGCGTCGATTAGAACTTGACGCACGTTGGTAAGAATTCGACGCATGTTCAAATTTTTTGTGAGGATATTTTCCTAAGATTCCTTTATCTTTAATGGGATTAGGTTTATTAAAAACAGTGGTTATTTCAGGGCTTTCTTGTGATATTTCTCCTGTTAGATAATTCTCCCTGGTGAAGTGAATTGGATGTTTCCAGGCAGATTTGCTGGATATTTGAGGTTTAGATGCTTCATTAGTATTCTGATTTATCTGTGTAAATCTATTAGTGAGATTCTCAGACATATTTTTGAGCTTCTGACCACTTCCATTTAGAGAGTCTTCAAAGACTTTAGCCTTTGCAAGCTCCTTCCTTAGTGTTAGATTTTTTGAATAGATTTTGTCTAATTCCTCTTCTGAGAGTTCTAGATTGAGCTTATAATTTTTATGATGTGTATTTACCTGTTTGAGATTTTTTAATTCAATTCTTAATTCTTTTACTTCTTTTTCAGATTTGATTAGATCTAAACAGAATTCTTTGAAACTTTGTTTGAAATTAGTAGAAGAGAAATCTATATTATCAAGTATATTTACCATAGATGTATCATCAGGCTTCTCAGTGGCCATCAGACAGGTTTCCTCTTGCTTGACCTCTTGCTGATCATTATCTGATGAGGTACTTCCTTCAGATTCTGAATCACTCCAGGATTAAGCAATGAATCCTTTTTCTTTCTTCTTCTTTAGATCTGTTCTTTTTAGATCCTTCTTATTGTTGATCTCTTTAGGACATTCAGGTGCAATGTGTCCAGTTTTCCTGCAAGAGTAGCATATAATCTCTTTAGTAGGTGTTTTATTATACCTGGTTTTTGAGTCTCTTCCTCTGGATCCTTCTGTTTTGATCCACTTCTTGAACCTTCTGGCCAGTAGACTGATCAGCTCCTCATCACTTGTAGAGGGTTCTCCTTCAACAGCCTTCAAAGCAATACTCTTTTCTTTTGGGAGTGGATGAGCCTTTTCTTTCTCTTCTTTATCAGCCCTTGTTTTCAACAGTTGTTCATAGGATTTTAATTTACCCAACAGGACATCTGTTGAGATTTCTTTTTGACTTATGGAGTCTTTGATTGGCCAGATTCTTGAATCCCAAGAGCTAGGGAAGCAAGTCAGCAATTTGTCATTTATCTCAGTAAGAGATATGTCCTTCTCAAGTGTTATCAATTCATTGACTATGAGGCTGAATCTTGAATACATGTCAGCAACACTTTCACTTTCTTTCTTTTGGAAGTTTTCATATTGGGAGATGAGTAGTGCCTTTCTGTCTGTTTTCTCATCAGCACTTCCCTCAACCATTTTGGTGAGAGCTTCCCATACTTCCTTAGCTGACTCACACTCAGCAATCTTTTGGAAGATTTCATCTGAGAGAGTTGAAACAAGGATATTCATAGCCTTGGCATCATATGCTTGGGCTTTCTTTTCCTTTTCTGTCCATTCAGCCTTTGGAGCAAGTGTTTCAGTTGCTTTTCCACTTGAATCCTTTTTGAATGGCTTGGGGGGACCTGCATGACAACATTAAATAATTCATCATCAATAGAGTTTAAATAGATTCTAATTCTTGTTTTCCAAAGTGCAAACTTTTCAAGGTTGCAAATTGGTGGTCTGGTGGAAGCATAATCTTTGATTTGTGCCATGAAAAGAATTTTAAAAAATATATATATAAAAACAAGAGGTAGGATCTTTTTGATCAAGCAGTTAACCTTTTTAGATCAACCTAGCTCTGATACCAATTGAAAGTGCACAGTTAACCTCACTAGAATTCTCTAGAGGGGGGGGGGGGGGGGTGAATAGAGATTAAAAAATATTTTGTGCAATGTTAATATATATATATGTGTATGATCATAGATTATAGCTTCCCACACACCAACAAGAAATAAACAAATAAAGAAAGTAAATGCAAGAAAAGAAATCATAGCACAACACAAGAAAATATAGTGGTTCCCCAAACTTTGGGTAGTCCACTCTTCTACCCCCTTGGTAGGAATTCACTATCTTGCACTGAGTCTTTTGATAAGGAGACTCTTAGAACCACCCTGAGTCTTTTGACAAGGAGACTCTTAGAACCAACTGAGTCTTTTGAAAAGGAGACTCTTAGAACCAGTACACTGAATTTTTTGAAGAGAGATTCTAAAAACTCTTTTACAATGTTTAAGTAAAAATAAGAAAGAAGAAAGAAATAAGAACAAGAATGAATCTTCTTTCTAGCAAGAAGATTGGAAGCACAAGAAGTGAATTAAATCTTTCTTCTATAGAGAGAAGAAGATTTGTAGCTTTTCTCTCTTATGTGGGAGCTATCAGAATTTGCAGCAGGGTGACTTCAGAAGCAGAGGAAGAAGAATGCTTGAATATTGCTGCAGGACTATTTCTCAATTCTCTCTTTTTCACTTGGGAGCTTTTCCTCTTTTCAAATATAAAAATGGTGAATCACTTCTTCTATTTCTCTGCCGACCTCCTTGGATATTTATAGCTCTGTTCATTAAGATAACACTATAGGAGAGTAATCAATTAGCAGGCAGAGTATTAGAAAGAAAGAAATATTTCCATAATAACATTTTCAGTAGAAGGAAAGAATGAATCCCGATTTCAAATGATATCCAAAATAGAGTTAATCAGATTAGCCAAGAATCAAATAGAAGGAAAGAATGATTCAGAACAGCTATAAAATATTAACATTATTCCATACAAATCAGATCTACTGAAAGAAGGAAAGAGATCTGGCACATATTTAGATCTGTCACATAAATCGACGTGCGTCGATTACCATTCGACGCAAGCGTCGAATACATCCTGTCTGGACGTCGAGAGGAGAATAAGGAAGGTGCGTCGACAAAGGTGCGTCGACTAGAAATCAGAGTAACGTCGACAACACATACGTCGAAATCTTCCTAAAGTTACTTCGACTCAATCTGAAGGAAACGTCGACTTCATTTCGACGTTGCGTCGAATAGTATTCGACGCATATTTACTTAGCCTTATTTTTCATTCTTAGAATTCTTCTTTAACTTATTTTTAGGGGTTAAGAGAAATCATTTTCCCAACACCACGCACACGGTGAAGTCGCCCTCCTCGTCATACCCATCAACGACCTCATCGGCCTCCTCTAAGTCGTCCTCCCTCTCCTCGTTCGGTGCTACAGCGTGGACGGGTTGGCGAAGTAGGGGGCAACGGGAGGCGAAATGACCAGGTTGCTGGCATTTGAAATATGTGCCAGATGATGCGCGGTCAGGTGCCCGACCCTTTGGTGCGGAAGAGGAGGCCGGCACCCGGCCTACAGTCCCCTTGCCGGTAGTGTCCCGGCTGCTAGAACCCAAAAGATCAGTCCACGGGCGGCGAGAGGCCGCGCGGTGTTGTGGCACTAATGTCTTCTCCATTTGCTCCGCCTTGAGGGCCATGTTGTAAGCCTCATCCACCCTACGCAAAACATGTAATCCAATCTTCTCCCGTAGGGAGGGATGTAGCCCATGTAGGAAACGAGTAACACGTTGGCCATTCGTCTCGGTTAGGCTGTTGCAGTCCGCAAGTCGGCTTATCTCTGCCAGGTACTCTATCACCGTACGAGTTCCTTGCGAACAACTCTGGTAGAACTGAAACAAGTGCTGGTCGTAGTCGGGTGAGAGGAACCTATTCTGCAACAACTTCTTCATCTTCAACCATGTGCGAATGGGGGCCTTGCCTTGGCGGTTGCGGTTGAGTTGAAGTTATTCCCACCAAACCACTGATGGCGCAAATCTTAGCACACCGCTATAGGCGGTAGTAAGACTGCGGCACGAAACGGCAGTGTACCGATCGTTCAAGTAATATAAAACGAGGAGTAATCCCCGAGTATCGAATCTCTCAAGGAACATAGTAAGGTGGAGTTAACGTTCGAGGAAGGACTTGAGATCGAAGTCCAGCGATAGGTGGAGTGCGGACGAAAGGGATTTGGATTGTGAATAATAAAATAAAGTATTACAACTACTCCTATGCAATGCCGCTATGCAAAGCTTCGCTCGGCGGGATGGAAGACTACGTAGGCCTTGAGCGCACTACTTCGTTAGGCGAATGGAATACGGGCCGCGATGCCACGCTTCGGTGGGCGGATGGACGAGTAGGCATACGGATGAGGGTCGCAAGCACCTCGTCGACAAGCACGCCACTAGCAATTGCAAGTGCGGCACACGAACACGAAAGCGGAATGGAAATTAGATGGGGGCGCACCTCATAAACACATATGAATAGTATAATCTCAAATAAATGAAATAGACATTACATAACAAGATTCATTGTGTATATCATCAAAATATAGAAGAGTCTAACTTAAACAATCATCAACATAAAGAAGGAAAAAGAGGGTAAAGGAGTCGACCACATCCGAAGCCTTGCCGAAGATTCACGGTTGGAATCGCAGGGTTGTCAATCCGCGTCCAAGCTCGGCCTTCAACTGCGTCCGAGGTATATGAGGGCTGTCACTTCCTCCCAATGGCTCGTCTTCTTCGTGTCACGATCAAATCTACTCCGATACACGATCTCCTTGCTCGACGTTGGCGATCTTTGGGCTAGAAACCTCTCCTTGGAGCTCAAGGATGATGGATGAGGCCTAGGGGGGCGGAGAACCGGCGGAAGGGGCGAAAACAGCGGACTGGACAGCAGAAATGCAGAGTCTGCGACCTAAATCGCGAGCAGGACAATTTATAGGCGCTGGAATAAACAGTGCGCACGGTCATTGGCGCACGACCAGTGGTCGTGCGCGCTGGAGTTCTGTGATCGTGCGCTTACCTGGGTGGAGCCTGCAAAGTAAGAAATTTATAAAATACTATGTTCGCACGACCAGTCGCGCACGACCGGTGGTCGTGCGCACTATCGTAGGTGGTCGTGCGCACTGGTCGAAACAGAACTCATGAAATTGATGTTAAGTGCACACGAACAGTGGCGCACGACCGGTGGTCGTGCGCACTATCGTAGTTGGTCGTGCGCACTGTCCGAGACAGAACTAAGAAAAAAGGGTTAAGTGCACACGATCAGCGGCGCACGACCAGTGGTCGTGCGCAATCGAACTAGTGATCGTGCGCAGTGTTCCTGTACAGAATTTTACAAGCAACACCTGCACGACTCCTGTTTCTACAGAAATGCTAATCAGACCACTGAAAGTGGCACTCAACAAAACGATAAGGCTATCAAAAGGGAATAAGCATAAAACACACCAAATTAGGCCAAGAAGTGCACCTAGCATAGAAAGACAAATATGAGTTGAAATAGGGCTAAAGTGCAGTGAAATGACTAGAAAACCAGCCTAGATGAGTCCAAATATGTGTATATGATCAGGACTCATCAACCACCGCGTCAGATTTAAGGCGGTAAGCGACCATCTTCACTTGGCGGCGGTCGTCGATCTCGGCCATCTCGAAGAAACGTTCGACTTCCAAAATCCAATCGAGAAAGTCCTTGATGCCCAGGTTGCCATGAAAGTGGGGAATGTCCACGCGCAAGCGGTATCCTGGTTGGTAATGAGGTTGTTGGTCACCCCCGCGATAAGGATTGCCGCCATCGGGAAGGTCCTCATCGGAGCTGGACTCGGAAAGGGATGGGTGGAGGGGCGGTGCAGCCGGAGGCACGCGTCCACGGAGGTATTGCCGCCCTAAGAGACGATCCGCTGGAGCGTTGGCCACGGCGGTACTGGGATAGTACTGCGAGCGGTAGGCTTGTAGTTTAAATATAAGACTAGTGTAGTCCATCAATGAGTACAACAAGTAAAGGAGAGAAAGGGCTTAAGCCCGGTACATTGCCAAGCAAAGTATAAAAACTCTCCCACTCTACATCTA
This sequence comes from Dactylorhiza incarnata, assembly GCA_033032865.1. Classification (NCBI taxonomy): domain Eukaryota; kingdom Viridiplantae; phylum Streptophyta; class Magnoliopsida; order Asparagales; family Orchidaceae; genus Dactylorhiza; species Dactylorhiza incarnata. The sequence goes on along the minus strand of JAWHQI010000087.1, from coordinate 8,914,610 downwards.
TGCGTAAGCTAAACAAACTCTAAACTCTCGAACACTTGTCTTGTAGTAGAAGTAATGTGCGGCATAAGCTCCTCAGGTCCTGTCTCCTCTTCTAGCTGGGGTTCCATCACCTCGGGTACCTACGGTCACAACCGATTGTTAGTCATAAAGACTAAGCTGATTTTGTCCCCGCCTTCCCCCGCGACTCCTAGGCACCGTGTGGGAGGACGAAGCGGAGGAAAAACAAGGGGTAATAGAAACAAGGCAGGTGACAAATGTCTAGACTAGCAGGGTATATAAATACTAAGCAAGTAAAGGTAACAATTCTATACTAACCAGAGTAAGGATGACAACAAATAGTAAAAGACAATGCAATATAAAGAAGCAGGTACAAGAAATAAGAGCAACTACGAAAGTAACCTTAACTTATATGCACACAGAAAAGCACATGGATCTGGCAAGAAGTAAACTCATCGTATAAAAGAGCCCATACGGATTTATATGATGAGATCTCTGTTTGTGCATAATGTTATGCTATGATGTGCAATGCAATGATGCAATGTTTGCATTATTATTTCATACACATGCAACTCACCCACATGACTCTGTACGTACAGACCTTTAGCTCCCACTTTTCGGAGGCAGCTAACCTCTCGGGCACCTCCCGTCGAGGTCAAACGGGGGCAGAGGAGCGGGCGTCTCCTCACCTAGGTGGGTAAGTCACACTACCAGACCTAAGCCCTAACGTACGCTGTGATACCGGTACCCGGTACTCACGAGCTCTTGCGTACTAAACTGAATTGGCCAGGAAGGGTTTAGGGGATCCGTCCCGTCGGACGCGCAGTAAGACAACCTGGCCCCCATAAAACCACTAGCACTGCCGAGTCAACGAACTGCTGTCGGTGTGATGACTAAGACAGAATCGAAGACCCACCACATCTTATACACAAGCAACATGTATTAGCCATTTACTACCGATCCTCCAGCTCGCAATTCTATATCAACATTTATAAAGTAGAGCCTACCGCTCGCCAGACTATACCAGTCTTACATTTAAACTATGAGCCTACAGCTCGCTAAACTACACTAGTCTTATATTTAAACTACGAGCCTACCGCTCGCTAGACTACACAAGTCTTATAATTAAACTACGAGCCTACCGCTCGCTAGGCTACACCATACTTAGATTTAAACTACGAGCCTACCGCTCGCTAGACTACACTAGTCTTATATTTAAACTACGAGCCTACCGCTCGCTAGACTACACTAGTCTTATTTTTAAACTATGAGCCTACCGCTCGCTAGACTACACTAGTCTTATATTTCAACTACGAGCTTACCGCTCGCTACACTACACCAGTCTTATATTTAAACTACAAGTCTACCGCTCGCTAGACTACACTCGTCTTATATTTAAACTACAAGCCTACCGCTCGCAGGACTATCCCAGTACTTCCTTATATCTCGAGCCTACCGCTCGCAGTACTATCCCAGTGCTTCCTTATATATCCCGAGCTTACCACTCGCAGGACTATCCCAGTCCTTCATTATATCTCGAGCTTACCGCTCGCAGGACTATCCCAGTCTTTCCTTATATATCCCGAACTTACCGCTCGCAGGACTATCCTAGTCCTTCCTTATATCTCGAGCCTACCGCTCGCAGGACTATCTCAGTCCTTCCTTATATATCCCGAGCTTACCGCTCGCAGGACTATCCCAGTCCTTCCTTATATCTCGAGCTTACCACTCGCATGACTATCCCAGTCTTTCCTTATATATCCCGAGCTTACCGCTCGCAGGACTATCCCAGTCTGTCCTTATATCTCGAGCTTACCGCTCGCAGGACTATCCCAGTCTTTCCATATATATCCCGAGCTTACCGCTCGCAGGACTATCCCAGTCCTTCCTAATTTCCCGATCTGGTTTAGGATGAAAGATAACTTGTCAAGTTCTCCTACTTAACTAGTCTTGTTTATAATTTAGTTGATCTTAGAAGCTTAGGGTTAGCCTTGGACTTCCGAAGGGTTACCCGGTGAGGGGCTCGCAGCAGTACTAGGAAGAGTGGCGGGCTGACACCCCGAACTTCCTCTTCCCAAGGCACTTAATCTTGTTGGTATCTACCCCATTCTACTTGATCCCCATTTTCCTCTCAAATTACATTAAATCTATAAGATGAGTTAAACTTGGCTCTTAGGAGTGGGGGAGTTCTTTTGAACTCTAACACCACCAATTGTGACCGGGTGCTGACTCTTCCGTCGTCACATTCTAAGATCGAGTTCCCTTCTTGACCAAGCATTCTCAACCTTACTTGGACCCACACTCCTATTCTTCATCATCCTTAATCCAGGGTTTGCCTTAGATATTTCTCGACTTCTCCCTTGAGTATTTACCTTAAGATGGCTCACCCGGCTAAGCGTAGTTTACTTCCATATAATCATTTAACACAGATGAGTCGTCTGTGGGGCCCTTGATGAGGCCTAACCTCCTTTTTATATCATTATAAATTCCTGCACTTATAGCTTTGCTAAACGCACCCCAACCCTTATTTCCCATGATGCCCTTAGAGGTGTTCTTCCAAATAATCTGAGCCTTCATAATAATCAAAGAGTTAATAGTTCTATGTGTGAAGGTCAGTGGTGGTCTAAATCATATAAATCAGTTTTACTATTCGCAGACCAAATGAGATTGAGCTAGATTTGACTCCTATGGTGCAATCTTGATTATATCATATCCAAATGAGTTCCAATTATTACCATAGGTTCACATTTTGTAATGATCTAAGAACCTCAAAGCCTATACTTCATACTCTTCCAAGGAATTCTTAATCATAGTTTCTATTCAGATAGATGGGATAAAAGTAAAGTTTTACGCAATAAGTGATTCTCATCTTCAATCACATCTAAAACCTCAACAAACCCCAAATGGCTATTAGCAACCCAATTTCCTCCTAAGTCACAAACTTAATTTTGAAGTTCAGAGAAATGTCATGCATTTGTGATGAAAATTTAACCAGTGTCCATACATGGCCTAAAGAAGCCCTCACCAAAATTTGGGATCATTAGGAGTTATATAACTCCAAATATTCTATTTATTTAATTTTCTAAGTTTTGAACAAAACTATAGAAAAATTATCTCCAAAAAATCTGATATTTAAACCTAAGCTAGGTATGAGGCACATGCATGCATGTCTAAAATCTCAAGTCCATCAGACTTGACATTAAAAAGTTACACTAGTTCAAAGATCTGGTTTGTATTTTGACCAGCCTCACGAGAATGAGTGTTGTGGTCCCTAGAGTGATCCAAATGATCGGATTTAAATTTCGAATAAAAGTAGACATCAAGGCCTACAATAGCTATCTCAGGCAACCTTTCCTAAAAAGGCCTCTAAGTGCCACAAAACTGAGCGTGAACATTCATGAGAAAGTGTGACAGAAATACATTTAATGAAATGAATATATTTATTTGATCCAGCACAGATCTTAAAGCAGATCTGATGACTCCTGTTCATCTTCCTCCTCCAGCCAATGGCTGTGATTTGCCTGACCTGGAGCTCATATTTTGGCCTCCCTACATCAACCCAAGCACCTACATGACCAATCAATCCCACCACCTCTTTCCTCTCGGCAAGGGCCAATGATGGGTGGTGGTCCGGCGACTTGGGGTGGCCGGAGTGGTGTTTTCCGGCGGGATCTAAAAATCTGAAATCACCATGGATTTCCCAATAGAATGAAGATCAATTGAGCTCGATTCTCTTCCTAATTGATCTAAGAAGCTAGCACGAGGGGAGAGGAGGAGAAACCGGACCTTAATGGAGCTTGACAGCGGCGGCGGCGATGGTTGGCCATGAATCTTCTCCTCTCCGGCGAGCTTGCTCAAAACTTTAAACCTCCACCGTCTGCAGTGATCCAAGGCTCGATTTCATATGCTCTCCACCTTCTGAAGCTAATGGTGAAGTCAATTTGGGCTGAGGGCGGCTTAATTCATAGCAGCCATTAAGGTGATTTCGGCCAAGCATAGGATGCTCCTCCATGATGCCATTTTTCACCCCCGCGCTGGAATTTCAGCTGGGAATCACTGTTGGAGCTCAGTGGGAGGCTTGGGATGAGGAGGGGAGGGACAAGTGGCTTTCAATCCATGATTTCCTCCTTTGTCCTCTCTTGAATTTGGGGGAAAGTCCAAATTAGCCGCTTGCATGTCATCATCTCCTCCTAATTTCTGAGGGAATGCATAGTAATTAGTCTATTGGGCTGCAAGATGGGCTGAGATTGGGGGCCTTCGCCCATTGGAATTGGTTTAGGCCCTTAATTTCTTCTTTAGGGCTAAACTTTGACCATGGTTGACTTTTAGGGGTTGACTTTGTCAATTGGTGAGTTGACTGGTCCAATGTGTTGATCTTGGATCTCTTAACACCTCCCAATGTTGATTGGATCATGGTGATGCCCCAATTGGGCCAATTTAACCAATAGGTGTGATTTTGACCAAAATTGGGGAAAAGTTGACTTTGGTCAATTTGGTCAAATTGTTGATCCCATGATGGGGCTTTTGATTCAATTAGGTCCCCAATGATGTTCTAATACTAGGGGTGAAGTCAATTTCATGTTTTAGGGGAGAATTGAGTCTATTGGGGAAGGATTGGTTTATGTTGACCTAAGTTTGACTTTGGTCCACTTGGCTAAATTGGTTGACCAATTGATGAGAATTTTGGTCAATTATGTCTCCTTTAGGTTTAGGGACATGGTGGTGGGGTCAATTCACAAGTGTAAGTTCAATTTGAGCTAATTTGATCTAAGTTGACCTGCCTCCTATAGTGGATCACATATGAATTCATTCAACTCAGTGCATCCCAAGGTCACCACCAAGCTCAAACTCACCTCACTCAACACATGTCCTACCCTATTTGAAGTTAAGGGGTCTAGTAGAAAATGGGATGTTACAAATCCCAATAAACAAAAGAATAATTTCGTCCCCGAAATTCAAGTTCGGGTCTATGGGGTTCCACTTGTGGAGGTAGTTTGAGGGTTGTTCAGTCATTAAACCTGAACTCATTTCCAGGGCTTTATATTGACATCAAAAGTCTATATGCAGATTTCTAGAACATTATTCCCGTATTAATATCTCAAGGTGTCTACTTCTCGAATTACAATCCATGGTATGGATATTCTATATTATCACCCCGGCTCTTCATTGTGGATGAAGTACGAAGTTTACTCAGAGGTTGAATTTAATAAAAATCCCCAGAGTTTGTCACTGATATAATAAATCACATATCAAAAGTTCATGATATTTCAACATCAAAAATTTAGGAAAATAATTCCTCAAATCGTAACCTCACATTGTACTTTGTGAAGAAGGTATGTCATTTACTCAATATTAATTCCAATAAAAATTTCCCTAGCTTTATACTATCACGAGAGATCATATATCAAAACTCATGACATTTCATGTCAACATTTCAGTGAATTAATTTCTCAAGTTGTAATTTCAATTTGTACTTGTGAGGGAAGCCTGTCATTTATTCAAGGATTAATTTTAACAAAATTCCCGAGCTTCCTACTGATATGAGAAGCCCATGTGCAAATTTTTATGACCATCCAGTAACTCTTTTCATGGTACAACTTTCTACGTTTAAGTCGACACCTACCTCTATATTCTAACTATAAGCATGAACTTATTTATGATGAAAATTCAACTTATGTGCACATGTAGTAATCCTTCCTGAATCCTTTCATACAGTTCAGCATCGACCAATATGTATGAGTCAATAAATCACCAAGTTCGCTATACTCGTGAGATCATCACTAGTATAAACCATAATCCAACCTCTGAAGTTATGATTTACGAGAGGTCGTATTTCCCAATATCACATATTACTCTCCAAACCATACAGCATTCCTGGGGATTATAACGACATTGTCCTTCAATTCCCCGGCTCGTCAAGACATGATTCTAACCATCATAAGTACTCTCTTATTTGCTTAATCCATAGGTATACTTTCAACGATCTAATATGATGGCATTGCTTATTTATGTCATTCAAAAGTTCATAGTTGATAATTACGATTCGTGACTTGGTTATACCCAAATATCGTTGGTAGCAATGATAATCAATTCCCGTGTTTATCACTCCCAATCCCCAACCTCTTGATATGTGGCCATCACGGTTACCCTTTTATTTAGGATCAAACTAGGTAGGGTTAAGTCATATCATCTTAACAGTTAAGTACAATAATTCATCTTTTCAAGATCTCTGGTTATACGTCAACTATCCCCCAAGGCATATGGATATCGGTCTCGATATAATTAATCGAAAATGAAAAGGACTTGATTTTTCAATAATTGTATGTACATTATCTTCGAACGCCCTAAAATTCAAGAAATTCCAATTATAGTTCTATCACGCAGGAATCTAATTCCAGTCCTCATAGCTCATAAAGTTATTTGTTTGCCCCCAGAAACTAGCTTGGCCATCCTATGTTTCAATCGATTCGACTGAATTCAGATATTTGATCATCCAACGATATTTGCACCGTTTGCCCCGAATATAACTGAATCATCGTCTCCGAGTTGGGGAGGGAGATCTAAGGTACCACACTTGCATGAGGTTGTTTACATTTGTTCACCTCTTATGATCACGAGGGCCTATTGTTCGTTCTATTCTTATCCAGTCCATATCCGACTTAAACCTGCGCTGAGTCCATAATGCATGTCGGTTCTCTCTTGCGCTTTTCAAGAGTTTTATTCGTCAAATATTTAGTTGACATTAAAGTCATTAATCGTCTGTTACGACAATTGAGTTGAGATGGTAGAGGGTATGTGAATATGCTGTCGAGGCAATAATTATCACACCACCTTAACTGAATGTAAAACTCTTTCCACAATCAGTGCTACCTCAAGCTTAGGTCTTTTAAAGTGATTTCACAATTTTCTTTTGAATTTGCAAGTGATTCACACCATGACTTGTATTAGGGAAGGCACAATCGGTCCTTAGGTTGCGTACTACGTAGCTATCTACGGCATTATGTTTAGACTTTGGAGATTCTCTCGAAGTCTTATACTATTTTCCTTAATCTCAAGAGTCGCATGCAATGAATTTTCCAGGCGACCTGATCTATAACTTCAAAGACTTCATTTACTATTTTCTTTGTTTACTTATCTGCATAACCTTAGAGCATTAAGGGGGTGAATAATCATTCTGGAAAGGCTCTATGCTCTTATTCCGATTGTGTATTCATAACAGCCCCATCATAGTATTAATAATTCTCCTTTCTTAAGACGAAGGAATTCTTCAAGGGTCTTGACTTCCAGGAAGGGTTGGTCATCAGACTGATTATGCATACTTCAAAATCTCTTCTAAAGTCAAGTAAAGTTGAATACCTCAAGATTGCTTACGTTTTTGACGGGCATTTCCAAAATTAGGTGTAGGGAACTCGAGTTGGTATCTAACTGGCCCCAATAAACAAAAGGGATTAGCCCCTGTACACTTCGGGCTAAGATCCTGATATCATTATGATCTATTATCCTAGGTATTCACTCACTCCTTAGGGCATACAACTCTAGACTTGGAGTTCCATCCGAGGCCCATTGATATTTCGCATATTTCTAGGCCATTAAGGTTACTAATTATCGCAACCTTCTCATGATTATTCTATGGGCCATACACAAAAGGGTCTTTTCTGAACTCGAATCCTTATCCAAACCCGGTGTTTGTCACGATGATCATTTCGGTGTAACCTAGTTGTTGGCTTAGAGATTAAGTTTACGATTCTCCTACTGTCCACTAATGGTGTTTGTGCACTGAATATCTTAAGGCGGTCCTTCTCATTGGGTAGGGAGTGATGATATCACTTGATATTAGAATTAAGGACGTCGGAGTTTTAAACTTTAGGTAACTATTTTCTCAATAGACTCTTCCTTTAGTCACTTTGGGGGTCATAACGCCTTAATCCGTCTATGCCTGAGGTTGGTTTGGATTAGTGTACGCTATAAAATTGCCTTGGTGCATCAAACTAGAAAGATATCCTAGTTGGGTTGGCCTAACTCATTGATTAATGGACTGTTTTGTGTGATTTTTACACATGGGCACACCACTGCTTCCGCTGCTAGTTTGTCCTCAATCTAACTCGAGCGGGGGTGTCACAGGGTTTGTGGACTTCTTCCTCGTTGGATCGTTGTTCAAGTGATACCAGTTGTAAGATCCCTCTCCCGCACCTGGAGAGCTTCTGGATCTTATGCCCAGAACCGCCGCCTTACGGTGACACTAACACCCGAGTTAGCTGCCTCCGCAAGACGCCGATCCTGCCGGCAGAACGATCAACATGCCAACAAGAGATAAGGAGGAAATAAACAAAACCAAGTCCACAATCACACATTTATACAACAAAATATAAAAAGTCCATCAATGAGTACAACAAGTAAAGGAGAGAAAGGGCTTAAGCCCGGTACATATCCAAGCAAAGTACAAAAACTCTCTCACTCTACATCTATACGGAAGCTAAACAAACTCTCAACTCTCGAACACTTGTCTTGTAGTAGAAGTAATGCGCGACATAACCTCCTCAGGTCCTGTCTCCTCTTCTAGCTGGGGTTCCATCACCTCGGGTACCTACGGTCACAACAGACCGTTAGTCATAAAGACTAAGCCGATTTTGTCCCCGCCTCCCCCCGCGGCTCCTAGGCACCATGCGGGAGGACGAAGCGGAGGAAAAACAAGGGGTAATAGAAACAAGGTAGGTGACAAATGTCTAGACTAGCAGGGTATATAAATACTAAGCAAGTAAAGGTAACACTTCTATACTAACCAGAGTAAGGATGACAGCAAATAGTAAAAGACAATGCAATATAAAGAAGCAGGTACAAGAAATAAGAGCAACTACGAAAGTAACCTTAACTTATATGCACACACAAAAGCACATAAGCTAAGGGATCTGACAAGAAGTAAACTCATCGTATAAAAGAGCCCATACAGATTTATACGATGAGGTCTTGAAAGTATCTAGTTGCGGCCTAAATCACCTAGAGGGGGGTGAATAGGTGGATTCTAAAGCTTTTTGCGGAATTAAAAACTTAGAAATAAAAGCACATGGAATCCAAAAGAGCGCAACACAACACAGAGAATTATAGTGGTTCCCCGATCTTGGGTAGTCCACTTTCCCGCCTCGCCTATCTAGCACAACAAGGCTAGATTCGGCTACTTCACCAAACTCGGATCAATCAAATCCTACTACTCGGAGTACTCAACTCCTACAAGCTCGGAGAACAAACTCTCCTACAAACTCGGAAGAAAAACTTCCTACAAACTCGGAGACAACGCTCCTACAACTCGGAAGCAAGCTTCCTGAGATTTAACTTTATCAGATCTGAAATAAAAGATCTTCTTCTTCCTTGAAAATAGAAATCTGAAATCTGGATCTAAAAGAGGAAGAATAGATCTTGCTTTGAAAAACCTTGATCTGAGCACTTAGGAGAAAACTAGGTCTGAAAGGAACTTGACAGATCTAAAATCAGAGATCTAGTATTCTCCTTTCTTCAAGAGGGATCGTGAAAAGCTTTGTCGGCAAGGAGCAGCTGATTTGCGATAAAGGTCGGCCGACGGACGAAGAGAACAACGTCTTTCCTCTTGGATTCACGATTAGGGTTAAACAGAATTAACCCTTAGCTATTTATAGCCTATCCATTCCAACGGCTATAATCGAGAGCATCGAGAAGGGCGACAAACAAGGAGGGATCGCCACGTGTACTGTACATGTCGGCCAACCCTAATTTTGGAAAACGAAACTGAAATTTGAAATCCGTCTGTCCGTCATTCGTCGAGACTTCACGTGAACACTCGACGAATTGACTTAGCCATTGAATATCCTGGTCAAAGCTTGAAAACTGTCTTCTGTTTTCATTCGTCGGAATTCGTCGGGAGTTCACGTGACATCTCGACGAATTGACTTAGCCACAGAAATTTCTTCACAACCCAGCCAAAATGACTTCTGTCAGCATTCGTCGGGATTCGTCGGAATGACCCGAGTCATCTCGACGAATGGACTTGGCTCCAGAAATTCCTTCATAACCCAGCCAAAATGACTTCTGTCAGCATTCGTCGGGATTCGTCGGAATGACCCGAGTCATCTCGACGAATGGACTTGGCTCCAGAAATTCCTTCAAAACCTAGCCAAAATGACTTCTGTCAGCATTCGTCGGGATTCGTCGGAATGACCCGAGTCATCTCGACGAATGGACTTGGCAGAAATTTTCTTTTCTTCTGAAAGCCTGCTCCACTCCTCAACTTTGAAAACCTCCAGACATGAGTATATGAAGTGCACCCCAAAAGAGAGATTACACATGGACCAACACTTTGTTCTGCACAATGAGGGATTACACTGTTTAGAACTGTGTTTGGTGATCCATTGCAACCTGACTTTGGTGTGCACTTAGCATTAAGACCTGAAAACACATAACTAGAGAACAACATCAAATACATCTCAATTCAACTTAGTTCACAGGAACACTTCTTCAAATCAAGGTAATTGTAGCTACAATACCCAACAATCTCCCCCTATTTGAAGAAGTCAGAACCTATGTACTGAGTTGAATTGCACTTAAAAAAAATATATCAAATAGATAAGGAGAGTTAAAAACTTAACTTTTTCAACTTTCTCTCCCTTTCAACTTTCTCTTTCAACTTTGCCAAATCTAACTTTGCCAATTCCTCCCAACTTCAAATTCTCTTGCAAATTCAACTTCTCTCCCCCTTTCTGACTACTTCAGATAGGGAAGAAAAAGCATGAGAGCTCAAAGCTCCCCCTCAGCAACTGCATAGGAGTACACATTTGGGAGTATATGTAGAATCAGCTCCCCCTCAATCTTTTCTCCCCCTTAGACTTATCTCCCCCTTAGAGTTTCAGTGCCTGGACTGATTTCCTAAGCTTTTCAGCAACCATACTATATTTCTTCTATGTTCTGGTCATGTACCATGAACATCCACTTGTCCAAATGCCTGATTAGAGTTTTGGTTGGCCTTTGGACATACCTGCAAACACAGATTAATACCCCTTAGGAGCCCAAAAAGATTTGGGTCCTAGGTTTCTGGTTAGATCAACACCACCCGGAGTGTTAACATTGCAAGGGGTCATTCTTACATTGTTAACCCGTGGAGTCTTGACGTTCCTGGGGTTAAACCAACAATCTATGGCGAAGTGACCAATCTTGCCACAACACCAACAATCAAATCGATTGTATCTTCTCTTGTTATCCTGTTTTAACTTTTGAACGGGGAGTTTAGCAGGAGCAATATTCTTAGAAGTAGAAGCCTCGTGGTTGCAACACACACATGACTCCTTCTTCTCTTCATGAGATTTAGCAACAATTGATTTAATCTTTGGTGCTTTCTTAATAACTGATCCATGTACAAATGAACCATAATCCTTGGGGATTACTTTTTCATAAGGTGCCTTGAAAGCAGTTGTTTCGGAGCATCGGGGACGGGTTTGATTTTGGTCAACCTTGCCCTTACCTTTAACAGCTCTTTTCTTAGCAGCCTTACTACTTTCAGCCTTATGACCAAGGCCACTAACCTTCGCAGGAGCAGAAAATCTTTCAATGATTGGAAGAATAGTTTTTGGTTTGGAGAAGCTTTCAACTATCTTCCTTTCCACCACTAACTTTTCTTCTAATTCATTTATAAACTTCTCCTTAAGATTTAATAATTCAGTAGAGCTGTTAAGTTCATCTTTCAAGATTTGGACTTCATCTTGGAGAGGAGTCAATTGTTTAATTTCCTCCCTCAAAGCTGATTCCACCATCTTGAGAGATGCAATCTCATGTGCTTGAGATTTGACTACCTTGCGGCATTTGTCAAATCCCTCCAACATAGCTTTATACTGAACCATTAGATCTGAGTCTTCCTCTGAAGAATAGCCTTCATTTGCAACGGAATCAGTTTCAGATGCAGAAAGAGGAGTGTGCGAGTTTACCTTCCCTTTGTATGAGGAGACACTTCCTTCCTCATCTGAATGTGCCATAAGCCCAAAATATGCTTCTTCATCTGAGCTTGACTTCCCTGAGTCACTGTCACTAAGAGTCTTGGTCTTCTTTGCCAAGAAGCTCTTTTCTTCTTTCCTTTTCCCCTTGAAGGATTTCTTCTCTTTCTTCTTTTTGTATGGACATTCCGTACTTATATGCCCTAGCTTATTACAACAATAACAGACAATATCAGTCGAAACATGTTTATTCGATTTGGTTTTATACCTGTCATTGCTGTGTTCTTTCTTGTGATGTTCATCATCACGCCTTGGCCTTCTTTGGCTCCTTTTTCTGAGCAATTTCTTGAATTTCTTGGCAAGTGAAGAGAACTCTCCATCGGACATGTCTGAGCTTGATGAACAATCCACAGACTCATCGTCTTCATCTGACGGCTGTGTCTTTTCAAATGATCTAGCTTTACCTCTTCTTGACTCTTTGGCCTTCAGTGCCACAGAGTTCTCCCTTCCAGAAGTGGAGCATCCTTCTTCTTCAGCTTTTCTAATACTCAGCTTTAGTTCATGTGAGAGAAGCTTGCCAAATAATATTGGTGGCTCCATCGTAGCCAATTTTCCGAATTCCCGGATAGCAATAGCCTTGGTATCCCATTCTTTCGTTAGGGATCTCAAGAACTTGTCATTTAGTTCTCCAACTGTGAATTCCCGATCATAGTTCTTAAGACCGTTGACGATCTTAAAGAACTTCTCATAAGTATCAGAAATGGAGTCTCTTGGATCTTGCTTGAATGCTTCGTATTCTTGGTTTAGCAATGATCTTCGGTCATCCCTCACTTCTTCGGTCCCTTCCATCAGAATGACTAGTGAGTCCCACATCTCTTTAGCAGATTTGCAGTGAAGCAGATTTTGCAACATTGAATCATCAACTGCACCTGCTATGATATTTTTTGCTTTCTTGTCTAGGGCCACTAGAGCGATCTCATCTTTGTTCAGTTCCAACATCTTCTTTGGGATCATGATGGTGGAGTTTATTGAAGATGGTTTCATCGGAATATGGGGACCTTCTTCCACGATCTGAAAGATTCTTGGGTCAGCAGCTTCCATGTAGAATCTTACTCTTTCCTTCCACATAGGAAAGTTCTCCTTAGAACAGACGAGCATCTTAGAGGAATCCTTGGATTTTTTCCATATCAGACAAACTTGCTCTTGCAACTAGATTTAAGGATCTTGTTCAAGGTGTTAACCTTTTAGCGAACAACCTGCCTCTGATACCAATTGAAAGTATCTAGTTGCGGCCTAAATCACCTAGAGGGGGGTGAATAGGTGGATTCTAAAGCTTTTTGCGGAATTAAAAACTTAGAAATAAAAGCACATGGAATCCAAAAGAGCGCAACACAACACAGAGAATTATAGTGGTTCCCCGATCTTGGGTAGTCCACTTTCCCGCCTCGCCTATCTAGCACAACAAGGCTAGATTCGGCTACTTCACCAAACTCGGATCAATCAAATCCTACTACTCGGAGTACTCAACTCCTACAAGCTCGGAGAACAAACTCTCCTACAAACTCGGAAGAAAAACTTCCTACAAACTCGGAGACAACGCTCCTACAACTCGGAGTATAACTCCTACAACTCGGAAGCAAGCTTCCTGAGATTTAACTTTATCAGATCTGAAATAAAAGATCTTCTTCTTCCTTGAAAATAGAAATCTGAAATCTGGATCTAAAAGAGGAAGAATAGATCTTGCTTTGAAAAACCTTGATCTGAGCACTTAGGAGAAAACTAGATCTGAAAGGAACTTGACAGATCTAAAATCAGAGATCTAGTATTCTCCTTTCTTCAAGAGGGATCGTGAAAAGCTTTGTCGGCAAGGAGCAGCTGATTTGCGATAAAGGTCGGCCGACGGACGAAGAGAACAACGTCTTTCCTCTTGGATTCACGATTAGGGTTAAACAGAATTAACCCTTAGCTATTTATAGCCTATCCATTCCAACGGCTATAATCGAGAGCATCGAGAAGGGCGACAAACAAGGAGGGATCGCCACGTGTACTGTACATGTCGGCCAACCCTAATTTTGGAAAACGAAACTGAAATTTGAAATCCGTCTGTCCGTCATTCGTCGAGACTTCACGTGAACACTCGACGAATTGACTTAGCCATTGAAAATCCTGGTCAAAGCTTGAAAACTGTCTTCTGTTTTCATTCGTCGGAATTCGTCGGGAGTTCACGTGACATCTCGACGAATTGACTTAGCCACAGAAATTTCTTCACAACCCAGCCAAAATGACTTCTGTCAGCATTCGTCGGGATTCGTCGGAATGACCCGAGTCATCTCGACGAATGGACTTGGCTCCAGAAATTCCTTCATAACCTAGCCAAAATGACTTCTGTCAGCATTCGTCGGGATTCGTCGGAATGACCCGAGTCATCTCGACGAATGGACTTGGCTCCAGAAATTCCTTCAAAACCTAGCCAAAATGACTTCTGTCAGCATTCGTCGGGATTCGTCGGAATGACCCGAGTCATCTCGACGAATGGACTTGGCAGAAATTTTCTTTTCTTCTGAAAGCCTGCTCCACTCCTCAACTTTGAAAACCTCCAGACATGAGTATATGAAGTGCACCCCAAAAGAGAGATTACACATGGACCAACACTTTGTTCTGCATAATGAGGGATTACACTGTTTAGAACTGTGTTTGGTGATCCATTGCAACCTGACTTTGGTGTGCACTTAGCATTAAGACCTGAAAACACATAACTAGAGAACAACATCAAATACATCTCAATTCAACTTAGTTCACAGGAACACTTCTTCAAATCAAGGTAATTGTAGCTACAATACCCAACAGGTCTCTGTTTGTGCAGAATGCTATGCTATGATGTGCAATGCAATGATGCAATGTTTGTATTATTATTTCATACACATGCAACTCACCCACACGACTCTGTACGTACAGACCTTTAGTTCCAACTTTTTGGAGGTAGCTAACCTCTCGGGCACCTCCCGTCGTGGTCAAACGGTGGCAGAGGAGAGGGCGTCTCCTCACCTAGGTGGGTAAGTCACACTACCAGACCTAGGCCCTAACGTACGATGTGATACCGGTACTCGGTACTCACGAGCTCCTGCGTAATAAAATGAATTGGCTAGGCAGGGTTTAGGGGATCCGTCCCGTCGGACGCGCAATAAGACAACCTGGCCCCCATAAAACCACTAGCACTGCTGAGTCAACGAACTGCTGTCGGTGTGACGACAAAGACAGAACCGAAGACCCACCACATCTTATACACAAGCAACATGTATTAGCCATTTACTACCGAGCCTCCAGCTCGCAATTCTATATCAACATTTATAAAGTAGAGCCTACCGCTCGCCAGACTATACCAGTCTTATATTTAAACTACGAGCATACCGCTCGCTAAACTACACTAGTCTTATATTTAAACTATGAGCCTACCGCTCGCTAGACTACACTAGTCTTATAATTAAACTACGAGCCTACCGCTCGCTAGACTACACTAGTCTTAAATTTAAACTACAAGCCTACCGCTCGCTAGATTACACTAGTCTTATATTTAAACTACGAGCCTACCACTCGCTAGACTACACTAGTCTTATATTTAAACTACGAGCCTACCGTTCGCTAGACTACACTAGTCTTATATTTAAACTATGAGCCTACCGCTCGCTACACTACACCAGTATTATATTTAAACTACGAGCCTACCGCTCGCTAGACTACACTTGTCTTATATTTAAACTACAAGCCTACCGCTCGCAGGACTATCCGAGTCCTTCCTTATATCTCGAGCCTACCGCTCGCAGCACTATCCCAGTCCTTCCTTATATATCCCGAGCTTACCGCTCGCAGGACTATCCCAGTCCTTCCTTATATCACGAGCTTACCGCTCGCAGGACTATCCCAGTATTTCCTTATATATCCTGAGCTTACCGCTCGCAGGACTATCCCAGTCCTTCCTTATATCTCGAGCCTACCGCTCGCAGGACTATCCCAGTCCTTCCTTATATATCCCGAGCTTACCGCTCGCAGGACTATCCCAGTCCTTCCTTATATCTCGAGCTTACCACTCGCAGGACTATCCCAGTCTTTCCTTATATATCCCGAGCTTACCGCTCGCAGGACTATCCCAGTCCTTCCTTATATCTCGAGCTTATCGCTCGCAGGACTATCCCAGTCTTTCCTTATATATCCCAAGCTTACCGCTCGCAGGACTATCCCAGTCCTTCCTTATATCCCGATCTGGTTTGGGATGAAAGATAACTTGTCAATTTCTCCTACTTAACTAGTCTTGTTTATAATTTAGTTGATCTTAGAAGTTTAGGGTTAGCCTTGGACTTCTGAAGGGTTACCCGGTGAGGGGCTCGCAGCGGTACTAGGAAGTGTGGCGGGCTGACACTCCGAACTTCCTCTTCCCAAGGCACTTAATCTTGTTGGTATCTACCGCATTCTACTTGTCCCCATTTTCCTCTCCAATTACATTAAATCTATAAGATGAGTTAAACTTGCTCTTAGGAGTGGGGGAGTTCTTTTGAACTCCAACACCACCAATTGTGACCGGGTGCTGACTCTCCCGTCATCACATTCTAAGCTCGAGTTCCCTTCTGCACCGAGGAACTGCACACATTCAATTAGCATTCTCAACCTTACTTGGACCCACACTCATATTCTTCGTCATCCTTAATCCAGGGTTTGCCTTAGATATTTCTCGACTTTTCCCTTGAGTATTTACCTTAAGATGGCTCACCCGGCTAAGGGTAGTTTTACTTCCATATAATCATTTAACACAGATGAGTTGTCTGTGGGGCCCTTGATGAGGCCTAACCTCCTTTTTATATCATTATAAATTCCTGCACTTATAGCTTTGCTAAACGCACCCCAACCCTTATTTCCCATGATGCCCTTAGAGGTGTTCTTACAAATAATCTGAGCCCTCATAATAATCAAAGAGTTAATAGTTCTATGTGTGAAGGTCAGTGGTGGTCTAAATCATATAAATCAGTTTTACTATTCGCAGACCAAATGAGATTGAGCTAGATTTGACTCATATGGTGCAATCTTGATTATATCATGTCCAAATGAGTTCCAATTATTACCATAGGTTCACATTTTGTAATGATCTAACAACCTCAAAGCCTACACTTCATACTCTTCCAGGGAATTCTTAATCATAGTTTCTATTCAGATAGATGGGATGAAAGTAAAGTTTTACGCAATAAGTATCATCTACGAATCTCTATAAATTATGATGAATTCACACTAGCATAGTATTGGTCTAAAAACCTCAAACCCCAAGTTTCACCTTTTCCAGTGATTATTTAACCATGATTTCTATTTAACATAAATGGTGTGCCAATAAGGGATTACACTACAACTACCATCTACAGGTCTCTATAAATTCTGAGAAAATTACAGTAGTACCATATTGACCTAAAAACTTCAGTGCCTAAGTTTCATAATTTTACAAAGGATATTTATCCTCATTTACCAATTAATACTATTGGTATGCCAATAAGAGTTTACACTACAAATGCTATGTTAAGACTTCAATAAATTCTCAGAAAATTACTATAGCACAATATTGGTCTAAAAACACCAGATCTTAAGTCTCATATTAATCCAATGAGTATTTAC
Organism: Dactylorhiza incarnata; assembly: GCA_033032865.1. Taxonomy (NCBI): domain Eukaryota; kingdom Viridiplantae; phylum Streptophyta; class Magnoliopsida; order Asparagales; family Orchidaceae; genus Dactylorhiza; species Dactylorhiza incarnata. Next base: position 8,897,016 of record JAWHQI010000087.1, on the reverse strand, counting down.
CTCTATTTATCATTTATTATATTTGGTGTGCCAATAAGGGTTTTAACTACAAGTTCTATGTTAAAACTTCAATAAATTCTGGGAAAATTACTATAGCACGATATTGGTCTAAAAACACCAGATCTTAAGTCTCATATTAATCCAAGGAGTATTTACCTTTATTTATCATTTGTTACATTTGGTGTGCCAATAAGGGTTTACACTACAAGTGCTATGTTAAGACTTCAATAAATTCTGGGAAAATTACTATACCACATTATTGGTCTAAAAACACCAGATCTTAAGTCTCACATTAATCCAAGGAGTATTTACCTTTATTTATCATTTGTTACATTTGGTGTGCCAATAAGGGTTTACACTACAAGTGATATGTCAAGACTTCAATAAATTTTGGGAAAATTACTATAGCTCAATATTGGTCTAAAAGCACAAGGTCCTAAGTCTCATATTAATCCAAGGTGTATTTATCCATAATTATCATTTATTACATTCTTACTAAATGCACCCCAATTTTTCCTACACCTTAAGTCCAAAACTTCAACTTGAAGTTCAGAGAAATCCACTCATGTACATGAGTTGAATTCTTAGCTAGACGTGGTTGATATCATATCTGAGGCATGGACAAATCTTCAAGGCATTTGCTTGAGCCAAAATCACTAAACACACCAGATACACTTTTATATATGTCTCACTAAAAATGGTGCTGAGGGAGCTACAGGGATCCAAATGACATGCAATTAGTGGCATTTTAAAAGTAACTTCAAGATCTACAATTGTTATGTTGGTCACTTCCTCCAGAAATGATCCTAACCTAAGTAAAATCAACATGCAAGTTCTGTTACCAATTATTTATCTTAATCAAAATACACTTATATACATGTCTCACCAAAATTGGTGCTGAGGGAGCTACAGGGATCCAAATGATATGAAATCAGTGGCATTTTAAAGGTAACTTCAAGATCTACAATTGTTATGTTGGTCACTTCCTCCAGAAATGATCCTAACCTAAGTAAAATCAACATGCAAGTTCTGTTACCAATTATTTATCTTAATCAAAATACACTTATATACATGTCTCATCAAAAATGGTACTGAGGGAGCTACAGGGATCCAAATGACAAGAAATCAGTGGCATTTTAAAGGTAACTTCAAGATCTACAACTGTTATGTTGATCACTACCTCCAAAAATGAGCCTAACCTAGGTAAAATCAACATGCAAGTTCTGTACACATTATTTAACTTAACAAAATTCACTTATGTACATGTCTCACCAAAAATGGTGCTGAGGGAGCTACAGGGATCAAAATGACATGACATTAGTGGAATTTTAAAGGTAACTGCAAGATCTACAATTGTTATGTTGATCACTACCTCCAGAAATGAGCCTAACCTAGGTAAAATCAACATGCAAGTTTTGTACACATTATTTAACTTAACAAAATTCACTTATGTACATGTCTCACTAAAAATCTTGCTGAGGGAGCTACAGGGATCCAAATGACATGAAATCAGTGGCATTTTAAAGGTAACTTCAAGATCTACAATTGTTATGTTGATCACTACCTCCAGAAATGAGCCTAACCTAGGTAAATTCAACATGCAAGTTCTGTACACATTATTTAACTTAACAAAATTCACTTGTGTACATGTCTCACCAAAAATGGTGCTGAGGGAGCTACAGGGATCCAAATGACACGAAATTAGTGGCATTTTAAAGGTAACTTCAAGATCTACAATTGTTATGTTGGTCACTTCCTCCAGAAATGATCCTAACCTAAGTGAAGTCAACATGCAAGTTCTGTGCAAATTGTTTATCTTAACAAAATACAAATGTGATAATTTAAATTAAATAGAAAACATAATAATTCTAGCTCTAATGACCTCCAAACTATAGGATTTGGATGGTTAGGTCACCACACATGCATGGTCAAAGTTTTAGTGACATGCAAGGTGATTCTCATCTTCAATCACATCTAAAACCTCAACAAACCCCAAATGGCTATTAGCATCCCAATTTCCTCCTAAGTCACAAACTTTATTTTGAAGTTCAGAGAAATATCCTCATGCATTTGTGATGAAAATTTAACCAGTGTCCATACATGGCCTAAAGAAGCCCTCACCAAAATTTGGGATCATTAGGAGTTATATAACTCCAAATATTCCATTTATTTAATTTTCTAAGTTTTGAACAAAATTATAGAAAAATTATCTTCAAAAAATCTGATATTTAAACCTAAGCTAGGTATGAGGCACATTCATGCATGTCTAAAATCTCAATTCCATCAGACTTGGCATTAAAAAGTTACACTAGTTCAAAGATCTGGTTTGTATTTTGACCAGCCTCACGAGAATGAGTGATGTGGGACCTAGAATGATCCATATGATCTGATTTAAATTTCAAATGAATATAGACATCAAGGCCTTCAATATCTATCTCAGGCAACCTTTCCTAAATAGGCCTCTAAGTGCCACAAAACTGAGCGAGAACATTCATGAGAAAGTGTGACAGAAATACATTTAATGAAATGAATATATTTATTTGATCCAGCACAGATCTTAAAGCAGATCTGATGACTCCTGTTCATCTTCCTCCTCCAGCCAATGGTTGTGATTTGCCTGACCTGGAGCTCATATTTTGGCCTCCCTACATCAACCCAAGCACCTACATGACCAATCAACCCAACCACCTCTTTCCTCTCGGCAAGGGCCAATGATGGGTGGTGGTCCGGCGACTTGGGGTGGCCGGAGTGGTGTTTTCCGACGGGATCTAAAAATCTGAAATCACCATGGATTTCCCAATAGAATGAAGATCAATTGAGCTCGATTCTCTTCCTAATTGATCTAAGAAGCTAGCACGAGGGGAGAGGAGAAGAAACCGGACCTTAATGGAGCTTGACAGCGACGGCGGCGGCGGTTGGCCATGAATCTTCTCCTCTCCGGCGAGCTTGCTCAAAACATCAATCCTCCACCATTTGCAGTGATCCAAGGCTCGATTTCATATGCTCTCCACCTTCTGAAGCTAATGGTGAAGTCAATTTGGGCTGAGGGTGGCTTAATCATAGCAGCCATTAAGGTGATTTCGGCCAAGCATAGGATGCTCCTACATGATGCCATTTGTCAACCCCACTGCTGGAATTTCGGCTGGGAATCACTGTTGGAGCTCAGTGGGAGGCTTGGGAAGAGGAGGGGAGGGACAAGTGGCTTTCAATCCATGATTTCCTCCTTTGTCCTCTCTTGAATTTGGGGGAAAGTCCGAATTAGCCTCTTGCATGTCATCTCCTCCTAATTTCTGAGGGCATGCATGGTAATTAGTCTATTGGGCTGCAAGATTGGCTGAGATTGGGGGCCTTAGCCCATTGGAATTGGTTTAGGCCCTTAATTTCTTCTTTAGGGCTCAACTTTGACCATGGTTGACTTTTAGGGGTTGACTTAGTCAATTGGTGAGTTGACTGGTCCAATGTGTTGAGCTTTGATCTCTTAACACCTCCCAATGTTGATTGGGTCATGGTGATGCCCCAATTGGGCCAATTTAACCAATATGTGTGATTTTGACCAAAATTGGGGAAAAGTTGACTTTGGTCAATTTGGTCAAATTGTTGATCCCATGATGGGGCTTTTGATTCAATTAGGTCCCCAATGATGTTCTAAGACTAGGGGTGAAGTCAATTTCATGTTTTGGGGGGGGGGGGTGAATTGAGTCTATTGGGGAAGGATTGGTTTATGTTGACCTAAGTTTGACTTTGGTCCACTTGGCTAAATTTGTTGACCAATTGATGAGACTTTTGGTCAATTATGTCCCCTTTAGGTTTAGGTACATGGTGGTGGGGTCAATTCACAAGTGTAAGTTCAATTTGAGCTTATTTGATCTAAGTTGACCTGCCTCCTATAGTGGATCACATGTGAATTCACTCAACTCAGTGCATCCCAAGGTCACCACCAAGCTCAAACTCACCTCACTCACCGCATGTCCTACCCTAATTGAAGTTAAGGGGTCTAGTAGGAAATGGGATGTTACAGCCTATAAGTCGGCGTCGTCATGCGGGGTTTACAGCCCATAATTCGGCGTCGTCATGCGGGGTGTCGCCCATCTGCAGGATGCATCATCGAGTATAAGACACCACATAATAGGTTCAAAAGCAAATACAATAGAAAATACAACTAGCATTCAACATGAAAGAAAATTAATTAGATGGTTCGAGGCTTCCAAAGTGGGTCGGTCTTCTCAAGCCACGCGATTCCGGCCTCGCCGGGGGTTGCGTCCGTTGCGGGTGCGTCGGCTATGATACGTCCTTCATCACATCTCATCCGTCTGATTAAAAAGAAATATTAATATGTGTTCATGGCTTGAAAAAAAGGACATTGGGAAGATCTCATCCGTCAGATTAAAATCTCTCCTTTCAATCCATCCGTCGGATTGAATTTACCATCTCATCCTGAAAGCAGTTCATCTTGAAGACCTAATCTAAAAGCACCTTGCATTTGATGTATATGCTAATTCAGCAATTCAATGTGTTCATCTTGAAGACCAAATAGATAAAGCATAAATAAAATGAGACAGATTTTAGCATTTGCAACATAAATCAATCTGGAAAGCAAGAAAATATGCGAGATTAGTTATAAATCGCTCAATGCAGTGATGGAGCTTGTGCTAAGCAGGGGCTAGTTATGCCTATTGAAGTGAGGTATGGTATACCTCCGAACACCCTAAACGTGCAGATGTACGCAAATTTGAGTTGTAAACAAAAGGAGAAGATTACTATCACGACAAAAGATTCCATCTCTTCATTTGAGCCGATGCGCACATACACATTTGATATTTTCATATGATTTCAATTAATGAAATAATTTGTACATGTACTAAAAAAGTAGAAATTGGTGCGTAATTTCCTTCACTTTTTTGAGCAGTTTATGTTAGATAAAACCTGCAATCAAAGAAATCGACCTGCAATCAGAGAATTACTGAAACCAGTTTATGTTGGATGAAGTCGTCGATGATGAGGAAATGACTTGGCCAAACCTCTGCAAAGGAAGTTAAGTCAAAACGCATACATATGTCAATGAGCACAATGTGATATCTGAAGGGGATGATCCTTACAATGAAAACCGCAGAGGAAATTATGTCCATCCATAGACAAATTAAATAGGATTTGAAAGTAAAGCACTAACAATTACATGCATAGGTTAAGCTGTAAGCCTGTAATGGAGATAATATTTAAGAAATTCACCAAATAAATTTGATGGTTATTAAGAAAGTTCACGGTTTTAATTGCTATACGAACGTTGCTGCATGTTCAGCTACATGGACTATGGACTTTACAGAAATAGTGAGGAAAGTTTCATTTCTCTTCAGAAATATCAATTTAATTTGACAATTTTCTATCTGCTTAGTCCTTTGTGGTGTTTGAAGATTATTATATTTGTTTCAATTTCATCCTAGCATAAGCATAACAATACTAATATTAGTAAATGTTAGTAAAACTGCACCAAATGGAAACCATTAAACCCTAAGATCACCAAAAAATTATAGAACCAACTATTGCCTAAACTGAAAACAGCACCATGCAAAAATATGAAATCATAAATGAGACCACCCAAAAAAACTCCTAACCTGAGAACGATTGTGGAAGTGGAGAACGCGTTTGTGGGTGGCAATCCATGTCTCATGTCACCACCTTGGGGAAAGTTCGTTGTTTAACATTTAGATAAATACATGAAGAAGCATATTATGGGTGAAAGTTCACTGTTTAACTTCTTCAGCATTGCTCAGGACAATAATATTATCATTTTTCCATTAAAGAACACTAAACATGAGAAAAAGTATAGAAATACAAATTATTTATTTAAATTGATGTTGTTCTTCAGCTAAAAAAACAACTTCCTAGTAAACCCAAAATTTCTAATTATTATTGGTAAATATATGAGTCCAGGTGGAGGAGATGAAAAATGTCGAGGGAAATGCACTTCCAGGTGCTGAATTTGTCGCGGGTGCTTTGTGTTGGAGTTATTTCAGCTGAAATTTGTAGTAAAACCAAAACTTGATAACGAACACAATATAGTGATTATTAGTCAAATAGAATAGCTTCGCAATAAACTGTATTACTACGATCGCACAAACACAAAATAATGATTATTAGTTGATTTAAAAGCAAAGCAGGGTGACAATAAATTGAAATGCATCATCATTATGCAACAATTATAGTTGAACCAATTAAGCAGTAGCATCATGGAACCTTTATACAGAAATGCACCTCAAATTTTTTTAGAAATAACTAACAAGGCTTATTTTTTGAAGCTCACATAGTAATCCAATATATAAAAGGTGAATAAATTGCATCAATATTATAGCAATGAATTCATAAAAATGTAAGTCTTGGTTATGGGTAAAGCAGATCTTGGGAATTTTGGAGAGAAAAAAATTAAATGCCACTGTCTTCTTCAACCAATGCTGTCTTCTTCAGCCCAGCAGAAAAACCATGAAAGGCAGCCACATGGAGTTTGGAAGAAGAGGAGAAGTTATTGCAGAGCAGTCCGGGGGTTACGAAGGAGACGATCTCTATTTCTCAGAAGGATTTCAGAACCTCCTAGCAGACATCCTCTCCGTTGAAGACCAACTCGTCATTCCCAATCCGTCCTGTCTAGAGTTTTTGAAGAGGAGGAGGTAGCATTGCATACCTGTATAGGGTTTTTGAACCGGCCTGAAAGTGAGGTTAGATCTTAGATTTACTCTAGAGGGGGGGGGGGGTGAATATAGTATTAAAGAGTTTTTCACTTATTTTTATAGCGGAATTAAAATAGTGATATATATATATGTGTACTGGGTGAGTAGTAAAAACAAACACAAAGAGAGCACACAGCTGATGCGCTATTTCGGCACTGCTAATTAGCAGACACGAAATGTGATACGATGACAGTGCACCGGTCGCTCAAGTAATAAAATAGGGAGGGACTCCCCGAATATCGTTCTCAAAGGACCGCAAGTTGGGTAGTACGACTTGCTCTAAACAGGAAATCAGTTAAAAGGATTAATAAGTAACAACGGGGGGTTTGATTTGGTTTCCTACGCTATTGCAGAATGAAGAAAGATGCGGGTCAAAACTCCGCTTCGCACGGCGAGATGGGTGCAACGGCCGCGATGCCGTGCTTCGGAAGGCGCGTGGACGGGAAATCACTATGACGGTTGAGGGTCGCACACACCTCTTCTCAAAACATCACCACTAGCAATTGCTAGTGGCTTCACCCACAACGTAACTCAGAAAATCACTAGGAACAAAGGGGCTATTCATGCCACCACAACATCAGTGCATATGAACGAAAGCAATAATCCTTAAGATTAACTTAACAAGTATTGATACAACACAAAAAACGAAGTATAAGCATTCAAGGTTAGAGAGGACCACAAAGAAGAAGTCACGTCTTGGGTTCACGGCCGGAATGAGAGGTTGTCGGGCTCTCTCCGGACTCGGCCCTCAGATGGTGAGCTTGGCTCGAAGGAGGCTGTCACCGCTCCTATGATCTTCAGCGCTTCCTTGGTCTCCTTGGCGAGGAATGCTTGAGCTAATGGTGGATGAAGCTTCCTAATTCTCCTGGATGGAAGGATAGAGGTGGAAATCACCGGAAATGGCCTTGATGGTGGAGGAGATGAAGGGGAAGCCTTCAGCCCTCAAGAGCAGCGGGAAGGAAGAGATTTCCCGCTCTCTGAATCGCTCCCGGTCGTCCTCTATCGCTCTCTCCTGTTGACCTCCTCGATTCCTGCTTTTTATAGCAAAAGGATGAAAAATGGTCACGAACGGTCGAACGCACGATCGTGCGCAGACCGTGCGATATTAACGGATAAAATATGGCTTGGAGAAGACGCTGCGCCGCCCGTGCGATTTGTTCACGCACGACCAACGCCGCCCATACGTTCAAACGCACGGGTAAAATCCGACGCTCTGAAATCACAAAGATACAGGTCGACCGTGCGTTTTACTCACGCACGGGCGAATTCGCCCGTGCGTTAAAACGCATGAGTAAACTCTGACGCTCCATTTTCTTCCCAGACACAAACGCACGACCGCACAGACCGTGCGTCAAGGAAACGCACGCCCGTGCGATATGCATAGAAATTACTTTTAGGGGAAAACGGGACGATCAGGTCACCTGCAAACAAGATATACCAGCTGGGAATACACGTCCAGCACAGAAATACATAAAAAAGGGAAGGGGAGCACAATGTGCTTACCCCAAACAACAAGGAATGCAATTGCACACCGAAATGGGCTTAATAGTGCACCTAGCATGAACTAGTACATATAAATGAAAACGTGCCTAAAATGTGGTGAAAACACTAGAATATCAGCCCAAATAGGTCCAAATATATATATATATATATATATATATATATATATATATATGGGACTCATCACACCCCCAGACTTAACCATTTGCACGTCTCGGGCAAACTACTCAGCTCTCATGTCGGAACAATTGAATGTTAGCATGAGTTTGAGTGGTAGAGAATTATGCGAAGTCGCATGCTCTCGTGCTTAGAAATACATTGGAACAGAATTAAACTCAAGGTTATATCTAATTATTTCTAAAACAGTAGTTTGGAATTTACTTTACTTGGATGGTGAATCCTGGTGAATCTTTCGGTCGCGCAAAAAGGAAAAATAGTGTGACTAATGAGTAAAGTATTACTCAAATCGAAGCTAGGGACAATCTCCTAAGAAATCCATCAAAGTCGGTGTCCATAGGCTTGCACGTTCGCACTCTCTCTACTGCATGAGACGACTCATATCTAAAATCAATAGGACTTATAGGCAATTATTGGGCTTAGGTTGAGTATAGGATAGGTAAGTAGAAGAACGATGGGAATCGCCCTCAACACAACCGTCGCACTCAAGAGAATGACATTCACCAATACAACATTTTCAGTACTTACACGACACCCCCGGACTTCAACTGAACATTAGGTGCGCATTGAGCCAGATATACAAAAATTTTGCCGAGAGAAAATTATTATTGCACAACTCTTTTCTTTTTCTTTTCTTTTCTTTCTTTTCTTTTTTCGGCAAAAGAACATTTTAAGCGCAATAAAACGACTCCTTTAGCTAAATTAAAGCTGCCATACACAACATAGATGACACCAAATGCGATCGAGAAAGAAATTTCTTTCAGCTCAACGGTTGGTGCGAACATAGGTTTGACTGTATGGCTTTGGTTACATTATTAGTGGATCTAAACAAGGAGGAAGAGTAGCCTCAAATGGGCTTGCAATGGTGATTACGTAGGTAAGGATTTCAAAAGCACAAATGGATCAAGAGATAACCTATATCACATTTCATGACGAGTACCTCAACACAATCGTGTCGAGAGTCGCCTAGTGCAAGTTCTAGCCACCGAGAAAGGTTGTCCTTCCTTTCGACCCTAGTAATAAGCTACTACTTGTCTGCTACACTCGACCTATTGCTACCGTTGGATTCACCGGATTCACCACTAAAGTAAAATAAATTTCATCTACTATAACAGAAATAATTACATTACAACTCTGAATTTTATTCTACCCTAATTGAATTTCTAGGTGTGACGGGAGCACATGACTAGAGCACTACTCGAGTCAACATTTTTTTCTACTCCTCACTCAAACACTAACAATTCAATTGTTATGAGCGGGAAAACCTCGCAGCGATACCCAATAAGCACGCGTGATCAAGTGCGCGTGAACACCAAAGAAGCCCTTTTGTTTAACGTCCTTTAAGGTGGACCAAATACCTGTATTAATCATTGTTCAAATAGCAGAGAATCTAGAGAAAAGTTTCACAGACACAGATCACAGCATAAGAAAAAGGAACTCAGCTATACGCACTTTTGTAGTGCACGTCCCCAGTGGCTTGTAGGCTGGAGGTGAAAGCTTTAGGGACAAAATTGGTATTACCCAATTTTCCCCTAGCCTCTGCCAACTTGCCACTGGAAGTAATGGAGCGAGCACTACGCTCTCTTCTTTCAAGTTTCAGTTTCTCCACGGTAGGAGAGCGCCAGCGTTGGTAGTCGTCAGATTTTCCCACCTTAGTGGTGGGTGGCGTCACTCCCGTTACCGTAGTGGCAACTGGGTCGGCCCAAGAGACCGTCTGTTTAAAAAGTTTATTACAAAATTTATTGTTAGATAAGAATGGGACATTGTCCCGAGTTAAGTTCAGCTGAATGGGTTCAGACACCAGATCTTCCTTCCTTTCCGGGTCACATTCCTTTCTCAAATCTAATTCTTCTTCTTTTCCGCATGATTGTTTCTCCTCCCTTTCTTCGTCCAATAATACTATTTCAACCTTGATTCCTGCATCACAAAGAGATTTATCAGAAATACTTTGGGAAAAGCAAGGCAATGTTTCAGTCACAATTTTGGGGCAAGTAGGGATGATAACTTTCCCAGCAGAAAAATCCAAAGTGGCACCGCTCTCTTTCAAGAACGGCACTCCCAAGATGGGGATAGAGTTATTCTCCTAGGGTCCCAACACTTGGAAGTCAGCGACCACCATCGTCCCCTCAACCATGATTTCAACATTCTTCACTTCTCCCTCCGACTGAATAATGGCCCCATTAGCGAGCACCAAAGACTTACGATCATCCGGGTTCATCTCGAGTTGCAGTTTAGCCACGTCTTGCAATGCAAGGACGTTGCGGGATGATTCGGAGTCACATAAGGCAGCAATTTGGAAATTATTAATAGAACAATTGATTACTAATTCATTTGGGTCAACCATATCCGTGTCGGTGAGACTCTTCCCTTGATTTATAGGATTTTTTTCTGTGTTGCTAGGAAGGGTCCCTTGCGACCGCTCGGTTAACAATTGAGACAATTGGCCCAATTGCGTCTCCAAGTTGCGCATGGACGCGGTTTGGTTAACCATGTTAGAGTTCGCGGCATGCATAAACCTTTCCATCATTTCTTCAAGGTTGCTCTTCTTAAGAGTTGGGGCACCTTGATTATAACTCGGTTGAGGCGGCCGCAGTTGGCTACCGGAGGCTTGAGCATCGTATTGTTGCGAGCCTCGTTGCGATCATTGGCCTGGAACGTTTTGTTTCCAAGAGAAGTTCGGATGACTTCTCACGCCCGAGTTATAAGTGTTATTGAACGGTGCTCCTTGAGTTTGATCTTTAATATAATTAACACTTTCATCAAAAGAAACTTCAGTAGGTTGCTCACCTGTGGGGCACTCATATGCATGATGCCCTGGGTTTCCACAACCTTGACATGAGATCATCATCACTGAGGCAGAAGGGAGGGTAGGCCTCTTAAGTAGCATGGTACTTTCAGCAGGTGTACCAGACGTGTTCACCTCAAAAAGACCGCGAGTGTTCCTTGGAGCATTTCTTCCAGCAGCCCAAAAGGAACTATTATTGGCAGTGTCTTGGACGATCCGTAATGCTTCTTCAGGGGTGTGGTTCATCAAAGTTCCGCCTGCAGCAGCATCAATCATGGCCCTGTAGTTAGGTTCAATAGCAAAATAAAAATTTTCTACTATGGCCCATGGTTGTAGCTCATGCTGGGGGCATTTCCGGAGAAGGTTCATGAACCTCTCCCAAGCTTCTGAGAGAGCCTCCTGATCAAGCTGTTGGAAGGTTGCTATTTCCCTCCGCAAGTTCACAACTTTGTCAACAGGGTGAAACTTTGCCAAAAAATTTTCTTGCAGGGCGTCCCAAGTGGTAGCTGTACCGACAGGGATCGTGTGGAGCCACGCCTTTGCCTTATCACGTAGAGAGAAAGGGAATATCTTGAGCTTCACCGTCTCGTCAGCCAGTCCTGCATAACGAAATGTTCCACAAATTTCTGCGAATTCAATTAAGTGAAGATGGGGGTCTTCACTTGCTAATCCAGAGAACTGGGCTTGATTGCGGATCATGTTCAGGATGGCCGGCTTTATCTCAAAGTTGTTGTTGGTGATAGCTGGGCCAAATCCAGGGTACACACTCCCAACAGTGGGTGTAGTGTAGTCTCTCATAGTCCTAGGTCGTGGCCTAGCCACTTCATTCTCGTCAGCAGCCTGAGCCACGGCCGGTGCATTTCCCACTCCGGGATTAGCCTGATTTCCATTAACATCCATGGTGGCACTAGCACGTAGACGCACCCGCAGAGTACGCTCTATCTCAGGGTCAAATGCTGCACACTCACCGGGATCTCTTCTATGCATACACTTCTTCAACACGAAAGCAGATAATAAAAAAAAAGACCTTAAAACGAATTTCCAAAGAAAAACAAATCACACACGCTTGCAGTCCCCAACAACGGCGCCAAAAACTTGATGCGCTATTTCGGCACTGCTAATTAGCAGGCACGAAATGCGATACGATGGCAGTGCACCAGTCGCTCAAGTAATAAAATAGGGAGGGACTCCCCGAATATCGTTCTCAAAGGACCGCAAGTTGGGTAGTACGACTTGCTCTAAACAGGAAATCAGTTAAAAGGATTAATAAGTAACAACGGGGGGTTTGATTTGGTTTACTACGCTATTGCAGAATGAAGAAAGATGCGGGTCAAAACTCTGCTTCGCATAGTGAGATGGGTACAACGTCCGCGATGTCGTGCTTCGGATGGCGCGTGGACGGGAAATCACTATGACGGTTGAGGGTCGCACACACCTCTTCTCAAAACATCACCACTAGCAATTGCTAGTGGCTTCACCCACAACGTAACTCAGAAAATCACTAGGAACAAAGGGGCTATTCATGCCACCACAACATCAGTGCATATGAACGAAAGCAATAATCCTTAAGATTAACTTAACAAGTATTCATACAACACAAAAACGAAGTATAAGCATTCAAGGTTAGAGAGGACCACAAAGAAGAAGTCACGTCTTGGGTTCACGACCAGAATGAGAGGTTGTCGGGCTCTCTCCGGACTCGGCCCTCAGATGGTGAGCTTGGCTCGAAGGAGGCTGTCACCGCTCCTACAAACTTCAGTGCTTCCTTGGTCTCCTTGGCGAGGAATGCTTGAGCTAATGGTGGATGAAGCTTCCTAATGCTCCCGGATGGAAGGATGGAGGTGGAAATCACCAGAAATGGCCTTGATGGTGGAGGAGATGATGGGGAAGCCTTCATCCCTCAAGAGCAGCGGGAAGGAAGAGATTTCCCGCTATCTTAATCGCTCCCGGTCGTCCTCTATCGCTCTCTCCTGTTGACTGCCTCAATTCCTGTTTTTATAGCAAACAGGCTAAAAAATGGTCACGCACGGTCGAATGCACGATCGTGCGCAGACCGTGCGATATTAACAGATAAAATATGGCTTGGAGAAGACGCTGCGCCGCCCGTGCAATTTCTGTATATCTTTTCCCGACCCTTTCTTCTTCCTCTCTTCTTTTCTATTGCTATCTTGTTGTTCTGTAATATGATGTAATTGATGTATGCCTTCTTTCTTCTCTTTTGATAATATATCTCTGACTGATTTCAAATTCAAATCCCTTGATTTAAGGAATAAAATATTCTGAAAGAGATATCCTGGGAACTACAAATCTGACACGCTTTATTTCTTTTCCTTTTCCATGAAAATGTCCTTTTCCAAAGAAATGTCAACGACTATTTTCGAAATAGGAGAATAATAAAAGGAAATATAATATCCTGACTTATTTGGAAGAAATAGAGCCGTTGCTGAAAGATCTGAGTTCAGAGAATAATATAACTGATCTTCTAAAATAAATCTGCTGAAGAGAATTTTTGTCGATCAGAATAAATTCGCCGAACACAATGTTGAGTTCGTCGACCTCAACTGAATCTGGCTGGAAGAATTGAATTAGTCGATCTGAATGATATTTCGTCGAATGCAGAGATTTGACAAATTTGTCGACCGCTGAACTGAGCAAATTCGTCGACCGCTGAGACTGAGAGGTTCGTCGAACGCTGAGACTTGGTCAACCGCTGAGACTGAAGTTAATCAACCGCTGAGATGAGCTTTCGTCGACCGCTGAGAGCATTTTGTCGAACGCAGAGAGGAGTTCGTCAAACGCAGAACCTTGGCAAGTTCGTCAAACGCAGGAGCATGTCGTTCGTCGAACGCAGGATGGAGTTCATCGAACGCAGTATGGAGTTCGTCGAACGCAGAAAACTTATCTTTTCCTAAGTTCTAACAACCTAAAACCTTGACCCTTAAGACTATACATTGGGGTCAACTTAGTCCTAATAAATAGATAGTGATCCTAGCCCAAATCAGTAATAGGGTTGTTCCAACAATCTCCCCCTATTTGGGTTAGGACACTATTTGACAAAAATTAAAACAAACAAAACACAGAGTATATATATCTGACAAATTATAAACATTTCAGCAGATATATAAGAAATATGATACTCTGAGTTTAGAAACATAACATTCGAAAACAGAAATAATAATAACAAACAATCAGAACCTTTTGTCTTTCTGAATTCTTGCTTTCTGAATTTCTGAATTCTGATATTGTCTTTCTCTGAGTTTTGGGTTTGATTAACTGAGATGTAGCAATAACTGATTATCTGAATCTGTATTAAGGTAGAGCAAACACTGCATCTGAATTTGCAACATATGTAGCTTTTTCATGCATCATCTCCCTCTTTCATAAATCATCTCCCCCTGAGACTGGAGCTTCTTCAGCTTTCTCCCCCTGCCTAGTTCATAGAACATCTCCCCCTGAGCAAAAACTGCATCATATATGGAGCTTCTTCATAGAACTTCTCCCCCTGTCAAAAGGAAAGTAACTCCCCCTAACAAAAAGGAGCTTCTTCAAGAAACTTCTCCCCCTGCCTAGTTTCAGGAAGGCCTGAAGCTAGGCCCCTAGAAGAAGGGACATTTGAAGAGGTAGGGAAGAATGCAATTTTTTGAAGAAATATTGATATTGTTCCTGCAAAAGAAAATAGAGATCAAGTGCAAAAGAACTAGAAAGAGAGGCAATTTCTGTAGGCATTCAGTGAAAATAAAAGATTTGATTATAAGGAAAGATATAATAAAAGCTTCATCAAAACTGGGTTAGACGAAAAATAATTTTTCGTCGATCTCAGTTCGACGATCTAGATGACTTCGTCGATCTCCGTTCGACGAAAGACTAGATTTCGTCGATATCAGTTCGATGAAAAGATGGGATAAGTAGAAAATTTAATTTTTAACAGATTGAATCTCCATCTATCATTCCTAGCTGATTTATAAAGAAGATATGTTTCTTTTCATCCAAAGGCTTGGTGAAAATATCAGCTCTTTGTAAGTCAGTAGGAATAAATTGTAGGCAAATTTTATTTTTATCCATATTATCTCTGATAAAGTGGTGCCTAATTTCTATGTGTTTAGTCCTACTATGGAATACTAGATTTTGTGTTATAGATATTGCACTAGTATTGTCACAAAATTTAATTTATTTATTTAGATTGATACCATAATCTAGAAGTTGATTTTGTATCCACAATATTTGTGAGCAGCAACTGCCAGCATCAATATATTCTGCTTCAGCATAATAAGAATCTGAGAATCCTCCTTTCTTACAAAACCAAGACACAAGCCTATCACCAAGAAACTGACAAGTTCCTGATGTGCTTTTCCTATCTACTCTGCATCTAGCATAATCAGAATCTGAGAATCCAGTTAATTCAAATTATGATGCTATTGGATACCAGAGTCCTAGATTTATATCTCAAAATTCGTTTTAACAAAATTAGGTGAGATTCTTTGGGTTAACTTGGAACCTAGCACAAATACAGGTAGAAAACATTATATCAGGCGTACTTGCTATTAAATAAAGTAATGAGGGAGAACTGGCAAAATATGAAAAGCTTGAGAAGATCATTTCGAAGGAATCATGCCGATTCATCTCCGCCGTCTTCGTTGGTTACTTGTATCTTCCTCCATTTTATTTCAATATCCACTGATAACTTGGGTGTGGTGATTTGCTAGCGGATATGCGGGAAAGTCAATTGTATGTGACTTTTTGATCAACAGGTTTCCCTGATTCATCATTATCTACAATAACATTGGAGGGCATGGGTGTTTTCATGGTGGAAGCATCAGGCATACCAAATCTTTTCACTAATTCCTTAGCATACTTAGATTGTGATATGAATATGTCATTTGGAGTTTGCTTCACTTGAAGACCAAGGAAGTATGATAACTCACTCATACTACTCATTTCAAATTTAGATTGCATCAGGTTAGAAAACCTTTTGCATAGATTTGAATCAGTAGAGCCAAATATGATATCATCTACATATATTTGAACTAGTAAAGTTTGATTTTTATGTATCCTGAAAAATAGGGTTTTATCAACTATGCCTCTACTGAAATTATTCTCCAAAAGAAAATTAGTTAAGGTCTCATACCATGCTCTGGGAGATTGCTTGAGACCATAGAGAGCTTTATTAAGCTTAAATACATAAGAGGAGTGAGTTGGAGAGATGAAACCTGGTGGTTGTTCCACATAGACTTCTTCTTTGATGTCTCCATTCAAGAATGCACTCTTCACATCCATCTGATAGACTTTGAACTTCTTGAAGGCAGCAAAAGCAAGAAAAATCCTTATAGCTTCAAGTCTTGCAACAGGAGCAAAGGTTTGATCATAGTCAATTCCTTCTTCCTGTGAATATCCTTGGGCTACCAATCTTGCTTTATTTCTGATGATTATGCCTTGATCATCTAGCTTGTTCCTGAAGACCCACTTGGTGTCAATGACTGGATGGCCTTTTGGTCTTGGAACCAAATCCCATACCTTGTTCCTTTCAAATTGATTGAGCTCCTCTTGTATTGCAAGAATCCAATTTGGATCTTGTTCTGCATCTTTTATGGATTGAGGTTCAATCTGGGATAGGAAACAAGTGTGCATCTGATTTTGTTGTAGTTGATGCCTTGTTTGAACACCTGCTGAAATATATCCAATTACTTGAGATATTGGATGATCTCTAACTGTCATGTGATCAACAATTGGAGTTGGTTCAGCAATGGTTTCTACTTGAGGAATTTGTTCAGCTGTCACTTGATTTGATTTGTTAGCAAGATCTTCTGGATGATCTTCTTCTTCACTGTCTTCAAGATTTTGAGTTGATGGAAGTGGAGAATCTTCTTTCTGTAGATCTAATCCATTAAGTTCTTTACATAGAACTGGTACCTGCAAATTATTTTTGGTATAGGTGATGTTCCTCGCCTCATTTAATATGTTAGTCTCATCAAAAGATACATGCATGGACTCTTCTATCTTAAGAGTAGATTTGTTGTAAACTCTGTATGCTTTACTAGAAAGAGAATGTCCAAGGAATATGCCTTCAGCAGCTTTTGCTTCAAACTTCCTTAGATACTTCTTGTCATTGTTATGCACATAGCATTTATAGCCAAATATCTTAAAATAGTTAACCTTAGGCTTGTTATTCTTGAGTAATTCATAGGGAGTTTTACCCTTAAGCTTATGATCAGGCTTCTGTTCAACACATAATTTGCTCTGTTCACTGCCTCTGCCCAAAAATAGAGTGACAAGTTTGCATCAGCAAGCAATATAGTGGCTGATTCAATTAGGGTTCTATTTTTCCTTTCAGTTACCCCATTTTGTTGAGGAGTTCTAGGAGCAGAGAAACACTGCCTGGTCCATTATTTTCCACAGAATTCTTGTGAAATTTTTCGAATCTTTATGAAGTGAGCAGGAATCATACAACTTAGAGTTCACAAGCCAAGCAACCAGAAGCAAATGGAGGCAAACAAGTGATCTTTATTGATAGCAACTTCAAATTACAAGGCAAGGTATGCTTGGCGAGACATGATTTTGCAAGCACAAACACCAAAGGAAAAAATACAAGTTGAAGATAACTTGAGACCGCGCGGTCTCCCTACGACCTCAGCAACCTGCCAGACTGCAACCCGCTGCCGATCTCAGAACAACACCAGACCGCTGATCAGACCGCACCCCTCCTTCCGAACTCTTGATTCTCCCGAACTACAGGAACACAACTCCAAGCCACAGAGCGCCCGAACACTTTCAGAGGAAGAGGTGGTCGCTGCTGCCCGCACTATCCGCAGAAGCTGCACAATAAGAGTTCAATCAGCAGACCGCCCGATCACTCAAATAGAGAACGCAGGAAAGAAGAGAACTCAGCTTACACTTGGTGTGTCTCTATTATTGCTGCCGATGGGTCCTATTTATAGGTGTGAGACCTGATCCAGTCACCACCCTATGAGATAGGATCACCACCCTCCAGACCGCGCGACCTTACCGGTCACACCGCGCGATCAGTGATAGTACTCCTGCTTCATTTTAGGTGAGCTCGCCAGCTTCAACCAAACCATGAGAGATCGCCACTCTCATAGTGAGATCGCGACTCCACAAGGAGATTGCTAGACCGCCACGAAGCTGCTCACCACCTGTGGTCGCCAGGGACCGCGAACACTGCCAGTTTGCCATCAGACCGCGAACTCTTATCCGCATGCCGGTCTCCTCCTGAGACCGCGAACAGCGTCCAGCTCGCATACCAGTCTCCTCCTGAGACCGCGAACTGAGACCGCGCGACTAAGTCCCTTAGTCCACGAACATCACCAGAAAGCCCGGTTAGTCACCAGACCGCATTCTGGAAAACCTGGATCAAACTGTACGGTCATACCAGACCATCATAGCCTTGAAGAAGACAGCACGCCACGCGGTCACGCACAGACTGCGCACACCTGAAGACGATCAACCTGCCACGCGGTCACAGACAGACCGCGCGGCCTTCACCTTCAGCCGCCTTGGACCCATACCAGCGATCAAGCCAGGAGACCGCAGCTAGGCTTAGACAAGCCAGACCGCAGAGGCAGACTGCCAGGCCGTGCGGTCACGCCAGACCGCCCTACCTCCTCCCACACCGCCCAGGTCCAAAAGTCCTCTAACTTCCACTTCAACAATTTCAACACTCCCCCTTGAAGTGGGAAGTTGAAACTAGCCCCAGTAGGCTCCTTAGCCGTGTGAACGGCCCTTTCTCCAGCGCCTTTGTGAAGATGTCCGCCACATTGTCCGCACTCCGCACATGCTCGACCGAAAGAGATCCCTCTAGCACCTTCTCCCGTATGAAGTGGTGCTCGATCTCGATATGCTTGGTCCTAGCGTGACAAACTGGATTGGTGACCAGTTTGAGAGCACTCTTGTTGTCACCGCGGAGCAGAGTCGGCTCCCGAACCTCCTTGTGGACGTCTCCCACCAACCTCCTAAGCCAGATGGCTTCCTGAGCTGCCAAGGCCGAAGCCTTGTATTCCGCTTCCATGGTGGAGACCGATATGGAATCCTGCTTCTTGCTGCACCATGATATAGCTGTAGGGCCCGCCATGAAGACAAATCCAGATGTCGACTTCCGATCATCCGAATCTCCCCCGTAGTCAGCATTCATGTACCCGTGCACCTCGAAGCCCGCATCCCTCCTGTATAGGAGACCCATGTCCGAGGTCGCCTTGACATACTTCAGAATGTTCTTGGCTGCTAGCAAATGAGGTACCCGTGGCTCCGCCATATATCGACTCACTCTGCCAACTGCATATGCAATGTCTGGCCTCATGATCGTCAGATAAATTAAGCTCCCAACCAGAGCTCGAAACACCAACGGATCTTGCAGAATCCTCCCCTCATCCTTGCGAAGTTTTGTGGCCTTCTCCAGAGGTGTGGAAGTGCACTTCCCTTCCTTCATGCCGAATCGCTCCACGATTCGCTCTACATATCCGGCCTGGGTCACCAGCACTCCACCTTCCTTCCTCTGCACCTCGAGTCCAAGGAAATGGTGAAGCTCACCTAAGTCCTTCATCTCGAACCTGATAGACAGCTCGGCTCGAAGCTGCGCTACCTCCTCCTTCGAGTTCCCCGTCACGATCATATCGTCGACGTATAGCAACACGATGACTTGAAGCTCCCCGCTATTCTTGACGAACAAGCTTGAGTCTGAGTCTGAAGCACCAAATCCACAGAATAGGAGGTATTCTGCGATCTTCCCGTACCACGTCCTCGGCGCTTGCTTCAACCCTTACAGGGCCTTCTTGAGCTTGCAGACATGCTTTGTGCCTAGTGGCTGGACCATGAATATATCCTTGTCAATCTCATCGTACAAGAAAGCGTTCTTGGCGTCGAGCTGCCAAATCTCCCATCCACTGAACGCCGCCAAGGCAATGATGAACCGAACTGAAGTCATTTTTGCCACCGGACTGAATATCTCCTCGTTGTCTTCACCGTATTGCTGCGAGAACCCCTGAGATACAAGGCGAGCCTTGTGCCGCTCAATGTTGCCGTCAGCTTTCTTCTTGAGCTTGTAGACCCACTTGCATGTCACAGGAGTGGTGCCCTTGGGCTTGGGCACAAGAGACCAGGTCTCATTCTTCTTGAGAGCGGCCATCTCTTCTTGCATAGCAATGTCCCACTCCTTCATGCCTCTGGCCTTCTCAAAGCTCGACGGCTCCCTCTCATCCAAGGGACCAGCGAAGAAACATGAGACGAAGCTCACTGCGTTTCCTCCTGTATAGCGATCAGGGGCGATGATCGCTCGCTTCGACCTCCTCAGCTCCTTCCCCTGAAGCGCATTATCTTCAACTGCTTCTTCCCTAGCTCCTCTTCCAGACGTGCTAGGAGCATCGCTCCCCCTGCTCCCTGAACCAAAATCCCCCGTCTCAAAAATAGAAGGAGATGGACCACCTGGTGACACAGGTAGCTCCACCTGAAGATCCTCCACAGCTTTCTCCGGCACCTCCACCCTGCTCTCTGGTAGCTCCACACCAGAAGACCCCTTGTAAGATGTCACCTCATCAAACACGACATCGCGAGATACAACAAATCTCCGCGTCTCTGGGTCCATACACTTCCAGTCTTTCTTCCGCTAATCGTATCCCACGAAGACTAGCTTCCTTGCTTTCGCATCTAGCTTCGTCCGAAGAGCATCTGGAACATGCACGTAGTAGGTGGAACCAAACACCCTAAGGTTTGCCACGCTTGGCTTCTCCTTGAACATCATCTCATGCGGAGTTAACATGTTGATGGGGCTCAATGGCATCCTGTTGATGATGTAGGCAGCACAAGACATTCACTCCGCCCAGAAGGACTTTGGGATACTCTTGGCATGCAGCCAACACTTGCAGGTCTCCGTCAGATGATGGATCTTCCGCTTTGCAACTCCGTTCTGCTGTGGAGTATGTGCATAAGTGAGCTCTCTCCGGATACCTGCCTTCCTGCAAAAAGTAGAGAACTCACTGGAGGTGAACTCCCCTCCGTTGTCAGTCCTCAGCTTCTTCACCCGTAGTCCTAGCCGACCCTCCACGATCTCCTTGAACTCCACAAACTTGGCAAACGCCTCCGCCTTCTCCTTCAGGAAATATACCCAGACATATCTGGTGTAATCATCGATCAACACCAGCATATATCTGCTGCCTCCGAGGCTTGGGGTAGCAGTAGGTCCCATTAAGTCACCGTGGATGCACTCCAACGGCACACTACTCCTTGTCTGCGACTTGTCAAATGGTAGTCGATGAGACTTGCCGAACTGACATCCCGCGCAAACATGACCTTCACCGTAGGAAGATAGACTTGGCTGGCCCTTGACCAGACCTCTCACCTCCATAGCTTTCAGCTTGTCCATCCCTACGTGCCCCAACCTCTCATGCCATATAACGGCACCATCATTCGTCTTCATTTTGTCGACGTAGGAACTTGTCGATAAAACGAACAAGTCCTTTGCCTGTCTCCCGACATGGACGACTTCGGCCTTTACGACCTCAAAATTGCGTAGAAACTTCACTTCTGTTGGGCCGAACAGAATGTGATACCCAACGTCTATAGTGTTGGTCACGGAGAAGAGGTTTTTCCTCATACCAGGCACGTGATAGACACTCTTCAAAGTAAGTGGCCCTCTATCACTGCCCAAGGAAACAACCCCCACCTTCTCTACTGGATGCACAGTATTATCAGCAGTAATGATTGCATTGTTACCTGTATAGGGCTGTGCAAAAGAAAGCTTGGTCTCGTCTCCGGTGAGGTGATGACCACACCCCGAGTCCACAATCCAGTCCTCCAGATAGTTGATAGGAGCCGAAGCTCCAACAAAAGCCGAGAAGGCTCCTCCCCAACCTCCTTGAATGTGCCTGGCCTCAGCTTCCTCCTTCTCCGCAGCATGCCCAGCTTGGGTGGCCACCCTGCAATCCTTCCTGATATGGCCATACTTTCCACACTTGAAGCACTTCGGACCTTCACCCTTCTTCTTCCCGTCAGCCTTGGGAGCATACCCCCTTTCCTGCTGCCCAGAAGTTGAAGGCCCATAGCCTCCTCCAGCAGTCTTCTTCTTCTTATCCCACTTCTTCTTCTTCCCCGAGAAGAGCACCTTGACATCTCCCCCAACCACTGACACTCCCGCCATCTGCCTTGCCAAACTTTCTTGTGATGCAAGTAAGTTCTCCAGCTCCAACAGAGACGGCTGATTTGCCCATCCCTGCACCGATGTCACAAAGGCAACATATTCCTTCCGCAAGCCGCGGATGATGTGCCTCTTCAAATTCGCCTCAGAGATAGGCTCATCAGGATCCAATGCTGAGATTTCAGCGCACAAGTTCTTCATCTTCAGAAAGAAAGTGGAGATTGAAAGATCGCCCTGAGCCGACCTTGCCAGCTCATTCTCCAAGAACTGTAGCCTTGCTACATTCTTCTTGTTAAACAGCCCATCCAGGGCTCTCCAGATCTCCGCAGCCGATCCACACACCAAGATGTGATCAAACAGGTCAGGTGAGATTGCCCTCTTCAGAGTGAACTCTGCCTTCACATTCGTCCTCCTCCAAGTTCTCACCTCATCCCCATTATCCCCTTCCAGGACAACTTCCCGCGCCTGATCTCCTCCAACTACCTCCCAGAGGTCCTCAACTAGAAGATAGCTTTGCATACACGACTTCCACTTCTTGAAGTTAGTCGAGTTGAGCATCTCAATTCCAAGACCCCTCGCTTCCATTGCTCTACCATTGGTTCCTTCTTCACAAAGGCGATGGCTACTCTAAGTTGCTCACTGCTCTATCCACTCCAACCTCGCTTTGATACCATGTGAAATTTTTCTAATCTTTATGAAGTGAGCAGGAATCATACAACTTAGAGTTCACAAGCCAAGCAACCAGAAGCAAATGGAGGCAAACAAGTGATCTTTATTGATAGCAACTTCAAATTACAAGGCAAGCTATGCTTCGCGAGACATGATTTCGCCAGCACAAACACCAAAGGAAAAAATACAAGTTGAAGATAACTTGAGACCGCGCGGTCTCCCTATGACCTCAGCAACCTGCCAGACCGCAACCCGCTGCCGATATAAGAACAACACCAGACCGCTGATCAGACCGCACCCCTCCTTCCGAACTCCTGATTCTCTCGAACTCCAGGAACACAACTCCAAGCCGCAGACCACCCAAACACTTTCAGAGGAAGAGGTGATCGCTGCTGCCCGCACTATCCGCAGAAGCTGCACAATAAGAGTTCAATCAGAAGACCGCCCGGTCACACAAATAGAGGCCGCAGGAAAGAAGAGAACTCAGCTTACACTTGGTGTGTCTCTATTATTGCTGCCGATGGGTCCTATTTATAGGCGTGAGACCTAATACAGTCACCACCCTATGAGATAGGATCACCAACCTCCAGATTGCGCGACCTTACCGGTCACACAGCGCGATCAGGCATAGTACTCCTGCTTCATTTTAGGTGAGCTCGCCAGCTTCAACCAAACCATGAGAGACTGCCACTCTCATAGTGAGATCGCGACTCCACAAGGAGATCGCCAGACCGCCACGAAGCTGCTCACCACCTGTGTTCGCCACGGACCGCGAACACAGCCAGTTCGCCATCAGACCGCGAACTCCTGTCCTCATGCCGGTCTCCTCCTGAGACCGCGAACAGCGTCCAGCTCGCATACCAGTCTCCTCCTGAGACCGCGAACTGAGACTACGCGACTAAGTCCCTTAGTCCGCGAACATCACCAGAAAGCCCGGTCAGTCACCAAACTGCATTCTGGAAAACCTGGATCAAACTGTGCGGTCACACCAGACCGCCATAGCCTTGAAGAAGACAGCACGCCACGCGGTCACGCACAGACCGCGCACACCTGAAGACGATCAACCCGCCACGTGGTCACAGACAGACCGCACGGCCTTCACCTTCAGCCACCTTGGACCCATACCTGCGATCAAGCTAGGAGACCGCAGCTAGGCTTAGACAAGCCAAACCGCAGAGGTATACCGCCAGGCCGTGCGGTCACGCCAGACCGCCCGACCTCCTCCCAGACCGCCCAGGTCCAAAAGTCCTCTAACTTCCACTTCAACAATTTCAACAATTCTCTCATCAGAAGAGATTCAAACTCAGTGCCATGATCACTTCTGATCAATGCAACTAGAGTAGAGTACACAATCTTGATGGACTTGAGAAAGTCTGTCAGAACACTGAAGGTGTCAGACTTGTTCCTAAGAAAGAACACCCAAGTGAATCTTGAGAAGTCATCTACAATAACTAGAGAGTAATGCTTCCCTCCTAGACTTTATATTGCAGTGGGTCCAAAAAGGTCCAAATGTAGGAAATACAAAATCCTAGGTGAATCACTCTTGGATAAAGATTTAAAACTACTTCTAGTTTGCTTACCTAATTGACAAGCCCTGCAGAGTCCTTCCTTCTTGTATGAACCAGAAGGCAGTCCTCTAACAAGATTGTCCTTAGAAAGCTTAGATATAGTTCTAAGGTTAATGTGTCCATGCCTTTTATGTCATAGTTCATTTGATTTACTTATAAAATTGAATAAGCAAATATCAGAATTGGCAGAGTCAAAATTGACTAAATAAATATTTCCATGTCTAATACCAGATAACACATTTATGTTTTTATTATTGGTAATAAGACATAAGGAATTGTTAAAAGTTATCTGATAACCTTCATCACATAACTGGCTTATGCTGATGAGGTTGTGCTTCAGACCCTTGACATAAGCTACCTCTTTGAAGGTGACTGCTCCAACTCTGATGAGGTGTAGAAAGTATGTTCTTCTTAGTAAGAGGTGGCTCACTTGATGATGCACGTAAGCCCAGTTTGCCACTAAGTCTGACATTCACTGTGCTTGTGATGTCCATCAGTTTGATACTTCTCCCATTTAGGGATTCTTCAAATTTCTTAGCCTCAGATAGTTTGTTCTCAATGAGAATAATATGTTCTCTGGATGCAGCCAATTCTTTCTTAAGATTAGCATTTTCTTCACTTAGTTGGTTCATTTCAGCCAACTGATTTCCGAGAGAGATTATCTCTTTCTCAAATTTGATTAAATCTAAGCAAAGAACTTTGAATTCATCTTTGAATTCAATTGAATTAAAATCAAAGTTTGAGATTACCTGATCAGCATCATTGCCAGATTCTGATTCATCTGAGTTGTTTGTTAATGCATTGATTGCCATCATGCAGAAACTTCTTTCATCTGCATCATCTTCATCATCACTGGAGCGGGATGATAATGCATTTTCTGACTCACTGCTTGAGTCATAGACAACCATCAAGCATTGGTCATTCTCATTTGATTTTTCTTCATCTTCAGATGAGCTGGATGAAGACTCTGATTCTGTTTCACTCCATATTTCAGCTACAAACCTTCTTCCCTTATGCTTGTGTTTGTGGGAGGATGGCTTGTTGGAGTGCCTATTTTCTTCTTTGTCTTTTCTCTTTTCCTTCTTTTGATTCTCTAGACACTCAGGAAGAATGCGTCCAGGTTTCCTGCAGCCAAAACAAATAATTTCTTTAGAACTTGATTTGTCATACCTTAGCTTTTCTCTTGATCTGGAATCCTTCTTTCTGAAGTCCTTCTTAGCCATTTTATAAAATCTCTTGGCTAGAAGATTCATGAACTCCATATCTCCTGGAGCTTTATCTTCTTCTTCGGTAGCTTGGAAAGCTATACTTCTCTCCTTCTTGGATGTGGGAGATGAGGTGGATTGTTCAGCTTCTCTGGATTTGATAAGCTGCTCATAGGATTTGAGTTTGCCTAACAAGCTCTCAGTGGAGATCTCATTAAGGCTTCTGGCTTCCTTGATTGGCCAGATCCTAGAGTCCCATGTATTGGGGAAGCACATTAGGATCTTATCATTGACCTCAGTGATGAAGATCACTTTGTCCAAGGTCTTCAGCTCATTGATTATGAGGCTGAGCCTGTTGTACATATCAACCACTATCTCAGATTCTCCTTTCTTGAGATTTTCATACTGGGAGATTAGGTGAGATCTTCTATCTTTTCTTTCATCTGCTGATCCTTCAACCATATTGTTGAGTGACATCCAGATTTCCCTTGCTGAAGTGCATTCCACAACTTTTTGAAAAATGTCATCAGACATTGTTTGTGCCAATATGTTCATAGCTTTGGCATCAACACTTCTCTGCTTTTTCTGTGCATCTGTTCACTCAGGTGTGGAACAGTATTATTTGTTGTTGTGGTTTCAACACTTGTTGTTGCTGTAGGAGTAGGAGGTCCTGTCAAAATAACATTAAAAATTTCCTTATCAATAGAATTCATGTACAATCTGATCCTTGCCTTCCATAGTGCAAACTAATTTAGATTGCACATAGGAGGTCTTGTGCTTGAATATTCTTTGTTCTGTTCCATGAGTTTTTAAGCAAAAATAAAACTCTAGAAAAATTTAAGATCTAATTGATCTTTTGATTCAGGTGTTAGCCTGTAAAGAATCAACCAACCTCTGATACCAATTGAAAGTGAGGTTAGATCTTAGATTTACTCTAGAGGGGGGGTGAATAAAGTATTAAAAAAATTTCACTTATTTTTATAGCGTAATTAAAATAGTGATATATATATATGTACTGAGTGAGTAATTAAAACAAACACAAAGAGAGCACACATCACAATACAGAAAAATAAACAATCACAGAGGACACAAGGATTTTATAGTAGTTCCCCAATAAATCTGGGTACGTCTACTCTTCTACCACCCTTGGTAGGATTCCACTAGGTTTTTGATCAGATGCCCTATCACCAATGGATTTTTAATCAGGTGTCCAAACACCAAGGAGCTTTTGATCAGGTGCTCTAACCAAACTACAGGTTTTTGTTCAGGTGCCCTGCCACCAAGGAGTTAACTTTTGAAGGGAGTTATAACCCTGTACAAGAGGGGATAAAGAGGGTTTAGATGTTCTTCTCTGTCAATAATCTGAGAGAAGACTCTAGTGGAATGTGATGTTGTAAAGCTCCCCCTATCTGATTGAAATTTGTTAACAGTTGAGGATGGAGCTTTCACTTGAATGAAGTATCTTCCTGTATCTTCCTGATAGCTGATAAATCTGAGAGACAAAATGTTTCTCAGATTGTTTGTTGCTCTTTTGAAGATCTGAACTTGCAGCAGAGATCTGAGATAAGTATGTTGATGTTGTTCTCAGAGATTGAGGTGCTGCTTGAGGAAGATGAAGATCTTAAAACTATTTTGCTTTCTGTATATCTTTTCCCGACCCTTTCTTCTTCCTCTCTTCTTCTCTATTGCTATCTTGATGTTCTGTAATATGATGTAATTGTTGTATGTCTTCTTTCTTCTCTTTTGATAATATATCTCTGACTGATTTCAAATTCAAATCCCTTGATTTAAGGAATAAAATATTCTAAAAGAGATATCCTGGGAACTGCAAATCTGACACCCTTTATTTCTTTTCATTTTCCATGAAAATGTCCTTTTCCAAAGAAATGTCAACGGCTATTTTTGAAATAGGAAAATAATAAAAGGAAATATAATATCCTGACTTATCTGGAAGAAATATAGTCGTTGCTGAAAGATCTGAGTTCAGAGAAAGATATAACTGATCTTCTGAAATAAATCTGCTGAAGAGAATTTTCGTTGATCAGAATAAATTCGTCGAACAAAATGTTGAGTTCGTTGACCTCAACTGAATCTGGCTGGAAGAATTGAATTAGTCGATCTGAATGATATTTCATCGAACGCAGAGATTTAGCAAATTCGTCGACCGTTGAACTAAGCAAATTCGTCGACCGTTGAACTAAGCAAATTCGTCGACCGCTGAGACTGAGAGGTTCGTCGAACGCTGAGACTTGGTCAACCGCTGAGACTGAAGTTCATCAACCGCTGAGATGAGCTTTTGTTGACCGCTGAGAGCATTTTGTCGAACGTAGAGAGGATTTCGTCGAACACAGAACCATGGCAAGTTCGTCGAACGCAGGAGCATGTCGTTCGTTGAACGCAGTATGGAGTTCGTCGAACGTAGAAAACTTATCTTTTCCTAAGTTCTAACAGCCTAAAACCTTGACCCTTAAGACTATACATTGGGGTCAACTTAGTCCTAATAAACAAATAGTGGTCCTAGCCCAAATCTGTAATAGGGTTGTTCCAACACGGCCAAAGCTAGAGAGGAATTCAGAAACTGGAGTCGAAGGAGAAAGTGCAGCATGTGGCCCCTCTTCGGATTTTAGTGGCCCCTTTGCAGAAGTTGTGAGGAACGGAAGCAAAGACAGTCCTGTTCTTTGACGGGTGGCAATTTTAGAAGTTTTGTCAATTTCGATGGTTTCAGCTTGATCACTCTCCCTTTAATCGTCGATTTGATCACCTCCCCACTACGTCTGACCTTTGCATTTTTGAAGAATTTGAGAACATCTTATTCAGGACTCGGCAAGGATATTCTAGAATGAACGACATACCTGCTTCTTCCAGACAAAGAACAATGTTTCAAAACTCGTCAGAGGCATTTGCGAATCCCGTGCGGACCAACTCTCCCCCTATCTGAAGCGGACCGGAGCACTTGCGAGAAATTGTTGTTGTCGACGGATAGAAGCAGAGAGGAAGACGAATCGACAGAAGATGAAGGGTTTCTTCGAGGGAGTGGCGTGACTTTTGAAATCCGTAAACATATATATACACACACACATATATATATATATATATATATACTATATTAAAAAGAATTATTGAAGTCTGTGAATAGCATGAAATTAAAAATACTTTGGATTAATCTGATCCATCCAGAATGGTTTGATTAATAAGAAACGTTCAATTATGAACCCCCATCTCCCACTCTCTCTCTCCTCATTCCCGATCCCAGAAAAAAATAAGTCGTGGAGACTATTTTATTCTTCCCCTCTCCGACTCGCAACGTCACCGCCTCCTCCTCTAGGTATTCGCAGTCGGCAACTCCTTCATAGTTTCAGATCGAGTCCAACAATGTCTCCTTCCTAGACCTACCATGCAGCGGGCAACTCTATTTCCTTCATCTCTGCCCTCGCATCCCCGCTTAGGCGAGGATTTATTTTTGGTGTTATAAACCAAGAGCCTTACTGTTCTGTGGTATGCCAAGAGGAACAACTTTCGTAAGGAGAAAGAACATGAATGGAGAAGGGAAGCTCATTTCAGATATCTTGGGCAAGGTACTTTTATGCAAGGTAGGTTCACACGACTATCTATCTAATGAGATGTTCATGTTAGTAACAGCTATAATTTGCCGGAAAAGAGTGGATTGGGGTCTCGTCCTATTTGAAAAAATCAAGGCAAGTCTAATGGTCCCCAACTTTGGGAGAATCATAAGTCTCTATCTCAATCAATTGGATGGAGACCTGTTCGACATGAGGAATGGTGGCCCTATTCACCACCTCAAGAAAATAGACTCTTCCATCATGGACAAATGGGAAAGAGTGATTATTAGGCCAGGCTTGAAGAGACCAATTGAGGATGCAGTAGTAGATGAAGAGGAAAGCCAGGAACCCTCTCCAGATAGGGTACCTTCTGCTCAAGCATTCCCACCTCTTCAGACAGTAGAATCTCCAGTGCCAGATCCAGTAGTTCCATCAATTGAAGGGGAGATCTCCAAGTCCCCAGAAGTGTCAATTCAGCAAGAACCACCTCCAGCCTTATCAGCTCCACCAAGCATGCAGAGTAACTTTGATACTTATGTTTCAAGGATTGCGAAGAGCCTTAATCTAATTCCTGTACACTATGGAGAGAAGCTACTTGCCATTTCTGCCAAGGAACCAGAAAGGTTGGGTGTTGTTGATGATGATGTTGATCCTGATGTTCCAGTACACCAGATCAGTGATGATAAAGATGATGATGATGATGTTGATGATGACAATGATGGTTCTCAAGATCCTACATGTTCTGAGGGGGAGACTGCAAAAGAAAAAAGGGAGAAGGCAGTTGAACAAGATGAGGAGATGCTTTCAGTTCAGGAAAGAGAGTATGTGTACTCTACATCCCCTGCTCTAGATTCCCAAGTTAGAGATGGTTTGCATGACCTAGGGGGAGCTCCATCCAATGAACTCACGTTCAATGCAGAAAGCTTTGGCACCCCCTCTCATCAAAGTGTGCATGCTCCTGTGCCATCTACCTCCAATAGTGGGATGCTCCAGACCATGGAAGCTCTGCTCAAGTCCCAGGCTGAACAATTTGATTTCTCCATGAAGCTAGTGTTTCTAAGAGTTAAAGAAGTTGAGTCAGACATGAATAATGGTCTTGCTGAGATTAAGCATACTATGTTTAAAATGAAATGTGATTTAGATACTTATTTATCTAATGGTTTTCAAGTCGTGAGCCACACCAATGAAGAGATGAAGCAAGTTTATAACAATTCAAATAATCTTCTGGAGGGCCAAAGAACAATTTATGAGCAAAGTGACAATATTCGAGTTGGTATAATTTCAGACCTGACAGATTTCAAGAATGAACTGCTCCAATCCGTATCTGAAGAAGTCATAAAGGGGGAGGAGAAAATTCAATGTCAGCTATATGATCTTAGAAGAGAGATATAAAGCAAGTTCTCAGAAGCAAATGTTGAACGTCATCAAGGTTTGAACTGGCTTTATGAAACCTTCATAGGAGTTCCTCAGCAATTTCCATCTTCTGAGTAGTTCCAGCCCACTGAGGGTGTATATGAAGATTTCCCTATTATCCATCCCTCTCAATATGATCAAGTATGGTCTGATGCTAAAGAGGCTGCTGAGCCATCAGAGCCTGCTCCTAAGAAGAAAAAATTTGATGTAGGAGCATCTTCAAGCAAAGCTAACATATCTTCAAGAAGAAATCCAGGCATAGTAATCAGAGAGCTAGCAGATGTAAGAAGAGTTGTTTAAGAAGTTTGGAGTCCAATTTCTAAGGCTATCATCTTGAACAATTACAATCTTTTGGAGATTGGTAACATCAAACCTGAAGAGTATTATAGTCAAGAGGAATACAACATGTATAAAGCTACCAAGCTGACGAGAAAAATCCACTTCAGAATTAATGGTCACAACAATCCATCTGCACCTCCTCCACCTCCAAGATACTATCCAAAGCCAAGGGAGTACTTTGCCAGGCAGTCACAGAAGTGCAAGAAAGAAAAGGCCAAAATGCCTTAGTTGTGTGTTGTGAAACTTTTGAAATCTGAAAAAACATTGATATATATATATTAATGTTTTGATATTTCAGTTCATTTTAATTGTCACTTTATTTCTTGCTGTGCTTACTTTCATAATTATTTTCTGTGCAATTCACCTTAGTAGATATGGTTCTGACTTCTTCAAATAGGGGGAGATTGTTGGGTATTGTAGCCACAATCACCTTGATTTGAAGAAGTGTCCCTTGAACAAAGATGAATTGATATTGTATTTGATATAATCTCTTAGTTGTGTGTTTGCAGGATTCTAATTGCTAAGTACAAACCAATGTCAGGTTTCAGTGAGTCATAAACATAGGCCTATGCAATGTAATCCCTCATTGTATAGACCAAGGTGTTGACTCAGGTGAAATCTCTCCATTGAGATTTTGATAAGAAGTTTTTATATAACTTTTTAATAGAAAATTTTGTAAATATTTAATATGTATTTATCTTTTTCATGTCAATTTTAGGTCTTAAGTAGTTCTTTTGTAATTTTGTTTCTAACTTAGCTTAATTTAAATTTTTGCAGAATTTTGGGACAAATAGGAGAAATTGACAAGTCACGCCCTCGGTCACGCCCGTGACCGAGGGCATGTAACCTGAAGATCAGTCCAGAATCGATCCCGCGCTGATTGAGCTAGTCCACAACAAGTCACGCCCTCGGTCACGCCCGTGACCCAAAGTCACGCCCGTGACCAAGGGCGTGTAAACATGGAATCTTCCCAGCAAGCTGTCGTCAAGACGTGGAGATGTCGTTGAGAAGTCAACACAAGTCATGCCCGTGACCCAAATGTCACGGTCGTGACTTGCCCGTGTGATCCCTGCTTCGCCGCCGCGCCGCAAATAGCCCACGCTGCATTAAATGAAGCCGTCCAAAGTCACGCCCGTGACCCAAATGTGACGCCCGTGACATGTTCTTTTTCACTGCGCCGTCACGCAAGCCCACGTCGCTGTCAGATCCAATGTGAATAGTGCTTACACGCCCTTGGTCACGCCCGTGACCGAGGGCGTGTAACTTGAAAATTTTGGCTATAAATTCAAAGGCTCTCCTTGAGTCCAAGGTTCAGAATTTTGGAGAGGGGGAGGTGCTGCTAGAGCTGTTAGTGAGTTTTTCAATGCTTTTTTCATGTCTTTCAATTTCATGTTCTCTTCCTTTTCATGTCAAGTAATGTTTAATTTTCTTTCTTGCAATAGCCTAGTTTAAAGCTTGTAATCTTTTTCTTCCTAGTCTTGTAATACCTTTTAAAGCTTTTAATAGTTTTGGTTATCAATAAAATTAATTTTGCTCTCTTTCATGTTCTCTTTCTCCTTAGTGATTTTTCCTTCTTGCAATTTTATTTTTCTTTCCTTTTCCCCTCCACTATGATTGAGCATTAAGCCTTTTACCATCGTTTAAATCCTTCATTTAGTTTGCAAATTATCTCTTTTTAGCTAAAGTAAAACAAATCTAAAAAATCGTTAGATAAGTTAATGGTGATTTTCCTCGAAGTAGAAGTAATCAACGCGCCCCGTGGAATACGACCTTGGAATTTCTAAATATCATATACTATAGACGATAAGGTACACTTGCCTTTATCGGATATAGTCTTGGAAAATATCTTCAAACCTTCAGTTTGCAAAACCCAAATTTTCTATATCAAGTTTTTAGCGTCGTTGCCGGGGATTTGCGTAGATATTTTGAAAAGAGGATAACCATTAATTTTATCATGCTTCTTTTTATTTTATTTTTCTTTTTCTAAATATTTTTGGAAAATCTTACAGGTGTAACTTAATCCACCTAAAAGAAAAAAAATATATAATAATCTAGTTTTTCCTTTTTCTTTCTTTTTCTCTGTTTTAGTATTCTCTCCTTTTCTCTTTTTAGTTTTTTATCTTCTCTCCCCTTCTTTCTTTTAGTGTATGACCCGTGGTAGCGCTTCGAATATTCCTTTTGATCCAGAGATTAAGCGAACCCTTTTTCAGCGCCGCCGTTCTCGTGATCAGGATAATCAAATAGAATTCGAAGAGACGATCGGGGACACTAACACAATGAATATGGATCATAATCTTAATCCTCCTAATCCTAACGCGCCAAATCCTAATGAGGTCGCGCAACGGACCATGTCCTATTATGCGCGGCCGAATTTGGAAGGCACACAGTCGAGTATTGTTTGCCCCACGGTGGCATACAATAACTTTGAGATCAAGTCCAACATCATACAAATGGTGCAACCATCGGTGACCTTCGATGGTCAACTGGAGGAAGATCCAAACTCGCATATTTCTTACTTTCTCAAGATTTGCGATACTTTTAAGATCAATTGCGTCACCGATGACGCCATTCGATTACATCTTTTTTTCTTTTTCTTTGCGGTCTAAGGCCAAGCAGTGGCTGGGTTCCCTACCTAGGGGGTCCATCACTACATGAGCCGAAATGGCGGAAAAATTTCTCAATAAATATTTCCCGCCTTCAAAGACCGCTAAATTGCGCACGGATATTGCGTCGTTTATGAAAATCGACTCAGAGACTCTCTATGACACATGGGAGTGCTTCAAGGAGCTTTTGTGTAGATGCCCTCACCACGCACTTCCCACTTGGCAACAAGTGCAAATATTTTATAATGGCTTAAATCTCTCAACGAGGTAAAAGATTGATGCGGCTGCCGGGAGAATGTTGAATAACAAAACCACGGACTCTGCTCAAGAGCTCTTCAAAGAGATGGCCATGAATGTGTACCAATGAAATATGCCCCGAGCTAGGCCAATCAAGCCAGCCAGAATTTTTGAAATAGACGCATTCGCAAATTTGGCTTTACAAGTTGAGCGCTTAACAAAGTAAGTGGCGGAGATGTCTGCTTCCTCCGCCACTCCTCCTTGGGCTAATAACGTTTTAATTGAAGAGCAGATTGACTACATGGGAAATCCGCCACGGCCTTCCTATAACCCAAACTCCGCTCCGTACAATAACACATATAATGTGAGTTATATGAATCATCCGAATTTCTCATGGAGCAACCAGGGAAATGCTCAACGTCCTCTAAATATTAATCAACCTCATATTCCCCCTCTAAATTTAAACACTCAAAATTTTAATCATCCTGGTTTTCCACCGCAACAGCAAAAGTTCTCTTCGCTTGAAGAGATCTTTGCAAAATATGTTGCTACAGATGAATCGAACATCCGGAACCTCGCTGGATCGATCAAAAATTTAGAAAATCAAGTGGGCCAGCTAGCAAAAATGTTCTTCGAGCGTCAGCAAGGAGCACTACCGGGAAATACGGTGCCAAATCCAAGGGAGAGCGCAAACGTGATTACACTCCAAAGCGTGAAGGAGGTGGTTTTAAAACAGGACGAACCCAAGGTAATTTTTTCTCCTCCTCCTCTTATTTTATCTTCAAATTTGCCCGCTACGTTAGCTCCGCACGCTTCTACTTCCAATATTCCGTATCTGTCTAAGTTTAAAAGCGAGTGCGTCGAGAAAAAATATAAGAAATTTTTAGATATTTTAAAACAAATCCATATTAATTTACCTTTCTGCGAGGCTATCTCTCAAATGCCGAAATATGCGAAATATCTAGTTTCTCTCCAATAAGAAAATTTAGAAGATATTTTGCATATTTCCTTAAACGCAGAATGCTCCGTGGTTGTACTCAACAAATTGCCTCAAAAAGCAAATGACCCAGGAAGGTTCTCCATCCCGTGTCTATTTGGCAATTCGTTAGTAAAATACGCCTTAGCGGGTCTTGGAGCAAGCATAAACCTCATGCCTTTTTCGTTATTCAAAAAGCTAGGTCTAGGAAATCCTAGCCCTTCCCGGTGGACTTTCTCATTCTTGACATCAAAGAGGATGCCGAAGTACCCGTCATACTCGGCCGCCCCTTCCTTGCCACCTCCCTTGCTATTATAGTCATAAGTAACGGAAAGCTCCTCCTACAGGTTAGAGACAATGAAGTTACTTTCGGCATAAATTCCTCGATGTGGAACACATTAGCAAATGACGATTCGTGTTTTTACCTGGAAGAGTGTTGTGAGTTTTATTCATCCCCCGAGTTAGTCTCATCGGCAAGTAGTGATTCCGAGCTCGTCGAGCTCTTTTGTCTTGAAGAAGAAGTCTCTCACCCCACACCACCCGAACCACTATATTTAGAAAAAATAAAAATAAAAACTTCTTATGAAGAGCCACCCGTGCTAGAGTTAAAACAACTCCCCCCTCACCTTAAATATTTTTTTTTAGAAAAAGAGTCTAAGCTACCCGTAATCGTTTCATCCGAACTTAACAATTCAGAAATTTCTGAATTAACTATAGTCTTAAGCAAGCACCGCCACGCAATTGCGTGACAACTATCGGATATTAAGGGTATTAACCCTTCCTTCTACCCTCATAAAATCTTTCTCAAAGATAATTCCCGCAACTCAGTCCAGCCTCAACGACGACTAAACCAGAACATGAAAGAAATCGTTAAGGCATCTTCTACCCCTTGGTTTGCGGATTTGGCAAACTATTTAGTAACCCGGGACCTGCCAAAAGAATTCTCGAGTCAGCAAAAGAAGAAATTCTTTTCTGATTTAAAGAATTACTTTTGGGAGGACCCTTTTTTATTCCGTGTGTGCGCAGACCAGGTAGTGAGAAGATGCGTCTCGAGTGAGGAAGGTCTAAAAATTTTACGACATTATTACGAGGGACCAACCGGTGGTCATTATTAATCGAACCGAACCGCGAGGAAGGCGCTGGAGGTGGGCTTTTATTGGCTCACACTCTTTAAAGATGCTCATACCCTTATGAGTACTTGCGACAGCTGCCAGCGGTCGGGGAACATCTCCCGCCGGGATGAGATGCCCCAAAATATTTTCTTAGAATGCGAAATTTTCTATCTTTGGGGTATTGATTTTGTTGGTCCTCTCCCTCCCTCTTATTCAAATAAATACATTCTAGTTGTTGTCGACTACGTGTCGAGGTGGGAGGAAGCGCAAGCTCTCCCCATCAACGATGCGCGAGTCGTTGTTAACTTCTTAAAAAATTTATTTTCTCGATTTGGCATGCTGCCCGCTATAGTTAGTGATCGGGGAACCCATTTTTGCAATAGTCAATTTATAAAAATCTTAGCAAAATATGGTGTCACGCACAAACTATCCACTGCATATCACCCACAAACGAGCGGCCAAGTCGAAGTCGTAAATCGAGAATTAAAGCAGATTTTAGAAAAAACTGTTTCTATTAATCGGAAGGATGGGCACTTAAACTCGATGATGCGCTATGGGCCTATCGAACGACGTACAAGACCGCTATCGGTTGTACACTATATCGAATGGTTTATGGAAAAGCTTGCCACCATCCGGTTGAGCTAGATCACCGCGCATTTTGGGCGCTTAAATTTTTAAACCTCGATTCGACGTTAGCGTCCGAGCAAAGAAAATTCCAAATGAACGAATTAGATGAATGGCTAGCGAATGCGTATGAAAGTAATAAAGTATATAAGTAGCGAACAAAGTTTTATCACGATAAACAAATAAAATTTCCAAAAACTTTTTTGCCGGGCGATCTCGTCCTCCTTTATAATTCTCTCCTTCGCCTTTTTCTGGGAAAACTAAAATCCCGATGGTTCGGACCCTTTATTGTTAAAGAGGTTTGGTCCTATGGGACAATCCTAATTTCCCACCCGGAAAAAGGTTCCTTCAAAGTTAACGGGCACCACCTTAAGTCGTATCTTCTGGGAGAGTTAGCTAATGAGAAGAGTGAATCAATATCATTTCCACCTTAAAAATGATCGGCAATTGGGCCAAGCTACGCGACCTTAAACAAAACGCTTTGGGGAGGCACCCCAAAGTTATCTTTTTATTATTTTCTCTTGTTTTTTCTTCTTTAACATATTTTGTAGGTAATCGCCGCTTCCCCACGCAAACTTCAAAAAATCAAGGAAGCCCTTTCCCCTTCTTCCTTCTCTTTTTTTTCATGCATTTCTTTTTGTTTTGTCTTGCACTTTATTTACTTCTTCTATTTTTCTTTAACTTCATACTTAGTTTTAAACATTGGGGATAAATGTTTAACTTTAAGTATGGAGGTATAAATAGTTCTTTAAATTGTAGTTTTATAATTTAGAAAATATTCAAAAAAATTATATTATTGTCTTTTGTTTTCTTTTATTTAAGCACTTGTAAAACCCCAAAACTCAAAAAATAAAAAAATAAAAAATTTAAATCTTGGAAAGGGACATTTGGGATATCATCCCATCACACCTCCTAGTACTATGAGAACCCTTCACGGGGTATACCTCGGGAATTCTAAGAGTTAACAAAAAAATATTTAGGTTTAAAACTAGTTACCTTTCTTTTATTATCAAAAATTCAAAAAAAAAAGATAATATAAAAAATTCAAAAAAACAGATAATATCAAAACTTCCAAAAAAATTTGAAAAACTTAAAATACAAAAAAAAACAAAAAATCTTATACCCCTCCTACTTGTTGTTTTTGTGATTTCTTAGAAATCTAGTTGAGAATGTTTATAAGCATTTTTATTTTTTTAATTGGCTACAATTTTGCTTATCATAGTTTATTAAATTTAAATTTTAGGTAATCTTGTTTTAAGAATTAGTTTATGATTTGAGCTTGATTAGAGAATTTGATTAGCATGACTTCTCTTTTTATTTTTAAATGGCTTCATTTTGTAATAAATTTGCTAAACCTCCTTAGATTTCAATTATATTTTCTTCTAGATTTTTAGATCTTAGGAAATTTAAATTTACTAGAATTTGCTCTCAATATAAGTTAACCAATAAACTAGAAAAAAATTCAATACCCTACCCATTTGATGGCATAAAAAAAGAATTTTAAAAGATCATATGTCATGGAAATAAGTGGATAAAATTCATTATTTCCTAAACATATGCACCCAAAATCATTTAAAAGATTATATGGCATGGAGTGAGAGGATAAAATTCATTACTCCTAAACCATATACATTTTGGGTTTTTATTAGAAGAGAAGTTTATCATTTAGAAAAAAAAATCACTTTGGTGAAAAGGATAAAATCCATCACCTTCATTCCAATATCTTTTCTTATGCCAAATTTTGTGAACCCCCACCCCCTTAGCCAATTATCATTGATATTGATTTAGTATAATTTATGGAGAGAGCAATATTTAGTAGGTTAATTTTCCTTAAGTTTCTTTTAAAATAGAGTTCTTATAATTTTAATCTAATTTAGTTTTATAATTTCTACAATTTTGTTGGCTAATTAGTTATCTTGAGAAGTCTTTGCCTAAACATTTTTTCTCTTTTCAAATCATCATCATAATTTAAGCCTTAACTCCTCCTAGAATTTATTCTTAACCTAACTTTTGGTTGAAATGAAATTTTAGTTTATAATTAAAAAATTTTATGAATGTCTTATGAATTATGTTTTATACTTTTGCTCAGGAATAACAAAACCTCAAGTATGGGGGTACTTGATAAGTAGTTTTTATATAACTTTTTTATAGAAAATTTTGTAAATATTTAATATGTATTTATCTTTTTCATGTCAATTTTAGGTCTTAAGTAGTTCTTTTGTAATTTTGTTTCTAACTTAGCTTAATTTCAAATTTTTGCAAAATTTTGGGACAAATAGGAGAAATTGACAAATCACGCCCTCGGTCATGCCCGTGACCGAGTGCGTGTAACCTGAAGATCAGTCCAGAATCGATCTCGCGCCGATTGAGCTAGTCCACAACAAGTCACGCCCTCGGTCACGCCCGTGACCCAAAGTCACGCCCGTGACCAAGGGCGTGTAAACATGGAATCTTCCTAGCAAGCTGCCGTCGAGACGTGGAGATATCTTTTAGAAGTCAACACAAGTCAAACCCGTGACCCAAATGTCACGGCCATGACTTGCCCGCGTGATCCCTGCTTCGCCGCCGCGCCACAAACATCCCACGCTGCATTAAATGAAGCCGTCCAAAAAATCCTTCTTGCAATTTTATTTTTCCTTCTTGCAATTTTATTTTTCTTTCCTTTTCCCCTCCACTATGATTGAGCATTAAGCCTTTTACCATCATGTAAATCCTTCATTTAGTTTGCAAATTGTCTCTTTAGCTAAAGTAAAACAAACCTCAAAAAGCGTTAGATAAGATAATGGTGATTTTCCTCGAAGTAGAAGTAATCAACGCGCCCCGTGGAATACGACCTTGGTATTTCTAAATATTCTATACTATAGATGATAAGGTACACTTGCCTTTATTGGATATAGTCTTTGAAAATATCTTCAAACCTTCGCTTTGCAAAACCCAAATTTTCTATATCAAATGTACTTCATATTCAAGCTCTAAGGAAAAGTTAGAAGTCAATGGTTGCTGGAATCAGGGTTGGAAGACATTCAGTCTAAGTAAATTCGTCGAGTAAGACTTACTTTCGTCGAAGAAAATCTATTTAATCGACGAACTCGGAGAATCCTTGTATGAGTTTTGCGTCGAGTAATACTTCTTTCGTCGAAGAAAATCTATTTAATCGACGAACTCAGTGAATCCTTTTATGAGTTTTGCGTCGAGTATTTCTCAGCTCTCTCGACGAATAAGTATCTTTCGACGAATGTTCACAGCGCATGTGTGTCTTCTGTCTGTCAATTTAAGGGTTTCATCCACGTGGTTCCTTCTCCCTGAATACTGCTTATAGTTGTTGAAGAGAAGACTTTAAATACTTAAGAGATGTTTTTCCCATGTCCCCAATCATGAAAATCAAATTAAAGACATCGAAATTTCAGGTCGGCATTTCTCTCGCTCACGCAAAAGACGATCTTGTGCCGCCGACAAGCTTTGTGCTCGATTCTTCAGCAAGTCTCTATTCTACAAGATCCCTATACTTGGATTGCTTCAACTCTCTTCTAGATCTTGTTGGATAGATAAGTGTTCAGATCAAAGCTTTCAAGAGAAAGAGTTTTCTTCTCCCTCATTCAAGTTCAGGATTTCATCTTTCAAGGAGGAAGAAGACTTATTATCTCAGATCTGAAGAAGCAGAATTTCATGTAGATTCTTAGAGATTGGATTTTAAATCCAAGGCTTTTGTAATATATTTTACATATCCTTGTAGGAAGTTTCATCTTCCGAGTTATTGTAGATCCTAGTTTAGAGGATCGAGTGTGTAGAAGAGTTTATTCTCCGAGTTTGTAGGGGATGTGGTCTCCGAGCTTGTAGGAGTTGTGAACTCTGAGTTGTAAGATTTGGAAAAATCTGAGATTGGTGAAGTAGTCGAATCTAGCCTCGGTGTGCTAGATAGGCGAGGCGGGAAAGTGGACGAACCCATTCTGGGGAACCACTATAAATCCTTGTGTTGTGATGTGCTTCTATTTTCTGTGTGCTTTTGTACTTACATTTTTTATTTTCGCGAAAAGTCATAGAATCCACCTATTCACCCCCTTCTAGGTGATTCAGGTTGCGACTAGATACTTTCAAGAAGAGTCGACACCTTATAGGAGCGAAGCTCAACTAGAGGTGGAGAAGAGTCGACACCTTCCAGGAGCGAAGTTCAACTCGAGGTGGAGAAGAGTCGATACCTTCAAGGAGCGAAGCTCAACTAGAGGTGGAGAAGAGTCGGCACCTTCCAGGAGCGAAGCTCAACTGGAGGTGGAGAAGAGTCGACACCTTCCGGGCCATTCGCTAGAAGAGCGAGCTCAACTGTAGGTGGAGAAGATTCAGCACCTTCCAGGTCATTCGCTAGACAAGCGAGCTCAATTGGAGGTGGAGAAGAGTCGACACCCTCCAGGAGTGAAGCTCAACTGGAGGTGGAGAAGAGTCGACACCCTTCAGGAGTGATGCTCAACTAGAGGTGGATAAGAGTCGACACCTTCCAGGAGCGAAGCTCAACTGGAGGTGGAGAAGAATCGATGGGGCAAGTAGTCGGTATGTAGGAGAGGAGCTCATGCAGGGATTCAGACTACGACAACACTCTGCTCAAGGACACAGAACTCACTCGAGGGGGCCGGTAGCTAGTATGCAGGAGTGGAGCTCGTGCAGGGACTCAGACTACGACAACATTCTGCTCGAGGACACAGAACTCACTCGATGGGGCAAGTAGCCAGTATGCATGAGAGAAGCTTGTGCAGGGACTCGGACTACGACAACACTCTGCTCGAGGATTTCAACCACTCGATGGGGAAAGTAGCCGGTATGCAGGAGAGGAGCTCGTGCAGGGACTCAGACTACGAAAACACTCTGCTTGAGGACACAGAACTCACTCGAGGGGACGATTAGCCGGTATGCAGGAGAGGAGCTCGTGCAGGGACTCGGACTACGACAACACTCTGCTCAAAGGCACAGAACTCACTCAAGGGGGCGAGTAGCCGGTATGCAGGAGAGGAGCTCATGCAGGGACTCGGACTACGACAACACTCTGCTTGAGGACTTCAGCTCAATCGAAGTACCTTAGAATGTAGCTTCATTCTCTCCCCAAGTAACTAGTACACGGGCAAAGAGAGATAACACTCAAGGGGCAGATCAGCCAACGTGCAAGGGGGGAGCTGATCTCGGCCAACAATGAAGAGGCTTGGACTTAGGATGGCGCACTGAACCCGAGAAGTCATCTCGTTGCTCGACTAGGAGTTCCCAGGGGAGAAGTGAGATCACACATCCTAAAATGCCTTTGACGACATCATACTTCTTTGAGTGGATGTTCGATTCAGCTCTTAAGGATTTTGCAATAGAAATTTTAAAGTTGGTTTATGCAGTGAATAATAATAATAAAAGAACTCATATGTTTTACGTGACCTGGTTCATGACGACTTTTCCTCGCCGAAGTGAGTTAAGAATAATTGTCCTTTGAGTCTTCATCGTGAAGTATAAGCTGCTGAATAAGATCATCCCAAGTAAGAACACCCATCACAACTAAGCACTTGCTGAATATAGATTTCTTATTGATCTCGTAGAGATGAGTAGTCAGATTCGTCCTTGCCAATATAAGTCGTTGAGGAGCTCACGAGTAGGAACTTGCGGAACTAAATTGAACACCATACGTTGACGTGATTACCTTGCGAGTAGGAACTATCGGAATTAAGTAGAACACCATGGCTGCTGAAGCGATGACCTCGCGAGTAGGAACTCGCAGAACTAAAGAGAACACCATAAATGCTAAAGTGATGACCTCGCGAGTTGAACTTGCGAAACTAAGTAGAGTTCCATAGCTGCTGAAGTGATGACCTCGCGAGTAGGAACTCGCGGAACTAATGAGAACACCATAGCTGCTGGAGCGATGACCTCGCGAGTAGGAACTCACGGAACAAAAGAGAACACCATAGCTGCTAAAGTGATGACCTCGCGAGTTGAACTCATCGAACAAAAGAGAACATCATAGCTGCTAAAGTGATGACCTCGCGAGTTGAACTCGTGGAACTAAGGAGAATCCCCCGCGAGTATGGACTCGTGGAGTATACACTTTATCATGACCCTATCATCTAGATCTCTCTGTGAAGGTTGATATTGTGATCAAAAATTCCCGAACCAACACTATTCACAAATCATATGACAACACTCATGGGTTTTACCAAAACACCCATGAACGTTGATATGTACAATATGTATGAAAAGGTGTTAGCCCAGATTGGAGCTCGCCTGACCTTGAAATCACTCCTCACCTAACTTGATTTCTTCTTGCCTGGCCTTAAGTTTCCCTAGAGGAGGTCACCTACATGGGGTCGCCTCACACCTTGCGAGTAGAACACATGTGAGCAGAGTATTTGCGAGTAGAACATTTGCTAGTAGAACACCTGCAACTTGAACATCTACAGGCAGAATATAATCAAGCAGAATATCTGTGAGTAGAAGACCTGTGGGAAGAATACCTGCGAGTAGAATATCTGCAAGTTGATCGAGCTCGCCTAGCTGGATCACGCCTTGCTGGATCTCACCTGAATTGGTACTCACCCCAACTGGAACTCGCCTAGTTGGATCTCGCCTGAACTAGAACTCACCCCTGTTGGGACTCGCTTGAACTGGTACTCGCCCCAGATGGAACTCGCCCCAGCTGGAACTCGCCTGAACTGGTACTCGCCCCAGCTGGAACTCGCCTAGTTGGATCTCGCCTGAACTGGTACTCGCCCCAGCTGGAACTCGCCTAGCTGGATATCGCCTAAACTGGTACTCCCCCCAGTTGGGACTCGCCTCACTCCCTTCTCATCATTGCTCACTGCGAGGTCTCACACTAAAGTTTCTTACTCTGGCCACAGTTCACACTCACCACACCAAAAATGTTGAAACCCAAATATCGGTTCAACTGTTCGAGACTTGGGGGTGACCAAAGGCTACTTTTTTAGCGATCGACCCATGTGAGACAAGGTGATAAGAAGCTGGAGAGCATAAAGAACAACTTCGAACTATCTATAAACAAGACCCGCGTGCTGCAGCGAGGAGGTCCCGCCACAAACCCGGAAGTCTATAGGAACCTCCCCTCCTAAAGCCAATGCTGAGCTCGACACAAGAGAGACAGGCTAGGAACTCGCCCACCATAGGGGGGAAGGTGAATGTGCCTTCAACTTGTGCCTTGGGGTTCTATTTATAGGCAAATCCAAAATGGACTGCGAATAGTTGTTCCCGCCTTCTGAAATGCACTCGCCCCAGGTGGGCGAGGTCTTCTGTACTCGCCTCAGGTGGGCGAGGTCTTCTGTACTCTCCCTAGGTGGGAGAGGTCTTTTGTACTCACGCCAGGTGGGCGATGTGTTCTGTACTCGCCCCAGGTGGGCGAGTTCTTCTGTACTCGCACCAGGAGGGCGAGGTCCTCTGTACTCACCCCAGGTGGGCGAGGTCTTCTGTGCTCATTTGTTGTTGTCGTCTTCCTGAGAGAAACTGAAGGGACAGTGAAAGGAGAGGTTAGTTCTTATTTATTTTATTTAAAACTCTTGTTTAACTTTGTTTTAAAAATCTTTCATCTTGTGTGCATCATCACTTGAATCTTCAAATTCCTTGCTTGCAACAAGTGGTAGACTTGCTTGGTAAACTATATATTGGTTGAATTTTTTTGCTTATAACTCTGATCTATTTCTATTCTAAACACTCCTCCAACAAGTGAAATATTGCTTATAAAACATCTCTTTTTTAACTTAAACTCTTATTTAGTATTATGATGTTTCTTGTTCGAAATCTTCCGCAATACTCAAACCCTGATTCATTCATGAATTTCAATATAGCTATGTGAGTTTTATTTCAAAAATTCAAATAAAAATATAAACCCATATGCTATGATATTTCCCATTAGATTTAAATGCTTAATGTTTCCAATAATTGTTATCCATGACTTCATTTCTCACCATAGCGGGGGCGTAGGGTTGTAGACATTAGATAACCTTATCTCTAGTCATGTCTTGTCCTAAACCGGGGAGGGTTCCAGTGGGGCCTTGCGAGGCACTACGGGAAAAGAGTGCTAGGTTAAGTTTTTGTATAGTGTTTGCATATGGGATTAACACCCCAACCTACGGCATATTTGCAGCTCCTCATGCCCATCCGTCACTTAGTACGGGGCTAGGGTGTTGACATATTGTCTGGGTAGATTGGTTACTTGGAAATCATGATTGTTTTTAGGCTTAAAACTCTTATTTAAAGGGGAAATCATTATTTT
Source organism: Dactylorhiza incarnata (assembly GCA_033032865.1). Lineage (NCBI taxonomy): Eukaryota > Viridiplantae > Streptophyta > Magnoliopsida > Asparagales > Orchidaceae > Dactylorhiza > Dactylorhiza incarnata. Next base: position 8,852,147 of record JAWHQI010000087.1, on the reverse strand, counting down.
TTGCTTAAACTCTGATATATAAAAGGGGGAGAACTACAAACAAAAGGGATAAAATAAGTCATAACTCTGATCATTTTCAATGAAAGATAAGTCTAAAACTCCTTATCATTTACTTAAAAAGCTCGATCATGCCTTCTCTTTTATTTACACATTTTTAGTGCTTTGTTTCCCTACCCACTTTTGCTAATAACAAAGGGGGAGAACTAACATGATAAAATGCAAAAGGGGGAGAACTAACAATGATAAATGTAACCCGCACATGACAAATTCAGTTGATAGCATACATATTAAGGGAGCATTCACATAGGGGGAGCATATATTTAGGGGGAGCAATTCTAAGTGCTAAAATCAATAATCATCCTAAAGTCATCACTCTCTCACACACACAACACTACAACAAACTGCACCTGTTGTAAGGACTGGAATGTAACTGAAACACAGTTTGTTACTAACAGTTATAATTAGTAACAAAGTTTTTTTGTTGTTACAAAAAAGAACTTTTTTGTAACGAATATTTTAAATTTTGTTACAATAATAATTAATTCGTTACTATAACTATAAGTATTTGTAACAACACCAATGTTACGTTACAAATAGAAAACTTTTCTCACAATAAGTATCAATTGTAACCACATCATGGAAGTTTTTTGTGACAAAGACATTGTCCTTACTAATAGTAATATTTTATTATTAAAGTTTTGTTACAAAAAATATATCATATTTTATTTTCAATTTTTGTACAATTTTATTATCAAAGTTTTGAATTTTTTTTTTTGAAAAATAAAAGTTGTATGCGCACGACAGTACCCCGCCTCGATAGTGCTCTAACGCGACGACAGTAGTCCTACAGCTCGCAAACATTCGTGCGCGGCTGTCGCAGATATGTGGTACTATTGCGACATGTATTTTTGCGCGTACGGGTTTTTTTTTATAAATCTTTAACTTTTTATAAAAGTTTTTCTGCCTCTCTCCCATGCAGCTCTATCTCTCTCTCACATGAATGAATGAAATATACGGATGAAAATTTCCCTCTATAAAATTTTGAACAAAACAAAACTAAAAATTAAAAATATATTAAATGTAAAAATGAATGTAAATTAATATAACAATATTAATTTTTTAATATAATTTTGGAATTAAAATAAAATCACGCACGAACCCGCAAATGCACTCTCGCGCGCACGCAAATGCACTCTCGCGCGCACGCAAATGCACTCTCGCGAGCACGCAAATGCACTCTCGCGCGCACGCAAATGCACTCTTGCGCGCACGCAAATGCACTCTTGCGCGCACGCAAATGCACTCTCGCGCGCACGCAAATGCACTCTCGTGTGTGTAGTTTTCCTTTTTTTGCTTGAGAGCTAGCGCGTATTGCATGTGTCGCGCGGGGCTCAAACACAGACACATGCACACACATGCACAGACACGGACAACCAAACACACAAACATCCATTTGCGAGCTGTAGCAATGCCTTTCACGTACGACCGCCGCGCCGTTGTCTCCCCTCTCTTCGACCGTCGCCGCCGCCGTCACCTCTCTCTTCCACGGCCGCCGCCATCGTCGTTCTCTTTCTCGGCCGTCGCCACACGCCGTTCTCTTCTTCTAGTTTATTAAGTTTTGTCTGTTTCTTTCCCTCTCACATTAATGAAATATATGGAGGGAAATTTCCCTCCATAAAATTGTGCACAAAACAAATCAAAAAATTTAAAACATATATATTAATATAATTTTTGAATAAAAATAACGATCGCACGTTTTTTCAGTCGCGCGCATTGCACTAGCTAGCTCTATCTTTTTTGCTCGGGAGCATAAATAAATTTGATAGCGCACACATTTTTTGCTCGGGAGCTATCATTTTAATGAAAATATATGTCATATATATATAGGCAATTATTAACCGCACCCCAGTTTTGGCTATCCGCAACCCTTTTATATGAATTATTACGTCTTTTTTTAGAAATACGCCTTGTACAAGCATTTTTAGGAAAAGTGTTCAACACAAAAGTTGTAGATATCGTCGAGATCTACAACTTTTGTGTTGAACACTTTTGCTAAAAATCCACGCAAAAGACGTATTGCCGCCCGAATTGAAACATGGGCGTAACTATATATATATATAACGATTTTTTGGAAATACGCATTGTGCATGCATTTTTAGGAAAAATGTTCAACACGAAAGTTGTAGATCTAGACGATATCTACAACTTTCCTGTTGAACACTTTTCCTAAAAATGCTTGTACAAGGCGTATATCCAAAAAACGCGTAATAATTCATATAAATCATGAGTTGTGGATAGCCAAAACTGGGGTGCGGTTAACAATTGCTTTTTTGATTGATGGATGACACGCGCTTTAATTTAATGAAAATAAATGTGTAATGAAATTCATAAATACATGTCAAATCAATTCATAAATACAACGCGTTGTTCAATAAAATTTACTTTTTACATAAAATTTATGTTTTTTTTAAATAAGAATTACCCCCACTCAATTTTGTCCGCTCTCAAGAGCTCGATCAACTGACAGTGCACATGAGGCCCATGTTCCCCGCTCGACAATACCCCCGCCTCGACATTGCCCGACAGTGCACATGAGCTTTAAATAAGATTTATGTATTTTTAAATAAAGTTTATCCGTTTATGTATTTTTTAAAAGTAAGAATTACGTACCCCGCTCAATTTCATCCGCTCTCAGAAGCTCGATCAACTGAATAAAAAATAATTGAATATTAATTTAATCACCGGACACAAACACACACACACACACACACACACATACAAACACAGACACGCAAACACAAACACAGTCGCAGACAGAGATACAGACTGACATAGACACGAACATAGTCAAACACAAACACAAACGCGCATAGACACGCAAGCAAAGACACAAACACGCCCAAACACACAGATACAGACTGGGGTGTAACACACATAGATACGCAAACACAGACACACACAAGCACAGACAAACATGCATAGACAGACAAACACTCACACACAACCCAAATACACAGACACAAACAAGCACGTGTACATACAGACATAGATACATAGACACAAACACATGGACACAGACACAGACTTGTATAGATATATGGACACATACACAGACACATGGACCGACACACATACGTACGTACACAGACACAGACACATACAGACACAAACACATGGACACAAACACAGACACATGGACCGACACATATACGTACACAGACATTCAAATACACAGACACAGACACAGACAGTCACAGTCACAGACACATAGACACACAGACACACACACAGACACACAATTACGCCACGACACACACACACACAAACACCAAAGACCGACACATATACGCACACGTTTTTTGCTCGGGAGCTAGCGTTTTCGTCCGCTCTCAGGCGCTCGATCAACTGAATAAAAAATAATTGAATATTAATTTAATTTTCTCACCGGACACAAACACACACACACAGACACACACACACACAGACACATACAAACACAGACACGCAAACACAAACACAGTCACAGACATAGATACAGACTGACATAGACACGGACATAGTCAAACACAAACACAAACACGCATAGACACGCAAGCAAAGACACAAACACACATAGACACAGACACACAATTAACACACATAGATACGCAAACACAGACACACACAAGCACAGAAAAACATGCATAGACAGACAAACACTCACACACAACCCAAATACACAGTCACAGACAAGCACGTGTACATACAGACATAGACACATAGACACAAACACATGGACACAGACACAGACTTGTATAGATACATGGACACAGACACAGACACATGGACCGACACACATACGTACGTACACAGACACAGACACATACAAACACAAATACATGGACACAAACACAGACACATGGACCGACACATATACGTACACAGACACTCACAGACACAGACACAGACACAGACAGTCACAGTCACAGACACACACACACACACAATAACGCCACGACACACACACATAGACACACAGACACAAACATAGACACAGACAGACATAAACATACAACACAGACACACACATGCACGCACAAACACACAGACACACACAGACACAGTCACACATAGCTAGAGATCACACGGACTAAGACATAGAATGTTGAACCGCCGAAGTGAGTCTATATAGATTGTTAAGTCTCAAAAGTGAGTCTATATAGAATGTTGAGTCAACATATCAAATAAAGTAATAAATTTGCATAAATGACCCCATTTAAAATTACGCAAATATTTGGGTACATATGCGCACCTCCCGGAGGTGCGCGAGCAGATTCAACCGTAGGATCGCGAGATCCAACGGTGGATAAAGCAGTATTAAAGAAGTATTTCAAATATTTTTGCGGGAGATGCATCTCGACCGTTGATCGCGAAATCCTACGATCTCGCACCTCCCAAATTTGATGCGCATACGTACCTAAATATTTATCTTAAAATTATGAGTTGAATTATTTGGAGGGAAATTTCCCTCCATAAATTCTCTAAATATTTATCTTAAAATTATATGTTTCAGATCCGACTCGATCTGAAACATATTCTCGAAATCTAGAGGGAAATGTACGGAGGGAAATTCAGATTAATTGGAGGGAAATGTATGGAGGGAATTTTATTAATTTTAATATAGGCTTTCTCTTTTCTTCACTGCGCCGGTTCCTCTATCCATTGTTTCATCTCCCCAAGAATCCCGCGTTCGTGAGCAGGGAAGCGCGGGTAGGGCATCGACTTCTCAACTCCTCCCAGCCTTCTATGCAACAAGAGGCGCTCCAACAGGGCTCCAGGCGCCCATTTTGCGAAGTCAGGGATTGCGATCGACGACGACCTAGCGGAAGCAGGCGACTACGATCGACAACAACCTAGATGGAGCCAACGACTAACATCGACGACAACCTAGAGGGAGCCTGCGACTACCATCGACGACGACCTAGCGGCTAAAGGGAGCTGGCAACTTCCATCGACGACGACTGCGGGCGACTGCAAGTATTTCAGCAAATATTAGCATTCTTGAGTCTTCTAATTCTTACTACTCCACTACCATGATCTGCCACATCTCAGGCCACGATTCTGCGGGCCATGGCAGAGGCTTTCCTGGAGGGAAATATCCTTAAAGTATTTCCGCCGTGACGAAAAACCATTTGATTCCTCCTCCCCATTTTTTATTGAGATGTGGAAGATGGGATACATCCAAAAACCGAGTTGCACTGTATTCACATTTCTTGTTTTTTTCCCTTTCTGCAAGTTGATGACATTGACTTAATTTATCTTGGTTAACATATTCCTCGTGTGATGATATTACCTCTGTTTTCAAACCCAATTTGGACAGCGTAGTCATGAACAAATCCATGTCCATCCCATCTTTCATTTTATCAAGTCCAGTTTTTGGGTCTTGGATACTTCCAATTGTATTAATTTTGGACACATAAAGAAGCTAACAGAAACAAATGCCATTTGAGCTGAAGTTTTTCGTTGTTCAGTTTAAGAAGTTATCTTCTTAACTTTTTTTGTAACCTTCATGCCAGTTTTTTCTGAAATTGTTTACTAACCCTGGCTTTATGCCAGTTGTTTTGTTTGTTTCACAACATGAATAATTTGTTGTGTTTATATATCAACCCATATATATATTAAGTTCTAACCTTTCCCTTTGTAAGTACTGTTTTGGTAAATATTTATACAACATCTGCATTGTAAGTTTAAAAAAGGCAACCATTTTGTAATCAAGTTAGTTTCCTATTTTCGAGATTATTCCTTGACCTGAAGCTCCAGTTATAGTTCACTCTTTATGCTGAATTCTTTTTTACTATCCATTTGTAGCATCTGTTATAATTCCAAAAAATGGAGATTTCTGTTGAAATATGCAAAAAGATTTATCAAAGCAGAGGTTAAATTACATCGAGCTGCTTATGATAATTTGATGGAGTTTGCAGCCAAAATGGGTATGTTTCTTTTCAGTTCTTATTTACTTACAAAATTTCTGGCTTTAGTGACAATATTTTTGTAGTAAGTCATCTTCCATTGCAATGCACTGATGTGTATTGCTTATTTTTTATAGCTCTTGCAAAGAGTGGATTACGTCAAATGTAGTCTTTAAAACCTATCCGTATTAAGGCCAAAACAAAATCTTCGCCCCTTAAATGATTGTCCTTGTGAAGAAAGGATTGAAAAAATAGCATGAAAGTGAAGCTATCCTACATGTGTTTCATTTGTTTGTGTGTTTTAACTCCATTTTGGTGGTATAAATTGTCATTGGAGAAATTGGTGTGTTTGTTAAAACTCCATTTTGGAGCTCCGGTGCGGTGGGAAAGGTCAAGAACTTCATTTTAGCTTCATTTCCTACCATAAGGTGGGAGCACCATTTTACACCGGAGCCTCGGACACCGCTCTCCCAAATGGAGCATAAGTTAAAAAATTAATTAGGAGAGGGGGGGTTATTTTGTTTAGAAATAACTGTGGGTTTTTTTTCCTTTCTTTCCAAGAGCATGTTTCATACACACTGCTCAGTGCTTATTCTGAATTGCTGATGCATGAGTTTCTCCTTGTTGAATTTTGTCCAGAGCCTCTTAATTTCATTTGATCTTAACACCATGAAAATATGGGGAGCCTTGAGGTTTACTGGTTCGAGTCCTGGAAGCAGTCTCTTGTGAAATTGCAGGGTAAGGTCTGCTTACATTTCACCCTTGTGGTGGGAGCACCATTTTACAACATTTTTCATTCAATTAAATAAATGCAATAAATTCTAAAAATTATTAAAAAATTTATCAAAGCTAGATCTCTATAAAATAAGCATTGTCATAATAGGAGTTCACATAAATAAGAATAACATCATAGTCTAATACTTAGTCCAACAAAAAATAAAACATCATATAATCTCCAACACCGAATTGTAGGTCTAAATAATTCTAAAAAAAATTTAGTAAGATTAAGATAATATTTATATTTTTCTAACATGGGCCCAACTGATTTTGAGCATTGGAAGATCCTAAAGTAAAATTTAAAAGTCAAAATTCTTCGAATACAAACTGATAACCATTTCATCAATATAAGGGGTCAAATGATTTTAAAATTTAGAAAGTGGAGAATATTCAACTAGGTATAAATGTTCGTTATAATTTTGTTTATTTTTCTTTTCTCCCCAACAGGTTGATGTAAATGGACCAAACTCAGCTCCATGATATGAATTTCTCAAAGCAAGTGCTGGAGGATTTCTTGGTAACCTTATCAAGTGGAACTTTGAAAAGTTTTTGATTAACAAGAATGGTAAAGTTGTGGAGAGGTACCCGCCTACCACTTCCCCGTTCCAAATGGAGGTGAGTTTCTTATTTATTTGTTTGTTTGAATTTGTATCTGAACGCGAGTACTTGTGTTGATTTCTATACTTACAATTGGGAATAGGTAGTCAAATTTAGTTCCATAACCATGGAAGAATCTACTCTTACACATGCAAGCAAACACCATATATTTTTCTAAGGTAGGAAACTCACGAGCACCTTAAAATTCTATCACCAAATGCTCTACATTTTTAACAGAGTAAATAGATCTAGAAGAAAGCAGGCAGATGGATTTTGTTTTAGAAAGGAATTTGGGATGTCTCACACAACTCATGAATTGCTGGGATAGATGATATTACACCAATCCTAGAGGGGAAGGTGTCCATGGAAATGTCAACACTATCATGCATTTTTCATGTAGGTTAATTCTATGTGTAACACTCTCATTTGCTCATTTTTTCTATTTGTTTTGAATTAAAGCGGGTCCAGTTGTCCTTATGGTTGGTTGTATTGCTAGCTTAAGTTTTGTATGAAGAAATTCTAGTCTGTGTTTGGATGTTGGGAATTTGAATACAAGAAAAGAAAAGAGGTTTTGATGAGCTCAAGTTTATGTCTCCATATTCATAATCAACATGGAAATTATTTGGATTCATTTATTTCCTTCACCTCTCTTCGATCCAAGAAAAACCTTAACCTCCTTGAGTTTGTTCAACAAGAACTAAACTACTTAGGGTTTTTTTCTTTGTTTTTTTGGTTCTATATTCCAGTACTCTTCCTGAGCGCGGAGAGATGGAATTAATTGAAAATGTACCTTAATTTCTGGCAATGTGTGATTGCTGCTAGATTAGTGGAGATATGTTGTATCTCAAGGAGAAACTAAGCAAGCTGATCTAGTTCATGTAGGCTTTTCTACCTTATAAATGTTAAGTAAACAATCAGCAACATAGTTTGAAATTAAACTAATTGTGAGGTGCAATAAGATATGAAATAATTAAAAAAACAGTTAGTTAAACCCCCTCCCCCTCCCCCTCACGCCTCAACTGAAATTTCCCTCCTACCCCTGTTTCTCATTCTCACGTGGAGTTCAAGTTGCTGGATCCTCAAATTGCTGCCACCATCTGTAGCTTCACCTCCCAATTAAATCCAGCCAACCTGCCCCTCTCCCTGCCTAATCTCCCTCCCGTGGATCTACCTCCTCATTTCCCCTCAACCAGCAAAAGACTTTCCTTGTTACCTTCATCCAGCAGCCCCAAGTGTGCCCCTGCACCACACACAAAAAAATATTGCTGCTGTCCGGGCCTTCCAAGCAGCCCAGCATCATAGTCCAGGTTGTTGTCTTTCTCCCTGGACAGCTGCCTTCCTTCACGAATTGTTGAATGCTGCCTCCCTGCACCGTCCAAGTTACCTTGGTGTGTACAGATTATTGTCTACTTATTAACGAAAAAACTTAATAAGTGCTTGCTGAACTGATTTAAAAATGGGTGATGATATTTGCGTCATTTTGTTTTAATACAAGTTTCAATTTCAAACTATTTTTATTGCTCAAAACAGCAAACACTCTGGATATTATAGAGGCTGCTGCAAATGCTGATCGTAGTTCTGCTCATGTTCGTTCTTCTCCAATCATAGTGGCCAATGGACGTACCATACGCATTGCTGCTGTTGGTGTACACATTTCTAAAAAACCCTTTGCAAGTCCTCCTGAAGCAGTCTTGCTCTGGTAAGACTCCTATTTTTTTTCCTTGAACTTGAATTCTTTGTGTTCTTCTGAAGCGAAGTTCTGATCTTCTAAGATTTCTGTAATAGATCAACTTGAATTCTTGGTTTTTCTTGTATATTTTCTTCTGCACTTATATGTGTTCTAGTAGAAGACACGTGCTTATTTAATTAAACAATTATATACATGTGCAGGGCGCCTTTCATCAATTTATACACCAGAAGAACTTGATGACCCTTTTGGTTTTTCTGAGATTATTTTGTAAAGATTATATTGCAGTTTTCCCAAGATAATACTGTAGTTGATGAATATGTGCAGTTTGGATTATGTATGTATGGATGTGAGTTTGTATGGATGTTTCTGCTCTCATTTATTTGTAGGGTGATCTTAATTGCTCTCTTTTATTTGTAGGGTGCTCGAGCATTGACCAACAAGTGACGAAAGATTCATTAGTCAGAAAGTGATGGACGATTCATTTTTCGAAAAATGACGGAAGATTTATTAGAAACATGTTGATCTTGTAATGTAATATTGTATTATTTTAGAAGAGATGATAATAACTTGTACTCTATGTAATACTTTTTGGTGTGAATAAATACATGTTGATCTTGTTACGAAATATTAAATATATGTGTGTTTTTAAGATTATTATTTGTAATAAAATCTCAGGTACACAAAAAATAGAAATGAAATATTTTTGATATATAAATGAATTGGCTGTAGTAAGAAGAATGGAAAATAAATGTAATGATTTTTCGTTACTATTGTTTAATCTATTGTAACGAAATAATATTTATTATACTTTATTGTAACGAAGTTATTTTATTTTTAGTGAGGAAAAAAAAACATTTGTAACGAAATAGTTTTAATCATAACTATTTTTTTGTGAGGAAAAAAAAACATTCGTAACGAAATAATATTTATTGTGACCAATATATTGTGAGGAAGAATCTCTTTTTGGTGAGAAAGTATCATTTGTTACAATTACTTTATTTGTAACGAAATGCATACATTCGTTACAATAACCTTTAGCGTCGAGCTTTAGAGGAGGACCGTTACTTAAAGTTTTTTTCGTTACCAAAGAGTTTTTGTAACGAATTTTGGCACTTTTTGTAACGAATTAGGTCCTTACTATAAGTGCAGTTTGTTGTAGTGCAAGTATAGTCTCATCATGCTTATTTATTAATGCTTTGATTTATCATTAATGGATTTGTTATTATCAAAAGGGGGAGTTTGTTGGAACACGGTCTTCCGCATCTCCTAGGTTTGAGAATAACAAATCCTATGTGTATTTGATCTTGTGTGTTCAAGTGTGCAGGTTAGCATAGTCCACATGACTCAAGGAGTACTCATGATGTCTGCCCCCAAAATTGAGGCCAAAATTCGAAGAGGCTCACTAGCGTCGGCGGTAGCGATAGCGCCCGGCGCTAGCATTGATCTGCGCGATTCCGACATCGTTTTTAGAAGGAGCTAGCGCCCGGCGTTAGCTATTAGCGTTGGCGGTAGCATGGCGCACAAGAGGCATGGAGCAATATGTTGCCGCGGATTGAAGATCCTGCCGCGCAAAATGTTTCCTAATCTGGGCTAGCGCCGGCGGTAGCGTAAAGGCTATGAATTGGATGCTTTGGCTCCGAATTCTTCATCCTCCTCCAATCCCAAACTCCAGAGCTTCGTGCCATAGCAGAGAGAGGAAGATTCAGAGCGATACTCCCACAATTCCATAAAGCCTTAAGGAGATCCGTGGAGAAGATTTCAACACGCGTCATCATCGTGACGAAAGGCCGCATCGACTATGATCATACACTGCGGGCCTTCATCCACTTCTCCAAGAGATCCACATAGAGGGAGTTTTTATATTATTGTCTTTTCATTTCATATCTTTTCTGTAAATGGTAGTGAAATCGCCTCGTGTTGGCGACTAGGTCTAAGGTAGGACTTATGGATGAAATTCGCCTCGTGTTGGCGACTAGATCTAGGCTAGGTCTAGGGGGTGCTCGAGGCCTTTCTGGGGATAGATTGGCTAGAGCGGCTTGAGGCTGTATCTGGGGAGAGATCGTCTAAAGCCAACTGGTTCGTGGGGATATGAGTCGGTATAGAAAATGAAAAAGAATTTTTATTAGTCGCCTCCGATTTCTAGCGTCATAGAAAGCAAGTTTTGTAAAACATTATTTGATATTAATAAAGCATATCTCTTTATTATTGTTTTACTTGATGTCTCTTTATTAATCTTGCAATATTCCAAAGTTTTTTTTAAATATAATCTAAAGTTTTTGAAAACCCTTATTCACCCCCCCCCCCCCTCTAAGGGCGCCGACCGATCCAACAGGAATGTCGTCGAGAAGACTAAAGAAGGACAACTGAAGACAAGAAGCTGCTAAAATATGGTCTGTCGGCATGCTATCACTCATGTCATCGAGAGAACAAGGTGATTACGACGACACAGTCAGAGACAGCATATCGTTGTATATGCAGAAGCGGCGGAATGTCTCGAATCGTCGAGATATCTGCTTCAAAGGCAGAAGCAAGAAGAACTGAAAGTCTACCCAAGTTTAAGGCATCGACAAAGTCCTATCATCGAGATATTGTACATGACGTCGTAACAATGGAAATATCGTCGAGACAGATTCAAAAGTTGCAGACGCGCTGTCAGCATTTAATGCCGCCGCCTGATTGTCTAATCAGCGCGTGCTCTTAAGGAAAGGAGCGTCTAACACTTAAGGCACTTTTTCATAAGACTGTTGGGGACCTCGCAGTCTTGCCCTAACGCAGTATCGATCGATCAACAAGAAAGAACTTGCGCATATTCCGAATCGAACAGTACAAGCGACGCAAGAAAGATAAAAAAAGAAGAAGCAGTCATCTTCATCGACTGTTAAGTTGCCAATCTTCGTCAGGCTAAGAAAAGATTTGAAGAAGAACCATGCGCTCAAGATCTGATTCAGAAGCATCTTCTTCAATCTCAAGGAGCCAATCTTCAACATGCTAAAGTTGCCAATCTTCATCCGCCAGAAGTAACAGTTTTATTACTGTAATCTTTGTAAGGCTTGCGGGCCAATTTGTCTAGCTTGAGGGCAGGAGAGCTGTGAGGCTTGAGGGCCAGGGCAGTGGACTTGCGGGTCCGACACCGTCTAGCTTGCGGGATGGAGAGTTGTGAGGCTTGAGGGCCAGGGCAGTGCACTTGCGGGTGCGATTTGTCAAGCTTGCGGGCTCGGGGGCAGTAGGGGCTTGCGGGCCTTGGATGTTGGGACTTGCGGGACCGTATTGTATGGCTTGAGGGCCTGAGTGCTGAGCTTGCTGGCTCGGGGGCAGTAGGGGCTTGCAGGCCTAGGCTATTGGGACTTGCGGGTCCGTGTTGTAAGGCTTGAGGGCCTGAAGCTTTTTGGCGGAGTTTTGCTGAGCCTAGCACACTGCTAGGTAGGCGTAGAGGGAAAGAGGACTACTCAAGACACCCTGTCTTGAAGAACCTCTGTAGATCTTGTGTCGTCTGCTGTGCTTTTTGTGTGTGATATTTTACATGTCTTGAGGAACCTCACTAATATATCTAAAAGAACCAAGATCACCTAACACCCCCCCCCCCCCCCCTCTAAATGAATGTTCCATAACTAACCATAGGAAGTCCACATCTGGGTTTTGTACCTTCGTGGGAGGAAATCTGGTGAACTGGAAGAGCAAGAAACAAGCAGTGGTATCTAGATCAATTGCGGAGGCCAAGTACAGAAGCATGACCCAAACTACATGTGAATTAAAGTGGTTACGAACTCTCCTACTAGACTTAGGAGAAGTTTACAACCATCCCTTACCAATGTTCTGTGACAACAAAGCTGCAATATACATATCTCAAAATCCAGTCTTTCATGAGAGAACCAAACACATTGAAGTGGACTGTCATTTCATCAGAGAAGAAATCTTGAAGAAACAAATCAGCACTCCCTTTGTGACTTTAGACAAAGAGCTGGCTGATATCTTCACCAAACCCATATCCTCATCCTTCTCCGATGTGTGTAACAAGCTAGGCATGATTGATATATATGCTCCAGCTTGCGGGGGAGTGTTGGAACCAAGCGGTCTCTCCTGGGAGGTCTCAAGTTCGCGATCTTCGCGGTCTCAAACTCTGTCGAATAACATTCTGGTATCCGCGGTCTTAGCGATCTCCGATCAGCGGTCATCCTCTTCATCTCAGACATGCCAGTCCGCTTCTAGTGAAGTTCAGCGGTCTCTAGCTCCATCAAACAACAGACCGTTAACCACGGTCGCTGCGGTCTCCCAGCAGCAGACCACCACGTCTACTCAAATGTACCAGTTTGCTTCTTGGGATGATAAGCGATCTGGTAGCTTCGATCTCCCCTTTACGGGGGAGTGTTTGCCAGCACGGTTTCGCGGTCAGCTTGCTCACCACCAACATAATTGTTTATTGGCAGTCTCCTCTTTCACACGACCTACTTCCTGTTGTATGACCGCTAGTCTCCTATCCAGACCAGTGAGGTCGATGCGGTCTAGTTCTTCGTGACCGCCTGACCGCCCAGTTTCTTATAGTATAGTGTATTTGTATTTAGTCCCACACTGTGTATTCGTATTTATCTCTTTCTCTCCTGGTCTATATAAAGGAGGCAATACTCTTGTAATACTTAGTTTTTTGGAAATAAAAATTCTGTTATTTTCAAATTCTCACACTGCCTAACCTCCGGCTTGCTCAGCCTTGCTAGCCTTCTTGTGAACTCTGGGTTAGCCGCTTCCCCCTCAATCTCCTCTGCCTTCCTTTCCATTAGCTCCTCATAGGATGCAAAGGCCTTCGCTTGAGGCTCATCTTGAAGAACCCCTCCCAGAGCCCCACCGTGAAGGTGAGCTGGAGGGTGAATCCAGGCATCTCTTGGGTAAGTAGAACCTCCTCCTGGAATATGTCCACATAGTGGGCCAGCGACTCCCCCGGCCCCTGCTTGATTTTGAAGTGTACCGCAACGAAAGCGAGATTGATTGTCTCGAGGACCTCCCTTCGGAGGTCTGTCAGCATCCCTATCATCGTCGGTGAACCCGATGATGGTGAACCGCCAAAACCATCGCACTGCACATCATCTCCAGCCATGTCGCCTCCTTGAGAGCTTCTTGCACCAGCTGTTGTCCACGCTCACCGCACCAAAAATGTTGAAACTGGGAATTGGTCTCAACGAGGAGTTCAGACCCCAAGATGGGTGCAGCTCGCACTTACTGATCTCGTGGAGGAACTTTACCGAAGATTCAGCACTTAGACCCTTGGCAACAGTGTGGAGGTCCCACCACACACCCGGAAGATCTTTAGAGCGCTTCTCCTCCCAAGCTAAAAACTGAAGTCGGGCACCTTGGAGGGCCTGAGAGAGCTAACCAAAGATGGCCTAAGGAGAGGGAAGCAAAAAAGAAGAAGTCTCTCTCCAAAGGTGCCCTTAGGGTCTATTTATAGTTTTTTCCACACAAGTCTGCTAATAGCGGGATTCCGCCTTTTGGTTTTACTATATGCACTCCAAACTGGTCTACTAATAGCCAGGCTCCGCTATTCTGAGGGGCTATTGGCATCTCACCAAGGGTATTTGGGTAAACTTGCTCTCGGGCCTTTACTGGAGAGTAGGCTGTGAAGGCGGCTCTCGCCAATCTTCTCGCGAGACAGGCTCGCGAGATATCCTTATGCGTGCGCCCGGCGAGGGCACCGCTCGCTCGCCTCCAGGTGATGCAAACTTTGGTCCTGGCCGTCTATGCGATGGGGCGAGCCCTCGCTGGTCTCGCTATTGCTAAATGCACCCCAACACGGCGAACATACTCTTGTCTCGCCTTTACGCTAAGCCCTTTGCGAAGTTAGTTTGGCTCTCCATACCTTCCCTCCGCGCGTCGCTTGTCGCGAGACGGCGAGCTTCGGCGAACACAGGGTTGTACACTTGCCTTATACACTAGAGAGAGCTCTATTGAAGATTTCCTCTGAGTTCTCCTTCGGCGCTTGAAGATCTCCTTCGGCCTTCGAAGATCTCCTTCGAGTGCTTGGAGATTTTCTTCACTTCGGAAGACAATCTTCCTATGCAATTGGGAATCCTTCGGGTAAAGAAAGGCGACTCAGTCTTCTCACTTTTGTTCTCACTGTTGTTCTCACTGTTGTTCTCAGAAGAAGAAGTGTTCAGCTTTCCAAGAGGTGGCATGTCAACCTCGTAGTTTCTCTCTCTACCATTGTAATGAGCAGCGGCCTATCGCACTTGAGTTCTTAATTTTAATCTGTAACACCCCAGACGATGGTGGAGTTTGGTCGGCACAACCCCGACCTCGTAGTTTTTAACCCTTTCTGGGTTTTCGATGTTAAAATCTTATCATTTACCAACTTCTTTCATTGACTGTTTGCACGTTCGGTTCGCCTCCAAGCTAAGGTGTTTCAATTGGATCGGTCTACTAGAGCACCCGAGCGACCCGCAACAGTTTGGCGCCGTCTGTGGGGACAATGTTCTCAAATACTCCGCAAAGACTCCCGAAAGGAAGTATTTGCTTCAAGGCAGCACTCGCTACTGATCACAATGTCAAGAAGAAGTGCTCGTACTACCAAAGAATCAGTCCCTGGGGGGCATGTTGATCCAACACCCTCCCACTCGCTCATCAACGCTCCTCTCGTGGATGGGGCCATGAATGCACCCATTGCATCACTGGAGAGACATGTGCGCCAGATAGAATAACATCAAACCGAGATGCTCGCGCTCCTAAGTAACGAAGGGGCATCATGAGCTCCTAATCATGCATCCGAGCAAGACAGTCTGCCTCTTTTAGCTCTGGATCGCGCTCCGACTGAGCACATCGCTCTTGAGCATGACATTCTGGAAGATGAGATCTCTAACACAGCCAACTCAGCATGCCTAGTCCGTCCGGCTAGAGAACCTGAAGCTCATTATCACCACCACCGCCCGGAAGCAGTAGGCTACAGGCATATAAAAGGAAGGCTCACTCGCGAGGAAATTCGCAATGTGATCGCCGAGGAATACGAACGAGTCGGGTGACGGGCCGCTCCAGCTCGCCACCCTCTCCACCACGGATCACCGTTAGCACCTCAGGTCTTAACGCAACCAATCCCAAATGGATTCATGCTCCCCAACATGGAAACGTTCGACGAATCAGACGATCCGCTGGAGCATATCTGCCACTTCGCCACCATCATGAGGATTTTACAACACCACTGACCAACTGTTGTGCCAAGTATTCCCGACAACACTAAAGGAACAAACACGCACTTGGTTTCACTCTCTGTGAGAAGGAGTCATCAACAATTTTGTGGAACTAACTCAGCGATTCACCGACCAATTCATCGCCAACCGCATAATCGTCCGGGACCCCTCTCACCTTTCAGGAATACGCCAGAGCGAGGGGGAGACGATCAAGGATTTCTTCCGCCGCTTCACTACTGAGGCGCACCAAATTCTAGGGTTGGACCTCGAGCTTCTACGAGGAGTTTTTCTTGGAGGGCTTCGCCCCGGTGGCTTCTACTTCGCACTAATGCGGGAAACTGTGCCCAGCTACCCAGACTACGTTCACAGAGTCGAGGCCCAGATAGCAGCTGATGAGGCAATTGAAGCGCACCACCAGCAATTCGAGGGGAGATCGAAGAGGAAGAGAGAGGAGCCGCTCCTACAGACTGTTCCCAATAAGAACAACAAGCGTCACGACAACCCCAGCTGAGATCAAGGATCTCGCCAGAATCAGGACTACACTCCCATGAACACTACCAGAACTAACGTTCTTCTTGCCATTCGTGACAGCAACGCGCTTCGCAGACCCGAGCTGCTTACACCGAATAGAGGAAACTAGTCGCAATATTGTGACTTCCATCACGGGCATGGACACAGTACTGAAGGCTGCAACTGATTGTAGGAGGAAATCGAGCGCCTTGTCCGGCAAGGCATCCTCGGAAGGTTTTTTACTAAACCAAGTCCCGAACCAACACGGACCTCATGCTGACAATCCAGTAGAGGACAACGTCGTACCCCACCGCAGATAAGCAAGAGGTACCGAGAAGGGGAACTTTCCCTCTAATAGAGCGCGTACATCCCGCGTTTCATCTATCATCAATTTTTATTTTTTTGCTTCTTCCAGTTTTTGCATTAAAACAGTAAGCCACAAGATTGTACTTGTGCACATGTATCTATTGCATATTTAAGATTAGTGTAGCTACTTTTTGGCTCTAGCAATACAGATCTCCTAAAGTGAGGCTACAAAAGTTGGGGCCACGACCTTCGATACTAATACCAAGCAGCAAGCCCGCCAACGTAGTGATGAGAAAAGGCCTCCTGCGAGTGGAGGATATGCGTGGAGTACGGCAATCTTAACTAAGTCTGCCCAAAAGACAATCTCGACACCGCGCTGCTTGGGCACCTTGCCTCTGTGCTGCTTGGGCACCTCGCCACCGCACTGCTTGGGCATCTCGCCTTCGCGCTGCTTGGGCACCTCGCCACCGCGCAACTTGGGCATCTCTCCTCCGCGCTGCTTGGGCCCCTCGCCATCGCGCTGCTTGCGCATCTCGCCTCAGCGCTGCTTGGTAACCTCGCCACCGCGCTGCTTGCGCATCTCGCCTCAGCGCTCCTTGGGCACCTCGCCACCGCGCTGCTTGCGCATCTCTCCTCAGCGCTGCTTGGGCACCTCGCCACCGCGCTGCTTGCGCATCTCGCCTCAGCGCTGCTTGGGCACCTCGCCACCGCGCTGCTTGCGTATCTCGCCTCAGCGCTGCTTGGGCACCTCGCCACCACGCTGCTTGCGCATCTCGCCTCAGCGCTGCTTGGGCACCTCGCCACCGCGCTGCTTGGGTATCTCGCCTCAGCGCTGCTTGGCCACCTCGCCACCGCGATGCTTGGGCATCTCGCCTCAGCGCTGCTTGGGCATCTCGCCTCAGCGGTGCTTGGGCACCTTGCCACAGCGCTGCTTGGGCATCTCGCCTCAGCACTGCTTGGGCACCTCGCCACCGGGCTGCTTGGGCATCTCACCTCAGCGCTGCTTCGGCACCTCGCCAACGCGCTGCTTGGGCATCTCGCCTCAGCACTGCTTGGGCACCTCGCCACTGCGCTGCTTGGGCATCTCGCCTCAGCGCTGCTTGGGCACCTCGCCACCGCGCTGCTTGGGCATCTCGCCTCAGCGCTGCTTGGGCACCTCGCCACCGCGCTCCTTGGGCACCTCGCCTCTGCGCTGCTTGGGCACCTCGCCGCCGCGCTCCTTGGGTACCTCGCCACCGTGCTGCTTGGGCACCTCGCCACCGCGCTCCTTGGGCACCTCGCCACCGCGCTGCTTGGGCATCTCGCCTCAGCGCTGCTTGGGCACCTCGCCACCGCGCTGCTTGGTCACCTCGCCTCTGCGCTGCTTGGGCACCTCGCCACCGCGCTCCTTCGGCACCTCGCCTCTACGCTGCTTGGGCATCTCGCCACCGCACTGCTTGGGCACCTTGACTCTGCGCTGCTTGGGCACCTCGCCACCACGCTGCTTGCGCATCTCGCCTCAACACTGCTTGGGCACCTCGCCACCGCGCTGCTTGGGCATCTCGCCTCAGCGCTTCTTGGGCATCTCGCCTCAGCGCTGCTTGGGCACCTCGCACCGCGCTGCTTGGGAATCTCGCCTCAGCACTGCTTGGGCACCTCGCCACCGCGCTGCGTGGGCATCTCTCCTCATCACTGCTTGGTCACCTCGCCAACGCGCTGCCTGGGCATCTCGTCTCAGCACTGCTTGGGCGCCTCGCCACCGCGCTGCTTGGGCATCTCGCTTCAGCGCTGCTTGGGCACCTCGCCACCGCGCTGCTTGGGCATCTCGCCTCAGTGCTGCTTGGGAACCTCGCCACCGCGCTCCTTGGGCACCTCGCCTTTGTGCTGCTTAGGCATCTCGCCACCGTGCTGCTTGGGCACCTTGACTCTGCGTTGGTTGGGCACCTCGCCACCGTGCTGCTTGGGCATTTCGCCTCAGCGCTGCTTGGGAACCTCGCCACTACACTGCTTGGGATCCTTGCCTCCGCGCTGCATGGGCACCTTGCCATCGCGTTGCTTGGGCACCTCGCCTCAGCGCTGCTTGGGCACCTCGCCACCGCGCTGCTTGAACATCTCGCCTCAGCGCTTCTTGGGCACCTTGCCTCCGCGCTGCTTGGGCACCTCGCCACCGTGCTGCTTGGTCACTTAGCCTCTGCGTAGCTTGGGCACCTCGCCACCGCACTGCTTGGGCATCTCGCCTCAGCGCTGCTTGGGGACCTCGCCACCGCGCAGCTTAGGCACCTTGCCTCCGCGCTGCTTGGGCAGCTCGCCACTGCACTGCTTGGGCATCTCGCCTCAGCGCTGCTTGGGCACACCGCCATCACGCTGCTTGGGCACCTCGCCACCGCGCTGCTTGGGCACCTTACCTCCGCGCTGCTTGGGCACCTCGCCACCGCGCTGCTTGGGCAACTTGCCACCGGCACCTCGCCACCGCGCTGCTTGGACAATTCGCCTCAACGCTGCTTGGGCACCTCACCACTGCGCTGCTTGGGCACCTTGCCTCCGCGCTGCTTGGGCAACTCGCCACCGCGCTGCTTGGTGATGGCGCAAATCTTAGCACACCGCTATAGGCGGTGGCTAGACTGCGACACGAAACGGCAGTGTACCGATCGTTCAAGTAATATAAAACGAGGAGTAATCCCCGAGTATCGAATCTCTCAAGGAACACAGTAAGGTGGAGTTAGGTTTCGAGGAAGGACTTGAGATTGAAGTCCTAAAATCGGATGGGATGCGGGGGAGTTGGGTTGGCTTTTGGAAAATAAAATAAAAGCTATCAACTACTCCTATGCAATGCCGCTATGCAATGCTTCGCTTGGCGGGATGGAGACTAGGCAGGCCTTGAGCGCGCTGCGTCGCAAGGGCGAATGGACGAGTAGGCAAACGGATCGAACTATGCAGGCCTTGAGCGCGCTGCTTCGTTAGGCGGGATGGAATACGGGCCGCGATGCCACGCTTCGGTAGGCGGATGGACGAGAAGGCTAGCGGATCGAACTATGCAGGCCTTGAGCGCGCTGCTTCGCTAGGCGGGATGGAATACACGGGCCGCTATGCCACGCTTCGGTAGGCGGGTGGACGAGTAGGCTAACGGAATGAGGGTCGCAAGCACCTCTTCGACAAGCACGCCACTAGCAATTGCTAGTGCGGCACCGGACAACCAACAATCCACACCACAAGGCACACCTCAAAATAATAAGCAAGAATACTCAAATCACATAGACATAATCAAGTATAAATGCTAATAATCAAGCACGCTTCATCATAATGTTAGATCTAACTACATAGACATCAATAAGAGAAGAATAGAGCAAGAAATCGACCGAATCCGAAGGCTCGTTGTAGATTCACGGTTGGAATCGCCGGGTTGTCAATCCGCGTCCAAGCTCGGTCCGCAACTACGTTCGGGGTAGAGAGAGTTGTCACGACTCTCCAATGGACCCGTCTTCTTCGTGTCACGATCCGGTAGAGGTTGCAAACTTCCTCTTGCTCGATGGAGATGGCGGCTAGATCTCTCTTTGAAGCTCTTGGATGAAGGAGGAGGCCGAGAGGACACTCCGGCTCAAGATTGGCGTGAAGAACAAGCCCGGAGCACCTCTAGATGGTGGGCGACGGTGGAGGGGCGAAACTGGGCGGAACCGGGCGGAAAACGGCGCTGAAAATCGGGATGATGACCTAAAATCGCGAGCAGGGAATTTATAGGCGCTGGAATAAAACAGTGCGCACGGTCAGTGGCGCACGACCAGTGGTCGTGCGCACTAGAATCCTGTGATCGTGCGCTCTGCCTGGACGGAACCTGCAAAGGTAGAAGTTATAAAATAACATGTTCGCACGACCAGTGGCGCACGACCGGTGGTCGTGCGCACTGGAGTTGATGGTCGTGCGCAATACAGCAAACAGAACTCAGAATTTCAATGATAAGTGCGCACGAGCAGTGGCGCACGACCGGTGGTCGTGCGCACTGGCGTTGGTGGTCGTGCTCACTGCACCAAACAGAACTCGTGAAAAAGGGTTAAGTGCACACGATCAGTAGCGCACGACCAGTGGTCGTGCGCAATAGAACCGGTGATCGTGCGCATTGTTCCTGTGCAGAATTGCACCGGGAACACCTGCACGACTCCCATTCCAGCACAACCACCAATCTAGCCACTGAAGGTGGCACTTAACAGCGCATGAAAACAACTAAAGACAATAAGCATAAAATCACACCAAAGTGGGCCTATAAGTGCACCTAGCATAGAATGACCAATATGAGCTAAAACAGGGCTAAAGTGCAGTGAAAAGACTAAATAGATGGCCCAGATGAGTCCATAAAAGTGTATGTGATCAGGACTCATCACACCCCCAGACTTACCTGTTTGCGCGTCCCGAGCAAACAAATTCTAAGCGAACGGGGAAAGAAAAGTAGATGGCTTAAAACTACAATATAGAGTACCATGCGAAGTCGCATGCTCACGCACATAAGAAAAATAGTAGAGAAGATTTCTTATTATATAAACAGTCTATATATTTCTAAAAGAGTAAAAGCATATTACAACTACTCAAAATGGTGAACAGCGGTGAATCGTTCGGTCATGCATACGGAGAAAGTAAACTAAACGCTGAGACGAGCATTGCCCAAGATCGGGATGCCGGACAAACTCCACCGAAATCCATCGGTGTCGGTGACCATAGGCTTGCCTGGTCACATTCTCTCCACGGCACTGGTTTGACTCAAATGCGTGAATCAATAGGACTTTGGGTTTTAAATGGGGCTTGGGTTTAGGTGAGGAAAAACAAAGATAAAAACGACGGCTAAAGCACTAAACCCAAATGAGCTAATGCAGGAAACTATCCTCATTCACCACACAAACATGCGGGTACACAACACCCCCAGACTTGGACTTAACAACATGGGTGTGTGCACCGCCTACTCCCAAACATATATTTTTTTTTTTACA
This sequence comes from Dactylorhiza incarnata, assembly GCA_033032865.1. Taxonomy (NCBI): domain Eukaryota; kingdom Viridiplantae; phylum Streptophyta; class Magnoliopsida; order Asparagales; family Orchidaceae; genus Dactylorhiza; species Dactylorhiza incarnata. The sequence continues at coordinate 8,830,201 of JAWHQI010000087.1, read as the reverse complement.
TAGATTTTTCATTAAAGCTCATCTTTTTCTTTTCTTTTCACTTCTCTTCTTTTTCTCATTTTCTTTTCTTTTCTTTTCAAAACATTTTCGGCAAATTTATCAAAGATGCACATCCACATTTTCACAAAAGTATCACAACATCAACAACCCAACTCATGAAAATAATAAACAGCTAAAGCTCAGATTTGGGTGTGCGACTAGGATTGGCTTTTGGGCTTTGATGAAATAAAAGTGGGGCTGAATCAAAGAACGGGTAGGCACAACTGGGCTAGCGAGGATATAGCGGCAGGGATAGGCACAAAGGCTCAACCGGGCCAAAATGATGGCCTATATCACATTCACACAATTGACTAACCGTATACCCATGCTTCAAGAATCGCTTGGGGCAAGTTCTAGCCACCGAGAAAGATTCTCCTTTCTCCCGACTCAAGCAATACGAATCTAACGATCGTTTACACACATCCCTATGCTACCGTTTGATTCCACCGAATTCACCATTTGAGTAAAGTAAACAACATTTACACTAATAGAGAAAAATATAAAACCATAAGTATAAAAAGAAGTCTAATCTACACAAATTTCTATGCAACCGAGCACTCGACTAGGAGCACTACTAGAGTCAACATTTTACTCTGCTACATAGTCCTAAGCCATCACCTAGATTTTCCCAAATAAGCAGAAGAATTAAATTCGCTACAGAGCTTGCATACAGATGAGTACGCACTCAAGTGGGTGCTGTGGTGTGCAATGAAAATGAACAAATAATAAAACTGAAACTAAAATACTTTCTGGCATGCTATGCATGAGTGCACGTGAGTGGGTGCAAAAACTGCTCTCCCCCAGACTTAAACTAAACAATCCACAGAATATATGACATGATAATCAGAAAAAGCTAGGGAAAGAGAGTACCCAGTGCTCAGAAATGAGCACACCAGAAGATTGGCGTTTAAACCACGACTAAGCTGCAGCATCCGCCATCCAGAAGAAGTACCTGCAGGGGTCAGCTCCGCAAAAACAAAAGAAACAGAAAAAGATAAACTACAATACTACAGCTAACTAAACAGGATTGCATAAAATAAAATGCATGAAAAGTAAGATAACTACTGGGGTTATTGTCATCCCAGCACGACTTATTCAGATTTTGTACAGTTCTAGCTTATAGGCCTATGAAAAGAAAAGTGCACAGGTAACTGTTCTAATATGCGCATCGGTAGCGGGTACCTATACGGAGAAAGAACAGTCACGCCTCTACCCGAATATAAATAAAACCTGCCCATCACAGGTAGAGGGAAAAGAAAGTAAGAAGAGGAGGAGGCCTGGTCCTCACTCAACTTACCAAAACTATCCTTGCCCAGCAAGGTATCGTCTGCAGCAGGTCCGCAGGAGGAGAAGGCAATGAGTGGAGCTTCCTCTACGGAGGGGGAATAAACCTCCTCACATGAGAGGATGCTCTCATCATTGACTTGAGCAAAACGCTCCAAGTCCTCCTGAAGTACCTGTGAAGATTCAACCTGCACAGACTCAGATGAAGGAAGGGGATCAAGAAATAAAGAAGACGAAGAACATAAATAAACATCAATCGGGGGAGTGATCCCGGACTCACTCCCATCAGGTGGGGGAAGTAAAATAATGTTTGCATTGTCATCAATGCTACAAGATTCGGCGGGATCAACAGTGGCCAAGCTAGAGATTTGGACTTCCTCCACCGGTGCTGAGGAAAACTCCTCTTCACCTAGAAGGTTGTCCTCCTCCATAGGAATAGGCACAATACTAAGATCAACCGCCTCCTCCTGCGACACATCATCAACAATGTCGTCAGAGACGAGTGTAGTATGCACAACAGGGAGAGGAATAGTGCTCGGATAAAAGTCGAGCACCGATTCCTCACAAAGAATCGAATCCACTAGAGGTGGTGGATGCACTGGGAGAATGGGCTCAGCAATATCGGTGCCCAGATCAGCCACGCATCTGGTGACTGTGTCAACGCCATACCCTTCAAGATGTGAAGGTGGCAAAGACACAAAACCGGATGTTGAAGGTGTGCCGCCAGAGTTAGGATTCGGGACGATCCGGATATCCAGCTCATCATCCTCATCCAATTGGCGACGAAAAGCAGCACAATCCTTCAGGGCATGATCTGTGCTCCGACAAAACTGGCACTGCCTAGCGGGCTTCTTTGGCACAGCGGGGGCTGGAGCCGAAAAGAAGTATGACGGTAAAGGCTCAGCAGAGTAGCCATAAGACTTACGCGCACCATATGGAGTACCAGACGAAGTCGGTGCTCCATATGCTGGGCTATAAGAATTATGCCTACTATTCTCCGTAGGACATTCATCACTAGAGTGGGAGGTAGCTCCACACCAACGGCAACGGAAATTAAGATGTGCCCACATAGTGTGAAGATAATACGATTCAAAATAAAAGTGCTATTGTGCAAAATACTACACCTAACAAAAATTACTAAAGCAACCTAATATAAAACAAGAAGAAGGAATAAAAAGAACAGAAATAAAACAAAAGATGCAATTTACAAATGGAAGGGCTTCTCTCTCAGATTCTCCCTCTCCAGAAAACTCACACGACTGTGTTCCCCGGCAACGGCGCCAAAAACTTGATGGCGCAAATCTTAGCACACCGCTATAGGCGGTGGCTAGACTGCGACACGAAACGGCAGTGTACCGATCGTTCAAGTAATATAAAATGAGGAGTAATCCCCGAGTATCGAATCTCTCAAGGAACACAGTAAGGTGGAGTTAGGTTTCGAGGAAGGACTTGAGATTGAAGTCCTAAAATCGGATGGGATGCGCGGGAGTTGGGTTGGCTTTTGGAAAATAAAATAAAAGCTATCAACTACTCCTATGCAATGCCGCTATGCAATGCTTCGCTTGGCGGGATGGAGACTAGGCAGGCCTTGAGCGCGCTGCGTCGCAAGGGCGGATGGACGAGTAGGCAAACGGATCGAACTATGCAGGCCTTGAGCGCGCTACTTCGTTAGGCGGGATGGAATACGGGCCGCGATGCCACGCTTCGATAGGCGGATGGACGAGAAGGCTAGCGGATCGAACTATGCAGGCCTTGAGCGCGCTGCTTCGCTAGGCGGGATGGAATACACGGGCCGCTATGCCACGCTTCGGTAGGCGGGTGGACGAGTAGGCTAACGGAATGAGGGTCGCAAGCACCTCTTCGACAAGCACGCCACTAGCAATTGCTAGTGCGGCACCGGACAACCAACAATCCACACCACAAGGCACACCTCAAAATAATAAGCAAGAATACTCAAATCACGTAGACATAATCAAGTATAAATGCTAATAATCAAGCACGCTTCATCATAATGTTAGATCTAACTACATAGACATCAATAAGAGAAGAATAGAGCAAGAAATCGACCGAATCCGAAGGCTCGTTGTAGATTCACGGTTGGAATCGCCGGGTTGTCAATCCGCGTCCAAGCTCGGTCCGCAACTACGTCCGGGGTAGAGAGAGTTGTCACGACTCTCCAATGGACCCGTCTTCTTCGTGTCACGATCCGGTAGAGGTTGCAAACTTCCTCTTGCTCGATGGAGATGGCGGCTAGATCTCTCTTTGAAGCTCTTGGATGAAGGAGGAGGCCGAGAGGACACTCCGGCTCAAGATTGGCGTGAAGAACAAGCCCGGAGCACCTCTAGATGGTGGGCGACGGTGGAGGGGTGAAACTGGGCGGAACCGGGCGGAAAACGGCGCTGAAAATCGGGATGATGACCTAAAATCGCGAGCAGGGAATTTATAGGCGCTGGAATAAAACAGTGCGCACGGTCAGTGGCGCACGACCAGTGGTCGTGCGCACTAGAATCCTGTGATCGTGCGCTCTGCCTGGACGGAACCTGCAAAGGTAGAAGTTATAAAATAACATGTTCGCACGACCAGTGGCGCACGACCGGTGGTCGTGCGCACTGGAGTTGATGGTCGTGCGCAATACAGCAAACAGAACTCAGAATTTCAATGATAAGTGCGCACGAGCAGTGGCGCACGACCGGTGGTCGTGCGCACTGGCGTTGGTGGTCGTGCTCACTGCACCAAACAGAACTCGTGAAAAAGGGTTAAGTGCACACGATCAGTAGCGCACGACCAGTGGTCGTGCGCAATAGAACCGGTGATCGTGCGCATTGTTCCTGTGCAGAATTGCACCGGGAACACCTGCACGACTCCCATTCCAGCACAACCACCAATCTAGCCACTGAAGGTGGCACTTAACAGCGCATGAAAACAACTAAAGACAATAAGCATAAAATCACACCAAAGTGGGCCTATAAGTGCACCTAGCATAGAATGACCAATATGAGCTAAAACAGGGCTAAAGTGCAGTGAAAAGACTAAATAGATGGCCCAGATGAGTCCATAAAAGTGTATGTGATCAGGACTCATCACTTGGGCACCTTGCCACCGCGGTGCTTGGGCACCTTGCCTCCATGCTGCTTGGGAATCTCGCCACCGCGCTACTTGAGCACCTTGCCTATGTGCTGGTTGGGCACCTCTCCACTACGCTGCTTAGGCATCTCACCTCAGCGCTGCTTGGGCATCTCGCCACCGCGCTGCTTGGGCATCTCGCCACCGCGCTGCTTGGGCAGCTCTCCACCGCGCTGCTTGGGCACCTCGCCATCACGCTTATCAGGCCTCAACGCTAAACGACAAGCTCGTCACGATCTCCGACACAATCACTGGGCAATAAGCTCGTCACGATCTCCAACACAATCGACGATCTGGGCTGGCCGGCGTGAGGCAACCGATCGGTTCACCGGTCTCCGGCGAACCTGTCGGTGGTACTCCGGCAGGGATCCGACAGGGCCACCGCCGGCGAGGCCCAGATCGACGAACCTCTCCGCGTTCGACGAACCCTCTCCGCGTCCAGACGAACCCGATCGACGAACCCTATCGATGAACGCGTTCGATGAACGCGATCGACGAACGCGTTCGACGAATGAGATCGACGAACGCATTCGACGAACCCGATCGACGAACGCATTCGATGAACCCGATCGACGAACCCTATGCCTACTTACTGCGAGTCTGCGATCGACGAACGCGTTCGACGAACCCTCTCAGCGTTCGACGAACCCTCTCCCTGTGAGCGCGTTCGACAAACCCTCTCGACATTTGACGAACCCACTCGGCGTTCGATGAAATCTCTCCCTATGAGCGCGATCGACGAACCCTATCCCTTTTCTCCGCGTCCCCGATCTGGGCCTCAAATTGGGGCGGGAGGAGGGGCACGGGAGGGGGGGGGGGGGGGCACGAAAATATATATTTAAAATAAAATCAATATATATATATAATTTCATTTATTTTCTAAAAAATATATATATATAATTAGTTAATATATATATAGACTTAGTAAAATAAAAGAGGCGGCTGCGGGGCGGGCGAAGCCCGCCGGGGGGGGGGGGGGGGGGGGGGGGGGGGGGGCGAAGCTCGCCGATTGCCCTCACGTAGGGCTGGAGGCCCGTGTCGTTCGACTCATATATATATATACATATATATACATGTATATATACATGTATATATACATGTATATATACATATATATACATATATAGATATATACATATATATATGTTGGAACAACCCTATTACTGTTTTGTGCTAGGATCACTATGTTTTAACTAAGGATCAAGTTGACCCCACTGTATAGCTTAAGGGTCAAGTATTTAGGTTGATTGATTAGCTAGAACTTAAGGAACATTTAAGTTCCCAGCATTCGACAAATGGCGAGTGGCGTTCGACGAATGACTAGCTTCGTTCGACAAATTCTTCTCAGCAGACTGAAGAATTATAGCCAGTTCCAGCGCTCGACATTCTCTGAGCAGCTTTCGACAAATGGCAAGCAGCGTTCGACGAATTCTAGCCAGAGCTCGACAAATTTTATATGAAAGCTTAGTTCGACAGATACAAGTCCAGATCATCTATATTAGTTATTTTGTCAACTCTCTGAACACAGATCGACGACCTTAACAGATCTATTCAAGTTCTTTTGGACGTATTCAGTCAGTTTAGTAAGGATATCTTATTCATTTATTATATTCTTTTATTCCTTCTATTCCAAGACAAGAATAGCCGTTGACATTTAATGCTACGTCATCTTTCACATCAAAGGAATCAAAAAGGACCTGCCAAAATCGTTTTGGTGGCTGTTACAGTTCCAAGAAGGATTTAAGCCAGAATAATATATTCCTTAAAGACAGATGATTTGAATTTCAAATTAGAAATCCATCACAGAAGAAAATATATACAAAAAACAGTCGTATACTCTCTGAGACAGACATCTTATACAGTTATTCTAAAGAGTTTCTCAGATATACAGTTAAGTAGCACAACAAGAATACAGAAGGATTAGAGAAAGAAGAAGAAGAATATACAAACAGAGAACATATACTTTCAGTCTTCTTCTTCCTAAAAGCCGCATCTTCATCTCTCTGAGAACAACATTCATTCTCTCAGATCTGCTGCAAGTTCAAATCATCCAAAGAGCAACAACAATCTGAAGATTTACTTCTTCCAGATTAATCTGCTACAGAAAAGTTCTGTTTTAGAGAAAGCTTCATCCTAAAGTTGTCAACAACTTCAAACAGACAGGGGGAGCTTTCATCCTCAACACCTTTTGTCTTCTCTCAGAAATATTGACAGAGAAGAACACTCTAAACCTTCTTACCTTATCTTGTACAGGGTTAATTCTCCCTCCAAAAGTTTACACAGTGGTGGCAAGACACCTTACCAAAAAATCCTTGTGTGGTTTTTAAGCACCTTATCAAAAGCTTATTGGTGTGTGGACACCTTATCAAAAACCCCTGGTCTTGATCACCTTATCAAAAGCTCTGTGGTGTGTGGACACCTTATCAAAAACTCATAGTGGATATCCTACCAGCTGTGGTAGAAGAGTAGACGTACCCAGATTTATTGGGGAACTACTACAATTTTTTCTTGTGTCCCCCGTGCTTGTGATTTTCTGTATTGTTTCTGTGTTGTGTGCTTTTCTTTATTCAAATTACATATCACACTTTGCATTACATATATATATATATCAGTAATTTAATTCCGCTTTAAAAACTAATGAAAATTTTTAATACTCTATTCACCCCCGCTCTAGAGTAAGTTAAGATCTAACCTCTACTTTCAATTGGTATCAGAGGGTGTTGATTCTTTACAGGCTAACACCTGAATCACAAAGATCAATTAGATCTTAAATTCATCTAGAGTTTTTTTTGTTAAAAACTCATGGCACAAAACAAGGAATACTCAAGCACAATACCTCCAATGTGCAACCTTAGCAAGTTTGCACTTTGGAAAGCAAGGATTAGACTTTATATGAACTCCATTGATGAAGAGATTTTTAATGTTATTTTGACAGGGCCTCCAACACCTACATCATCAACCAACACTGAAGCTACAGGAGACAATCATGCTTTCCCACCTCCTGAGTGGACAGAAACTCAAAAGAAGCAAAGAAATGCAGATGCTAAAGCCATGAACATATTGGCTCAAACCATGTCTGATGATATATTTCAAAAAGTTATTGAATGTACATCAGCTAGAGAAATTTGGATTTCTCTGAACAACATGGTTGGAGGTTCTGCAGATGAGAGAAAAGATAGAAGATCACACTTGATCTCTCTGTATGAAAACTTCAAGAAAGGAGACACAGAGACACTGGCTGACATGTACAACAGACTCAGTCTCATAATAAATGAGCTGAAGACCTGTGACAAGGTGATTTCTATCACTGAAATAAAGGACAAGATCTTAATGTGCTTCCCCAGCACATGGGACTGAAGAATCTGGCCAATCAAGGATGCCAGGAGTCTCAATGAGATTACCACAGAAGCACTATTGGGCAAGCTCAAATCTCATGAGCAGCTCATCAAGTTCAGGGAAGCAGAATCATCCACTACATCTCCAGCAACAAGGAAAGAGAAGAGCATAGCTTTCAAGGCAGCTGATGCAGAAGAAGGAAAAACTCCTGACAATGAGGAGTTTATGAGTCTAATAGCCAAAAGATTTTACAAGATGGCTTAGAAAGACTTCAGGAAAAAGTCATCCAGAAACTATGACAAGCCAAGGTATGAAAAAAATCATGCTAATGAAATTATATGTTTTGGTTGCAGGGAACCAGGACATATTGCACCTGATTGTCCAGAAAATCAAAACAAGAAGGACAAGAAGGAAAAGAGAAACGAAAAGGAAGAAAATAGAAACTCCAGCAAATCTTTCTCCCACAATCACAAAAAGAAGGGAAGAGGATTTGTAGCAAAATCCTAGAGTGAAACAGAATCTGAATCAGAATCTTCATCCTGCTCTTCTGATGAAGAAACAAAAGAAAATGACCAATGCTTAATGGCCATTTATGACTCAGACAGTGAGTCAGGATATGCTTCTTCATCCAGCTCCAATGATGATGAAGAAGAGAAAAATTTCTGCATGATGGCAATCAATGCCTCAACCAACAATTCTGATGAAGAAAAATCAGAATCAGAAGCAGAAGATGATGCTGATCAGGTAATAGCTAACTTTGACTTTACTTCTATTGAATTCAAGGATGAATTCAAAGTCCTTTGCCTAGACTTAATTAAATCTGAGAAGGAAATAATCTCACTTAGACTTAAGCTAGCTGAAATGGATAACTTAAGTGAAGAGAATGCTACTCTTAAGAAAGAGTTGGCAGCCTCCAGAGAACATACTATTCTCATTGAGAATAAATTATCTGAGGCCAAGAGATTTGAAGAATCGCTAAATGGGAGAAGTATCAAACTGATGAACATCACAAGCACAGTCAATGCTAGACTCAATAGCAAACTGGGCTTGGGTGCTTCATCAAGTGAGCCACCTCTAATTAAGAAAAACATCCTCTCTACACCCATAAAATTTGTCTCTGCTAAAGGCAAAGAGGCTACTGAAGCCAATAAAGATATTTCAAGCAAGAATATTAAGAATAAGAGAATTCAGAAGAATTCGTCGAATGAAGCTCGACAAAAAGATTCAAATTTGTCGAACGAGGATCGACGAAAACTGAGAACAGACTTTCAGTATAGTTATAATATGGACGGCGCTCGACAAAAACATGCACATTCGTCGAACGTCGGTCGACAAATTTACCCAAATTTGTCGAACAGATATTATACAGAAAGTTCTAAGAATTCTAATTCTAAATATGCTAAAAATCCTTTTACTGAGTGGGTAATACCTCCAAGGAGATTCCACCCACAAGGCTATAAGGATCAGCCTGAAATAACCTTTATATCTGAATATTATGGACAAACAAATGGACCCAAGGTAGTCTGGGTCAAAAACAACTAGTTTATTTTTCTGTCATTGCAGGTACATAGCTATCCAAAAATAAATGAAAAATGGTATTTGGATAGTGGCTGCTCAAAGCATATGACAGGAAACAAGGCCAACCTGAACAACTACAAGGCAAAGTTTGGACCCAAGGTTGTAGTTGGAGACTCCAACTGTGGACAGACCAAAGGCTATCGAAAAGTCAAGGTTGGAGAAGTCACCTTCAAAGAGGTAGCTTATATCAAGGGACTGAAGCACAACCTCATCAGCATAAGTCAATTATGTGATGAAGGGTATCAGGTAACCTTTAATAAATTGAATTGCCTTATTAAATCTACTGATAATATTACTGTTCTATCAGGTATTAGGCAAGGTAACATATACTTAGTGAATTTCAATTCATCAACTTTAGAAGTTTGTTTATTTAGTGATGGAAGCAAATCTAGTGAACTTTGGCATAAGATACTAGGACATGTAAACCTTAGGACCATTGCTAAACTATCTAAGGACAATCTTGTTAGAGGATTACCCTCAGGATCATACAAGAAAGAAGGTCTTTGTAGGGCATGTCAACTAGGTAAGCATACTAAGAATAGTTTTAAATCATTATCTAAAAGTGATTCACCTAGAATCTTATATTTGCTACATATGGACCTTTTTGGACCTATAGCAACAAAGAGTTTAGGAGGGAAGTCTTACACTCTAGTTATTGTAGATGACTTCTCTAGATTCACTTGAGTGTTCTTTTTGAGAGAAAAGTCAGATAACTTTAAAGTTCTTATAGACATTCTTAAGAGCATACAGATTGAGTACTCTACTATAGTTGCATTAATAAGAAGTGATCATGGTACTGAGTTTGAGTCTCTTCTTATGCAAGAATTCTGTGAGATGGAAGGTATCAGGCATTGTTTCTCAGCTCCCGGAACTCCTTAACAAAATGGGGTAGTTGAAAGAAAAAATAGAACTCTAATTGAATCAGCATGAACATTGCTTGCAGATGCTAATATGTCCCTATCCTTTTCGGCAGAGGCTGTTAGCACAACAAATTATGTTCTGAATAAAAGTTTGATACACAAACTTAAGGGAAAGACTCCTTATGAATTACTTAAAGGGAAGAAACCGAAAGTTAACTATTTTAGAACATTTGGTTGTAGATGTTATATTCACAATAATGATAAGAAATACCTTAGGAAATTTGAACCAAAATCAGATGAAGGAATTTTCTTAGGATATTCTCAAATCAGTAAAGCATATAGGATTTATAATAAATCTACTCTTAAAATAGAAGAATCTATGCATGTCTCTTTTGATGAAACTAACATGTTTTACAAGGAGAAGATTCCTTCTACCATAGAAAATCTGCAGGTACCTATATTATGTGAGCAGCTAGATCAATTAGCTCTACATAAAGAAGGAATTCTGAATCTTGAACTGCAGAATGATGAAGAGAGTGAAGAAGAAAATTTCCCAGTTTTTGCTGAAAGTTCAGAACAGACAACAGCAGATCATTCTTCACAAGATATAGCAGCTGAACAAATTCCCCAAGTGGATACAATTACTGAACCAACTCTTACTGTTGATCCCATCACAATTAGAGATCATCCAATTTCACAAGTAATTGGAGATATTTCAGCAGGTGTTCAAACAAGGCATCAACTACACCAAAATCAGATGCATACTTGTTTCCTATCACAAGTTGAACCTCAAACCATAAAAGATGCAGAACAAGATCCAAATTGGATTCTTGCAATGCAAGAGGAGCTCAACCAATTTGAAAGTAACAAGGTTTGGGATTTGGTTCCAAGACCAAAGAATTATCCAGTAATTGGAACCAAATGGGTCTACAGGAACAAGCTTGATACAGAGGGAAATATTGTGAGAAATAAAGCTAGGCTAGTAGCTCAAGGATACTCACAGGAAGAAGGGATAGACTATGATCAGACATTTGCACCAGTTGCAAGGTTAGAAGCAATCAAGATCTTCCTTGCATTTGCTGCATACAAAAGATTCAAAGTCTATCAAATGGATGTAAAGAGTGCATTCCTAAATGGAGAAATCAAAGAAGTTTATGTGGAACAACCACCAGGTTTTATCTCTCCAACTCAACCCTCTTTTGTATTTAAACTTAAGAAGGCTCTCTAGCTATGGTCTCAAACAAGCTCCTAGAGCATGGTATGAAACTTTAGCTAGTTTTCTTTTGGAAAACAATTTCTGTAGAGGCATAGTAGACAAAACCTTATTTTACAAAGTACATAAAAATCAAACTCTACTAGTTCAAATATATGTAGATGACATTATCTTTGGATCTACTGATTCAAATTGGTGCAAAACATTTTCCAGTCTAATGCAATCAAGATTTGAAATGAGTAGTATGGGTGAGTTATCATACTTCCTTGGTCTTCAAGTGAAGCAAACTCCAAATGGAATCTTCATATCCCAATCTATGTATGCTAAGGAATTAGTGAAAAGATTTGGTATGTCTGATTCTTCCACCATGAAAACACCCATGCCCTCAAATGCTGTTGTTGTTAATGATGAATTAGGGAAACCTGTTGATTCAAAAGTATACAGAGCAATTGTTGGCTCACTACTTTATTTAATAGCTAGTAGACCTGACATAATGTTTGCTACCTGTATTTGTGCTAGATTTCAAGTTAACCCTAAAGAATCTCACTTAATTTAATTAAAAAGGATTTTGAGATATATAAAGGGTTGCCCTAATCTAGGACTTTGGTATCCAACAGCATCTTAATTTGAATTAACTGGATTCTCAGATTCAGATTATGCTGGATGCAGAGTAGACAGGAAAAGCACATCAGGAACTTGTCAGTTTCTTGGTGATAGGCTTGTGTCTTGGTTTTGTAAAAAGCAGACATATGTGTCTACATCAACAGCTGAAGCTGAATACATGGCTGCTGGCAGTTGCTGCTCACAGATGTTGTGGATACAAAATCAACTTCTAGACTATGGTATCAACTTAAATAAATCAACTATATTTTGTGACAATACAAGTGCAATATCTATAGCACAAAATCCAGTTCTCCATAGTAGGACTAAACACATAGAGATTAGACACCACTTCCTTAGGGAAAATGTGGATAAAAATAAAATTTGCCTACAATTCATTTCCACTGATTTACAAAGAGCTGACATTTTCACCAAGCCCTTGGATGAAAAGAAGCACATCTTCTTTATAAATCAACTAGGAATGGTAGATGGAGATTCAATAGGTTAAAAATTAATATTTCTATTTATCCTCTAAATTTGTTGAACGGAGGACGACGAATTTGAACCATTTGTCGAACGGCAGTCGACAAAACCTGTTAACCTCAGAATCGATAAAGACAATTTCATTTGTCGAACGGTGGTCGACGAAAAGGATACTTTTGTCGAACGCTGTCTGAGGGAGACCTAAAGTCTTTTCGACTTCTATTTTTATTAGGTTTTTGCCGAACCCCGCTCCTCAAATGTGCTCCCTTCTCCGATCTATATAATATCTTTTTCTATTTCGTAATAAATTGCGCCTACAGAAATCGTTTCCCTCCAGTTCCTCTCTGCACTTGATTTTTCTCTCTTGCAAGTATAAATGGCGATTTCTCAAGCAGCGCTATATTCGATGAAGTTCGATACCGGGTTCGACATCGACATGGAATCCTTTACTCAATCTGACCAAATCTTCAAGGATATTCTTCAACTGTTTGAAGAGTAGCAGTTAAAGAAGTTAATGAGCATGATGATTAAGCTGCACACAGCAGAAATCAAGGAATGGTGTTTTACAGCTAAGGAGGAAGATGAAAGTCTGACAGGAACTATCTCAGGACACCAGGTCTCTCTTACCCCTACCATCTTAACTGAAGTTTTTGGTTTTGTTAATGGTGATGATAAAATAGAGCTCAGCTCTGTTGAAACTGGTGAAGCACTGATTAAAATGGGTCATTCCACTGGAAACCCTAATCACCTGCTTAAGAACTTATCTATGGAATATAAGTTTCTTTCTGATATAGTTGGCAAAGTGTTGTTAGGGAAAACAACAGGACATGATTATATTAATAGGCACCAATTTATGTTGATGGTGAACATAATGGAAAAGAAGAAAGTGAATTGGGGATCAATCTTCTTTGGATTGATTAAGAAGAAGATTTCAAAGGACAATGTCTGCTTTGGAAGGATCTTAGGAATTGTTTTGCAGGAAAGACACCAAGACCTTATGGTCTCTCCCAAGGTGACAATTAATGCTAGCAAGAAGCTGACCTCAACTCTCTTTGCTAAATGGGACAGGGTATTTATCAAGAAGAACACAGGAGCAGTTACAAAGAAGAAAACTTCTGAAGGCACAAGGAATGACCCAGTCACTCCCTCACCCCTTCTAGAAGACTCTTCTCCTCCTCCTATTGTTTCCTCTTCTCCTCTCCCATCTCCACCTCAAAATATTTCCCCTGCACAATCTCCACCTCCAAATTCTCCCACACTCATTGATGACATTCCATCCTCATCTACCCTTCTAACCACCCATACTTCTCCACCTCCATCTCAAATGCATGATGACTATCATTCACCCATCCATCACTCTTGCCACCATTCATTCTAACATCCCTCAACAACATGCAAATGTTGCAAACATTTTTATACCAACCCCCTTCCATCCACATCTCAATCACCTTCATCTCAACAACCTGAAATGTTATTTTTACATTTTCAATCTGTTGCAGATCAAATTCTTGACTATATTCTTCCAAAAATTGATCAAATCCTGGATGCAAAACTTGCTCCAGTCTATAACATTCTTTCTACTATTGACTCCACATTGGATGCAAAAATTGCTCCAATTCTTCAAGCAATCTCTGAACTCTCTTCTACTATATCTTCAATTCCCTCTTCCATCTCTGTCCCTTCTTCTAGGGGCCTAGATTCAGGTCTCCCTGAAGCTAGGCAGGGGGAGATGCCTTATGAAGAAGTTCTAGAAGGCATAATTTCAGAGGATACAGTTTTTTGTTTCAGATACAGTTTTTGTTGAAGAGGATGCTGAAGAAACAGTTCAAACTTCTGATGTAGATATGTATGAAGAAACTCCAGAAGTACCAATCATAGAAAAGATAAATAATATCTATATCCATCCCTCCCTAGATATTATTTCCTTACTGTCTAAGTTCAGTTTTGCCTCCTCAGCTCTGCCAAACATCAAATTCATTCCAGAGCAATTGTCCCCTATACTGCTCCAATTGACAAAACTTTGCTGAAAAAGATTATTAATAGTTTTGCAGTTCAAAGAGCAGTTCCAGCTCTTGTTCCAGTTCCTATTCAAAGTCTTGCAGATGAATCAGTTAAAATTTCAAAACAAATTATCAATAATTTTGAATTCCCAACTTTTGTCTTTGATGAATCACCAATTCCAGACTTTGATGAAATCTGGAGAGCAGAAGATGAAGCTTATGAAGCTGAAGAGCAAAGAATCAAAGCTCTTAAAATGATCAATGATTTATATGATAATCCAATTCCCTCTTCAGATTCTGATGATGAAGAAAATGACAGTGATTCTTGTTGGTGCCAAAAATGGTACCTCCAAAATTAACACTAAAGGGGATGGGAGAAAACTGCGAAGTGCAGGTTACTGAGACAGAAGATGCTGGGACAAAGAGAAAACGATCTCGAAATGGCGATCACGAAGAAATGAGACCGCTTACACAGGTTGTAAGCTGGAGCCTCGGAGCCAAAAGTACTTTTCTGGTACCCCTACCCCTCTATTTATAGACGAAGGGGCTGCCCAAACGGGCAGAACTGAAAACTACGGGCTGCCCGGGGTACAGGAGAGCCAGGGCAGGGAAATGGGGTACAAATAACAAAAATAACAAAAATAAGAAAAATGACCAGACCGCTTGAGCCGGCGATCTCGCACCATCTTGATCGCTGGGTACTTGGAAAATCAGACCAGGCTGAAGGCTGGCGATCTCGGCGATCACCTAACTTGCGACCGCTGAGACCGGGAAAAACGAACGATGAGAGGAGGTCGCGGGCTTTCTGGGCAAACATAATCCCCACACATTTTTAAGTTACACCTGGAACTTCGAAAATGTAAGCTTTGACTGCTGAGACCGCGACCACCATTAATGCGGCTTGGTCTATAAATACCGGCTGAAAACTTCATTTTGCAAGACATTGAGGAACTCCACTATTCGAGCGGTCTTTGATAATTGGGCAGGTGCGACCTAGCAAAGATGACTATGCTCGATCTCTTAAAAGCTCTCCCATCGAAAGCGAACTCTCCTGGAAAAAAGGAAAGTGTCAGCTCAAAGAAAGGAAAGAAGGCACCGAAGATCTTAACAAAAGTGAGCACTTCAAAGGAGACCGCCCGATCTCCGTTAAAGAAAACTGAGCTTCCTGAGGGCTCGATTGTGCCGGTCTCTGTTGCTTCTGATCCGTCTAATACTTCTTCAGATCCTGTATGGAAATTGCCTGACTTTTCCATTTCTTTTAATTGTCAGAAATCCCTGGAGGCACTGAATCAAACATCTTCCAAGCTTCCTGAGACCGTCCCCACCGAGGTCATTCTGGCTGGGCTGCGTCAGAAGGGAGCTGAGGCCGAATCCTTGAGGCAGAAGATCGCTGACCAGGAGATCGTTGCAAAGGGCAAGAAGAGAAAAAATACAAGTCCATCTAGTTTGACTTATAAGAGGAGCAGAAGAAATGAGGAAGGAAAAGACGTGACCGCCATGGAGGCGACCAGATTTTCTGAATCCATCGACCTGGAAGACTCCGCTGAGTTTCAGAAGGTGAATGCTAAGGGCGATCTCCCCTTCCTTCCCGCGGTCTCAACCTTACCAAGAGAGGATGATTCTGGATTAATCGCCTACCTTGATGAGGTTTCTTCTAACAATTCATCTTTTTCATCATTGCAGGTGTTGGATCCTTTAGAGGCTTCAGCTCTCAGAAATGCCGCCGTTGATGAGGAGATCGCGGACAGGGAGAAGGAGATCGCCGACGCAGTGATCAAGGCAAAGGAAGAGGAAAGGAAAAAGATGGAAATGGAAGAGATGGTAAAGAGGAGGAAAGAAAAAGAGGTGGAGGAACAGAGGGAAAAAGAAGAGAAAGAAAAGGAGAAGGAAGAAAAAGATAAGAAAGAAAAGAGGGAAAAGAAGGAGAAGAAAAAGAAGGAGG
The DNA here is from genome assembly GCA_033032865.1 of Dactylorhiza incarnata. Lineage (NCBI taxonomy): Eukaryota > Viridiplantae > Streptophyta > Magnoliopsida > Asparagales > Orchidaceae > Dactylorhiza > Dactylorhiza incarnata. The sequence continues at coordinate 8,813,743 of JAWHQI010000087.1, read as the reverse complement.
AGGAGGAGAAGAAGAAAGACAGGGAGAAGAAAGAGAAAAAGGAAAGAGAGGAAGAGGAGAAGAGGAGGGAGGCGGCTAAGGCCGTCGAGGAAGAGAAGAAGAAGGAGGCGGTCATAGTTGCTGAGGAGAAAGCGGCTCTGATCGCTGAGGAGAGGAAGAAAGAGGCGGTCAGGGTCGCTGAGGAAAAAGCGGCCCTGATCGCTGAAGAGAGGAAAAAGGCTGAGGTCTTGCAGACTTCGGACAAAAACGGTGAGGAGATCGCGGAGAAGCTGCAGATCGCTAAGGAGAAAGCTATACTTTCTAGCGGTCTCCCGGATGATTCTCTTCAGGGAGATCGCTCGAACAAGGCTGCAGCAGATCGTGCGGCGGCGGTCTCGATTTCACGAGCTGGTAAGAATAAAATGATTCTCCAGTCAGCTGAGTTCCTTCCATTACCTACAGTTCGTTTTGCTTCTCCTGAAAGAAAACACGAGATCGTTTTTATTGAGACCGACAATATCCTCTTAAGTAACAAAGAATTAAAAAGGAGAAGAAAAGAAGGAGAAAAAACGCAGAAAAGAGGTTTGGAAAGAATGGATCTGGAGCGCTTAAGGGGATCAGATCGTCTTTCTCTGACCGCAGATCCCGCGGTCACTAAAGATATCAGAAGAGCTTTACGTGACTGCGGTCTCGACTTCTTTCCAAGTACTCTTTCTGTTTATTTAAAAAGCTTATCTGATCATATGCTCATGATTGACATAACCCATCTCCTATGACCGCAGATAACAGAAATGCTGAGATCGAGGAGGGAGAACTTCCTCAGCCCATCGAGATCTCCCCTCAGTTAACCAACATCCTTACCCCCATGTTTGAGGATGTTCGTTCTATGCTGATGAGGGAGCGGACTCAGAACGATCAGATCCGTGATCTCGAAGAAAGATTGCGTTCCAATGAGAAGAGGATTCGTGAGGAATGCGATCTGAGGGTTGCCGAGATCGCGCGAGCTCTGAAGAAGGCTGAAAAAGAGGATGAATACTATAGGGGGAAAGCTACGGCGCTGTCCGCGGAGAATGAGAGGCTGAGGAGCGGTCACGGAAAGATGCTGATGCGACCGGGTACCTACAGCGATCATCCAGCGGAGAGACCGCAACCTGAAATCGTACTGATCCCCATGGAGCAGGTGGACAAGGAAATGTCAAAAATCCACCGGTCTGCAATGCTGGCTAATCACAGCCTGGTGTCGGTTATGGCCGCAGTGAACGATATGCAAGATGTCGCAGCTCATGTAGGGAGAAACAGGCCTCCTAGGAGATGAACATTTAACTTGAGACCGAGCGGTCTCTAGATTTGAACAATATGTTTTGTAAAATTTTACTGTTATTTTTCTATATATTTGTGGCTGTTTTGATTTTAATGTTTTGTGCGGTCTTGATTTGTTAAGTTCTGATCTCTTTATGCCTGGGTTGCTTGTATTGCTGCTGTGTTTTTTATTGATTGAGATCGCCAACTATAGTATGCTGTCATATAACTTTGCATAGGTCGAGCGGTCTGAACATGTTTTGGCTGGGCGGTCTTCAAGATGTAATGATTACGAAATGACCCTTCGTCTTCTATAAATAGCCGTCTTCATGACCTTTATTTAACGCTTTCTTGAATGCGCTCGAAACACCGACCTCATCGATCGCTAAAAATGGTGTCCGCTCGTGCTTCTTCCGCCACCATCTTTCTGAATGCCGATCACAAACAAGGTCGTCTATCAAAGGATGAATATATCGAGTTTATAAAGAAATACATGATCCAAACTCAGGTAGTTGTGAGACCGCCAACTGAACAAGAAAGGTTGAACTTTGCGGAGGAGAAAAAGTTTATTATTCCCATCGATCACTTTGAAAATGGGTTGAGGATTCCCCTCCCATGGGAATGGCTTGAGATCCTGAATTATTACGGCTTTGTGCTTGCCCAGCTGGCCCCAAACTCCATCGGCCTAGTTAATGTCTTCATCAATTACTTGAGATCGGAAAGAGTGAAGTTTACAATGAATCTGTTCCGCGCAACCTTCACCGCGAAGATCTTGAAGGAAGGCAGAAAGAAGGAAGAGTTCAAAGGGTTGATGTACTTTTCAGCAGACGGAATAAAAATCCTGAACCTTCCAAATAAAATCTCTTTTTGGACAGAGAGATTTCTTGTCTTTGAAGGTGACCTTGGCGGTCTCAAAAACTCGCCTTCTCCGCGACCTGACAGTATTTTTAAGAAGATAAAAGCGGTCTCAGAAGAGGAGCTGAAAATCCTGGCTTTCTTGGCGGGCAAGAGGATCGATCTTGTTCATTATCTAGCGATCTGGCCCGAGATCGCCGAGATTATTCCGGCTGAAAGTAAGCTTTTCTTGCGGTCTCGAATAATTTCCTTTCATACCTTTTGTATGCTTTCCTAACTTTTTCCCGCTCTTTAGCGACCTTTGCGGTCCCTGTTCAAGATCCTATTTCCCCAGCTGCAGAGCTTCTTACACAGAGGGAGAGGAGGCTGAAGCGTGAGGCCGACGTGTTCGGCACTACCTCTGAGACCGTCGAGCGAGATTTCCCTTTGATCGGTTTCAAAAGAAGAATGAAGGATATCAAAGGAAAACCCCTCCTCAAATGGGCGGCCAAAGGAAAGTCTGTGAAGGTGTCCACTGATCTGCCCCTGTGGAGCGGAAAGGTGACCCGTCATGCATATGCGGTCACTTCGGCTGTGTATGGGAAAAAGAATACAAATGAAATACTGAATATAGAGACCGATGCGCTCCCCGACCTCTTTGCCCAAGTGACCGCTAGAAGTACAATCTTAAATCACCATATGGGGCGGTCTCTTCGCAGCGCTCTGGATGAAATAACTGCCTTGCAAGAAGAAAGAAAAGTGAGAATTTTATTTATATCTTACGAACGCGTTACCTATGATCGCGCGGTCTAACATATATCTCTTTTTTTTGTAGCAATTTGAAAAAGCAGCTTATGACCCTGAAAATCCATCTTTTCAGAGGGATATGATGCATCACATTAAAGAGACCGCCGACCAGGTGCTGAACGAGGTTCGAGGCCGAGGTGGATTCACCGAAGAATATAAGGAAGTTACGTTTGCCGATCTCTTCCCTGACGCGGCATAGAGGATTGAAGAGCAATCTGCAACTGCTGAAGAGACCGCGGATGTTGCTGATGAGACCGCTGGTCAAGACGAAGATGTTGTGATCGAAGATGAAGAAAGCGGAAGCCGCTATACCCTGGGTCTGGATTCCAGTTCGAGCTCAAGCTCTGGATCTAGAATTCCAGGGAAAAGCTTAGAAGAATCTTCCGCAGAAGCTGATTCTTCTTCTTCAAGCGAGCGGTCTTCTAAGAGATCAAAGAGAGAGTGAATTGTACAAACTTTCCTTTTTCCCCTTTTGGAGACCGAGCGGTCTCGCTGTAATTGAAAATTCAGAATATATATAAAAATTAGATTCTGTTATGTTGTCTGTGGATGAGTTTATTTTTGATGCATATATTTGTTCCTCTGAGTTTGAACTCGGCATTCGATCTCAATGCCTTAGGCTCGTTACAATTTTATATCATCGTTAAAGGATTTCAGGTGGCGATCTCTTGGAAAAAACAAAAAGGATCTTGAAAGAAAGACTGATACTTTGTATAAATAAAAATACTCTGCGATCTCGAGATAATCAGATCATTGAAAGACATTCAGTAACTCGACTGTGATCAGAAAACCAACTTATTTGCGGTAGTCATGCGGTCTCACATTATACGAATCGCAACATAAGGAAACTACAATCCGAAGATGATTTGAAGAAATTAAACTTTTGGGTGTTCGGTGCCCAAATGACTGGAAATCCGTCTGACGACCCCTTTGATAACCAAAAATATTACTTGAAAAGAAAAACGATAATTCTTCATGAATCTCCAGTCTAGCGATCACATTATATTCAGACCGCCCTTTTTGAAGAAAAATCCCAACTCACTTGATGGGAAACAGAGCATCAAGATTATTCCATGTAACTTTGAATAACGGGGAATACCAGAATCTCGATCTTACTGAGACCGGGTCGAGCTCTGTCAAGTCGGCATACGAGCTTTCTGAATTGCGACCTCAATTGTCCTGAAAAAGTCATGTCCGGCGATCGTAAATGACTCATCACCCTTTGGAGAAAATTGGAAAGAAAAACATGCGGTCTCACAAATTTCTGACCGCCCGATCCCAGTACAAAGGGATGAATAAGATTTTTCTTTCCGAAGTAAGAAGATATGAAAATGGGATCTCTAAGAATGATCCAAAAGAATGTGTGGTCATGCCGCGGAGGCTATACCGCCATTGCCTCTCTTTTTAAACAAAGGATTACTGAGTTTACTGCAAACATGCCAATCTAAGGTTCAGGCGACGGTCACGGATGTTCCTGACCGCCCCTTAACCACGCTTCAACGAGTATTCGAGAGTTACAGATCAAAATGACCGGTAGGGCAGGTGTGGTCATGCCGCGGAGGCTATACCGACATTGCTTTCCCTGAAAGATCATTAAGATCGTAACAATGTCCTTCTTAATGCATGATAGAGCTGAGCCAGCCACCTAAACCCCCTTGAAATGCTGAGGTGTGCCAGATGTCAGCAAGGACCCGGTATCCTAAACTTCCACCGCTCAAGCTTGGCGAGCTACTGCTACACAGATTCAAAATCTCCCCGACATCTGTGGTCCCGGCAGGATTACACGTCGAGCTAACAAGTCGAGGGGGAAGATAGTAGGATCCGTCGATGTCTCATTTGACAGGTTTTTGGTTTTTCAAAAAATAACATGCTTAAAACTTGTCACCCATCGCTCATATTGCGAATGCTTTGATAATACCTGCATGACATTTGAGAGGAAAAAATGAGAAAAAGAATGAGTGAATCGGATACGAACATTTAAGAAAAGAAGAGTTTGAGATCATCTCCGCTCCATGAATGAGGCAATACTTTCCCTTCATAAGTTTGGAGATGGTAAGCACCATTTTTAAGCACGCTCTTCACCACAAACGACCCCGCCCAATTTGGGTTAAGCTTTCCAACTGAACCAGCTCTTGCTGCTGAATCCACTTTCTTCAGGACTAGATCCCCAACAGCAAACTCTTTGGTTCTTACATTTTTGTTGAATAGCCTCGCCATTCTTCTCTTCACCTCTTCTTGCCTGATGATTGCCGTATCCCTCAACTCCTCAATTAAATCAAGGCTGCATTTTAACTCCTCATCGTTTCCTTCCATCCAATCAATTTGACTCTGTTGCGCCAATAATACTCTTGGGCTTTTCACTTCAAATTCCACCGGAATAAGGGCTTCGGAACCGTGTGATAATTTGAATGGAGTTTCTCCAGTAGCAGAACTTGGAGTTGTCCTCAAGGCCCATAAGACGGAAGGTAGTTGTTCTGCCCAGTTGCCCCTGACATTTTCTACCTTCTTTTTCAAGAGATTTATGATGAGTTTGTTGGCGGCCTCCACCTGCCCATTGCTTCTTGGATGATGCACGGAAGAGAAACGTAGCTCAACGCCAATTTGCTTACAGAAATTAATAAGAATTGAATTGTTGAACTGGGAACCGTTATCCGTGATGATTGCCATCGGGATTCCGTGCCGACATACTATCTCTCCCCAAATAAAATTTTTCACGGCTTGAGTCGTAATCTTGGCCAATGCCTTTGCTTCTATCCATTTGCTGAAGTAGTCAATCATAACTATAATATATCGACGTTGCCCACTTGCCATAGGAAAAGGCCCAATTAAATCCATTCCCCAAACTGCAAACGGCCATGGAGTTGCTATCGATTTGAGTTGTTGAGCCGGCTGATTTTGGAGAGGGGCAAACTTCTGGCACTTCATGCATTTCTTGGCAAATTTTTCCGCATCCTTCCTCATTTGAGGCCAAAAATAGCCTTGCCTTAGAATTCTTTTTTCCAGTGTTCTGGCTCCCGAGTGACTTCCACATTCTCCAGAATGGACCTCCTGAAGGACCGCTGGAATCTCCTCCTCCGAAACACACCGTGCTAATGGTGAAAGGAAAGTTCTCCTATAAAGCACTCCTGCAACAAGATAATAGTTAGCCGCTTTCCGTTTAAACCTTTTCCTATCCTTTATTGATGAATGGAGCTCTCCAGTTGAAAGATAAAGAACAAACGGATCCACCCAGGATGGATGTTGATCAATCTCCATGACCTCTCCTTCTTCAATCGCCGGGCGAAACAACTCCGAAGTTGTTCCCCCTGAGAGAAGCCCAAATTTTGCCAACTCGTCTGCTTCCACGTTCTCACCTCTTGGAATATGATTGATAGTAAAGCTTTTGAACTTTCCAACCTCAATTTTTACCAGGGTTAAATACTGCTTTAAAATACTATCTCTAGTTTCAAAAGTCCCATTTACTTGAGAAGCCATCACCAAAGAATCTGTGAAAACTTCGACATCATCAATTCCCAGCTCCCTAGCAAACTTGAGACCGGCTAGCAAAGCCTCATATTCCGCCTGATTGTTTGTTACTTGGAAATAGAACTTCAGCGCTTGATCCAGTCTTACTCCATTTGGGTTGACTAAGACAACTCCTGCTCCGGAAGAATTTTTCCCTGAAGCTCCATCCACGAAGATTTTCCAGGCAAGGGGCACTCCGACCCCCTTCTGTGACTCAACTTCTTTGGCATCCACCATGAAGTCTGCTAAGACCTGAGCTTTGATTGCCATCCTTGGAACATAGGATATGTCAAACTCACTGAGCTCTATTGCCCACTTTGCCAATCTGCCTGAATGCTCCGGCTTCTCCAAGACACTTTTCAATGGAAGATCAGTAACGACTAGAATTGAGTGAGCTTGAAAATATGGCCTTAATCTTCTTGCTGAAGTTATAAGCATTAAAGCCAACTTTTCGAGAATAGGATAACGAGTCTCTGCATTCTTCAGGATCCGACTTACGTAATAGACTGGGAATTGCCTCTTTTTCTCCTCTCGGACCAAAACAGAGCTTATGGCATCAGTTCCGACTCCCATATATAGGAAAAGATTTTCTCCCTCTCGCGGGCTTTGGAGCAAAGGAGTTGATGTCAATTGCTTCTTCATCTGAGTGAAAGCATCATCACATTCCTTTGTCCACTCGAACCTACTCCCTCCCCGGAGGGTTTTAAAGAAAGGTGCACTCTTATCTCCTGAATGGGAGATAAAGCGACTTAAACCTGCCATCCTCCCTCCCAGCTGCTGAATTTCTTTTGGGGACTTGGGAGGTGGCATTTCCAGAATAGCTTTCACTTTGTCAGGATTGGGTTCCAGCCCTTCTGGAGTAAGGAGATGACCCAGGAATTTTCCTTTACTTGCCCCAAAAACACATTTCAACGGATTCAACCTCATATTAAAAGTTCGAAGGGTTGCGAAGGTTTCCGAGAGGTCTCTAAGATGAGAAGAAAACAGTTTACTTTTTACGAAGAGGTCATCAACATATACCTCGAGGTTTCTTCCTTTTTGACTTCTGAACACTGTGTCCATCATTTTCTGATAGGTTGCACCAGCATTCTTTAGCCCGAAAGGCATTACGAGATAACAGAAGCAACCATCATTTGTGATAAATGAAGTATGGGGTATATCTGGTTTATGCATTCTGATTTGATGATAACCTGAAAAAGCATCTAAAAAACTCATAAAAGAATAACCTACCGCAGAATCTACTAAAGAATCTATCCGAGGCAAGGGGTATCAATCCTTGGGGCAAGCTTTATTGAGTTTGGTAAAGTCGACACACATCCTCCACTTTCCACCCGACTTCTTTACCATTACAATGTTTGGCACCCATTCTGGGTATTGAATTGGTTGGATGAACTTTGCCTTCAGGAGCTTCTCTATCTCTTCACGGATAGGCTGTGCTAGAGTAGTTGCAACAGACCTCTTCTTTTGCTGGATTGGGATGAAGTTTGGGTCAAGATTGAGGTGATGGCAAGCAACATCTGGGTCCACTCCGGGCATGTCATCTACCGACCAAGCAAAGATATCTAGATTTTGCAGAAGGCAAGAGATGAGCTGACCCTTGTCAGCTTCGGATAACTCAGCGTTGATGGAGAGGCTCTTGCTCCCATCTTCCTTGCTGATCCGGACTTCTTGAGTTGCTTGGGCAGGTTCCAAGCGCACTCCATCTCTTGCATCCTCCTCAATTTCTTCTGCAACTGGAACTTGTTCAGGAGCTTCGATTGATTCGGCCATCATGATTTCTTGGGGAGGAGAGGATACGATCATGTTGACCGTCTTTACATAGCATTCCCTGGCTTTCCTTGGGTCGCTCCTGATTCGGTGTTGTTTGCCGTTCAAGGCGAACTTCACCGCTTGATGATAGGTGGAGACGATGGCTTGATAGGCATTCAAGAAGGGTCTTCCAAAGATGGCGTTGTAGCTACTGGGAGCATCAACGACTATAAATTTGACCAGCTTCACTATCCCTCCCAGAATCACAGAAAGAGTGATGAGCCCTTCTACTTCTTTCTTCTCTCCTGAAAAACCATAGAGGGGGCCTTCAGTCGAAAGGAGGGTTTTACCTGTCTTCAATGCCTCGAAGGCGGGTTTGAAGAGCACATTGACTGAACTTCCCGTGTCAATCAGAATCTTCTCTACTGTATAATTTTCAATTACGGCTTTGATGACGACTGCGTCGTCAAAAGGATTCGCGGTCTGAGGAAGGTCTTCGTCACCGAAAGTGACCGTTCCCCGGACCGGAGCTGAAGAGGTGGCAGAAACCTCTGATTGATAAACCCTTTTCAGAGTCGCCTTTCTTGAAGATTCCGGACCTGCGCCCCCGTGGATGCAGAAGAGATTGCCCAAGGCGCCTTCGTCATCAGCATCCACGCATTCATTAGGAAAGCCGATATTGCCAAGATGGCCAATATCGTCCACTTCTTCGCATTCCCAATGGACTTCCGCTACTTCCTTAGCCTTGGAGGTTGAGGCTTTGGTAGAATCAGTCTTCTGGATGAGATCTCGAAGCTTACCCTCCTTCAGAAGCTTCCCTAAGAATAGGCGGAGTGCTCTACAATCCTCTGTCAAATGACCCCTATCTCTGTGATATTCACAATAGAGAGTTGGGTTCCTGGTTTTCGGGTCAGAATTCAGCGGAGCTGGCCTCTTGAAAAAGGGCTGCTTCTGAAGGACTTGAAGCACTTCATTCATAGAAACGCCAAAGTCCGTGAAGGACTCTTGGGATTCATTGTAAAGTGAAGGAATGGGTAGAAGAGGAGGTTGAGCACGCTGGATCTGGTGGATGGGGGTAACTTGCGGAGCAGGAGTAGCGGGAGTTTGAAGAAATGAATTTTGAAGTGGGAAGGATTGATTACCTCGGTTGAAGCGGCTGTTGCGGTAATTCTTACCTCTCGGAGCCGGAGGTGGGAGCTCTTGCCGGGGCTTAGAGGAAGACGGAGCCGGATAAAATCCCGCAGAGCCTTTCTGAGTGGCTCTGTTTGTCAAATTGCTCACATAGGTGGGGTTGTTGATCTCCCCTTCTATGTAGCGATTGGCAATGCTGATCAGCTCCTGATAGGAGCTAGGCTCCTTGGTTGTGACTTTGAATTTCAGAGGACCCTCCTGCAGACCACTGATCAAAGCCACCATGTAGAGCTCGGGGTCCATATCCCTAACTCCCAAGATCTCCTTCTGAAAACGGTCAACGAAATGCGCTGCAGTTTCGTTGTCCCCTTGCCTGATCTTGAAGAGGGTCGCAGGACCACTCTTCCTCTTCTTTGCGGTGGCGAACCTCAGGAGGAGCTCTTGCCTCAGGGCAGCAAAGCTTGGGATAGATTGACAAGGCAGCTTATAGAACCATTCCATGGCTGACCCATCGAAGGAGGTGACCATCAGCTTGCACCTCACTCCATCTGAAATGTTCCTGAGAGCCACAGCAGACTCGAAGGCTTGAAGATGGCACATTGGGTCGGTTTCTCCCGTATACACCAGAAGGCGAGGTTCTCTGAATCCATGAGGAATCGGACCCGACGAATCTCATCGGTAAAGAGGGAGGGCTCCCCAAAAATAGAAGGTCCTGGAGGAGGAAGAAAAGAGGCAGGAGGATCTTGAGGGTAAGCAAATCCTTCTTCAAAATTCAGGGTCTGGGCCGGAGGCCCCTGTGCTGTGGCTCGAAAAGAGTTACGACGGGCAGCGAACTCCTCATGCTAAGATCGCTGAGGAGCTGCGGGCTGGAGGACGGGGTGATCGCTCGGGTGACCGCCTGCTATGCGGTCTGGAGTGGCGACCTGAGAGGTTTGAGGAAGGATCTTCTGGGAGATCGCGGCTAGAACCTGGTTCATAGCCTCAATCTGCTTCGCAGACTCCAACTGAGCCCGGACAACTTCTTGCCGATCTCGAGCGGCCTCTTGCTGAGACCGCGCGATCTCCTGCTGAACAGAGGTGGCGTCCTGCCTAGCTCGGGCGGCCTCACGGAGAGCTTGTTCAACACGAAGCTCGAAGCGGCGCTCAAGCGCTTCTAACGGGTTGTGATCGGAAGGGGGAATGCTGGGAGATCGCAAGGGACGACCTCTACGGCGATCAGCCATCTTGGAAGTCTGGATTTCACTTGACACTTCGGATCTGAAGGCCGCGTGTTCGTTCTGTTGGTGCCAAAAATGGTACCTCCAAAATTCACACTAAAGGGGATGGGAGAAAACTGCGAAGTGCAGGTTACTGAGACAGAAGATGCTGGAACAAAGAGAAAACGATCTCGAAATGGCGATCACGAAGAAATGAGACCGCTTACACAGGTTGTAAGCTGGACCCTCAGAGCCAAAAGTACTTTTCTGGTACCCCTACCCCTTTATTTATAGACGAGGGGGCTGCCCAAACGGGCAGAACTGAAAACTACGGGCTGCCCGGGGTACAGGAGAGCCAGGGCAGGGAAATGGGGTACAAATAACAAAAATAACAAAAATAAGAAAAACGACCAGACCGCTTGAGCCGCGATCTCGCACCATCTTGATCGCTGGGTACTTGGAAAATCAGACCAGGCTGAAGGCTGGCGATCTCGGCGATCACCTAACTTGAGACCGCTGAGACCCGGAAAAACGAACGATGAGAGGAGGTCGCGGGCTTTCTGGGCAAACAATTATGATGATACTCTATCAAGGAAGAGAAAGAAAAGAAAAGCAAAGTCAAAGGTTGTTCCCAAGCCTCCAAATCCTGAGAATGATGTCCCCTATTATGTTCTTCATAACATTACTCTTGACAAAGATACACCTCATTGGATGAAATTCTCAAGGAATGAGAATAAAAGAAGAAAGAGGATGAGAAAGACTGGTTACTATTCTGACAAGCCTGTCAAATATAACCATCCTCCTCCTCCTCCTCCAGCAGGATCAGCAGGCTCAGCAAGATCTTCTTCTATTTCTCAGAAGCCCAGCTCTCAGCACTCAAGGAAATCTGGTAGTTCCAGTGGATCTCAAGTATCAAGATCAGCCAGTAATCCTCCTTCTAAGAAATCAGCAGTTGCTTCACAAGAAAGTCCAGTCATTGTTTCACCTCAAATATCTTCAGAATACAAACTTCATATTTCTGATGAATCTTTCCACAAGATCAGAAATCCTCAAAGTGATCTTCAAGATCAAGTTGATAATTCAGAATATGTTCCTTATCTTCCATATCCTGAAGAGGAAAGAATATTTCAAATGTCAAGACTAAAAGAATCAATTTCTTATGCCAAGATTAACAAAGCAAAATTAGAAGGTAAAGATTTTACAAACATTTCTACCATGTCTGATTATAGAAGGAAAGAACTTGACAAGTACAACTCTAAAGAGTTATTCAATGCTGAAGAATATCTTGAAAAGAACACAGGAGCTTTTGTCCCTCATGTTAAATCTCAAACTATACTGGGAGCTCAAGATCTCTACATAAGCAAGAAGAAGTCTGAAGATCCAAACAGGATAATCATCTTCAAACCTCCATCAGCAAAGAAGTAAAAGAGGTTAAGACTTATTTATTTTTGTTGCTGTTAAACATTTTGATTGTAATGAACTCAGAGCACTAGTTTTATTCAATCTGCTGAAATGAATTTTTCATTCTGTCAGATACATATATTTTATGCTCTGTTGTTTATGTTTTCTATTGTATTTATTTGATTAATTGTCAAATAGTATCCTAACCCAAATAGGGGAGATTGTTGGAACAACCCTATTACTGTTTTGGGCTAGGATCACTATGTTTTAACTAAGGATCAAGTTGACCCCACTATATAGCTTTAGGGTCAAATATTTAGGCTGATTGATTACCTAGAACTTAAGGAATATTTAAGTTCCCAGCATTCGACAAATGGCGAGTGGCGTTCGACGAATGACTAGCTTCGTTCGACAAATTCTTCTCAGCAGACTGAAGAATTATAGCCAGTTCCAGCGCTCGACATTCTCTGAGCAGCGTTCGACAAATGGCAACCAGTGTTCGATGAATTCCAGCCAGAGCTCGACAAATTTTATATGAAAGCTCAGTTCGACAGATACAAGTCCAGATCATCTATATCAGTTATTTTGTCAACTCTCTGAACACAAATCGACGACCTTAACGGATCTATTCAAGTTCTTTTGGACGTATTCAGTCAGTTTAGTAAGGATATCTTATTCATTTATTATATTCTTTTATTCCTTCTATTCCAAGACAAGAATAGCCGTTGACATTTAATGCTACGACATCTTTCACATCAAAGGAATCAAAAAGGACCTGCCAAAATTGTTTTGGTGGCTGTTACAGTTCTAAGAAGGATTTAAGTCAGAATAATATATTCCTTAAAGACAGATGATTTGAATTTCAAATTAGAAATCCATCACAGAAGAAAATATATACAAAAAAACAGTCATATACTCCCCGAGACAGACATCTTATACAGTTATTCAAAAGAGGTTCTCAGATATACAGTTCTGTAGAACAACAAGAATACAGAAGGATTAGAGAAAGAAGAAGAAGAAGAAGAAGAAGAATATACACACAGAGAACATATACTTTTAGTCTTCTTCTTCCTAAAAGTAGCATCTTCATCTCTCTGAGAACAACATTCATTCTCTCAGATCTGCTGCAAGTTCAAATCTTCCAAAGAGCAACAACAATCTGAAGATTTACTTCTTCCAGATTAATCTGCTACAGAAGAGTTCTATTTTAGAGAAAGCTTCATCCTCAAGCTGTCAACAACTTCAAACAGACAGGGGGAGCTTTCATCCTCAACACCTTTTGTCTTCTCTCAGAAATATTGACAGAGAAGAACACTCTAAACCTTCTTACCTTATCTTTTACAAGGTTAATTCTCCCTCCAAAAGTTTACACAGTGGTGGCAAGACACCTTATCAAAAAATCCTTGTGTGGTTTTTAAGCACCTTATCAAAAGCTTATTGGTGTGTGGACACCTTATCAAAAACCCCTGGTCTTGAGCACCTTATCAAAAGCTCTGTGGTGTGTGGACACCTTATCAAAAACTCCTAGAGGATATCCTACCAGCTGTGGTAGAAGAGTAGACGTACCCAGATTTATTGGGGAACTACTATAAATTTTCCTTGTGTCCCATGTGCTTGTGATTTTCTGTATTGTTTCTGTGCTGTGTGTTTTTCTTTATTCAAATTACATATCACACATTGCATTACACATATATATATACATCAGTAATTTAATTCCGCTTTAAAAACTAATAAAATTTTTAATACTCTATTCAGCCCCCTCTAGAGTAAGTTAAGATCTAACCTCAACTTTCAATATATACGAGTGACAGGCACGGGCCTCCGGCCCGATCCAATGCGACATTTGTCGTGGGGGGAGACATTTGTCGTTGGGGGCAACCTTTGTCGTGGTGGGCGACATTTGTCGTGGGAGGCATCATTTGTCGTGGGAGGCGTCATTTGTCGTGGGGGGCGTCATTTGTCGTGGGAGATGTCATTTGTCGTGGGCCGCTACATTGATCGTGGGCGACGACATTGGTTGTGAGCGACGACATTGGTAGTGGGCGACATTGGTCGTGGGCCAGAGAACAAAGAAGCATCTTGGAGTAGGAAATACCGGGTGCAGGGACGGAGCCTTCTGACCGGTCGTCTTCCTCACGGGAAGAGGGGAAGCGGGCGACGGGTGCGAGTCCTTCCAGATTGATTTCTCTCGCATGGAGAGGGCAAGACGGCTAGGGCAACAGTGAAAATCTTTAATCATCAAAAACTGAGCACACCAAAAATAACTCCCACCTCTTATACTATGAGGGGAAGACCACGGCTATTAGCACACCTGCTAATAGCACACCACATAATAGGTTCAAAATCAAATACAATAGAAAATACAACTAGCATTCAGCATGAAAGAAAATTAATTAGACGGTTCGAGGCTTCCAAAGTGGGTCGGTCTTCTCAAGCCACGTGATTCCGGCCTTGCCGGGGGTTGCATCCGTTGCGGGTGCGTCGGCTACGATACATCCTTCATCATTCGCCCCCTCTTGGGAAGCACTCGAACTCGAGTGCTCAGGGTAAAGCGGGATGTCCGGGTAGAAAGGGGACAAATCGCTCACGTTGAAGGTCTTGGAGATGTTGAGGCTCGGCGGAAGCTCGACTACATATGCATTGTCATTGATCTTGCGGGAGATGGGGAAAGGGTCGTACTTCTTTGGCATGAGCTTGTGGTGATGTCCCGTAGGAAGCCGCTCCTTGCGGAGGAAGACCATGAACATATCTCCCTCCTTAAAAATTTGTTCACGACGGTGCTTATTCGCCATAGCCTTGTATTTGGCGTTGGACTCAAGTAGCTTGAGCCGATTGTCGGCTTGGATATCGCAGGTCTCTTCCGCCAGCTGTGTTGCTGAAGGAGGTGCCGCTGGTAGGCGGGATAAATCGAGCGCATGCCGGGGGGGCTTTGGTGTAAACAATGGAGAAAGGTGAGCGACCAGTAGAGCTGTGCACGACATTGTTATAGGCAAATTCAGCTTGTGCGAGGGCGTGGTCCCACTAATTCGGGCGATCTTGGCAAATGCAACGAACGAGGTTCCCCAAAGTCTTGTTAACGAGTTCGGTTTGGCTGTCCGTTTGAGGACGGGCAGAGCTACTAAACTGGAGGGAGGTGTTAAACATCTTCCATAACATCGTCCAAAAGTGGCCAAGAAACTTGGGGTCGCGGTCGGATGTGATAGTGGTTGGTACGCCATGCAAATGATCCACATCTCAGAAGAAAAGACGCGCAATGTGAGACGCATCAGATGTCTTGTGGCAAGGAAGAAAATGCGCCATCTTGGAGAAGCGATCCACCACGACAAACACCGAATCAACCCCACGTTGCGTGCGCGGGAGGCCCAAGACGAAATCTATTGAGATCCTCCCAAACGCCGGAGGGTGCCGAGAGGAGTGTATAGAGCCCAGTGTTGTGTGCATGGCCCTTGTACTGTTGGCACACATAACACTTCCGAACGAAATTCACCACGTCCTTTGCAACTGTGGCCAGAAATAGCGCTCTTGGAGGATGGCAAGTGTCTTGTCTCGGCCCAGGTGGCCACTCAGTCCGCCCCCATGCAAATTGTGAATGAGCTTCTCCTGCAAGGAGGTGCGGGGAATGCATAGCCGATTGTCCTTAAGCAAGAACCCATCGAGTAATAGGAAACGACCTTGTGAGCCGCCCAACGAGCAGGCGCGCCAAACCTCTTGGAAATCTGTGTCGTCGGCATACAAATCGGCGAGGGTATCAAAGCCGATGATTTCGTGATGCATAGTTGCTATCAAACAGCTCCGCCGGCTAAGTGCGTCGGCGACCACATTTGAAGTCCCGGTTTGTGATGAATAATATATGGAAATCGTTGAAGATACGTGGTCCAACGAAGGTGCATTCCGCCCATGCGCTTCTGACTGTTGATAAACTTGAGAGCTTGATGGTCCGTGTACAAGATGATCTCCTTGTGTAGCAAATAGTGCTCCCAATGCTTGAGGGCCCGGACGACGGCATAGAATTCTTGATCATAAATGGCCCATTTCCGCCTTACATCACTTAGCTTCTCGCTGAAGAACGCAACCAACTGCTTGTCTTGGGAGAGAACTGCTCCTATACTAATGCCATTGGCATCACACTGCACTTCGAAGAGCTTATCAAAGCTGGGAAGCACCAAAACTTGGGCCGAGCTAAGCTTATGTTTGATCAAGTCGAAGGAGCGACTGGCTTTTTCCCCCGTAAGAACCACCCCTTCTTCAAACAATCGGTCATTAGTGCTGATATGGCGCTAAAATCACGTATGAACCACCGGTAGAATGTGGCTAGGTCGTGGAACGACCGCAACTCCGAGAGTGTCGTTGGGGCCGGCCAATCTCGGATCGCTTGGATCTTCTCATCATCAACTCGGATGCCATCCACCCCCACAGTAAAGCCCAAAAAATTCAGCCGCGGAGCGAGGAAGGTACACTTTTTGAGATGAATGAACAGTTGGTGCTCCGCCAACACTCCCAACACAGCATGAAGATGTGATAGATGATCCGCTCTGCTCTTGTTAAAGATCAGGATGTCATCAAAGTAGACGACTACATACTTCCCCAGAAATGGTCTCAGTACCTGTGTCATGAGGCGCATAAACGTACTTGGAGCGTTAGCTAATCCAAAAGGCATTACCTTCCACTCGAAGAGACCGTCCGGCATTTTGAAAGCCGTCTTCCACTCATCACCCGGCTTGATGCGAATTTGGTGGTACCCGCTGCGCAGGTCTATTTTGGAAAAGAACTTGGAACCATCCAGCATGTCCAGCATGTCGTCAAGGCGCGGGATGGGAAAGGAGTACTTGATGGTGATCTGGTTGATTGCGCGACTGATGATTAAAATTTATTTGAGAGCATCGCAAAAGCTTTCCGGGGTGCGGGTAGAATTTGGTGGGCGCGTTCGAGGCATCTCATGAGTACTCCTACTTCGAGGAACTAACCATTATCCTACCTATCGAGATGATAGAAGTAATAGTCTTTCCTTCTTTCGGAATATCGACAACCACGCCGCGGCGGCGGCGCCGAATTCAATTAAAATATTTATATGGAAATGGAGTGTTTTTGCGAAGTTTTCGTATCGTTATTATCCAAACTAATCATTCGAAAAGGCAAGTATACCTTATCGCGTATAGTATAGGATGATTTTTTAGAAAATTATCAAGGTCGTATTTTTCCAAGGTCGTGTCGATTATTGTTACTTTAGAAATACACTATTATTTTATCGAAAAGACCGATTGATTTTTACGTTTGCAATAATTTAGAAAGCAAAAATGACAATAATCGCGGGCTTGGTGTGCATGTAGCAAAAACCAAGAAAAGCGAAAAGAAAAGAACACACTAAATGAAAAACTCACGCACTCTACGGAAATTTAAATGACTTAATTGAAATAAAGCAGAAAAGCTATCTCATATACGCACGCACTCTACGGAAATTAAAGAAAGCATTAAAGCTAAGCTATGAAAGCATTAAAATCTAATTATGAAAGCATTAAAATCTAAGTTATGAAAGCATTAAAATTAAAGCATTAAATCTAAATTATGAAAGCAATAAAATTAATCTCATACACACACACACACACACTTTCATAAATAAATAAAAAAAACTAAAATAAAAACAAAAACATTAAAATTTATACTCATACACTCACACTCTCAACAATAAGAAAATAAAAACAAGAAAAATAAGAAAAACACCAAGAACAACAAGAATAAGTAGAACAAAAAAAAAAATATATATATATATATATTCATATTACAACTTTTTGAAGAAAGTCTAAACTTGGGGAGCTCAAACAAGAGCAAGGAAATACACAAAATAAAACTCACAAACACTCACAAAATAAAACTCACGGGAACACTCAAGAAAAAAGAAAACTTACTTAGGTTCTAAAATATATGAACCCTTAAAAACAAGAAAAGCCCCTCATATTTATAGACAAAAAGAGGGCTGCAAATAGTAGTAAAAAAGGAGCTGGCAAGGCAGCTGGCTGGAAGACTTGAGAGGTTGGCAAGTTTGACTTGAGAGCTGGTGGGGTGCGAATAGCAGCTGGAAGCTAGCGGGTTCTGGATTGAGATTCGTCGAGCGCAGGGAAGATTCGTCGAACTGGGTTGGGCGCGAAATTCGTCGAATGCAGAGAGTTCGTTGAACGCCTGGACTGAGAGGGAATCGTCGAACGCAGAGAGTTCGTCGAACGGCAGGCTTGTCTCAGCGGTTCGGGCTAAGTCTCAGCGGGCAGAACTGTTCGTCGAACGCAGAGAGTTCGTCGAACGCCTGCAGAGAAAGATATTTATATGTTTATATAATATAGTGTGTATATATATATATATTATAATTATGAGATCGTCGAGCGCCTGATGCCGATCGTCGAACGCAGAGCGCTGAGCGTTCATTGAACGCAGAGCGCTGAGCGTTCGTCGAATGCAGAGCGCTGAGCATTCGTCGAACGCAGGACAACGTTCGACGAATTCCAGCAGCCATATATATATATATTTATTTATATGTATTATTAATACTATATATATACTATTATTATTTATATTTTATAAATTATACATATGTATGCATATATATATGTATTATATTTATATTATATACATTATTATTACTATATTATTATACTATACTATACTATTATATATATATGTATTATTATTTTTAAAAATCATATTTACATATAAATATATCATTATTTATTATTTATTATACTTATTATATTTACATATATTTACAAATTGATTCATACTTAAATAACTCCTTTTTTTTAAATAGATATATATTTATAAACATAAGATAAAACAAGTTATTTATTGAATAATTTATATGAAATATGTACAATATTACCCAAAATTATGCTAAAAATTATACTAAAAATATGTATAATTTACTCTTCATCAAATACCCCTATACTTAAGCTGTTGCTATTCCAGAGCAAAAGTAAGAGATACTTATAAGACACTAATAGAATTTTTAATTTACCAAAATTTTATTTAATCGAAAGTAAGCTTGAAATAAATTTAGGAGATTAAAAGAGGTATGTCCTACATCGTGATGATGATTTAAAAAGAGCGAAAAAGTTTTAGCCAACAAGACTTCTAAAGTTAGCTAAGTAGCGACCTAAATAATTGTAATAATTAGCACCATGATTAGAATAGAATTATAAGAACTTTAACTTTTTAAAGAAATTTTTTAGAATAATTAAAACTTACTAATTATGCTCTCTCAATTTTTTCATTTATATCTAGTTTTCAATTTGATTGGCTGGGGGTAGGGGAGCTTGGTAGGAGAAGAGACTTTGATTTGGGGGTGATGGATTTTATCTTCTCACCCTACTCAATTTTTTTTGCTTTTGATTAGGAAATGAAAGTTTTATTCCCAAAGTGAACATTTTCAAGCTTTAAAAAGAACCCAATGAATATGTTTAGGGAACGAAAATCTTATTCCCATGCCATATAATCTTTTAATAAAATTGGGTGCCTATGTTTACCGAATGAAATCTTATTCCCATTGACATAAGATCTTTTAAAATACCAAGAAAGGGGATGTACGGGGTTTAGAAATTTCTAGATTTTATAAATTAAGAAAAATTTTGAGAGCAAGTTTTAGTAGGTTTAAAACATTCCTAATGTTTCACAAGTTTGGAGTAGGAATAATTAAAGTCTAAAGATGGTCTGCCAAAATAATACAACAAGAAGCTATTTAGGGTAAAGTTGAAGTAGTGCTAAAAAATTTGTTCTCAAATAACACAATATATTATTTACAACTAAAATTCCATGAATCTAAATTTCACAAACCATGATACGAATAAAGGTTTTGGTAAATAAAAAATAATGAAAATGCTTATGAATAAACTCAAACTAATTTTGAGAAATACAAAGCTAAGTAGGGGTTTTTATTATATTTTGGGGATTTTATCATTTTGTTTTGTTTTGTTTTTTGTTTTCTTTTTTTTGGATTTTCTAAGTTATTTTAGATATGAAACAAAGTATATTACTAATTAGTATTTGTTTTTTTTGGGGGGGGGTGGTTAAATTTTTTTTTATATTTCTATATTATTAAATTTTTTTTTGAAATAATTATGTACAAAATAACTAGATTTTGGGTTTAAAATTTTTTAATTTTTTATTTTTGATATTTCTAAGAATAGAGAAATGGGAAAAATACTAATACCCCCATACTTAAAACCCAACATTGTCCTCAATGTTGTATTTTAAGTATGTGGAAGCGAAAATCAAAATGCGAAAGAGCTTCCTCGGGTCATTTTTTTTAAATGTTTTTAATTTTTTTTAAAAATGTTATTATATATTTTTTTGGTTTTTTGATTTTTGGATGAAAGTATAAATAAGAGGAAGAAAAAGAAAGAGATTTTTTTTTGGATTTTGGGGTTTTAGATTTTTTTTTTTGGATTTTCTAAGTTTTTGTAAGTGTATAAAAGAAATTGTATTATTATGAACAAAAAAAACTAAGTATTCAGCTCATCAATTTTTTTTAGGTTATTTATGTTGTTAATTTTTTGGATTTTGTGTTTTTAGAATTTTTTTGGGTTTTTCTTTAAATAAAGAAAAACACAAAGAAGAGAAAAGAAATACAAGATAAAAAAAATTTGTGTGTTTTTTGAGTTATTTATTTGAAATATAAATATTTTTTTTTTAGTATTTTTTTGGTTTTTGGATTTTTACTTAAGCCTGGGTAATGGATTAGATTTAAGCGGCCATTTTTGAGGAGTCCCGCGAGTAATTCTACTTCAAGGAACTAACCATTATCCTACCTATCGAGATGATAGAAGTAATCGTTTTTCCTTCTTTCGACTTATCGGGAGAAGCTCCCGGGCGACGCTGCCTAAATCTTTTTTAGATAAAAAAGGAATTATTGTTGTTTTTTTAAAAGTTTTTTTATTTATTTACAAAGTAAGTTTTTATTATATTTGTGTTTTTTTTATTAAATAAACTATATCATTATGTTCAAAAATAAGGTAATTTTTTCTTTCATTTTAAGATTTTTAGATTTTTTTGGATTTTAAAGTTTTTTTTAATTATGAAAATGTTATTTACAAAATAAGGTAAATTTTTTTCATTTTAGGGGTTTTTATATTTTTTGGATTTTGTAAAAAAACATTTTGTTATGAAAAAGGTATATACAAAATAGGATAGAAATATTTTTGTAATTTTAGGAGTTTTTGAATTTTTTTTAGATTTTATAGAATTTTTTTTGAAGAATAAACAAAAATAATGATAAAATTAATAGCGATTTCTTTTCGAAATAACGACACTTCTCCCCGGCAACGGCGCCAAATACTTGATGATTAAAATTTATTTGAGAGCACCGCAAAAGCTTTCCGGGGTGCGGGTAGAATTCGGCGGGCGCGTTCGATGCGTCTCGCGAGCACTCCTACTTCGAGGAACTAACCATTATCCTACCTATCGAGATGATAGAAGTAATAGTCTTTCCTTCTTTCGGAATATCGACGACCACGCCGCGGCGGCGGCGCCTAATTCAATTAAAATATTTATATAGAAATGGAGAGTTTTTGCGAAGTTTTCGTATCATTATTATCCAAACTAATCATTCGAAAAGGCAAGTATACCTTATCGCGTATAATATAGGATAATTTTTTAGAAAATTATCAAGGTCGTATTTTTCCAAGGTCGTGTCGATTATTGTTACTTTAGAAATATGCTATTATTTTATCGAAAAGATCGATTGATTTTTACATTTGCAATAATTTAGAGCAAAAATGACGATAATCGCGGGCTTAGTGTGCATGTAGCAAAAACCAAGAAAAGCGATAGAAAAGAAAAGAACACACTAATTGAAAAACTCACGCACTCTACGAAAATTTAAATGACTTAATTGAAATAAAGCAGAAAAGCTATCTCATATACGAAAATTAAAGAAAGCATTAAAGCTAAGCTATGAAAGCTTTAAAATCTAATTATGAAAGCATTAAAATCTAAGTTATGAAAGCATTAAAATTAAAGCATTAAATCTAAATTATGAAAGCAATAAAATTAATCACATACACACACACACACACACTTTCATAAATAAATAAATAAAAACTAAAATAAAAACAAAAACATTAAAATTTACACTCATACACTCACACACTCAACAATAAGAAAAGAAAAATAAGAAAAATAAGAAGAACACCAAGAACAAGTAGAACAAAAACTATATATATAAATATTCATATTACAACTTTTTGAAGAAAGTCTAAACTTGGAGAGCTCAAACAAGAGCAAGGAAATACACAAAATAAAACTCACAAACACGCACAAAATAAAACTCACGGGAACACTCAAGAAAAAAGAAAACTTACTTAGGTTCTAAAATATATAAACCCTTAAAAACAAGAAAAGCCCCTCATATTTATAGACAAAAAGAGGGCTGCAAATAGTAGTAAAAAAGGGGCTCGCAAGGCAGCTGGCTGGAAGACTTGAGAGGTTGGCAAGTTTGACTTGAGAGCTGGTGGGGTGCGAATAGCAGCTAGAAGCTAGCGGGTTCTGGATTGAGATTCGTCGAGCGCAGGGAAGATTCGTCGAACTGGGTTGGGCGCAAAATTCGTCGAAAGCATAGAGTTCGTCGAACACCTGGACTGAGAGGGAATCGTCGAACGCAGAGAGTTTGTCGAACGGCAGGCTTGTCTTAGCGGTTCGGGCTGAGTCTCAGCGGGCAGAACTGTTCGTCGAACGCAGAGAATTCGTCGAACGGTTGCAGAAAAGATATTTATATGTTTATATAATATAGTATATATATAAATTTTAATTATGAGATCGTTGAGCGCCTGGCGCCGATCGTCGAGCACCTGGCGCCGATCGTCGAACGCAGAGCGCTGAGCGTTCGTCGAACGCAGAGCGCTGAGCGTTCGTCGAACGCAGAGCGCTGAGCGTTCGTCGAACGCAGGACAGCTTTCGACGAATTCCAGCAGCCATATATATATTTATTTATATGTATTATTAATACTATATATATACTATTATTATTTATATTTTATAAATTACATATATATATATGCATATATATCTATGTATTATATTTATATTATATACATTATTATTACTATATTATTATTATACTATACTACTATATTATATATATATATATATATTATTTTAAAAAAAATCATATTTACATATAAATATATCATTATTTATTATTTATTATACTTATTATATTTACATATATTTACAAATTGTTTCATACTTAAATAACTCCTTTTTTTTAAATAGTTATATATTTATAAACATAAGATAAAACAAGTTATTTATTGAATAATTTATATGAAATATGTACAATATTACCCAAAATTATGCTAAAATTTATACTAAAAATATGTATAATTTACTATTCATCAGCGACTGTTGACCCACATCCTCCACGAACCGTCCTTCTTGGGCACGAGGAGGGCCGGGACCCCGCAGGGGCTGAGGCTCTCGGAGATGAACCCCTTCTTCAACAACTCTTCCACCTTCTCACGCAGGATGTCATGCTCTTTGGGGCTCATGCGGCAGTGAGGCAAGTTCGGAAGGCTAGCTCCCGGAATGAGGTCGATCTGGTGCTATATATCCGGAAGAGGAGGGGGATGGTCGGGTAAGTCCTCTATCGTGATGGCTCTGAATTCGTGCAGCATTGCTCGCACGTCCGGGGGTGCGGCTTCCACCTCCTGCTCACTAGTGGCGTACAAGCCATAGGAGGCGAGGGCCACCACCTCTTTGTCCTCCGCAACGTCTCGCTCGAACAGAGAGGGGTCTTCATGCATCACCAACAGACTGCGCCCCTTATCCGAAGGCGGACCGGCTTCGGGTTTCCCTCCGACCCGAGCAATAATGTGGATCTTCTTGCCCGCCCAAGTGAAGGAGTATACATTCTCATGGCCCTTATACAAAACATCCATGTCATACTGCCACGACCGCCCTAAGAGCAGGTGGCTCGCGTCCATCTCCACGACGTCGCACCAAACGTCGTCCTGGTAGTGCTTTCCAATGGCAACAGGAACGCGAGAGCGGTGGGTAACCCGCACTGAGGGGCCGTGCTGGATCCAACCGATGGAATAGGGGTGCGGGTGAGGCTCGGTCGATAGCTGCAAGTAGGAAACCATCCGGCTTGCAACAAAATTTTCGCAACTGCCATTGTCAATTAAGACATCACAGATCTTCCCCTTGATGTTGTAGTAGCTCCGAAAAAATTGCTACGATGGACATGTTCATCTAGCCGCGGTGTAAGAAGTAGACGATGAACCACGTGAAAGTGCACAGTTAACCTCACTAGAATTCTCTAGAGGGGGGTGAATAGAGATTAAAAAAATATTTTGTGCAATGTTAATATATATATATGTGTATGATCACAGATTATAGCTTCCCACACACCAACAAGAATTAAACAAATAAAGTAAGTAAATGCAAGAAAAGAAATCACAGCACAACACAAGAAAATATAGTGGTTCCCCAAACTTTGGGTAGTCCACTCTTCTACCCCCTTGGTAGGAATTCACTATCTTGCACTGAGTCTTTTGATAAGGAGACTTTTAGAACCACCCTGAGTCTTTTGACAAGGAGACTCTTAGAACCAACTGAGTCTTTTGAAAAGGAGACTCTTAGAACCAGTACACTGAATTTTTTGAAAAGAGATTCTAAAAACTCTTTTACAATGTTTAAGTAAAAATAAGAAAGAAGAAAGAAATAAGAACAAGAATGAATCTTCTTCCTAGCAAGATGATTGAAAGCACAAGAAGTGAATTAAATCTTTCTTCTATAGAGAGAAGAAGATTTGTAGCTTTTCTCTCTTATGTGAGAGCTATCAGAATTTGCAGCAGGGTGACTTCAAAAGCAGAGGAAGAAGAATGCTTGAATATTGCTACAGGACTATTTCTCAATTCTCTCTTTTTCACTTGGGAGCTTTTCCTCTTTTCAAATGTAAAAATGGTGAATCACTTCTTCTATTTCTCTGTCGACCTCCTTGGTTATTTATAGCTCTGTTCATTAAAATAACACTATAGGAGAGTAATCAATTAGCAGGCAGAGTATTAGAAAGAAAGAAATATTTCCATAATAACATTTTCAGTAGAAGGAAAGAATGAATCCCGATTTCAAATGATATCC
The DNA here is from genome assembly GCA_033032865.1 of Dactylorhiza incarnata. NCBI lineage: Eukaryota > Viridiplantae > Streptophyta > Magnoliopsida > Asparagales > Orchidaceae > Dactylorhiza > Dactylorhiza incarnata. Next base: position 8,788,724 of record JAWHQI010000087.1, on the reverse strand, counting down.
AAAATAGAGTTAATCAGATTAGCCAAGAATCAAATAGAAGGAAAGAATGATTCAGAACGACTATAAAATATTAACATTATTCCATACAAATCAGATCTACTGAAAGACGGAAAGAGATCTGGCGCATATTTAGATCTGTCACATAAATCGACGTGCGTCGATTACCATTCGACGCAAGCGTCGAATACATCCTGTCTGGACGTCGAGAGGAGAATAAGGAAGGTGCGTCGACTAGAAATCAGAGTAACGTCGACAACACATACGTCGAAATCTTCCTAAAGTTACTTCGACTCAATCTGAAGGAAACGTCGACTTCATTTCGACGTTGCGTCGAATAGTATTCGACGCATATTTACTTAGCCTTATTTTTCATTCATAGAATTCTTCATTAACTTATTTTTAGGTGTTAAGAGAAATCATTTTCCCAACAATCTCCCCCTATTTGTCTTAACCCTATTTAGAGGGAAATTGTACTAGCATATAATTAACCCAGCACAGCATTTGTAAGGATAAGAAATATATTAAATAATCAGAAGAGAAATTGGAATAAGAAAGCATATGATAAGTATTTGTCTTTCACAAAAATTTAAACCAGAAACTTCTTTTTGTACATGAAGTTGTCAAAAGCAGAATAAAGTTTCCTAGATAAGTTTTCAATAGCATCAAGAATGTAGCCCCTGACTCTATCAGGTCATTCCTGGACATTCATGATGATTGTATGCAGTTTTTCCAATAGTTTATCACCATCAGGGATTGTGTCATTTATGGAGTAGCCTTTGCTGATGATGATTACTGCCTTTTCATCAATCATCTCAATTGTAATGTTTTGAACTTTCTTTTCAGTAGGCTTGATCTCAGGTGGTCCCTTGTTATCAACCTTGGGCCTATATTTTGTTTTCTTTTCTGATTGCTGCTTCTCTGGAATGTCAGCCATTTTTCCTTTCCCTTTCCAGGGTGAGGCATGCCACTTGTCTAATTTTATAGGTTTGTTGGGCTTCTTGTAGGGAATGTAAGTATCTTCTGTACACCCTACACCCTTCTTATGTTTTTGACCTTTATCTAGGATGATCCCTGCCTGAGGGTTTTTCTTTTGATAAGCTTCAATATCAAACAACTTCTTTGGAATTCTGATAGAAGATTCAGCAAGAATTTGTTCTTTAGTCATTCCCTTGTTGATCTTTTCCATCCAGGCATTCCTTTTATCTTCCACTTCTTTCCTAGCTGCTTCATATTCATACAGTTCTCTTTCTCGTATCTCTTCATGCCTCTTTTCCATGTCAGGGTCATGGTACTCCTTCACAGGGCTGTTAGGAGTGATAATAAGCATCTTTTCAAATCTTTTTATTTGCTCACTTGCTTTTCTATACTTCCTTTCTTTTGCATACTCTCTCCTTTCTTCTTTGGAGAAGTTTTGCCAGTAGGGAATGGCTTCTCTTTTCCTTTTCATCTATCCTCCTGAACTTTGCTTAGGTAGGATTTGTTTGGAGAAGCTTGCCACTTGTGGAGGTAGAGGTAGAAGAGGAGGTAGAGAAGAAGGTTGAAGTGGAGGTAGAGGTAGAGGTGGAGATGAAGGACAGTGAGTTTTCTCTTTGGGTGGAGAGGGAACAATATCAAGAAGAGGAGTCTGTTCTGCAGTAGAAGGCAGAATGACTTCAGGTAGAATGATCTCTGCTGAGGGATGATTGTCTCCTCCAAGCTCTTTTGTAGGGATGTCCTTAAGTAGAGGTGTCTTCAGTTTGATGTAACTGGAAGAGAAGCCAGGGGAGTGATGTTGAAGTTCCTCCTCACATAAGGGTGCATCAATCCATATCTGTCCATTCCAATCATCAGAGGTGACTGCTTCTTCCTCCCCCTGGATTTCTGGGTTCTTTACTACAGGAATCTCCCCCTGGTTATATGGATTATCAACTCTGAATGATGAATCCACAGCATGCTCCCCTTCAGTGTTGTAAGAGGAGGATTCACCAAAATGTTTGATGAAGGTGTTGTCAGAGTGATTTGAGAGGAGTGGAGCCTATAATGGAATTGGAGTAATAGTTAGAGAGAATACTTAGAGTTGGAGAGAAGAGAGTTAAACCTGAGCTTTAAGTGAGATCAAAGACCTGGCAAGAGGGGTTTCTAGAGCAACTCTCCCCCTGGTTTATATCTTTCAGGAAGGATGTAAACCTTTGTGGCGACAGAGGTTCTTCTCGAAGAAGAGCAAGAAGCTCAGGAAGAGAGGCAGATAGGGTGGCCAATTTGGCTTCACAGGTGGTGATCATATTGGCACATTCATTGGAGAAGTTGGTTAGACGTGTCTGGAAGTCGGTGAGAAGATTTTCCAGAGCATCGTTCATCGCTTTGATAAGGGAAGTTTGAACAGGAGTAGGCGCCATTGATGCAGAAAGAGAGAGAGGTGGAAGACAAAGTTTTGGCGGGTTCAAAAAGGTATATGTTATGAAATAAGAAGTATTATTTAAAGAAGATGAAACGTCGAGAAAGGAAACATAAATCAAGGTAATCCAATCGTCAGAAGAGGAAGTAAGGATTTGATTCTAATTTTAACCTGAAGTCGTCGTTATGTCGAATGGATGTCGACGTTTGCGTCGATATAGAGTCGGCGCTCCGTGGAGATTGGCCAGCCTGGAGATCTATCGACGTGATCATAGTAATGCATCGATATGAATTCGACGGTGTGTCGATAAAAGATCGACGTAACTTTGTCTGATGGAAATTGGTGTCAGCGTCGAGTTTGTCTCGACGGAGCGTCGATATGTATTCGACGCATCTGCAAGAAGATTTCTTTGATTGTCTGATTCCTTTAGAGTTCCCTAACAATGGTGTTTACAAACTTCCATCAAGCATTCCTAAGGTGTTTATGAAGTAGTTGTGCTTGGTTTCATCCAAGGGTTTTGTAAAAATGTCTGCTCTTTGACTTTCTATGGGTATATATTCTAAGGTTATCTTACCTTTTTCAACATTGTCTCTAAGGAAGTGATGTCTGATCTCTATATGTTTGGATCTACTATGAAGGACTGGGTTAGATGCTATAGATATATCACTAGAGCTAATCACAATAAATCTTAGAGTTATTGACTTCCAGTTTGTAGTCAAGAAGCTGATTTTGCATCCACAAGATTTGTGAACAACAACTCCCACCAGCTATATATTCAGCCTCTGCTGTTGAGGTTGAGACTGAGGTTTGTTTCTTACTAAACCATGAGATTAATCTGTCACCTAGGAATTGGCAAGTGCCAGATGTGCTTTTTCTATCAACCCTACATCCAGCATAGTCTGCATCTGAGAAACCTATTAATTCAAAGTTGGTTTCTACTGAATACCATAGACCTAGTTCAGGAGTTCCCTTTAGGTATCTAAGAATCCTTTTACATAGGTGAGATGGGATTCCTTTGGTTCAACCTGAAATCTAGCACATATGCAAGTTGCAAACATAATGTCAGGTCTGCTAGCAGTGAGATATAGAAGGGATCCTATGATTGCCATATATGTCTTTTGATCTATTGATTTTCCCTTGTCATCTTTTTCTATAATGGCATTTGTTGCCATGGGAGTTTTCATAGAGGAGGCTGATTCCATACCAAACTTTTTGATTAGCTCTTTAGTGTACTTTGATTGTGAGATAAAGATTCCTTCACTACTTTGTTTTACTTGTAATCCTAAGAAATATGAGAGTTCTCCCATACTACTCATTTCAAATTTAGATTGCATGAGATTAGCAAATCTTTTACACAGTTTAGGATGTGTTGAGCTAAAGATGATATCATCTACATATATTTGAACAAGAAGAAGTTGGTTTTTATGGGTTCTAGTAAAGAGTGTCTTGTCTACTTTTCCTCTTTCAAAGGAATTTTCCAAAAGAAAATTAGAGAGAGTTTCATACCAAGCTCTAGGAGCTTGCTTAAGACCATATAGTGCTTTGTTGATTTTATAAACAAAGTTAGGAGAGGAGGGATTAACAAAACCTGGTGGTTGCTCCACATATACCTCTTCTTGAAGGTCACCATTCAGAAAAGCACTCTTGACATCCATCTGATATACTTTCATCTTCATGAAAGCTGCATAGGCAAGAAAGAGCCTAATTGCTTCCAGTCTGGCTACTGGAGCAAAGGTTTGATTGTAGTCTATTCCTTCTTCTTGTCTATATCCTTGTGCTACAAGTCTTGCCTTGTTCCTGACAATTACTCCAGTGGAATCTAATTTGTTTCTATATACCCATTTTGTGCCAATCACTGGGTAGTTTCTTGGTCTTTCAACTAAATTCCATACTTTGTTTCTTTCAAATTGGCCTAGTTCTTCTTGCATGGCCATAATCCAGTGAGGATCACAATTTGCTTCCTCAAACTTCTTTGGTTCAACTTGTGATAGGAAGCATTGGAGCACCATCCCAGTGGAGACCTGGTGTCTTGTTCTTACTCCTGTATTGGGGTCTCCAATTACTTGAGTTTGTGGATGATCCTTCAAATTGATCCCTGTTCTGCTTGAACTTGTCAGTTGTTCTTCTTCTTCATTCTCAATGAGATCATTGTTCAATTGTTCTTCCTGAACCATGTTCTCTTGTGGAAATGGGTCTTGAATACTCTTTTCTGAGGTTTCTTGTTCAGACTCCTCACTTGGTTCCTCTAACTGGTTTTCCTTTCCATTATTTGTGTTCTCTAGAGCTAGTTGCTCAAGCTGGGTTTCTATGCTGTTGTTTTCCTGTGGAAAAGAACTGGTGGGAGTCTCCTCCCCCTTAAGTAGCATGTTAGTTTCATCAAATACAATGTGCATGGATTCTTCAATTTTAAGAGTTCTTCTATTGTAGCACCTATAGGCTTTACTAGATGATGAGTATCCCAGAAATATTCCATCATCAGACTTCTTGTCAAATTTGGCAAGATGATCTTTCCCATTGTTTAGAATAAAGCAAGCACATCCAAACATTTTAAAATATTTAACAGTGGGTGTTTTATTTTTCAGGAGCTCATATGGAGTCTTTGATTTAGTTTTGTGTATGAGGCTTCTATTTAGAACATAGTTTGCAGTGTTGACTGCTTCAGCCCAAAAGGTTTTTGGTAATCCTGATTCTGCAAGCAGGGTCCTTCCTGATTCTATTAAGGTTCTATTCTTCCTCTCAGCAACTTCATTTTGTTGAGGAGTTCTAGGTGCTGAGAAGCTTTGTTTAATACCTTTTTCCTCACAAAAACTACAAATCATCTGATTCTCAAATTCAGTCCCATGATCACTTCTTATAATTGAAACATTGGAGTTGAACTCAGATTGAATCTGTTTTATGAATTTTGAGAGAATTTTATGGGTTTCAGATTTAACCCTTAGAAAGAATACCCAGCTAAACCTAGAATAATCATCAACAATAACCAAGGTATAGGATTTTCCACCTAAGCTCTGAGTGGATATGGGACCAAATAGATCCATGTGTAGTAAGTATAGGGCCCTGGGAGAGTCATCCTTACCAATGGGTTTGAAAGATGATTTGGTCTGTTTTCCTAGTTGGCAAGGTCTGCATGGAGAATCCTTAGAGTACCTACCCTTTGGTAAATCTCTGACTAGGTTATTCTTTTGCTAGTTTACTAATGGTTTTGTAGTTTAGATGCCCTAGTCTCCTATGCCATAGTTCATTTTTATCTATGATATTGTTGAATAAGCAAACTTCTGTGGGTGAAGAGCTAAAGTCCACTACATATACTTTTCCTTTTCTAGTTCCATTTAGTACTGTAGCACCAGTCTTGATTATCAATAATATGGCAGAATAGTGTGGTGAATTTTACTTCATACCTACCATTTTCATATATCTGACTTATACTTATCAGATTGTGCTTTAGTACCTTTGACTACTGCCACATTCTTGAAGGTGACTTTCCCTTCTTTGAAATCTCCAAAGCCCTTGGTTTGGCCACAGCTTGAATCTCCAAAGGTTACTGATGGTCCAAGTCTATCCTCAAAGTTGATTAATAGGTTTTTGCATCCTGTCATGTGCATGGAGCATCCACTGTCCAAGTACCACACCATCCTGAGATGTGATACATCTGCACATAAAATTTTAAACATTAGTTTGGACCCTGCTAAGCTGGGGTCCCTTCCTCTCATTAGTAAAAGATTTAATAAAAGAATAAGTGGGTCTTTCAGGATATCCTTCCTTCTTATGGGGTACTGGCTTATCATACCAATCTTCTTGGATGATATCACAGAAATAATGTTTATAATAGAAGGACATGGATTGAGAGGCCTATTTGGAAACGGAAAATTTTCTGTCTGATTTATTGCGTCGATAGGGATTCGACGTAGACTTATGGTTGCGTCGATATGAATTCGACGCTTTCTTCATTCTGAGTCTATTTTCAGTCGAAGCATGAGAGAGGTTGCGTTGAGTAGAAGTCGACGCATTTTGGTGTAAGCATCGATTAGAACTTGACGCACGTTGGTAAGAATTCGACGCATGTTCAAATTTTTTGTGAGGATATTTTCCTAAGATTCCTTTATCTGTAATGGGATTAGGTTTATTAAAAACAGTGGTTATTTCAGGGCTTTCTTGTGATATTTCTCCTGTTAGATAATTCTCCCTGGTGAAGTGAATTGGATGTTTCCAGACAGATTTGCTGGATGTTTGAGGTTTAGATGCTTCATTAGTATTCTGATTTATCTGTCTAAATCTATTAGTGAGATTCTCAGACATATTTTTGAGCTTCTGACCACTTCCATTTAGAGAGTCTTCAAAGACTTTAGCCTTTGCAAGCTCCTTCCTTAGTGTTAGATTTTTTGAATAGATTTTGTCTAATTCCTCTTCTGAGAGTTCTAGATTGAGCTTATAATTTTTATGATGTGTATTTACCTGTTTGAGATTTTTTAATTCAATTCTTAATTCTTTTACTTCTTTTTCAGATTTGATTAGATCTAAACAGAATTCTTTGAAACTTTGTTTGAAATTAGTAGAAGAGAAATCTATATTATCAAGTATATTTACCATAAATGTATCATCAGGCTTCTCAGTGGCCATCAGACAGGTTTCCTCTTGCTTGACCTCTTGTTGATCATTATCTGATGAGGTACTTCCTTCAGATTCTGAATCACTCCAGGATTAAGCAATGAATCCTTTTTCTTTCTTCTTCTTTAGATCTGTTCTTTTTAGATCCTTCTTATTGTTGATCTCTTTAGGACATTCAGGTGCAATGTGTCCAGGTTTCCTGCAAGAGTAGCATATAATCTCTTTAGTAGGTGTTTTATTATACCTGGTTTTTGAGTCTCTTCCTCTGGATCCTTCTGTTTTGATCCACTTCTTGAACCTTCTGGCCAGTAGACTAATCAGCTCCTCATCACTTGTAGAGGGTTCTCCTTCAACAGCCTTCAAAGCAATACTCTTTTCTTTTGGGAGTGGATGAGCCTTTTCTTTCTCTTCTTTATCAGCCCTTGTTTTCAACAGTTGTTCATAGGATTTTAATTTACCCAACAGGACATCTGTTGAGATTTATTTTTGACTTCTGGAGTCTTTGATTGGCCAGATTCTTGAATCCTAATAGCTAGGGAAGCAAGTCAGCAATTTGTCATTTATCTCAGTAAGAGATATGTCCTTCTCAAGTGTTATCAATTCATTGACTATGAGGCTGAATCTTGAATACATGTCAGCAACACTTTCACTTTCTTTCTTTTGGAAGTTTTCATATTGGGAGATGAGTAGTGCCTTTCTGTCCGTTTTCTCATCAGCACTTCCCTCAACCATTTTGGTGAGAGCTTCCCATACTTCCTTAGCTGACTCACACTCAGCAATCTTTTGGAAGATTTCATCTGAGAGAGTTGAAACAAGGATATTCATAGCCTTGGCATCATATGCTTGGGCTTTCTTTTCCTTTTCTGTCCATTCAGCCTTTGGAGCAAGTGTTTCAGTTGCTTTTCCACTTGAATCCTTTTTGAATGGCTTGGGGGGACCTGTCATGACAACATTAAATAATTCATCATCAATAGAGTTTAAATAGATTCTAATTCTTGTTTTCCAAAGTGCAAACTTTTCAAGGTTGCAAATTGGTGGTCTGGTGGAAGCATAATCTTTGATTTGTGCCATGAAAATAATTTTAAAAAATATATATATAAAAACAAGAGGTAGGATCTTTTTGATCAAGGAGTTAACCTTTTTAGATCAACCTAGCTCTGATACCAATTGAAAGTGCACAGTTAACCTCACTAGAATTCTCTAGAGGGGGGGGGGGGGGGGGGGTGAATAGAGATTAAAAAATATTTTGTGCAATGTTAATATATATATATGTGTATGATCATAGATTATAGCTTCCCACACACCAACAAGAAATAAACAAATAAAGAAAGTAAATGCAAGAAAAGAAATCACAGCACAACACAAGAAAATATAGTGGTTCCCCAAACTTTGGGTAGTCCACTCTTCTACCCCCTTGGTAGGAATTCACTATCTTGCACTGAGTCTTTTGATAAGGAGACTCTTAGAACCACCCTGAGTCTTTTGACAAGGAGACTCTTAGAACCAACTGAGTCTTTTGAAAAGGAGACTCTTAGAACCAGTACACTGAATTTTTTGAAGAGAGATTCTAAAAACTCTTTTACAATGTTTAAGTAAAAATAAGAAAGAAGAAAGAAATAAGAACAAGAATGAATCTTCTTCCTAGCAAGTAGATTGGAAGCACAAGAAGTGAATTAAATCTTTCTTCTATAGAGAGAAGAAGATTTGTAGCTTTTCTCTCTTATGTGAGAGCTATCAGAATTTGCAGCAGGGTGACTTCAGAAGCAGAGGAAGAAGAATGCTTGAATATTGCTGCAGGACTATTTCTCAATTCTCTCTTTTTCACTTGGGAGCTTTTCCTCTTTTCAAATATAAAAATGGTGAATCACTTCTTCTATTTCTCTGCCGACCTCCTTGGATATTTATAGCTCTGTTCATTAAGATAACACTATAGGAGAGTAATCAATTAGCAGGCAGAGTATTAGAAAGAAAGAAATATTTCCATAATTACATTTTCAGTAGAAGGAAAGAATGAATCCCGATTTCAAATGATATCCAAAATAGAGTTAATCAGATTAGCCAAGAATCAAATAGAAGGAAAGAATGATTCAGAACAGCTATAAAATATTAATATTATTCCATACAAATCAGATCTACTGAAAGAAGGAAAGAGATCTGGCACATATTTAGATCTGTCACATAAATCGACGTGCGTCGATTACCATTCGACGCAAGCGTCGAATACATCCTGTCTGGACGTCGAGAGGAGAATAAGGAAGGTGCGTCGACAAAGGTGCGTCGACTAGAAATCAGAGTAACGTCGACAACACATACGTCGAAATCTTCCTAAAGTTACTTCGACTCAATCTGAAGGAAACGTCGACTTCATTTCGACGTTGCGTCGAATAGTATTCGACGCATATTTACTTAGCCTTATTTTTCATTCTTAGAATTCTTCTTTAACTTATTTTTAGGGGTTAAGAGAAATCATTTTCCCAACACCACGCACGCGGCGAAGTCGCCCTCCTCGTCATACCCATCAACGACCTCATCGGCCTCCTCTAAGTCATCCTCCCTCTCCTCGTTCGGTGCTACAGCGTGGACGGGTTGGCGAAGTAGGGGGCAATGGGAGGCGAAATGACCAGGTTGCGGGCATTTGAAATATGTGCCAGATGATGCGCGGTCAGGTGCCCGACCCTTTGGTGCGGAAGAGGAGGCCGGCACCCGGCCTACAGTCTCCTTGTCGGTAGTGTCCCGGCTGCTAGAACCCAAAAGATCAGTCCACGGGCGGCGAGAGGCCGCGCGGTGTTGTGGCACTGATGTCTTCTCCATTTGCTCCGCCTTGAGGGCCATGTTGTAAGCCTCATCCACCCTACGCAAAACATGTAATCCAATCTTCTCCCGTAGGGAGGGATGTAGCCCATGTAGGAAACGAGTAACACGTTGGCCATTCGTCTCGGTTAGGTTGTTGCAGTCCGCAAGTCGGCTTATCTCTGCCAGGTACTCTATCACCGTACGAGTTCCTTGCGAACAACTCTGGTAGAACTGAAACAAGTGCTGGTCGTAGTCGGGTGGGAGGAACCTATTCTGCAACAACTTCTTCATCTTAAACCATGTGCGAATGGGGGCCTTGCCTTGGCGGTTGCGGTTGAGTTGAAGTTATTCCCACCAAACCACTGATGGCACAAATCTTAGCGCACCGTTATAGGCGGTAGTAAGACTGCGGCACGAAACGGCAGTGTACCGATCGTTCAAGTAATATAAAACGAGGAGTAATCCCCGAGTATCGAATCTCTCAAGGAACACAGTAAGGTGGAGTTAACGTTCGAGGAAGGACTTGAGATCAAAGTCCAGCGATAGGTGGAGTGCGGACGAAAGGGATTTGGATTGTGAATAATAAAATAAAGTATTACAACTACTCCTATGCAATGCCGCTATGCAAAGCTTCGCTCGGCGGGATGGAAGACTACGTAGGCCTTGAGCGCACTACTTCGTTAGGCGAATGGAATACGGGCCGCGATGCCACGCTTCGGTGGGCGGATGGACGAGTAGGCATACGGATGAGGGTCGCAAGCACCTCGTCGACAAGCACGCCACTAGCAATTGCTAGTGCGGCACACGAACACGAAAGCGGAATGGAAATTAGATGGGGGCGCACCTCATAAACACATATGAATAGTATAATCCCAAATAAATGAAATAGACATTACATAACAAGATTCATTGTGTATATAATCAAAATATAGAAGAGTCTAACTTAAACAATCATCAACATAAAGAAGGAAAAAGAGGGTAAAGGAGTCGACCACATCCGAAGCCTTGCCGAAGATTCACGGTTGGAATCGCAGGGTTGTCAATCCGCGTCCAAGCTCGGCCTTCAACTGCATCCGAGGTAGAGGAGGGCTGTCACTTCCTCCCAATGGCTCGTCTTCTTCGTGTCACGATCAAATCTACTCCGATACACGATCTCCTTGCTCGACGTTGGCGATCTTTGGGCTAGAAACCACTCCTTGGAGCTCAAGGATGATGGAGGAGGCCTAGGGGGGCGGTGAACCGGCGGAAGGGGCAAAAACGGTGGACTGGACAGCAGAAATGCGAAGTCTGCGACCTAAATCGCGAGCAGGACAATTTATAGGCGCTGGAATAAACAGTGCGCACGGTCATTGGCGCACGACCAGTGGTCGTGCGCGCTGGAGTTCTGTGATCGTACGCCTACCTGGGTGGAGCCTGCAAAGTAAGAAATTTATAAAATACCATGTTTGCACGACCAGTCGCGCACGACCGGTGGTCGTGCGCACTATCGTAGGTGGTCGTGCGCACTGGTCGAAACAGAACTCATGAAATTGATGTTAAGTGCGCACGAATAGTGGCGCACGACCGGTGGTCGTGCGCACTATGGTAGGTGGTCGTGCGCACTGTCCGAGACAGAACTCAGAAAAAAGGGTTAAGTGCACACGATCAGCGGCGCACGACCAGCACCTAGCATAGAAAGCGGTATCCTGTACAGAATTTTACCAGCAACACCTGCACGACTCCTGTTTCTACAGAAATGCTAATCAGACCACTGAAAGTGGCACTCAACAAAACGATAAGGCTATCAAAAGGGAATAAGCATAAAACACACCAAATTAGGCCAAGAAGTGCACCTAGCATAGAAAGACAAATATGAGCTGAAATAGGGCTAAAGTGCAGTGAAACGACTAGAAAACCGGCCTAGATGAGTCCAAATATGTGTATATGATCAGGACTCATCAACCACCGCGTCAGATTTAAGGCGTTATGCGACCATCTTCACTTGGCGGCGGTCGTCGATCTCTGCCATCTCGAAGAAACGTTCGACTTCCAAAATCCAATCGAGAAAGTCCTTGATGCCCAGGTTGCCATGAAAGTGGGGAATGTCCGCGCGCAAGCGGTATCCTGGTTGGTAATGAGGTTGTTGGTCACCCCCGCGATAAGGATTGCCGCCATCGGGAAGGTCCTCATCGGAGCTGGACTCGGAAAGGGATGGGTGGAGGGGCGGTGCAGCCGGAGGCACGCGGCCACGGCGGTATTGCCGCCCTAAGAGACGATCCGCTGGAGCGTTGGCGTCGGTGGGAGGTGGAGGCAGGTTGCGGCCTGGCTGCAGGTTGCCGAGGGTGGCGGTGAGGGTGGCAAGTTGGGCGGTGATGCCATTGATGGCCGCCCATGTAAGATCCCTCTCCTGCACCTAGAGAGCTTCAGGATCTTATGCCCAGAACCACCACCTTACGGTGACACTAACACCCGAGTTAGCTGCCTCCGCAAGACGCCGATCCTGCCGGCAGAACGATCAACAGGCCAACAAGAGATAAGGAGGAAAATAAACAAAACCAAGTCCACAATCACACATTTATTCAACAAAATATAAAAAGTCCATCAATGAGTACAACAAGTAAAGGAGAGAAAGGGCTTAAGCCCGGTACATAGCCAAGCAAAGTATAAAAACTCTCCCACTCTACATCTATGCGGAAGCTAAACAAACTCTCAACTCTCGAACACTTGTCTTGTAGTAGAAGTAATGTGCGGCATAAGCTCCTCAGGTCCTGTCTCCTCTTCTAGCTGGGGTTCCATCACCTCGGGTACCTACGGTCACAACCGACTGTTAGTCATAAAGACTAAGCTGATTTTGTCCCCGCCTTCCCCCGCGACTCCTAGGCACCGTGCGGGAGGACGAAGCGGAGGAAAAACAAGGGGTAATAGAAACAAGGAAGGTGACAAATGTCTAGACTAGCAGGGTATATAAATACTAAGCAAGTAAAGGTAACAATTCTATACTAACCAGAGTAAGGATGACAACAAATAGTAAAAGACAATGCAATATAAAGAAGCAGGTACAAGAAATAAGAGCAACTACGAAAGTAACCTTAACTTATATGCACACAGAAAAGCACATGGATCTGGCAAGAAGTAAACTCATCGTATAAAAGAGCCCTTACGGATTTATACGATCAGGTCTCTGTTTATGCAGAATGTTATGCTATGATGTGCAATGCAATGATGCAATGTTTGCATTATTATTTCATACACATGTAAATCACCCACACGACTCTGTACGTACAGACCTTTAGTTCCCACTTTTCGGAGGTAGCTAACCTCTCGGGCACCTCCCGTCGTGGTCAAATGGGGGCAGAGGAGCGGGCGTCTCCTCACCTAGGTGGGTAAGTCACACTACCAGACCTAGGCCCTAACGTACGCTGTGATACCGGTACCCGGTACTCACGAGCTCTTGCGTACTAAACTGAATTGGCCAGGAAGGGTTTAGGGGATCCGTCCCGTCAGACGCACAGTAAGACAACCTGGCCCCCATAAAACCACTAGCACTGCCGAGTCAACGAACTGCTGTCGGTGTGACGACTAAGACAGAATCGAAGACCCACCACATCTTATACACAAGCAACATGTATTAGCCATTTACTACCGATCCTCCAGCTCGCAATTCTATATCAACATTTATAAAGTAGAGCCTACCGCTTGCCAGACTATACCAGTCTTATATTTAAACTATGAGCCTACCGCTCGCTAAACTACACTAGTCTTATATTTAAACTACGAGCCTACCGCTCGCTAGACTACACAAGTCTTATAATTAAACTACGAGCCTACCGCTCGCTAGACTACACCATACTTAGATTTAAACTACGAGCCTACCGCTCGCTAGACTACACTAGTCTTATATTTAAACTACGAGCCTACCGCTCGCTAGACTACACTAGTCTTATTTTTAAACTACGAGCCTACCGCTCGCTAGACTACACTAGTCTTATATTTCAACTACGAGCTTACCGCTTGCTACACTACACCAGTCTTAGATTTAAACTACAAGTCTACCGCTCGCTAGACTACACTAGTCTTATATTTAAACTACAAGCCTACCGCTCGCAGGACTATCCCAGTACTTCCTTATATCTCGAGCCTACCGCTCGCAGGACTATCCAAGTCCTTCCTTATATATCCCGAGCTTACCACTCGCAGGACTATCCCAGTCCTTCCTTATATCTCGAGCTTACCGCTCGCAGGACTATCCCAGTCTTTCCTTATATATCCCGAGCTTACCGCTCGCAGGACTATCCCAGTCCTTCCTTATATCTCGAGCCTACCGCTCGCAGGACTATCCCAGTCCTTCCTTATATATCCCGAGCTTACCGCTCGCAGGACTATCCCAGTCCTTCCTTATATCTCGAGCTTACCACTCGCATGACTATCCCAGTCTTTCCTTATATATCCCGAGCTTACCGCTCGCAGGACTATCCCAGTCTGTCCTTATATCTCGAGCTTACCGCTCGCAGGACTATCCCAGTCTTTCCATATATATCCTGAGCTTACCGCTCGCAGGACTATCCCAGTCCTTCCTAATATCCCGATCTGGTTTAGGATGAAAGATAACTTGTCAAGTTCTCCTACTTAACTAGTCTTGTTTATAATTTAGTTGATCTTAGAAGCTTAGGGTTAGCCTTGGACTTCCGAAGGGTTACCCGGTGAGGGGCTCGCAGCAGTACTAGGAAGTGTGGCGGGCTGACACCCCGAACTTCCTCTTCTCAAGGCACTTAATCTTGTTGGTATCTACCCCATTCTACTTGATCCCCATTTTCCTCTCAAATTACATTAAATCTATAAGATGAGTTAAACTTGGCTCTTAGGAGTGGGGGAGTTCTTTTGAACTCTAACACCACCAATTGTGACCGGGTGCTGACTCTCCCGTCGTCACATTCTAAGCTCGAGTTCCCTTCTTCACTAAGCATTCTCAACCTTACTTGGACCCACACTCCTATTCTTCGTCATCCTTAATCCAGGATTTGCCTTAGATATTTCTCGACTTCTCCCTTGAGTATTTACCTTAAGATGGCTCACCCGGCTAAGGGTAGTTTACTTCCATATAATCATTTAACATATATGAGTTGTCTGTGGGGCCCTTGATGAGGGCTAACCTCCTTTTTATATCATTATAAATTCATGCACTTATAGCTTTGCTAAACGCACCCCAACTCTTATTTCCCATGATGCCCTTAGAGGTGTTCTTCCAAATAATCTGAGCCTTCATAATAATCAAAGAGTTAATAGTTCTATGTGTGAAGGTCAGTGGTGGTCTAAATCATATAAATCAGTTTTACTATTCGCAGACCAAATGAGATTAAGCTAGATTTGACTCCTATGGTGCAATCTTGATTATATCATATCCAAATGAGTTCCAATTATTACCATAGGTTCACATTTTGTAATGATCTAAGAACCTCAAAGCCTATACTTCATACTCTTCCAAGGAATTCTTAATCATAGTTTATATTCAGATAGATGGGATAAAAGTAAAGTTTTACGCAATAAGTATCATCTACGAATCTCTATAAATTATGATGAATTCACACTAGCATAGTATATGTCTAAAAACCTCAAACCCCAAGTTTCACCTTTTCCAGGGATTATTTAACCATGATTTCTATTTAACATAAATGGTGTGCCAATAAGGGATTACACTACAACTACCATCTACAGGTCTCTATAAATTCTGAGAAAATTACAGTAGTACCATATTGACCTAAAAACTTCAGTGCCTAAGTTTCATAATTTTACAAAGGATATTTATCCTCATTTACCAATTAATTCTATTGGTATGCCAATAAGGATTTACACTACAAGTGCTATGTTAAGACTTCAATAAATTCTGGGAAAATTACTATAGCACAATATTGGTCTAAGAAAACCAGATCTTAAGTCTTATATTAATCCAAGGAGTATTTACCTTTATTTATCATTTATTACATTTGGTGTGCCAATAAGGGTTTACACTACAAGTGCTATGTTAAGACTTCAATAAATTCTGGGAAAATTACTATAGTACGATATTGGTCTAAATACACCAGATCTTAAGTCTCATATTAATCCAAGGAGTATTTACCTTTATTTATCATTTGTTACATTTGGTGTGCCAATAAGGGTTTACACTACAAGTGCTATGTTAAGACTTCAATAAATTCTGGGAAAATTACTATAGCACAATATTGGTCTAAAAACACCAGATCTTAAGTCTCATATTAATCCAAGGAGTATTTAACTTTATTTATCATTTGTTACATTTGGTGTGCCAATAAGGGTTTACACTGCAAGTGCTATGTCAAGACTTCAATAAATTCCGGGAAAATTACTATAGCTCAATATTGGTCTAAAAGCACCAGGTCTTAAGTCTCATATTAATCCAAGGTGTATTTATCCTTAATTATCATTTATTACATTCTTACTAAATGCACCCCAATTTTTCCTACACCTTAAGTCCAAACTTCAACTTGAAGTTCAGAGAAATCCACTCATGTACATGAGTTGAATTCTTAGCTATAGGTGGTTGATATCATTTCTGAGGCATGGACAAATCTTCAAGGCATTTGCATGAGCCAAAATCACTAAACACACCAGATACACTTTTATACATGTCTCACTAAAAATGGTGCTGAGGGAGCTACATGGATCCAAATGACATGAAATCAGTGGAATTTTAAAGGTAACTTCAAGATCTACAATTGTTATGTTGGTCACTTCCTCCAGAAATGATCCTAACCTAAGTAAAATCAACATGCAAGTTCTGTTACCAATTATTTATTTTAATCAAAATACACTTATATACATGTCTCACCAAAATTGGTGCTGAGGGAGCTATAGGGATCCAAATGACATGAAATTAGTGGCATTTTAAAGGTAACTTCAAGATCTACAATTGTTATGTTGGTCACTTCCTCCAGAAATGATCCTAATCTAAGTAAAATCAACATGCAAGTTCTGTTACCAATTATTTATCTTAATCAAAATACACTTATATACATGTCTCACCAAAAATGGTGCTGAGGGAGCTACAGGGATCCCAATGACATGAAATTAAAGGCATTTTAAAGGTAACTTCAAGATCTACAATTGTTATGTTGAGCACTACCTCCATAAATGAGCCTAACCTAGGTAAAATCAACATGCAAGTTCTGTACACATTATTTAACTTAACAAAATTCACTTATGTACATGTCTCACCAAAAATGGTGCCGAGAGAGCTACAGGGTTCCAAATGACATGAATTTAGTGGCAGTTTAATGGTAACTGCAATATCTACAATTGTTATGTTGATCACTACCTCCAGAAATGAGCCTAACCTAGGTAAAATCAACATGCAAGTTCTGTACACATTATTTAACTTAACAAAATTCACTTATGTACATGTCTCACCAAAAATGGTGCTGAGGGAGCTACAGAGATCCAAATGACATGAAATTAGTGGCATTTTAAAGGTAACTTCAAGATCTACAATTGTTATGTTGATCACTACCTCCAGAAATGAGCCTAACCTAGGTAAAATCAACATGCAAGTTTTGTACACATTATTTAACTTAACAAAATTCACTTATGTACATGTCTCACCAAAAATGGTGCTGAGGGAGCTACAGGGATCCAAATGACATGAAATCAGTGGAATTTTAAAGGTAACTTCAAGATCTACAATTGTTATGTTGGTTACTTCCTTCAGAAATGATCCTAACCTAAGTGAAGTCAACATGCAAGTTCTGTGCAAATTGTTTATCTTAACAAAATACAAATGTGACAATTTAAATTAAATAGAAAACATAATAATTCTTGCTGTAATGACCTCCAAACTCTAGGATTTGGATGGTTAGGTCACCACACATGCATGGTCAAAGTTTTAGTGACATGCAAGGTGATTCTCATCTTCAATCACATCTAAAACCTCAACAAACCCCAAATGGCTATTAGCAACCCAATTTCCTCCTAAGTCACAAACTTAATTTTGAAGTTCAGAGAAATGTCCTCATGCATTTGTGATGAAAATTTAACCAGTGTCCATACATGGCCTAAAGAAGCCCTCACCAAAATTTGGGATCATTAGGAGTTATATAACTCCTAATATTCTATTTATCTAATTTTCTAAGTTTTGAACAAAACTATAGAAAAATTATCTCCAAAAAATCTGATATTTAAACCTAAGCTAGGTATGAGGCACATGCATGCATGTCTAAAATCTCAAGTCCATCAGACTTGGCATTAAAAAGTTATACTAGTTCAAAGATCTGGTTTGTATTTTGACTAGCCTCACGAGAATGAGTGTTGTGGTCCCTAGAGTGATCCAAATGATCGGATTTAAATTTTGAATAAAAGTAGACATCAAGGCCTACAATAGCTATCTCAGACAACCTTTCCTAAAAAGGCCTCTAAGTGCCACAAAACTGAGCGTGAACATTCATGAGAAAGTGTGACAGAAATACATTTAATGAAATGAATATATTTATTTGATCCAGCACAGATCTTAAAGCAGATCTGATGACTCCTGTTCATCTTCCTCCTCCAGCAAATGGCTGTGATTTGCCCGACCTGGAGCTCATATTTTGGCCTCCCTACATCAACCCAAGCACCTACATGACCAATCAATCCCACCACCTCTTTCCTCTCGGCAAGGGCCAATGATGGGTGGTGGTCCGGCGACTTGGGGTGGCCAGAGTGGTGTTTTCCGGCGGGATCTAAAAATCTGAAATCACCATGAATTTCCCAATAGAATGAAGATCAATTGAGCTCGATTCTCTTCCTAATTGATCTAAGAAGCTAGCACGAGGGGAGAGGAGGAGAAACCGGACCTTAATGGAGATTGACAGCGGCGGCGGCGACGGTTGGCCATGAATCTTCTCCTCTCCAATGAGCTTGCTCAAAACTTTAATCCTCCACCGTTTGCAGTGATCCAAGGCTCGATTTCATATGCTCTCCACCTTTTGAAGCTAATGGTGAAGTCAATTTGGGATGAGGGCGGCTAAATTCATAGCAGCCATTATGGTGATTTCGGCCAAGCATAGGATGCTCCTCCATGATGCCATTTGTCACCCTCGCGCTGGAATTTCAGCTGGGAATCACTGTTGGAGCTCTGTGGGAGGCTTGGGAAGAGGAGGGGAGGGACAAGTGGCTTTCAATCCATGATTTCCTCCTTTGTCCTCTCTTAAATTTGGGGGAAAGTCCAAATTAGCCTCTTGCATGTCATCTCCTCCTAATTTCTGAGGGCATGCATGGTAATTAGTCTATTGGGCTACAAGATGGGCTGAGATTGGGGGCCTTCGCCCATTGGAATTGGTTTAGACCCTTAATTTCTTCTTTAGGGCTAAACTTTGACCATGGTTGACTTTTAGGGGTTGACTTAGTCAATTGGTGAGTTGACTTGTCCAATGTGTTGAGCTTGGATCTCTTAACACCTCCCAATGTTGATTGGGTCATGGTGATGCCCCAATTGGGCCAATTTAACCAATAGGTGTGATTTTGACCAAAATTGGGGAAAAGTTGACTTTGCTCAATTTGGTCAAATTGTTGATCCCATGATGGAGCTTTTGATTCAATCAGGTCCCCAATGATGTTCTAATACTAGGGGTGAAGTCAATTTCATGTTTTGGGGGAGAATTGAGTCTATTGGGAAAGGATTGGTTTATGTTGACCTAAGTTTGACTTTGGTCCACTTGGCTAAATTGGTTGACCAATTGATGAGAATTTTGGTCAATTATGTCTCCTTTAGGTTTAGGGACATGGTGGTGGGGTCAATTCACAAGTGTAAGTTCAATTTGAGCTAATTTGATCTCAGTTGACCTGCCTCCTATAGTGGATCACATATGAATTCATTCAACTCAGTGCATCCCAAGGTCACCACCAAGCTCAAACTCACCTCACTCACCACATGTCCTACCCTAATTGAAGTTAAGGGGTCTAGTAGAAAATGGGATGTTACAAATCCCAATAAAAAAAAGAATAATTTCGTCCCCGAAATTCATGTTCGGGTCTATGGGGTTCCACTTGTGGAGGTAGTTTGAGGGTTGTTCAGTCATTAAACCTGAACTCATTTCCAGGGCTTTATATTGACATCAAAAGTCTATATGCAGATTTTTAGAATATTATTCCTGTATTAATATCTCAAGGTGTCTACTTCTCGAATTACAATCCATGGTATGGATATTCTATATTATCACCCCGGCTCTTCATTGTGGATGAAGTACGAAGTTTACTCAGAGGTTGAATTTAATAAAAATCCCCAGAGTTTGTCACTGATATAATAAATCACATATCAAAAGTTCATGATATTTCAACATCAAAAATTTAGGAAAATAATTCCTCAAATCGTAACCTCACATTGTACTTTGTGAAGAAGGTATGTCATTTACTCAATATTAATTCCAATAAAAATTTCCCTAGCTTTATACTATCACGAGAGATCATATATCAAAACTCATGACATTTCATGTCAACATTTCAGTGAATTAATTTCTCAAGTTGTAATTTCAATTTGTACTTGTGAGGGAAGCCTGTCATTTATTTAAGGATTAATTTTAATAAAATTTCCGAGCTTCCTACTGATATGAGAAGTCCATGTGCAAATTTTTATGACCATCCGGTAACTATTTTCATGGTACAACTTTCTACGTTTAAGTCGACACCTACCTCTATATTCTAACTATAAGCATGAACTTATTTATGATGAAAATTCAACTTATGTGCACATGTAGTAATCCTTCCTGAATCCTTTCATACAGTTCAGCATCGACCAATATGTATGAGTCAATAAATCACCAAGTTCGCTATACTCGTGAGATCATCACTAGTATAAACCATAATCCAACCTCTGAAGTTATGATTTACGAGAGGTCGTATTTCCCAATATCACATATTACTCTCCAAACCATACAGCATTCCTGGGGATTATAACGACATTGTCCTTCAATTCCCCGGCTCGTCAAGACATGATTCTAACCATCATAAGTACTCTCTTATTTGCTTAATCCATAGGTATACTTTCAACGATCTAATATGATAGCATTGCTTATTTATGTCATTCAAAAGTTCATAGTTGATAAATTACGATTCGTGACTTGGTTATACCCAAATATCGTTGGTAGCAATGATAATCAATTCCCGTGTTTATCACTCCCAATCCCCAACCTCTTGATATGTGGCCATCACGGTTACCCTTTTATTTAGGATCAAACTAGGTAGGGTTAAGTCATATCATCTTAACAGTTAAGGACAATAATTCATCTTTTCAAGATCTCTGGTTATACGTCAACTATCCCCAAAGGCATATGGATATCGGTCTCGATATAATTAATCGAAAATGAAAAGGACTTGATTTTTCAATAATTGTATGTACATTATCTTCGAACGCCCTAAAATTCAAGAAATTCCAATTATAGTTCTATCACGCAGGAATCTAATTCCAGTCCTCATAGCTCATAAAGTTATTTGTTTGCCCCCAGAAACTAGCTTGGCCATCCTATGTTTCAATCGATTCGACTGAATTCAGATATTTGATCATCCAACGATATTTACACCGTTTGCCCCGAATATAACTGAATCATCGTCTCCGAGTTGGGGAGGGAGATCTAAGGTACCACACTTGCATGAGGTTGTTTACATTTGTTCACCTCTTAAGATCACGAGGGCCTATTGTTCGTTCTATTCTTATCCAGTCCATATCCAACTTAAACCTGCGCTGAGTCCATAATGCATGTCGGTTCTCTCTTGCGCTTTTCAAGAGTTTTATTCGTCAAATATTTAGTTGACATTAAAGTCATTAATCGTCTGTTACGACAATTGAGTTGAGATGGTAGAGGGTATGTGAATATGCTGTCGAGGCAATAATTATCACACCACCTTAACTGAATGTAAAACTCTTTCCACAATCAGTGCTACCTCAAGCTTAGGTCTTTTAAAGTGATTTCACAATTTTCTTTTGAATTTGCAAGTGATTCACACCATGACTTGTATTAGGGAAGGCACAATCGGTCCTTAGGTTGCGTACTACGTAGCTATCTACGGCATTATGTTTAGACTTTGGAGATTCTCTCGAAGTCTTACACTATTTTCCTTAATCTCAAGAGTCGCATGCAATGAATTTTCCAGGCGACCTGATCTATAACTTCAAAGACTTCATTTACTATTTTATTTGTTTACTTATCTGCATAACCTTAGAGCATTAAGGGGGTGAATAATCATTCTGGAAAGGCTCTATGCTCTTATTCCGATTGTGTATTCATAACAGCCCCGTCATAGTATTAATAATTCTCCTTTCTTAAGACGAAGGAATTCTTCAAGGGTCTTGACTTCCAGGAAGGGTTGGTCATCAGACTGATTATGCATACTTCAAAATCTCTTCTAAAGTCAAGTAAAGTTGAATACCTCAAGATTGCTTACGTTTTTGACGGGCATTTCCAAAATAAGGTGTAGGGAACTCGAGTTGGTATCTAACTGGCCCCAATAAACAAAAGGGATTAGCCCCTGTACACTTCGGGCTAAGATCCTGATATCATTATGATCTATTATCCTAGGTATTCACTCACTCCTTAGGGCATACAACTCTAGACTTGGAGTTCCATCCGAGGCCCATTGATATTTCGTATATTTCTAGGCCATTAAGGTTACTAATTATCGCAACCTTCTCATGATTATTCTATGGGCCATACACAAAAGGGTCTTTTCTGAACTCGAATCCTTATCCAAACCCGGTGTTTGTCACGATGATCATTTCGGTGTAACCTAGTTATTGGCTTGGAGATTAAGTTTACGATTCTCCTACTGTCCACTAATGGTGTTTGTGCACTGAATATCTTAAGGCGGTCCTTCTCATTGGGTAGGGAGTGATGATATCACTTGATATTATAATTAAGGACGTCGGAGTTTTAAACTTTAGGTAACTATTTTCTCAATAGACTCTTCTTTTAGTCACTTTGGGGGTCATAACGCCTTAATCCGTCTATGCCTGAGGTTGGTTTGGATTAGTGTACGCTATAAAATCGTCTTGGTGCATCAAACTAGAAAGATATCCTAGTTGGGTTGGCCTAACTCATTGATTAATGGACTGTTTTGTGTGATTTTTACACATGGGCACACCACTACTTCCGCTGCTAGTTTGTCCTCAATCTAACTCGAGCGGGGGTGTCCCAGGGTTTGTGGACTTCTTCCTCGTTGGATCGTTGTTCAAGTGATACCAGTTGTAAGATCCCTCTCCCGCACCTGGAGAGCTTCCGGATCTTATGCCCAGAACCGCCGCCTTACGGTGACACTAACACCCGAGTTAGCTGCCTCCGCAAGACGCCGATCCTGCCGGCAGAACGATCAACAGGCCAACAAGAGATAAGGAGGAAATAAACAAAACCAAGTCCACAATCACACATTTATACAACAAAATATAAAAAGTCCATCAATGAGTACAACAAGTAAAGGAGAGAAAGGGCATAAGCCTGGTACATATCCAAGCAAAGTACAAAAACTCTCTCACTCTACATCTATACGGAAGCTAAACAAACTCTCAACTCTCGAACACTTGTCTTATAGTAGAAGTAATGCGCGACATAACCTCCTCAGGTCCTGTCTCCTCTTCTAGCTGGGGTTCCATCACCTCGGGTACCTACGGTCACAACAGACCGTTAGTCATAAAGACTAAGCCGATTTTGTACCCGCCTCCCCCCGCGACTCCTAGGCACCATGCGGGAGGACGAAGCGGAGGAAAAACAAGGGGTAATAGAAACAAGGTAGGTGACAAATGTCTAGACTAGCAGGGTATATAAATACTAAGCAAGTAAAGGTAACACTTCTATACTAACCAGAGTAAGGATGACAGCAAATAGTAAAAGACAATGCAATATAAAGAAGTAGGTACAAGAAATAAGAGCAACTACGAAAGTAACCTTAACTTATATGCACACACAAAAGCACATAAGCTAAGGGATCTGACAAGAAGTAAACTCCTCGTATAAAAGAGCCCATACAGATTTATACGATGAGGTCTCTGTTTGTGCAGAATGTTATGCTATGATGTGCAATGCAATGATGCAATGTTTGTATTATTATTTCATACACATGCAACTCACCCACACGACTCTGTACGTACAGACCTTTAGTTCCAACTTTTTGGAGGTAGCTAACCTCTCGGGCACCTCCCGTCGTGGTCAAACGGTGGCAGAGGAGAGGGCGTCTCCTCACCTAGGTGGGTAAGTCACACTACCAGACCTAAGCCCTAACGTACGCTGTGATACCGGTACTCACGAGCTCCTGCGTACTAAACTGAATTGGCCAGGAAGCGTGTAGGGGATCCGTCCCGTCGGACGCGCAGTAAGACAACCTGGCCCCCATAAAACCACTAGCACTGCTGAGTCAACGAACTGCTGTCGGTGTGACGACTAAGACAAAACCGAAGACCCACCACATCTTATATACAAGCAACATGTATTAGCCATTTACTACCGAGCCTCCAGCTCGTAATTCTATATCAACATTTATAAAGTAGAGCCTACCGCTCGCCAGACTATACCAGTCTAATATTTACCGCTCGCTAAACTACACTAGTCTTATATTTAAACTATGAGCCTACCGCTCGCTAGACTACACTAGTCTTATAATTAAACTACGAGCCTACCGCTCGCTAGACTACACCAGTCTTAAATTTAAAATACAAGCCTACCGCTCGCTAGATTACACTAGTCTTATATTTAAACTACGAGCCTACCGCTCGCTAGACTACACTAGTCTTATATTTAAACTACGAGCCTGCCGTTCGCTAGACTACACTAGTCTTATATTTAAACTATGAGCCTACCGCTCGCTACACTACACCAATATTATATTTAAACTACGAGCCTACCGCTCGCTAGACTACACTTGTCTTATATTTAAACTACAAGCCTACCGCTCGCAGGACTATCCGAGTCCTTCCTTATATCTCGAGCCTACCGCTCGCAGCACTATCCCAGTCCTTCCTTATATATCCCGAGCTTACCGCTCGCAGGACTATCCCAGTCCTTCCTTATATCACGAGCTTACCGCTCGCAGGACGATCCCAGTATTTCCTTATATATCCCGAGCTTACCGCTCGCAGGACTATCCCAGTCCTTCCTTATATCTCGAGCCTACCACTCGCAGGACTATCCCAGTACTTCCTTATATATCCCGAGCTTACCGCTCGCAGGACTATCCCAGTCCTTCCTTATATCTCGAGCTAACCGCTCGCAGGACTATCCCAGTCTTTCCTTATATATCCCGAGCTTACCGCTCGCAGGACTATCCCAGTCCTTCCTTATATCTCGAGCTTACCGCTCGCAGGACTATCCCAGTCTTTCCTTATATATCTCGAGCTTACTGCTCGCAGGACTATCCCAGTCCTTCCTTATATCCCGATCTAGTTTGGGATGAAAGATAACTTGTCAAGTTCTCCTACTTAACTAGTCTTGTTTATAATTTAGTTGATCTTAGAAGTTTAGGGTTAGCCTTGGACTTCTGAAGGGTTACCCGGTGAGGGGCTCGCAGCGGTACTAGGAAGTGTGGCGGGCTGACACCCCGAACTTCCTCTTCCCAAGGCACTTAATCTTGTTGGTTTCTACCGCATTCTACTTGATCCCCATTTTCCTCTCCAATTACATTAAATCTATAAGATGAGTTAAACTTGCTCTTAGGAGTGGGGGAGTTCTTTTGAACTCCAACACCACCAATTGTGACCGGGTGCTGACTCTCCCGTCGTCACATTCTAAGCTCGAGTTCCCTTCTGCACCGAGGAACTGCACACATTCAATTAGCATTCTCAACCTTACTTGGACCAACACTCCTATTCTTCGTCATCCTTAATCCAGGGTTTGCCTTAGATATTTCTCGACTTCTCCCTTGAGTATTTACCTTAAGATGGCTCACCCGGCTTAGGGTAGTTTTACTTCCATATAATCATTTAACACAGATGAGTTGTCTGTGGGGCCCTTGATGAGGCCTAACCTCCTTTTTATATCATTATAAATTCCTGCACTTATAGCTTTGCTAAACGCACCCCAACCCTTATTTCCCATGATGCCCTTAGAGGTGTTCTTACAAATAATCTGAGCCCTCATAATAATCAAAGAGTTAATAGTTCTATGTGTGAAGGTCAGTGGTGGTCTAAATCATATAAATCAGTTTTACTATTCGCAGACCAAATGAGATTGAGCTAGATTTGACTCATATGGTGCAATCTTGATTATATCATGTCCAAATGAGTTCCAATTATTACCATAGGTTCATATTTTGTAATGATCTAACAACCTCAAAGCCTACACTTCATACTCTTCCAGGGAATTCTTAATCATAGTTTGTATTCAGATAGATGGGATGAAAGTAAAGTTTTACGCAATAAGTATCATCTACGAATCTCTATAAATTATGATGAATTCACACTAGCATAGTATTGGTCTAAAAACCTAAAACCCCAAGTTTCACCTTTTCCAGTGATTATTTAACCATGATTTCTATTTAACATAAATGGTGTGCCAATAAGGGATTACACTACAACTACCATCTACATGTCTCTATAAATTCTGAGAAAATTACAGTAGTACCATATTGACCTAAAAACTTCAGTGCCTAAGTTTCATAATTTTACAAAGGATATTTATCCTAATTTACCAATTAATACTATTGGTATGCCAATAAGAGTTTACACTACAAATGCTATGTTAAGACTTAAATAAATTCTCGGAAAATTACTATAGCACAATATTGGTCTAAAAACACCAGATCTTAAGTCTCATATTAATCCAAGGAGTATTTACCTTTATTTATCATTTATTATATTTGGTGTGCCAATAAGGGTTTTCACTACAAGTTCTATGTTAAAACTTCAATAAATTCTGGGAAAATTACTATAGCACGATATTGGTCTAAAAACACCAGATCTTAAGTCTCATATTAATCCAAGGAGTATTTACCTTTATTTATCATTTGTTACATTTGGTGTGCCAATAAGGGTTTACACTACAAGTGCTATGTTAAGACTTCAATAAATTCTGGAAAAATTACTATACCACATTATTGGTCTAAAAACACCAGATCTTAAGTCTCACATTAATCCAAGGAGTATTTACCTTTATTTATCATTTGTTACATTTGGTGTGCCAATAAGGGTTTACACTACAAGTGCTATGTCAAAACTTCAATAAATTTTGGGAAAATTACTATAGCTCAATATTGGTCTAAAAGCACAAGGTCCTAAGTCTCATATTAATCCAAGGTGTATTTATCCATAATTATCATTTATTACATTCTTACTAAATGCACCCCAATTTTTCCTACACCTTAAGTCCAAAACTTCAACTTGAAGTTCAGAGAAATCCACTCATGTACATGAGTTGAATTCTTAGCTAGACGTGGTTGATATCATATCTGAGGCATGGACAAATCTTCAAGGCATTTGCTTGAGCCAAAATCACTAAACACACCAGATACACTTTTATATATGTCTCACTAAAAATGGTGCTGAGGGAGCTACAGGGATCCAAATGACATGCAATTAGTGGCATTTTAAAAGTAACTTCAAGATCTACAATTATTATGTTGATCTCTTCCTCCAGAAATGATCCTAACCTAAGTAAAATCAACATGCAAGTTCTGTTACCAATTATTTATCTTAATCAAAATACACTTATATACATGTCTCACCAAAATTGGTGCTGAGGGAGCTACAGGGATCCAAATGACATGAAATTAGTGGCATTTTAAAGGTAACTTCAAGATCTACAATTGTTATGTTGGTCACTTCCTCCAGAAATGATCCTAACCTAAGTAAAATCAACATGCAAGTTCTGTTACCAATTATTTATCTTAATCAAAATACACTTATATACATGTCTCATCAAAAATGGTACTGAGGGAGCTACAGGGATCCAAATGACATGAAATCAGTGGCATTTTAAAGGTAACTTCAAGATCTACAATTGTTATGTTGATCACTACCTCCAGAAATGAGCCTAACCTAGGTAAAATCAACATGCAAGTTCTGTACACATTATTTAACTTAACAAAATTCACTTATGTACATGTCTCACCAAAAATGGTGCTGAGGGAGCTACAGGGATCAAAATGACATGACATCAGTGGAATTTTAAAGGTAACTGCAAGATCTACAATTGTTATGTTGATCACTACCTCCAGAAATGAGCCTAACCTAGGTAAAATCAACATGCAAGTTTTGTACACATTATTTAACTTAACAAAATTCACTTATGTACATGTCTCACTAAAAATCTTGCTGAGGGAGCTACAGGGATCCAAATGACATGAAATCAGTGGCATTTTAAAGGTAACTTCAAGATCTACAATTGTTATGTTGATCACTACCTCCAGAAATGAGCCTAACCTAGGTAAATTCAACATGCAAGTTCTGTACACATTATTTAACTTAACAAAATTCACTTGTGTACATGTCTCACCAAAAATGGTGCTGAGGGAGCTACAGGGATCCAAATGACACGAAATTAGTGGCATTTTAAAGGTAACTTCAAGATCTACAATTGTTATGTTGGTCACTTCCTCCAGAAATGATCCTAACCTAAGTGAAGTCAACATGCAAGTTCTGTGCAAATTGTTTATTTTAACAAAATACAAATGTGACAATTTAAATTAAATAGAAAACATAATAATTCTAGCTATAATGACCTCCAAACTATAGGATTTGGATGGTTAGGTCACCACACATGCATGGTCAAAGTTTTAGTGACATGCAAGGTGATTCTCATCTTCAATCACATCTAAAACCTCAACAAACCCCAAATGGTTATTAGCATCCCAATTTCCTCCTAAGTCACAAACTTTATTTTGAAGTTCAGAGAAATATCCTCATGCATTTGTGATGAAAATTTAACCAGTGTCCATACATGGCCTAAAGAAGCCCTCACCAAAATTTGGGATCATTAGGAGTTATATAACTCCAAATATTCCATTTATTTAATTTTCTAAGTTTTGAACAAAACTATAGAAAAATTATCTCCACAAAATCTGATATTTAAACCTAAGCTAGGTACGAGGCACATTCATGCATGTCTAAAATCTCAAGTCCATCAGACTTGGCATTAAAAAGTTACACTAGTTCAAAGATCTGGTTTGTATTTTGACCAGCCTCACGAGAATGAGTGATGTGGGCCCTAGAATTATCCAAATGATCTGATTTAAATTTCAAATGAATATAGACATCAAGGCCTACAATAGCTATCTCAGGCAACCTTTCCTAAATAGGCCTCTAAGTGCCACAAAACTGAGCGTGAACATTCATGAGAAAGTGTGACAGAAATACATTTAATGAAATGAATATATTTATTTGATCCAGCACAGATCTTAAAGCATATCTGATGACTCCCGTTCATCTTCCTCCTCCAGCCAATGGCTGTGATTTGCCTGACCTGGAGCTCATATTTTGGCCTCCCTACATCAACCCAAGCACCTACATGACCAATCAACCCCACCACCTCTTTCCTCTCGGCAAGGGCCAATGATGGGTGGTGGTCCGGCGACTTGGGGTGGCCGGAGTGGTGTTTTCCGGCGGGATCTAAAAATCTGAAATCACCATGGATTTCCCAATAGAATGAAGATCAATTGAGCTCGATTCTCTTCCTAATTGATCTAAGAAGCTAGCACGAGGGGAGAGGAGAAGAAACCGGACCTTAATGGAGCTTGACAGCGGCGGCGGCGGCGGTTGGCCATGAATCTTCTCCTCTCCGGCGAGCTTGCTCAAAACTTCAATCCTCCACCATTTGCAGTGATCCAAGGCTCGATTTCATATGCTCTCCACCTTCTGAAGCTAATGGTGAAGTCAATTTGGGCTGAGGGTGGCTTAATCATAGCAGCCATTAAGGTGATTTCGTCCAAGCATAGGATGCTCCTACATGATGCCATTTGTCACCCCCACTGCTGGAATTTCGGCTGGGAATCACTGTTGGAGCTCAGTGGGAGGCTTGGGAAGAGGAGGGGAGGGACAAGTGGCTTTCAATCCATGATTTCCTCCTTTGTCCTCTCTTGAATTTGGGGGAAAGTCCGAATTAGCCTCTTGCGTGTCATCTCCTCCTAATTTTTGAGGGCATGCATGGTAATTAGTCTATTGGGCTGCAAGATTGGCTGAGATTGGGGGCCTTAGCCCATTGGAATTGGTTTAGGCCCTTAATTTCTTCTTTAGGGCTCAACTTTGACCATGGTTGACTTTTAGGGGTTGACTTAGTCAATTGGTGAGTTGACTGGTCCAATGTGTTGAGCTTTGATCTCTTAACACCTCCCAATGTTGATTGGGTCATGGTGATGCCCCAATTGGGCCAATTTAACCAATATGTGTGATTTTAACCAAAATTGGGGAAAAGTCGACTTTGGTCAATTTGGTCAAATTGTTGATCCCATGATGGGGCTTTTGATTCAATTAGGTCCCCAATGATGTTCTAAGACTAGGGGTGAAGTCAATTTCATGTTTTGAGGGGTGAATTGAGTCTATTGGGGAAGGATTGGTTTATGTTGACCTAAGTTTGACTTTGGTCCACTTGGCTAAATTGGTTGACCAATTGATGAGACTTTTGGTCAATTATGTCTCCTTTAGGTTTAGGGACATGGTGGTGGGGTCAATTCACAAGTGTAAGTTCAATTTGAGCTTATTTGATCTAAGTTGACCTGCCTCCTATAGTGGATCACATGTGAATTCACTCAACTCAGTGCATCCCAAGGTCACCACCAAGGTCAAACTCACCTCACTCACCGCATGTCCTACCCTAATTGAAGTTAAGGCGTCTAGTAGGAAATGGGATGTTACAACCCATAAGTCAGCGTCGTCATGCGGGGTTTACAACCCATAAGTCGGCGTCGTCACGCGGGGTGTCGCCCATCTGCAGGATGCATCATCGAGCGAACGGAGCGGGAGGAAACGACGTTGATGCAGCGAGTGGGAGCGTCGAGCGGCGAACGAGCGGGAACGCGACGAGGCGCGCGCGAGCGGGAGGAAACAACGTCGGGCATAGGAGTCGACGGAGACCTCTGATACCAACTGGCGTAGGAAACGCTGGGTGCAGGGACGGAGCCTTCCGGCCGGTCGTCTTCCTCATGGGAAGAGGGGAGGCGGGTGATGGGCGCGAGTCCTTCCAGACTGATTTCTCTCACACGGAGAGGGGAAGACGGCTAGGGCAACAGTGAAAATCTTTAATCATCAAAAACTGAGCACACCAAAAATAACTCCCACCTCTTATACTATGAGGGGAAGACCACGGCTATTAGCACACATGCTAATAGCACACCACATAATAAGTTCAAAAGCAAATACAATAGAAAATACAACTAGCATTCAGCATGAAAGAAAATTAATTAAACGGTTCGAGGCTTCCAAAGTGGGTCGGTCTTCTCAAGCCACGCGATTCCAGCCTCACAGGGGGTTGCGTCCATTGCGGGTGCGTCGGCTATGATACGTCCTTCATCACATCTCATCCGTCTGATTAAAAAGAAATATTAATATGTGTTCATGGCTTGAAAAAAAGGACATTGGGAAGATCTCATCCGTCAGATTAAAATCTCTCCTTTCAATCCATCCGTCGGATTGAATTTACCATCTCATCCTGAAAGCAGTTCATCTTGAAGACCTAATCTAAAAGCACCTTGCATTTGATGTATATGCTAATTCAGCAATTCAATGTGTTCATCTTGAAGACCAAATAGATAAAGCATAAATAAAATGAGACAGATTTTAGCATTTGCAACATAAATCAATCTGGAAAGCAAGAAAATATGCGAGATTAGTTATAAATTGCTCAATGCAGTGATGGAGCTTGTGCTAAGCAGGGGCTAGTTATGCCTATTGAAGTGAGGTATGGTATACCTCCGAACACCCTAAACGTGCAGATGTACACAAATTTGAGTTGTAAATAAAAGGAGAAGATTACTATCACGACAAAAGATTCCATCTCTTCATTTGAGAGGAAGCGCACATACACATTTGATATTTTCATATGATTTCAATTAATGAAATAATTTGTACATGTACTAAAAAGTAGAAATTGGTGCGCAATTTCCTTCACTTTTTTGAGCAGTTTATGTTAGATGAAGCCTGCAATCAAAGAAATCGACCTGCAATCAGAGAATTACTGAAACCAGTTTATGTTGGATGAAGTCGTCGATGATGAGGAAATTGTTGGATCTTACGGCGCCCTTAGAGGGGGGGGGGGGTGAATAAGGGAATAAAATTCTTTCTATAATTTTCAAGATAATTACTAAATTGTTTTATAATGAAGGAGATTGAAATAAACAATTTAGATTTAGAATTGAAAACTTAGAACACAATATAATAGAGATTACGCCAAATGATAGAAATCAAGTAAACACAAAAGAGACATGATTATATTATATGAAAAAGTGTTTACATAAATTTGATTTCTATATCGCTAGAAATCGGAGGCGTACAAATGTAAATTTCTTTTTGTTTACCAATCCTTCTCCCAAGGATCGGAAGGCTATCACTTGTCTCTCCCTAGACCAAGCCCAAGCCTATCCTCTAGATCTTCCCAAGATCTAGACGTAGCACACAAGGCCACGATTTCCCACCAAGCCACGCAAGGACTTGGACGCTCCGCACAAGGAAGCGATTTTCCCCTAAGCCACGCAAGGACTTAGACGCTCCGCACAAGGAAGCGATTTTCCCTACCAATACAAAGTAAAATGTATATAAATGAAAATACAAGATAAAATAAGAACTCCCTAGAAATTCAGATCTCTGAAAGGAAGGTTGAAGCCTCGAGATGATCGTTGATGTAGAAGCGCGTCCGATCTCGTCTTCAATTTCAAACCTTCTCAGCATAAATGGGAGTTCATGAGGTTCTGGAGCTCTCTGGATGGAATGCACTCAGGAAGGGACTTAGAATCTTCATTGGTTGTAATGCACGAACACAAGGTGTCAATTTATAGAAAATCGCTGTCGGAAATTCCGACAGTGACTGTCGGAAATTTCCGACTGCGTTAAACTGCTGCTGGAGTGGCGTCGTGCGGGCAGTTGCTGTAACCATCGAGCTGTCGCCTGGGCGACATCGATGTCGGATTTCCGACAGCTCAAAACTGCCTTTCGTCGTGCTGCCGTGGAGGGAAGTAGTTGTAACTTCTCTACTATCGCCTGGGCGACAGCGGCTGTCAGAATTATCCGACAGTGAAATTTCCCATATTCAAATTTAGCTCCAGCCTGTAGATTGAGTCGTTCTCATCTCCGAAATGGGGTGGCACGTTCTGTAACTCTTCCTGAATTGAAAGTTATGGCCATTTTAAGATCAGCATACAAAACTCATCCAACCTGAGACTTGTCGTTCTCGGATCATGCCCATGAACGAGGACTTGTCTCCTCATTGAACTTGTACAACCTGGCCACTATAAACACACAAAAGACTAGATCAAATACATCATGGTATTTATTATTCTCAAACCAAGAGATGCGGAAAGCAAGCTCCAACAATCTCCCCCTTTTGATAATAACAAATACCCATATGAGAAATTAGTGAGTTTATAGATAAGTGCGATAAAAGATATGCATGAATAAAAGGTTTACTGCGTGATAGATTTTACTCCCCCTAAATATCTATGTCACTAGATTTCTCATTTTATTCTCCCCCTTTTGTTATTACCAAAAGTGGGTTGTCATGATCGAGCAATATCACTCCCTCTACATAGACGCTTCCATGAAAACTTTTTAATATACTCCCCCTAAATTGTATTCTCCCCCTATATGTATGCTCCCCCTAAATGTTATAATTAATTGCAATGGTGCATTCTGAAAAATTGAGATTAGTAAGAGATTTCTTGAATTTATATTTCTCCCTTTTTTTGATATTATCAAAAGTTATTTTGAAATAAAGAATGAATAATTATGAAGAAATAATAAATATGGGAGTATATAAGAGTAATAGATTTTATGTCGAGAAGAAAAATAGGATGCAATGAAAAGCTTGTTAAATACTACTTGTTGAGAAAAATATAGGCATGATGTAACATAAAGTAGTAAGCAACATAGCTAACATGATAAAGTAAGCATTCTATTTTAAGATACCACTTGCTTAAAGGAAAACACAGTGTTAAAAATAATAAGCACTCTTAAACATAAACATCATTTTAGAAGATAAAACCATATAAAGGATAATGAGTTTTAAATTTGAAAAGTTGATGTTTGAGTTAAAGATTGAAGAGATGCTATTCCATTAAGATAAAAAAATTGCAAGCATGATTTCATAATATCAAGAAAAGATACACAAACTACAATGTAATAAAATTTTCATTTCAAGTAAACATAAACATTGTAGCGGTCATGCTTTGTTATCTAGTGCATTTACTTAAGTTTGAAGAGATTTGAGTAGATGAGCATTAGGATCCAATTCTCATGAGTAGAAGTTTTATGAAAGATAATGATGTGTACAAAGCAGTGTTTTGATAAAGTATACAAGTGAATCAATCAAAAACACA
Source organism: Dactylorhiza incarnata (assembly GCA_033032865.1). Lineage (NCBI taxonomy): Eukaryota > Viridiplantae > Streptophyta > Magnoliopsida > Asparagales > Orchidaceae > Dactylorhiza > Dactylorhiza incarnata. Next base: position 8,754,496 of record JAWHQI010000087.1, on the reverse strand, counting down.
TGACATATATAATGAAATAACACAACACTAAAATACACAAATAATATTAGTTCCACACTATTTCAATGCACATGAATAAATAGTACAACTACCAAGGTGCTCTGCACACACAATGCTTATTAAGACTTATCAGGGTGCAAAGTAGTGCTTGGGGGATCACTTTTATACTTTTTAGCTTTATTTTCAAAAAAAAAAAAAATTTGTGATCCGGTGTACTAAAGAGAAGTGGTGTATAAATTGTTTGCTACAAGACACTTTACAATTCTTAGCCAAGGTGCTCAACCTCACAATGCTCATTAAGACTTATCAGGAGGGTGAGTAGTGCTTGGTGGAGTTTTCCTTGTCATTTATTATTTGCTTTTTAGTTTAGTGACTAAGGACTCCGAATTCACTTGTTTTGCAAACATAGCATTGTAAACCACATTTCTCTAAAGAATAAGTGCATGAAAGACAATGAATTGTAATAACCAATTCAATGTTGTGTAGGTAATCTATTTAGGCATTTTAATTATTTATGTTATTACACTACACAATCATGTAAGAATAAGATTGTAAACACATGTAGGTTATCAAAAATAAGTGAGTGAATGAATCATTATCAAACATAATACATTACTCATACTTAGAGGCATGCTAAACATTTCTACACATGTTTATCTACAATCAATTTCATTGCACATAACAAGATAATTCTCAAGGCATGACAAATACAAAACAATGTTTTTAAGAAACTTTAAAGTTAAATTAAACATTGTATTTAATCTTTAATTGATATAATTAATCATCCATCCTTGACAATGGCAATGAATAACAATCAGTTTTTTTATATAAATTTTTGAATTTTTGTATATATGCACAAAACAATAAACACACATAAAGAAAAACATATTTTTGTTCTTTGAAATTGTTTTGTAATTTTGTATTTGTTTTTTTTATATATATTCTCTGGAACTCATAGAAGTCTTTAATAGCCCTTTCAGTAAATGATATTCTATGTCAGAGAAATAAATAAAAATAATGTATGAGAAAATACACATATATATTTTTTTTAAAAGAAATAAAATTTTGTTTTAAAAGGAATAAAAAGATAAACTTTTTACAAACACACAAAATATTAAAATAATACCAGAAATAATTCAAAACAAAAAAAAATATTTTGGAGCAAAGGAGCTAACGCCAGGCATTAACTTCTTAACGCCAAAACAGAACTGCATTTCTTGATGTTTTGAAAAATATTTTTCTCAATTCATTTGTATTATAAAGAGACCTTCCTTCAGTTGAAATTTCAGAGTATATTGATTAGATTTGAAGGCTCTTTTAGCATGTATTTGGTGATTTTTCAAATACTTGTGTTTGGTAAAATCATTAAAGCTCAAACTATTAAAATATGCAAACACATGATGCAATGTTAGAATAAATAAAAAAAATATGCATGATTTATGTATAAAGAGTGAGATAATGTTCATGCAATGAATATAATATAAGTATATCTAAGATCAAGATACCTTAACTACATGACTACACTCTAGCCCCGTACTAAGTGACGGATGGGCATGAGGAGCTGCACACATGTCGTAGGTTGGGGTATTAATCCCATATGCATACAAAAGACGACGCTCAACCAAGCACTCTTTCCCCCCAGTGCCTTTCAAGGCCCCACTGGAACCCTCCCCGGTTAAGGACAAGACATGACTTAGAGGTTAGGTCTCTAATGCACACAATCCTACGCCCTCGCTATTGTGAGACACATGCCATAGGTTTATTGATTATAGACATACTAAGCGTGTAAGCCTTAAATATATTAACTGTGTTATAATTTCATGATTAGTTTTGGATTTACAATTTTATCGAAGATTGTTGATTTTAAATCCATTTAGAAAAGTTTTATTCATGCAAATAACTACAAAGGAAAATAAGATTTTCATATTTTAATGATATAATTTACTTTAGCATTGCAAGATATAACTAGCATGAGCATTGATTTCTATCTATGGTACGTGATAATGCTAGTGTGATGAATTAGGACAACATGGTGCAAAGCTAAGTAAAGATGGACAAATATAAGATTGAGTTGCATGTATTCAAACATAGAGTTTTGAATTTTCATAGACCTAGAAAGAAGTAACAATTCTATTTGATTTCATCTTGTTGATATCAAGTTAATTCATAGGTCTAAAGATAATGAGATTCATGCAAACAATAAAGATGCACATCACACACACAAAACAAGATATGAAACTATAATACCAATTGCAATCATATATTTCATAATTCCTAAGGTTGATAGAATTAGTTGATTTAAGATAGGTCTTGATGGATCATGAATTATGATATATGATTATAGTGAATTTTAGCATAGGATATTAATAGATCATGGTGGTGATTGTGAAATCATATTCATCATTTTTGTAAATTTTCTTTTTGATTTTATTTTTAGAAATTAGACAACAAATACAAGGTATTTGACAACAATGATGGTAAAAATAATTTTTAAGAGAAAATCAGAATTTTTAGGAAAATATGTTACCGCCAGCGTTAGTGATAACGCCTGGCGTTAGCAACAGAGTTACTATATTTGATTTAAAACACATTGTTTTTTATATTATTTGATTCTGATTTTTCTCGATTATGATTTTCAATATAGGGGCTATTATATGCATCAACGAAAAATAGACAAATATGCAATTAGTTGCGCATTTAATATTTTAGCCTAAGACCCCTAAAAATCCATTTAAATCCAATTTTGAATGTAATTTCATTAGTCTTGATAATATCATTTAGAAAATTTAGCATTCAATTTATAATGATAATATAAGACATTTATAGGCAAAGGATTTAAAAAGGATAAAACAAAAAGAAAAGATAGATCACTTAAAAATTATGACTTTATGTTTAATTTAATTCAATTTTGATTTGATAAACATTAGGCTTAAAATGTAAAAGTCATATTTCATAATATATCTAAGTGACCTTAGCGTGTTGGCTCAAAAATAAGAAAACAAACAAAAGAAAAAAAAACAATTAAGCATATCATGAAGTAGAGAATTGATATTTCATTTTTAATTGTTTCTACTTCATGCAAATGATAGGATACTAATGAATAAGAGATTTAGGTATCCAAAGGGGACCATGAGGGATGGTTCCTTTGGGTACCCAAATACGACATGATGATTTTTTAGGAGACAAGGATAAATGAGCCCTTTTCTATTAAAGTTGATGTGTCATTTTTCTTTAAGGGTCTCCATTCATACCTTGGTTGTTTATCTTTAAAATTCATATTATGATTATGTGACATCTTTATATGATTGTATTTGTTAGAAAAATAATTCATTTGAGATTTATGCTTATTCAAATTATTTTTCAAAATAGATTGATGTTGATAATCATAATGAATTTTATTATATGGATTATGTGAAAATTTATAAGAGTGATTGTCTTTCTTTAGAATTGAATGTTGAAAGAGTGAGTTACAAAATGTTGTAAATGATTGGTCCTTATTTAGATGATTTTCATTTCCACTCTTTCTTATAGACCTACTCTTATAATATGAAGTTAAGCTTTTAGACTTTTGAAAATTTGATAAACTAGAAAAAAGAGATTTTTCATTATATGAAAATTTTTGAATAAACATTTTTAATGATTCTAGTTTATCCTTTATATTATCATTTTTTTTATCAATTTTTCATTATGTTCTTTTGAAATTAAAAGTCCTTTTTCTAAAACCTTGAGTTCTTCTTTAAAAGAATTATAATAAAAACAAGGTTTAGCATTTTCAATTAAAGAGCATGAACAAGAATTTGAAACATCAATATAAGATTCTACTTTAGTGTTTGCTTTTAAAGTTTTATTTTCTAAATGTAATTTGGAATTAGCATGTTTCAACTTTGAAATTTTACGTTTAGCAAATTTAAGCACACGAAATGTAGAAATAGAATTAGTTACTAAAAGAGAAGATTTAGATTTTCTTACCTTGCTATAGTTTCCGTCTTCTCTTTTGCTTGATGTTTTGCCATCAACTGAGTCCAATATTGTGACGTTGTCTTCTTCATCTTCCTCTTCCAAACAAGAGTGTCCACCATCCTTTCTGCTTGATGAGCATTCTATGGATCCATCCTTTGTGTAGCTTTCTTGAATATTTGCATAGGTTTGCATATTCTCCGGTTCTTGTGAATGTTCCGTACCTGTAGAAGGAGAATCATAAGTTCTTTCAAGAAAACTCCAAATTTCATATGCGGTAGGTAAAGTATAAATAAGTTTGAAAATTTTTGGTCTAACGCACAAAATATACTATTCATAGATTTTGCATTTAAAATAATTTCGTTTCTAGTTAGTACGCTAGATGGCTTTTTAATAGTAATATTCCAAACTTTTTCATCTAAGGCCTTAAGAAAATTTTTCATTAATATTTTCCACCCTTTAAAATTTTTGCCCATAAATAAAGGTGGTGATAATATTTTTTTCATTTATATTAAAATTTTCCCCGTTAGTAGAAGCGAGATCATGATCAAGAGACGTCATTATTCCCGGTTGTTAAGCCGATTTGGAATAACCTTGCTCTGATACCAATTGTTGGATCTTACGGCGCCCTTAGAGGGGGGGGGGGGTGAATAAGGGAATAAAATTCTTTCTATAATTTTCAAGATAATTACTAAATTGTTTTATAATGAAGGAGATTGAAATAAACAATTTAGATTTAGAATTGAAAACTTAGAACACAATATAATAGAGATTACGCCAAATGATAGAAATCAAGTAAACACAAAAGAGACATGATTATATTATATGAAAAAGTGTTTACATAAATTTGATTTCTATATCGCTAGAAATCGGAGGCGTACAAATGTAAATTTCTTTTTGTTTACCAATCCTTCTCCCAAGGATCGGAAGGCTATCACTTGTCTCTCCCTAGACCAAGCCCAAGCCTATCCTCTAGATCTTCCCAAGATCTAGACGTAGCACACAAGGCCACGATTTCCCACCAAGCCACGCAAGGACTTGGACGCTCCGCACAAGGAAGCGATTTTCCCCTAAGCCACGCAAGGACTTAGACGCTCCGCACAAGGAAGCGATTTTCCCTACCAATACAAAGTAAAATGTATATAAATGAAAATACAAGATAAAATAAGAACTCCCTAGAAATTCAGATCTCTGAAAGGAAGGTTGAAGCCTCGAGATGATTGTTGATGTAGAAGCGCGTCCGATCTCGTCTTCAATTTCAAACCTTCTCAGCATAAATGGGAGTTCATGAGGTTCTGGAGCTCTCTGGATGGAATGCACTCAGGAAGGGACTTAGAATCTTCATTGGTTGTAATGCACGAGCACAAGGTGTTAATTTATAGAAAATCGCTGTCGGAAATTCCAACAGTGACTGTCGGAAATTTCCGACAGCGTTAAACTGCTGCTGGAGTGGCGTCGTGCGGGCAGTTGCTGTAACCGTCAAGCTGTCGCCTGGGCGACATCGATGTCGGATTTCCGACAGCTCAAAACTGCCTTTCGTCGTGCTGCCGTGGAGGGAAGTAGTTGTAACTTCTCTGCTGTCGCCTGGGCGACAGCGGCTGTCAGAATTTTCCGACAGTGAAATTTCCCATATTCAAATTTAGGTCCAGCCTGTAGATTGAGTTGTTCTCATCTCCGAAATGGGGTGGCACGTTCTGTAACTCTTCCTGGATTGAAAGTTATGGCCATTTTAAGATCAGCATACAAAACTCATCCAACCTAAGACTTGTCATTCTCGGATCATGCCCATGAACGAGGACTTGTCTCCTCATTGAACCTGTACAACCTGGCCACTATAAACACACAAAAGACTAGATCAAATACATCATGGTATTTGTTATTCTCAAACCAAGAGATGCGGAAAGCAAGCTCCAACAGAAATGACTTGGCCAAACCTCTGCAAAGGAAGTTAAGTCAAAACGCATACATATGTCAATGAGCACAATGTGATATCTGAAGGGGATGATCCTTACAATGAAAACCGCAGAGGAAATTATGTCCATCCATAGACAAATTAAATAGGATTTGAAAGTAAAGCACTAACAATTACATGCATAGGTTAAGCTGTAAGCCTGTAATGGAGATAATATTTAAGAAATTCACCAAATAAATTTGATGGTTATTAAGAAAGTTCACGGTTTTAATTGCTATACGAACGTTGCTACATGTTCAGCTACATGGACTATGGACTTTACAGAAATAGTGAGGAAAGTTTCATTTCTCTTCAGAAATATCAATTTAATTTGACAATTTTCTATCTGCTTAGTCCTTTGTGGTGTTTGAAGATTATTATATTTGTTTCAATTTCATCCTAGCATAAGCATAACAATACTAATATTAGTAAATGTTAGTAAAACTGCACCAAATGGAAACCATTAAACCCTAAGATCACCAAAAAATTATAGAACCAACTATTGCCTAAACTGAAAACAGCACCATGCAAAAATATGAAATCATAAATGAGACCACCCAAAAAAACTCCTAACCTGAGAACGATTGTGGAAGTGGAGAACGCGTTTGTGGGTGGCAATCCATGTCTCATGTAACCACCTTTTGGAAAGTTCATTGTTTAACATTTAGATAAATACATGAAGAAGCATATTATGGGTGAAAGTTCACTGTTTAACTTCTTCAACATTGCTCAGGACAATAATAATATCATTTTTCCATTAAAGAACACTAAACATGAGAAAAGTATAGAAATACAAATTATTTATTTAAATTGATGTTGTTCTTCAGCTAAAAAAACAACTTCCTAGTAAACCCAAAATTTCTAATTATTATTGGTAAACATATGAGTCCAGGTGGAGGAGATGAAAAATGTCGAGGGAAATGCACTTCCAGCTGCTGAATTTGTCGCGGGTGCTTTGTGTTGGAGTTATTTCAGCTAAAATTTGTAGTAAAACCAAAACTTGATAACGAACACAATATAGTGATTATTAGTCAAATAGAATAGCTTCGCAATAAACTGTATTGCTACGATCGCACAAACACAAAATAATGATTATTAGTTGATTTAAAAGCAAAGCAGGGTGACAATAAATTGAAATGCATCAATATTATACAACAATTATAGCTGAACCAATTAAGCAGTAGCATCATGGAACCTTTATACAGAAATGCACCTCAAATTTTTTTAGAAATAACTAACAAGGCTTATTTTTTGAAGCTCACATAGTAATCCAATATATAAAAGGTGAATAAATTGCATCAATATTAGAGCAATGAATTCATAAAAATGTAAGTCTTGGTTATGGGTAAAGCAGATCTTGGGAATTTTGGAGAGAAAAAAATTAAATGCCACTGTCTTCTTCAACCAATGCTGTCTTCTTCAGCCCAGCAGAAAAACCATGAAAGGCAGCCACATGGAGTTTGGAAGAAGAGGAGAAGTTATCGCAGAGCAGTCCGGGGGTCACGAAGGAGACGATCTCTATTTCTCGGAAGGATTTCAGAACCTCCTAGCAGACATCCTCTCCGTTGAAGACCAACTCGTCATTCCCAATCCGTCCTGTCTAGAGTTTTTGAAGAGGAGGAGGTAGCATTGCATACCTGTATAGGGTTTTTGAACCGGCCTGAAAGTGAGGTTAGATCTTAGATTTACTCTAGAGGGGGGGGGGGGGGGGGGGGTGAATATAGTATTAAAGAGTTTTTCACTTATTTTTATAGCGGAATTAAAATAGTGATATATATATGTGTACTGAGTGAGTAGTAAAAACAAACACAAAGAGAGCACACAGCTGATGCGCTATTTCGGCACTGCTAATTAGCAAGCACGAAATGCGATACGACGGCAGTGCACCAGTCGCTCAAGTAATAAAATAGGGAGGGACTCCCCGAATATCGTTCTCAAAGGACTGCAAGTTGGGTAGTACGACTTGCTCTAAACAGGAAATCAGTTAAAAGGATTAATAAGTAACAACAGGGGGTTTGATTTGGTTTCCTACGCTATTGCAGAATGAAGAAAGATGCGGGTCAAAACTCCGCTTCGCACGGCGAGATGGGTGCAACGGCAGCGATGCCGTGCTTCGGAAGGCGCGTGGACAGGAAATCACTATGACGGTTGAGGGTCGCACACACCTCTTCTCAAAACATCACCACTAGCAATTGCTAGTGGCTTCACCCACAACGTAACTCAGAAAATCACTAGGAACAAAGGGGCTATTCATGCCACCACAACATCAGTGCATATGAACGAAAGCAATAATCCTTAAGATTAACTTAACAAGTATTCATACAACACAAAAACGAAGTATAAGCATTCAAGGTTAGAGAGGACCACAAAGAAGAAGTCACGTCTTGGGTTCACGACCGGAATGAGAGGTTGTCGGGCTCTCTCCGGACTCGGCCCTCAGATGGTGAGCTTGGCTCGAAGGAGGCTGTCACCGCTCCTACGATCTTCAGCGCTTCCTTGGTCTCCTTGGCGAGGAATGCTTGAGCTAATGGTGGATGAAGCTTCCTAATGCTCCTGGATGGAAGGATGGAGGTGGAAATCACCGGAAATGGCCTTGATGGTGGAGGAGATGAAGGGGAAGCCTTCAGCCCTCAAGAGCAGCGGGATGGAAGAGATTTCCCACTCTCTAAATCGCTCTCGGTCGTCCTCTATCGCTCTCTCCTGTTGACTGCCTCGATTCCTACTTTTTATAGCAAACAGGCTGAAAAATGGTCACGCACGGTCGAACGCACGATCGTGCGCAGACCGTGCGATATTAACGGATAAAATATGGCTTGGAGAAGACGCTGCGCCACCCGTGCGATTTGTTCACGCACGACCAACGCCGCCCGTACGTTCAAACGCACGGGTAAAATCCGATGCTCTGAAATCATAAAGATACAGGCCGACCGTGCGTTTTACTCACGCACGGGAGAATTCGCCCGTGCGTTAAAACGCACGAGTAAACTCTGACGCTCCATTTTCTTCCCAGACACAAACGCACGACCGCACAGACCATGCGTCAAGGAAACGCACGACCGTGCGATATGCATAGAAATTACTTTTAGGGGAAAACGGGACGATCAGGTCACCTGAAAACAAGATATACCAGCTGGGAATACACGTCCAGCACAGAAATACATAAAAAGGGATGGGGAGCACAATGTGCTTACCCCCAACAACAAGGAATGCTATTGCACACCGAAATGGGCTTAATAGTGCACCTAGCATGAACTAGTACATATAAATGAAAACGTGCCTAAAATGTGGTGCAAACACTAAAATATCAGCCCAAATAAGTCCAAAAATATATATATATGGGACTCATCACACCCCCAGACTTAACCATTTGCACGTCTCGGGCAAACTACTCAGCTCTCCTGTCGGAACAATTGAATGTTAGCATGAGTTTGAGCGGTAGAGAATTATGCGAAGTCGCATTCTCTCGTGCGTAGAAATACATTAGAACAGAATTAAACTCAAGGTTATATCTAATTATTTCTAAAACAGTAGTTTGGAATTTACTTTACTTGGATGGTGAATCCTGGTGAATCTTTCGGTCGCGCAAAAAGGGAAAATAGTGTGACTAATGAGTAAAGTATTACTCAAATCGAAGCTAGGGACAATCTCCTAAGAAATCCATCAAAGTCGGTGTCCATAGGCTTGCACGTTCGCACTCTCTCTACTGCATGAGACGACTCGTATCTAAAATCAATAGGACTTATAGGAAATTATTAGGCTTAGGTTGAGTATAGGCTAGGTAAGTAGAAGGACGATGGGAATCACACTCAACACAACCGTCACACTCAAGAGAATGACATTCACCAATACAACATTTTCAGTACTTACATGACACCCCCGGACTTCAACTGAACATTAGGTGCGCGTTGAGCCAGATATACAAAAATTTTGCCGAGAGAAAATTATTATTGCACAACTCTTTTATTTTTCTTTTCTTTCTTTTCTTTTTTCGGCAAAAGAACATTTTAAGCGCAATAAAACGACGCCTTTAGCTAAATTAAAGCTGTCATACACAACATAGATGACACCAAATGCGATCGAGAAAGAAATTTCTTTCAGCTCAACGGTTGGTGCGAACATAGGTTTGGCTTTATGGCTTTGGTTACATTATTAGTGTATCTAAATAAGGAGGAAGAGTAGGCTCAAATGCGCTTGTAATGGTGATTACGTAGGTAAGGATTTCAAAAGCACAAACGGATCAAGAGATGACCTATATCACATTTCATGACGAGTACCTCAACACAATCGTGTCGAGAGTCGCATAGTGCAAGTTCTAGCCACCGAGAAAGGTTGTCCTTCCTTTCGACCCTAGTAATAAGCTACTACTTGTCTGCTACACTCGACCTATTGCTACCGTTGGATTCACCGGATTCACCACTAAAGTAAAATAAATTTCATCTACTATAACAGAAATAATTACATTACAACTCTGAATTTTATTCTACCCTAATTGAATTTCTAGGTGTGACGGGAGCACATGAATAGAGCACTACTCGAGTCAACATTTTTCTCTACTCCTCACTCAAACACTAACAATTCAATTCTTATGAGCGGGAAAATCTCGCAGCGATACCCAATAAGCATGCGTGATCAAGTGCGCGTGAACTAGGTGCAAGTGTATGCAACAAAATATAAATCCTAACTCAGCACATTCTAGCATGTCATGCAACGTGCGTGCACGTGCACAGCTCGCTCTCTCCCCCAGACTTGATTGAGAACATCTAAAATAAGCAATTCAAACATAAGTAAGAGAGGGGAAGAGTTGACCTATGCTCACAAAGGAGCATGCCAGAAGTGCGGTAATCCCAATTTCTTTAAAAATAAATCTCCTTCCACGTGAGAGCATAGCTTCACCTACAAAGTTAGCAAAACTGAAATAACAATACGCAAAAGGATTAAAAAGATAGACGGAACAGGGTGGTTCCCATGGGTTGTCTCCCAAGAAGCCCTTTTGTTTAACGTTCTTTAAGGTGGACCAAATACCTGTATTAATCATTGTTCAAATAGCAGAGAATCTAGAGAAAAGTTTCACAGACACAGATCACAGCATAAGAAAAAGGAACTCAGCTATACGCGCTTTTGTAGTGCACATCCCCAGTGGCTTGTAGGCTGGAGGTGAAAGCTTTAGGGACAAAATTGGTATTACCCAATTTTCCCCTAGCCTCTGCCAACTTGCCACTGGAAGCAGTGGAGCGAGCACTACGCTCTCTTCTTTCAAGTTTCAGTTTCTCCACGGTAGGAGAGCGCCAACGTTGGTAGTCGTCAGATTTTCCCACCTTAGTGGTGGGTGGCGTCACTCCCGTTACCGTAGTGGCAACTGGGTCGGCCCAAGAGACCGTCTGTTTAAAAAGTTTATTTCAAAATTTATTGTTAGATAAGAATGGGACATTGTCCCGAGTTAAGTTCAGCTGAATGGGTTCAGACACCAAATCTTCCTTCCTTTCCGGGTCACATTCCTTTCTCAAATCTATTTCTTCTTCTTTTCCGCATGATTGTTTCTCCTCCCTTTCTTCGTCCAACAATACTATTTCAACCTTGATTCCTGCATCACTAAGAGATTTATCAGAAATACTTTGGGAAAAGCAAGGCAATGTTTCAGTCACAATTTTGGGGCAAGTAGGCATGATAACTTTCCCAGCAGAAAAATCCAAAGTGGCACCGCTCTCTTTCAAGAACGGCACTCCCATGATGGGGATAGAGTTATTCTCCTGGGGTCCCAACGCTTGGAAGTCAGCGACCACCACCGTCCCCTCAACCATGATTTCAACATTCTTCACTTCTCCCTCCGACTGAATAATGGTCCCATTAGCGAGCACCAAAGACTTACGATCATCCGGGTTCATCTCGAGTTGCAGTTTAGCCACGTCTTGCAATGCAAGGACGTTGCGGGATGATCCGGAGTCACATAAGGCAGCAATTTGGAAATTATTAATAGAACAATTGATTACTAATTCATTTGGGTCAACCACATCCGTGTCGGTGAGACTCTTCCCTTGATTTATAGGATTTTTTTCTGTGTTGCTAGGAAGGGTCCCTTGCGACCGCTCGGTTAACAATTGAGACAATTGGCCCAATTGCGTCTCCAAGTTGCGCATGGACGCGGTTTGGTTAACCATGTTAGAGTTCGCGGCATGCATAAACCTTTCCATCATTTCTTCAAGGTTGCTCTTCTTAAGAGTTGGGGCACCTTGATTATAACTCGGTTGAGGCGGCCGCAGTTGGCTACCGGAGGCTTGAGCATCGTATTGTTGCGAGCCTCCTTGCCATCATTGGCCTGGAACGTTTTGTTTCCAAGAGAAGTTCGGATGACTTCTCACGCCCGAGTTATAAGTGTTATTGAACGGTGCTCCTTGAGTTTGATCTTTAATATAATTAACACTTTCATCAAAAGAAACTTCAGTAGGTTGCTCACCTGTGGGGCACTCATATGCATGATGCCCTGGGTTTCCACAACCTTGACATGAGATCATCATCACTGAGGCAGAAGGGAGGGTAGGCCTCTTAAGTAGCATGGTACTTTCAGCAGGTGTACCAGACGTGTTCACCTCAAAAAGACCGCGAGTGTTCCTTGGAGCGTTTCTTCCAGCAGTCCAAAAGGAACTATGAATGGTAGTGTTTTGGACGATCCGTAATGCTTCTTCAGGGGTGTGGTTCATCAAAGTTCCGCCTACAGCAGCATCAATCATGGCCCTGTAGTTAGGTTCAATAGCAAAATAAAAATTTTCTACTATGGCCCATGGTTGCAGCTCATGCTGGGGGCATTTCCGGAGAAGGTTCATGAACCTCTCCCAAGCTTCTGAGAAAGCCTCCTGATCAAGCTGTTGGAAGGTTGCTATTTCCCTCCGCAAGTTCACAACTTTGTCAACAGCGTGAAACTTTGCCAAAAAAATTTCTTGAAGGGCGTCCCAAGTGGTAGCTGTACCGACAGGGATCGTGTGGAGCCACGCCTTTGCCTTGTCACGTAGAGAGAAAGGGAATAGCCTGAGCTTCACCGTCTTGTCAGCCAGTCCTGCATAACGAAATGTTCCACAAATTTCTGCGAATTCAATTAAGTGAAGATGGGGGTCTTCACTTGCTAATCCAGAGAACTGGGCTTGATTACGGATCATGTTCAGGATGGCCGGCTTTATCTCAAAGTTGTTGTTGGTGATAGCTGGGCCAAATCCAGGGTACACACTCCCAACAGTGGGTGTAGTGTAGTCTCTCATAGTCCTAGGTCGTGGCCTAGCCACTTCATTCTCGTCAGCAGCCTGAGCCACGGCCGGTGCATTTCCCACTCCGGGATTAGCCTGATTTCCATTAACATCCATGGTGGCAGCATCACGTAGACGCACCCGCAGAGTACGCTCTATCTCAGGGTCAAATGTTGCACACTCACCGGGATCTCTTCTATGCATACACTTCTTCAACACGAAAGCAGATAATAAAAAAAAGACCTTAAAACGGATTTCCAAAGAAAAACAAATCACACACGCTTGCAGTCCCCGGCAACGGCGCCAAAAACTTGATGCGCTATTTCGGCACTGCTAATTAGCAGGCACGAAATGCGATACGACGGCAGTGCACCGGTCGCTCAAGTAATAAAATAGGGAGGGACTCCCCGAATATCGTTCTCAAAGGACCGCAAGTTGGGTAGTACGACTTGCTCTAAACAGGAAATCAGTTAAAAGGATTAATAAGTAACAACGGGGGGTTTGATTTGGTTTCCTACGCTATTGCAGAATGAAGAAAGATGCGGGTCAAAACTCCGCTTCGCACGGCGAGATGGGTGCAACGGCCGCGATGCCATGCTTTGGAAGGCGCGTGGACAGGAAATCACTATGACGGTTGAGGGTCGCACACACCTCTTCTCACAACATCACCACTAGCAATTGCTAGTGGCTTCACCCACAACGTAACTCAGAAAATCACTAGGAACAAAGGGGCTATTCATGCCACCACAACATCAGTGCATATGAACGAAAGCAATAATCCTTAAGATTAACTTAACAAGTATTCATACAACACAAAAACGAAGTATAAGCATTCAAGGTTAGAGAGGACCACAAAGAAGAAGTCACGTATTGGGTTCACGGCCGGAATGAGAGGTTGTCGGGCTCTCTCTGGACTCGGCCCTCAGATGGTGAGCTTGGCTTGAAGGAGGCTGTCACCGCTCCTACGAACTTCAGCACTTCCTTGGTCTCCTTGGCGAGGAATGCTTGAGCTAATGGTGGATGAAGCTTCCTAATGCTCCCGGATGGAAGGATGGAGGTGGAAATCACCAGAAATGGCCTTGATGGTGGAGGAGATGATGGGGAAGCCTTCAGCCCTCAAGAGCAGCGGGAAGGAAGAGATTTCCCGCTCTCTTAATCGCTCCCGGTCGTCCTCTATCGCTCTCTCCTGTTGACTGCCTCAATTCCTGTTTTTTATAGCAAACAGGCTGAAAAATGGTCACGCACGGTCGAATGCACGATCGTGCGCAGACCGTGCGATATTAACGGATAAAATATGGCTTGGAGAAGACGCTGCGCCGCCCGTGCAATTTGTTCACGCACGACAAACGCCGCCCGTGCGTTCAAACGCACGTGTAAAATCCGACGCTCTGAAATCACAAAGATACAGGTCGACCGTGCATTTTACTCACGCACGGGCGAATTCGCCCGTGCGTTAAGATGCACGAGTAAACTACGACGCTCCATTTTCTTCCCAGACACAAACGCACGACCTCATAGACCGTGCGTCAAGGAAACGCACGACCGTGCGATATGCACAAAAATTACTTTTGGGGGAAAACGGGACGATCAGGTCACCTGCAAACAAGATATACCAGCTAGGAATACACGTCCAGCACAGAAATACATAAAAGAAGGGAAGGGGAGCACAATGTGCTTATCCCCAAGAACAAGGAATGCAATTGCACACCGAAATTGGCTTAATAGTGCACCTAGCATAGACTAGTACATATAAATGAAAACGTGCCTAAAATGTGGTGCAAACACTAGAATATCAGCCCAAATGAGTCCAAATATATATATATATATAAATGGGACTCATCAACAGCAGAGTACATCGAAATAAACAATCACAGAGGACACAAGGATTTTATAGTAGTTCCCCAATAAATCTGGGTACGTCTACTCTTCTACCACCCTTGGTAGGATTCCACTAGGTTTTTGATCAGGTACCCTATCACCAATGGATTTTTGATCAAGTGTCCAAACACCAAGGAGCTTTTGATCGGGTGCTCTAACCAAACTACAGATTTTTGTTCAGGTTCCCTGCCACCAAGGAGTTAACTTTTGAAGGGAGTTATAACCATGTACAAGAGGGGATAAAGAGGGTTTAGATGTTCTATTCTGTCAATAATCTAAGATAAGACTCTAGTGGAATGTGATGTTGTAAAGCTCCCCTGTCTAATTGAAATTTGTTGACAGTTGAGGATGGAGCTTTCACTTGAATGAAGTATCTTCATGTATCTTCCTGATAGCTGATAAATCTGAGAGACAAAATGTTTCTCAGATTGTTTGTTGCTCTTTTGAAGATCTGAACTTGCAGCAGAGATCTGAGATAAGTATGTTGATGTTGTTCTCAGAGATTGAGGTGCTTCTTGAGGTAGATGAAGATCTGAAAACTATTTTGCTTTCTGTATATCTTTTCCCGACCCTTTCTTCTTCCTCACTTCTTCTCTATTGCTATCTTGTTGTTCTGTAATATGATGTAATTGTTGTATGCCTTCTTTCTTCTCTTTTGATAATATATCTCTGACTGATTTCAAATTCAAATCCCTTGATTTAAGGAATAAAATATTCTGAAAGAGATATCCTGGGAACTGCAAATCTGACACGCTTTATTTCTTTTCCTTTTCCATGAAAATGTCCTTTTCCAAAGAAATGTCAACGACTATTTTCGAAATAGGAGAATAATAAAAGGAAATATAATATCCTGACTTATCTGGAAGAAATAGAGTCGTTGCTGAAAGATCTGAGTTCAGAGAATAATATAACTGATCTTCTAAAATAAATCTGCTGAAGAGAATTTTTGTCGATCAGAATAAATTCGCCGAACACAATGTTGAGTTCGTCGACCTCAACTGAATATGGCTGGAAGAATTGAATTAGTCGATCTGAATGATATTTCGTCGAATGCAGAGATTTGACAAATTTGTCTACCGCTGAACTGAGCAAATTCGTCGACCGCTGAGACTGAGAGGTTCGTCGAACGCTGAGACTTGGTCAACCGCTGAGACTGAAGTTAATCAACCGCTGAGATGAGCTTTCGTCGACCGCTGAGAGCATTTTGTCGAACGCAGGGAGGAGTTCATCAAACGCAGAACCTTGGCAACTTCGTCGAACGCAGGAGCATGTCGTTCGTCGAACGCAGGATGGAGTTCGTCGAACGCAGTATGGAGTTCGTCGAACGCAGAAAACTTATCTTTTCCTAAGTTCTAACAACCTAAAACCTTGACCCTTAAGACTATACATTGGGGTCAACTTAGTCCTAATAAATAGATAGTGATCCTAGCCCAAATCAGTATTAGGGTTGTTCCAACAATCTCCCCCTATTTGGGTTAGGACACTATTTGACAAAAATTAAAACAAACAAAACACAGAGTATATATATCTGACAAATTATAAACATTTCAGTAGATATATAAGAAATATGATACTCTGAGTTTAGAAACATAACATTCGAAAACAGAAATAATAATAACAAACAATCAGAACCTTTTGTCTTTCTGAATTCTTGCTTTCTGACTTTCTGAATTCTGATATTGTCTTTCTCTGAGTTTTGGGTTTGATTAACTGAGTTGTAGCAATAACTGATTATCTGAATCTGTATTAAGGTAGAGCAAACACTGCATCTGAATTTGCAATATATGTAGCTTTTTCATGCATCATCTCCCTCTTTCATAAAACATCTCCCCCTGAGACTGGAGCTTCTTCAACTTTCTCCCCCTGCCTAGTTCATAGAACATCTCCCCCTGAGCAAAAACTGCATCATATATGGAGCTTCTTCATAGAACTTCTCCCCCTGTCAAAAGGAAAGTAACTCCCCCTAACAAAAAGGAGCTTCTTCAAGAAACTTCTCCCCCTGCCTAGTTTCAGGAAGGCCTGAAGCTAGGCCCCTAGAAGAAGGGACATTTGAAGAGGTAGGGAAGAATGCAATTTTTTGAAGAAATATTGATATTGTTCTTGCAAAAGAAAATAGAGATCAAGTGCAAAGGAACTGGAAAGAGAGTCAATTTCTGTAGGCATTCAGTGAAATATTGATATTGTTCGCACTATCGTAGGTGGTCGTGCGCACTATCGTAGGTGGTCGTGCGCACTGGTCGAAACAGAACTCATGAAATTGATGTTAAGTGCGCACAAACAGTGGCGCACGACCGGTGGTCGTGCGCACTATCGTAGGTGGTCGTGCGCACTGTCCGAGAAAGAACTCAGAAAAAAGGGTTAAGTGCACATGATCAGCGGCGCACGACACCCGAGTTGCCGAGGGCGGCGGTGAGGGTGGCAAGTTGAGCGGTGATGCCATTGATGGCCGCCCATGTAAGATCCCTCTCCTGCACCTAGAGAGCTTCAGGATCTTATGCCCAGAACCACCGCCTTACGGTGACACTAACACCCGAGTTAGCTGCCTCCGCAAGACGCCGATCCTGCCGGCAGAACGATCAACAGGCCAACAAGAGATAAGGAGGAAAATAAACAAAACCAAGTCCACAATCACACATTTATTCAACAAAATATAAAAAGTCCATCAATGAGTAAAACAAGTAAAGGAGAGAAAGGGCTTAAGCCCGGTACATAGCCAAGCAAAGTACAAAAACTCTCCCACTCTACATCTATGCGGAAGCTAAACAAACTCTCAACTCTCGAACACTTGTCTTGTAGTAGAAGTAATGTGCGGCATAAGCTCCTCAGGTCCTGTCTCCTATTCTAGCTGGGGTTCCATCACCTCGGGTACCTATGGTCACAACCGACTGTTAGTCATAAAGACTAAGCTGATTTTGTCCCCGCCTTCCCACGTGACTCCTAGGCACCGTGCGGGAGGACAAAGCGGAGGAAAAACAAGGGGTAATAGAAACAAGGCAGGTGACAAATGTCTAGACTAGCAGGGTATATAAATACTAAGCAAGTAAAGGTAACAATTCTATAATAACCAGAGTAAGGATGACAACAAATAGTAAAAGACAATGCAATATAAAGAAGCAGGTACAAGAAATAAGAGCAACTACGAAAGTAACCTTAACTTATATGCACACAGAAAAGCACATGGATCTGGCAAGAAGTAAACTCATCGAATAAAAGAGCCCATACGGATTTATACGATGAGGTCTCTGTTTGTGCAGAATGTTATGTTATGATGTGCAATGCAATGATGCAATGTTTGCATTATTATTTCATACACATGCAACTCACCCACACGACTCTGTACGTACAGACCTTTAGTTCCCACTTTTTGGAGGTAGCTAACCTCTCGGGCACCTCCCGTCGTGGTCAAATGGGGGCAGAGGAGAGGGCGTCTCCTCACCTAGGTGGGTAAGTCACACTACCAGACCTAGGCCCTAACGTACGCTGTGATACCGGTACCCGGTACTCACGAGCTCTTGCATACTAAACTGAATTGGCCAGGCAGGGTTTAGGGGATCCGTCCCGTCGGACGCGCAGTAAGACAACCTGGCCCCCATAAAACTACTAGCACTGCCGAGTCAACGAACTGCTGTCGGTGTGACGACTATGACAGAATCGAAGACCCACCACATCTTATACACAAGCAACATGTATTAGCCATTTACTACCGAGCCTCCATCTCACAATTCTATATCAACATTTATAAAGTATAGCCTACCGCTCGCCAGACTATACCAGTCTTATATTTAAACTATGAGCCTACCGCTCGCTAAACTACACTAGTCTTATATTTAAACTATGAGCCTACCGCTCGCTAAACTACACAAGTCTTATAATTAAACTACGAGCCTACCGCTCGCTAGACTACACCATACTTATATTTAAACTACGAGCCTACCGCTCGCTAGACTACACTAGTCTTATATTTAAACTACGAGCCTACCGCTCGCTAGACTACACTAGTCTTATATTTAAACTACGAGCCTACCGCTCTCTAGACTACACTAGTCTTATATTTAAACTACGAGCCTACCGCTCGCTACACTACACCAGTCTTATATTTAAACTACAAGTCTACCGCTCACTAGTCTACACTAGTCTTATATTTAAACTACAAGCCTACCGCTCGCAGGACTATCCCAGTACTTCCTTATATATCGAGCCTACCGCTCGCAGTACTATCCCAGGCCTTCCTTATATATCCCGAGCTTACCACTCGCAGGACTATCCCAGTCCTTCATTATATCTCGAGCTTACCGCTCGCAGGACTATCCCAGTCTTTCCTTATATATCCCGAGCTTACAGCTCGCAGGACTATCCCAGTCCTTCCTTATATATCGAGCCTACCGCTCGCAGGACTATCCCTGTCCTTCCTTATATATCCCGAGCTTACCGCTCGCAGGACTATCCCAGTCCTTCCTTATATCTCGAGCTTACCACTCGCATGACTATCCCAGTCTTTCCTTATATATCCCGAGCTTACCGCTCGCAGGACTATCCCAGTCTGTCCTTATATCTCGAGCTTACCGCTCGCAGGACTATCCCAGTCTTTCCATATATATCTCGAGCTTACCGCTCGCAGGACTATCCCAGTCCTTCCTAATTTCCCGATCTGGTTTAGGATGAAAGATAACTTGTCAAGTTCTCCTACTTAACTAGTCTTGTTTATAATTTAGTTGATCTTAGAAGCTTAGGGTTAGCCTTGGACTTCCGAAGGGTTACCCGGTGAGGGGCTCGCAGCGGTACTAGGAAGTGTGGCGGGATGACACCCCGAACTTCCTCTTCCCAAGGCACTTAATCTTGTTGGTATCTACCCCATTCTACTTGATCCCCATTTTCCTCTCAAATTACATTAAATCTATAAGATGAGTTAAACTTGTCTCTTAGGAGTGGGGGAGTTCTTTTGAACTCTAACACCACCAATTGTGACCGGGTGCTGACTTTCCCGTCGTCACATTCTAAGCTCGAGTTCCCTTCTTCACCAAGCATTCTCAACCTTACTTGGACCCACACTCCTATTCTTCGTCATCCTTAATCCAGGGTTTGCCTTAGATATTTCTCGACTTCTCCCTTGAGTATTTACCTTAAGATGGCTCACCCGGCTAAGGGTAGTTTACTTCCATATAATCATTTAACACAGATGAGTTGTCTGTGGGGCGCTTGATGAGGCCTAACCTCCTTTTTATATCATTATAAATTCCTGCACTTATAGCTTTGCTAAACGCACCCCAACCCTTATTTCCCATGATGCCCTTAGTGGTGTTCTTCCAAATAATCTAAGCCTTCATAATAATCAAAGAGTTAATAGTTCTATGTGTGAAGGTCAGTGGTGGTCTAAATCATATAAATCAGTTTTACTATTCGCAGACCAAATGAGATTGAGCTAGATTTGACTCCTATGGTGCAATCTTGATTATATCATATCCAAATGAGTTCCAATTATTACCATAGGTTCACATTTTGTAATGATCTAAGAACCTCAAAGCATATACTTCATACTCTTCCAAGGAATTCTTAATCATAGTTTCTATTCAGATAGATGGGATAAAAGTAAAGTTTTACGCAATAAGTGATTCTCATCTTCAATCACATCTAAAACCTCAACAAACCCCAAATGGCTATTAGCAACCCAATTTCCTCCTAAGTCACAAACTTAATTTTGAAGTTCAGAGAAATGTCATGCATTTGTGATGAAAATTTAACCAGTGTCCATACATGGCCTAAAGAAGCCCTCACCAAAATTTGGGATCATTAGGAGTTATATAACTCCAAATATTATATTTATTTAATTTTCTAAGTTTTGAACAAAACTATAGAAAAATTATCTCCAAAAAATCTGATATTTAAACCTAAGCTAGGTATGAGGCACATGCATGCATGTCTAAAATCTCAAGTCCATCAGACTTGGCATTAAAAAGTTACACTAGTTCAAAGATCTTGTTTGTATTTTGACCAGCCTCACGAGAATGAGTGTTGTGGTCCCTAGAGTGATCCAAATGATCGGATTTAAATTTCGAATAAAAGTAGACATCAAGGCCTACAATAGCTATCTCAGGCAACCTTTCCTAAAAAGGCCTCTAAGTGCCACAAAACTGAGCGTGAACATTCATGAGAAAGTGTGACAGAAATACATTTAATGAAATGAATATATTTATTTGATCCAGCACAGATCTTAAAGCAGATCTGATGACTCCTATTCATCTTCCTCCTCCAGCCAATGGCTGTGATTTGCCCGACCTGGAGCTCATATTTTGGCCTCCCTACATCAACCCAAGCACCTACATGACCAATCAATCCCACCACCTCTTTCCTCTCGGCAAGGGCCAATGATGGGTGGTGGTCCGGCGACTTGGGGTAGCCGAAGTGGTGTTTTCCGGCGGGATCTAAAAATCTGATATCACCATGGATTTCCCAATAGAATGAAGATCAATTGAGCTCGATTCTCTTCCTAATTGATCTAAGAAGCTAGCACGAGGGGAGAGGAGGAGAAACCGGACCTTAATGGAGCTTGACAGCGGCGGCGGCGATGGTTGGCCATGAATCTTCTCCTCTCCGGCGAGCTTGCTCAAAACTTTAATCCTCCACCGTTTGTAGTGATCCAAGGCTTGATTTCATATGCTCTCCACCTTCTGAAGCTAATGATGAAGTCAATTTGGGCTGAGGGCGGCTTAATTCATAGCAGCCATTAAGGTGATTTCGGCCAAGCATAGGATGCTCCTCCATGATGCCATTTGTCACCCCCGCGCTGGAATTTCAGCTGGGAATCACTGTTGGAGCTCAGTGGGAGGCTTGGGAAGAGGAGGGGAGGGACAAGTGGCTTTCAATCCATGATTTCCTCCTTTGTCCTCTCTTGAATTTGGGGGAAAGTCCAAATTAGCCTCTTGCATGTCATCATCTCCTCCTAATTTCTGAGGGAATGCATAGTAATTAGTCTATTGGGCTGCAAGATGGGCTGAGATTGGGGGCCTTCGCCCATTGGAATTGGTTTAGGCCCTTAATTTCTTCTTTAGGGCTAAACTTTGACCATGGTTGACTTTTAGGGGTTGACTTAGTCAATTGGTGAGTTGACTGGTCCAATGTGTTGATCTTGGATCTCTTAACACCTCCCAATGTTGATTGGGTCATGGTGATGCCCCAATTGGGCCAATTTAACCAATAGGTGTGATTTTGACCAAAATTGGGGAAAAGTTGACTTTGGTCAATTTGGTCAAATTGTTGATCCCATGATGGGGCTTTTGATTCAATTAGGTCCCCAATGATGTTCTAATACTAGGGGTGAAGTCAATTTCATGTTTTAGGGGAGAATTGAGTCTATTGGGGAAGGATTGGTTTATGTTGACCTAAGTTTGACTTTGGTCCACTTGGCTAAATTGGTTGACCAATTGATGAGAATTTTGGTCAATTATGTCTCCTTTAGGTTTAGGGACATGGTGGTGGGGTCAATTCACAAGTGTAAGTTCAATTTGAGCTAATTTGATCTAAGTTGACCTGCCTCCTATAGTGGATCACATATGAATTCATTCAACTCAGTGCATCACAAGGTCACCACCAAGCTCAAACTCACCTCACTCACCACATGTCCAACCCTAATTGAAGTTAAGGGGTCTAGTAGAAAATGGGATGTTACAAATCCCAATAAACAAAAGAATAATTTCGTCCCCGAAATTCAAGTTCGGGTCTATGGGGTTCCACTTGTGGAGGTAGTTTGAGGGTTGTTCAGTCATTAAACCTGAACTCATTTCCAGGGCTTTATATTGACATCAAAAGTCTATATGCAGATTTCTAGAACATTATTCCCGTATTAATATCTCAAGGTGTCTACTTCTCGAATTACAATCCATGGTATGGATATTCTATATTATCACCCCGGCTCTTCATTGTGGATGAAGTACGAAGTTTACTCAGGGGTTGAATTTAATAAAAATCCCCAGAGTTTGTCACTGATATAATAAATCACATATCAAAAGTTCATGATATTTCAACATCAAAAATTTAGGAAAATAATTCCTCAAATCGTAACCTCACATTGTACTTTGTGAAGAAGGTATGTCATTTACTCAATATTAATTCCAATAAAAATTTCCCTAGCGCTTTATACTATCACGAGAGATCATATATCAAAACTCATGACATTTTATGTCAACATTTCAGTGAATTAATTTCTCAAGTTGTAATTTCAATTTGTACTTGTGAGGGAAGCCTGTCATTTATTCAAGGATTAATTTTAACAAAATTCCCGAGCTTCCTACTGATATGAGAAGTCCATGTGCAAATTTTTATGACCATCCAGTAACTATTTTCATGGTACAACTTTCTACGTTTAAGTCGACACCTACCTCTATATTCTAACTATAAGCATGAACTTATTTATGATGAAAATTCAACTTATGTGCACATGTAGTAATCCTTCCTGAATCCTTTCATACAGTTCAGCATCGACCAATATGTATGAGTCAATAAATCACCAAGTTCGCTATACTCGTGAGATCATCACTAGTATAAACCATAATCCAACCTCTGAAGTTATGATTTACGAGAGGTCGTATTTCCCAATATCACATATTACTCTCCAAACCATACAGCATTCCTAGGGATTATAACGACATTGTCCTTCAATTCCCCGGCTCGTCAAGACATGATTCTAACCATCATAAGTACTCTCTTATTTGCTTAATCCATAGGTATACTTTCAACGATCTAATATGATGGCATTGCTTATTTATGTCATTCAAAAGTTCATAGTTGATAATTACGATTCGTGACTTGGTTATACCCAAATATCGTTGGTAGCAATGATAATCAATTCCCGTGTTTATCACTCCCAATCCCCAACCTCTTGATATGTGGCCATCACGGTTACCCTTTTATTTAGGATCAAACTAGGTAGGGTTAAGTCATATCATCTTAACAGTTAAGTACAATAATTCATCTTTTCAAGATCTCTGGTTATACGTCAACTATCCCCCAAGGCATATGGATATCGGTCTCGATATAATTAATCGAAAATGAAAAGGACTTGATTTTTCAATAATTGTATGTACATTATCTTCGAACGCCCTAAATTCAAGAAATTCCAATTATAGTTCTATTACGCAGGAATCTAATTCCAGTCCTCATAGCTCATAAAGTTATTTGTTTGCCCCCAGAAACTAGCTTGGCCATCCTATGTTTCAATCGATTCGACTGAATTCAGATATTTGATCATCCAACGATATTTGCACTGTTTGCCCCGAATATAACGGAATCATCGTCTCCGAGTTGGGGAGGGAGATCTAAGGTACCACACTTGCATGAGGTTGTTTACATTTGTTCACCTCTTAAGATCACGAGGGCCAATTGTTCGTTCTATTCTTATCCAGTCCATATCCGACTTAAACCTGCGCTGAGTCCATAATGCATGTCGGTTCTCTCTTGCGCTTTTCAAGAGTTTTATTCGTCAAATATTTAGTTGACATTAAAGTCATTAATCGTGTGTTACGACAATTGAGTTGAGATGGTAGAGGGTATGTGAATATGCTGTCGAGGCAATAATTATCACACCACCTTAACTGAGTGTAAAACTCTTTCGACAATCAGTGCTACCTCAAGCTTAGGTCTTTTAAAGTGATTTCACAATTTTCTTTTGAATTTGCAAGTGATTCACACCATGACTTGTATTAGGGAAGGCACAATCGGTCCTTAGGTTGCGTACTACGTAGCTATCTACGGCATTATGTTTAGACTTTGGAGATTCTCTCGAAGTCTTATACTATTTTCCTTGTTCTCAAGAGTCGCATGCAATGAATTTTCCAGGCGACCTGATCTATAACTTCAAAGACTTCATTTACTATTTTCTTTGTTTACTTATCTGCATAACCTTAGAGCATTAAGGGGGTGAATAATAATTCTTGAAAGGCTCTATGCTCTTATTCCGATTGTGTATTCATAACAGCCCCGTCATAGTATTAATAATTCTCCTTTCTTAAGACGAAGGAATTCTTCAAGGGTCTTGACTTCCAGGAAGGGTTGGTCATCAGACTGATTATGCATACTTCAAAATCTCTTCTAAAGTCAAGTAAAGTTGAATACTTCAAGATTGCTTACTTTTTTGACGGGCATTTCCAAAATAAGGTGTAGGGAACTCGAGTTGGTATCTAACTGGCCCCAATAAACAAAAGGGATTAGCCCCTGTACACTTCGGGCTAAGATCCTGATATCATTATGATCTATTATCCTAGGTATTCACTCACTCCTTAGGGCATACAACTCTAGACTTGGAGTTCCATCCGAGGCCCATTGATATTTCGTATATTTCTAGGCTATTAAGGTTACTAATTATCGCAACCTTCTCATGATTATTCTATGGGCCATACACAAAAGGGTCTTTTCTGAACTCGAATCCTTATCCAAACCCGGTATTTGTCACGATTATCATTTCAGTGTAACCTAGTTGTTGGCTTGGAGATTAAGTTTACGATTCTCCTACTGTCCACTAATGGTGTTTGTGCACTGAATATCTTAAGGCGACCCTTCTCATTGGGTAGGGAGTGATGATATCACTTGATATTAGAATTAAGGACGTCGGAGTTTTAAACTTTAGGTAACTATTTTCTCAATAGACTCTTCTTTTAGTCACTTTGGGGGTCATAACGCCTTAATCCGTCTATGCCTGAGGTTGCTTTGGATTAGTGTACGCTATAAAATCGTCTTGGTGCATCAAACTAGAAAGATATCCTAGTTGGGTTGGCCTAACTCATTGATTAATGGACTATTTTGTGTGATTTTTACACATGGGCACACCACTGCTTCCGCTGCTAGTTTGTCCTCAATCTAACTCGAGCGGGGGTGTCCCAGGGTTTGTGGACTTCTTCCTCGTTGGATCGTTGTTCAAGTGATACCAGTTGTAAGATCCCTCTCCCACACCTAGAGAGCTTCCGAATCTTATGCCCAGAACCGCTGCCTTACGGTGACACTAACACCCAAGTTAGCTGCCTCTGCAAGACGCCGATCCTGCCGGCTGAACGATCAACAGGCCAACAAGAGATAAGGAGGAAATAAACAAAACCAAGTCCACAATCACACATTTATACAACAAAATATAAAAAGTCCATCAATGAGTACAACAAGTGAAGGAGAGAAAGGGCTTAAGCCCGGTACATATCCAAGCAAAGTACAAAAACTGTCTCACTCTACATCTATACGGAAGCTAAACAAACTCTTAACTCTCGAACACTTGTCTTGTAGTAGAAGTAATGCGCGACATAACCTCCTCAGGTCCTGTCTCCTCTTCTAGCTGGGGTTCCATCACCTCGGGTACCTACGGTCACAACAGACCGTTAGTCATAAAGACTAAGCCGATTTTGTCCCCGCCTCCCCCCGCGACTCCTAGGCACCATGCGGGAGGACGAAGCGGAGGAAAAACAAGGGGTAATAGAAACAAGGTAGGTGACAAATGTCTAGACTAGCAGGGTATATAAATACTAAGCAAGTAAAGGTAACACTTCTATACTAACCAGAGTAAGGATGACAGCAAATAGTAAAAGACAATGCAATATAAAGAAGCAGGTACAAGAAATAAGAGCAACTACGAAAGTAACCTTAACTTATATGGACACACAAAAGCACATAAGCTAAGGGATCTGACAAGAAGTAAACTCATCGTATAAAAGAGCCCATACAGATTTATACGATGAGGTCTCTGTTTATGCAGAATGCTATGCTATGATGTGCAATGCAATGATGCAATGTTTGTATTATTATTTCATACACATGCAACTCACCCACACGACTCTGTACGTACAGACCTTTAGTTCCAACTTTTTGGAGGTAGCTAACCTCTCGGGCACCTCCCGTCGTGGTCAAACGGTGGCAGAGGAGAGGGCGTCTCCTCACCTAGGTGGGTAAGTCACACTACCAGACCTAGGCCCTAACGTACGCTGTGATACCGGTACTCGGTACTCACGAGCTCCTGCGTAATAAACTGAATTGGCCAGGCAGGGTTTAGGGGATCCGTCCCGTCGGACGCGCAATAAGACAACCTGGCCCCCATAAAACCACTAGCACTGCTGAGTCAACGAACTGCTGTCGGTGTGACGATAAAGACAGAACCGAAGACCCACCACATCTTATACACAAGCAACATGTATTAGCCATTTACTACCGAGCCTCCAGCTCGCAATTCTATATCAACATTTATAAAGTAGAGCCTACCGCTCGCCAGACTATACCAGTCGTATATTTAAACTACGAGCATACCGCTCGCTAAACTACACTAGTCTTATATTTAAACTATGAGCCTACCGCTCGCTAGACTACACTAGTCTTATAATTAAACTACGAGCCTACCGCTCGCTAGACTACACCAGTCTTATATTTAAACTACGAGCCTACCGCTCGCTAGATTACACTAGTCTTATATTTAAACTACGAGCATACCGCTCGCTAGACTGCACTAGTTTTATATTTAAACTACGAGCCTACCGCTCGCTAGACTACACTAGTCTTATATTCAAACTATGAGCCTACCGCTCGCTACACTACACCAGTATTATATTTAAACTACGAGCCTATCGCTCGCTAGACTACACTAGTCTTATATTTAAACTACAAGCCTACCGCTCGCAGGACTATCCGAGTCCTTCCTTATATCTCGAGCCTACCGCTCGCAGCACTATCCCAGTCCTTCCTTATATATCCCAAGCTTACCGCTCGCAAGACTATCCCAGTCCTTCCTTATATCTCGAGCTTACCGCTCACAGGACTATCCCAGTATTTCCTTATATATCCCGAGCTTACCACTCGCAGGACTATCCCAGTCCTTCCTTATATCTCGAGCCTACCGCTCGCAGGACTATCCCAGTCCTTCCTTATTTATCCCGAGCTTACCGCTCGCAGGACTATCCCAGTCCTTCCTTATATCTCGAGCTTACCGCTCGCAGGACTATCCCAGTCTTTCCTTATATATCCCGAGCTTACCGCTCGCAGGACTATCCCAGTCCTTCCTTATATCTCGAGCTTACCGCTCGCAGGACTATCCCAGTCTTTCCTTATATATCCGAAGCTTACCGCTCGCAGGACTATCCCAGTCCTTCCTTATATCCCGATCTGGTTTGGGATGAAAGATAACTTGTCAAGTTCTCCTACTTAACTAGTCTTGTTTATAATTTAGTTGATCTTAGAAGTTTAGGGTTAGCCTTGGACTTCTGAATTGTTACCCGGTGAGGGGCTCGCAGCGGTACTAGGAAGTGTGGCGGGCTGACACCCCGAACTTCCTCTTCCCAAGGCACTTAATCTTGTTGGTATCTACCCCATTCTACTTGATCCCCATTTTCCTCTCCAATTACATTAAATCTATAAGATGAGTTAAACTTGCTCTTAGGAGTGGGGGAGTTCTTTTGAACTCCAACACCACCAATTGTGACCGGGTGCTGACTCTCCCGTCGTCACATTCTAAGCTCGAGTTCCCTTCTGCACCAAGGAACTGCACACATTCAATTAGCATTCTCAACCTTACTTGGACCCACACTCCTATTCTTCGTCATCCTTAATCCAGGGTTTGCCTTAGATATTTCTCGACTTCTCCCTTGAGTATTTACCTTAAGATGGCTCACCCGGCTAAGGGTAGTTTTACTTCCATATAATCATTTAACACAGATGAGTTGTCTGTGGGGCCCTTGATGAGGCCTAACCTCCTTTTTATATCATTATAAATTCCTGCACTTATAGCTTTGCTAAACGCACCCCAACCCTTATTTCCCATGATGCCCTTAGAGGTGTTCTTACAAATAATCTGAGCCCTCATAATAATCAAAGAGTTAATTGTTCTATGTGTGAAGGTCAGTGGTGGTCTAAATCATATAAATCAGTTTTACTATTCGCAGACCAAATGAGATTGAGCTAGATTTGACTCCTATGGTGCAATCTTGATTATATCATATCTAAATGAGTTCCAATTATTACCATAGGTTCACATTTTGTAATGATCTAACAACCTCAAAGCCTACACTTCATACTCTTCCAGGGAATTCTTAATCATAGTTTCAATTCAGATAGATGGGATGAAAGTAAAGTTTTACGCAATAAGTATCATCTACGAATCCCTATAAATTATGATGAATTCACACTAGCATAATATTGGTCTAAAAACCTCAAACCCCAAGTTTCACCTTTTCCAGGGATTATTTAACCATGATTTCTATTTAACATAAATGGTGTGCCAATAAGGGATTACACTACAACTACCATCTACAGGTCTCTATAAATTCTGAGAAAATTACAATAGTACCATATTGACCTAAAAACTTCAGTGCCTAAGTTTCATAATTTTACAAAGGATATTTATCCTCATTTACCAATTAATACTATTGGTGTGCCAATAAGAGTTTACACTACAAATGCTATGTTAAGACTTCAATAAATTCTTGGAAAATTACTATAGCACAATATTGGTCTAAAAACACCAGATCTTAAGTCTCATATTAATCCAAGGAGTATTTACCTTTATTTATCATTTATTATATTTGGTGTGCCAATAAGGGTTTTCACTACAAGTTCTATGTTAAAACTTCAATAAATTCTGGGAAAATTACTATAGCACGATATTGGTCTAAAAACACCAGATCTTAAGTCTCATATTAATCCAAGGAGTATTTACCTTTATTTATCATTTGTTACATTTGGTGTGCCAATAAGGGTTTACACTACAAGTGCTATGTTAAGACTTCAATAAATTCTGGGAAAATTACTATAGCACATTATTGGTCTAAAAACACCAGATCTTAAGTCTCACATTAATCCAAGGAGTATTTACCTTTATTTATCATTTGTTACATTTGGTGTGCCAATAAGGGTTTACACTACAAGTGTTATGTCAAGACTTCAATAAATTTTGGGAAAATTACTATAGCTCAATATTGGTCTAAAAGCATAAGGTCCTAAGTCTCATATTAATCCAAGGTGTATTTATCCATAATTATCATTTATTACATTCGTACTAAATGCACCCCAATTTTTCCTACACCTTAAGTCCAAAACTTCAACTTGAAGTTCAGAGAAATCCACTCATGTACATGAGTTGAATTCTTAGCTAGAGGTGGTTGATATCATATCTGAGGCATGGACAAATCTTCAAGGCATTTGCTTGAGCCAAAATCACTAAACACACCAGATACACTTTTATATATGTCTCACTAAAAATGGTGATGAGGGAGCTACATGGATCCAAATGACATGCAATTAGTGGCATTTTAAAAGTAACTTCAAGATCTACAATTGTTATGTTGGTCACTTCCTCCAGAAATGATCCTAACCTAAGTAAAATCAACATGCAAGTTCTGTTACCAATTATTTATCTTAATCAAAATACGCTTATATACATGTCTCACCAAAATTGGTGCTGAGGGAGCTACAGGGATCCAAATGACATGAAATCAGTGGCATTTTAAAGGTAAGTTCAAGATCTACAATTGTTATGTTGGTCACTTCCTCCAGAAATGATCCTAACCTAAGTAAAATCAACATGCAAGTTCTGTTACCAATTATTTATCTTAATCAAAATACACTTATATACATGTCTCATCAAAAATGGTACTGAGGGAGCTACAGGGATCCAAATGACATGAAATCAGTGGAATTTTAAAGGTAACTTCAAGATCTACAATTGTTATGTTGATCACTACCTCCAGAAATGAGCCTAACCTAGGTAAAATCAACATGCAAGTTCTGTACACATTATTTAACTTAACAAAATTCACTTATGTACATGTCTCACCAAAAATGGTGCTGAGGGAGCTACAGGGATCAAAATGACATGACATTTGTGGAATTTTAAAGGTAACTGCAAGATCTACAATTGTTAAGTTGATCACTACCTCCAGAAATGAGCCTAACCAAGGTAAAATCAACATGCAAGTTTTGTACACATTATTTAACTTAACAAAATTCACTTATGTACATGTCTCACTAAAAATCTTGCTGAGGGAGCTACAGGGATCCAAATGACATGAAATCAGTGGCATTTTAAAGGTAACTTCAAGATCTACAATTGTTATGTTGATCACTACCTCCAGAAATGAGCCTAACCTAGGTAAATTCAACATGCAAGTTCTGTACACATTATTTAACTTAACAAAATTCACTTGTGTACATGTCTCACCCAAAATGGCGCTGAGGGAGCTACAGGGATCCAAATGACACGAAATTAGTGGCATTTTAAAGGTAACTTCAAGATCTACAATTGTTATGTTGGTCACTTCCTCCAGAAATGATCCTAACCTAAGTGAAGTCAACATGCAAGTTCTGTGCAAATTGTTTATCTTAACAAAATACAAATGTGACAATTTAAATTAAATAGAAAACATAATAATTCTAGCTCTAATGACCTCCAAACTCTTGGATTTGGATGGTTAGGTCACCACACATGCATGGTCAAAGTTTTAGTGACATGCAAGGTGATTCTCATCTTCAATCACATCTAAAACCTCAACAAACCCCAAATGGCTATTAGCATCCCAATTTCCTCCTAAGTCACAAACTTCATTTTGAAGTTCAGAGAAATATCCTCATGCATTTGTGATGAAAATTTAACCAGTGTCCATACATGGCCTAAAGAAGCCCTCACCAAAATTTGGGATCATTAGGAGTTATATAACTCCAAATATTCCATTTATTTAATTTTCTAAGTTTTGAACAAAACTATAGAAAAATTATCTCCAAAAAATCTGATATTTAAACCTAAGCTAGGTATGAGGCACATTCATGCATGTCTAAAATCTTAAGTCCATCAGACTGGGCATTAAAAAGTTACACTAGTTCAAAGATCTGGTTTGTATTTTGACCAGCCTCACGAGAATGAGTGATGTGGGCCCTAGAATGATCCAAATGATCTGATTTAAATTTCAAATGAATATAGACATCAAGGCCTACAATAGCTATCTCAAGCAACCTTTCCTAAATAGGCCTCTAAGTGCCACAAAACTGAGCGTGAACATTCATGAGAAAGTGTGACAGAAATACATTTAATGAAATGAATATATTTATTTGATCCACCACAGATCTTAAAGCAGATCTGATGACTCCTGTTCATCTTCCTCCTCCAGCCAATGGCTGTGATTTGCCTGACCTGGAGCTCATATTTTGGCCTCCCTACATCAACCCAAGCACCTACATGACCAATCAACCCCACCACCTCTTTCCTCTCGGCAAGGGCCAATGATGGGTGGTGGTCCAGCGACTTGGGGTGGCCGGAGTGGTGTTTTCCGGCGGGTTCTAAAAATCTGAAATCACCATGGATTTCCCAATAGAATGAAGATCAATTGAGCTCGATTCTCTTCCTAATTGATCTAAGAAGCTAGCACGAGGGGAGAGGAGGAGAAACCGGACCTTAATGGAGCTTGACAGCGGCGGCGGCGGCGGTTGGCCATGAATGTTCTCCTCTCCGGCGAGCTTGCTCAAAACTTCAATCCTCCACCATTTGCAGTGATCCAAGGCTCGATTTCATATGCTCTCCACCTTCTGAAGCTAATGGTGAAGTCAATTTGGGCCGAGGGTGGCTTAATCATAGCAGCCATTAAGGTGATTTCGGCCAAGCATAGGATGCTCCTCCATGATGCCATTTGTCACCCCCACTGCTGGAATTTCGGCTGGAAATCACTGTTGGAGCTCAGTGGGAGGCTTGGGAAGAGGAGGGGAGGGACAAGTGGCTTTCAATCCATGATTTCCTCCTTTGTCCTCTCTTGAATTTGGGGGAAAGTCTAAATTAGCCTCTTGCATGTCATCTCCTCCTAATTTCTGAGGGCATGCATGGTAATTAGTCTATTGGGCTGCAAGATTGGCAGAGATTGGGGGCCTTAGCCCATTGGAATTGGTTTAGGCCCTTAATTTCTTCTTTAGGGCTCAACTTTGATCATGGTTTGACTTTTAGGGGTTGACTTAGTCAATTGGTGAGTTGACTGGTCCAATGTGTTGAGCTTGGATCTCTTAACACCTCCCAATGTTGATTGGGTCATGGTGATGCCCCAATTGGGCCAATTTAACCAATATGTGTGATTTTGACCAAAATTGGGGAGAAGTTGACTTTGGTCAATTTGGTCAAATTGTTGATCCCATGATGGGGCTTTTGATTCAATTAGGTCCCCAATGATGTTCTAAGACTATGGGTGAAGTCAATTTCATGTTTTGGGGGGTGAATTGAGTCTATTGGGGAAGGATTGGTTTATGTTGACCTAAGTTTGACTTTGGTCCACTTGGCTAAATTGGTTGACCAATTGATGAGACTTTTGGTCAATTATGTCTCCTTTAGGTTTAGGTACATGGTGGTGGGGTCAATTCACAAGTGTAAGTTCAATTTGAGCTTATTTGATCTAAGTTGACCTGCCTCCTATAGTGGATCACATGTGAATTCACTCAACTCAGTGCATCCCAAGGTCACCACCAAGCTCAAACTCACCTCACTCA
Source organism: Dactylorhiza incarnata (assembly GCA_033032865.1). Classification (NCBI taxonomy): domain Eukaryota; kingdom Viridiplantae; phylum Streptophyta; class Magnoliopsida; order Asparagales; family Orchidaceae; genus Dactylorhiza; species Dactylorhiza incarnata. Next base: position 8,721,010 of record JAWHQI010000087.1, on the reverse strand, counting down.
CCGCATGTCCTACCCTAATTGAAGTTAAGGGGTCTAGTAGGAAATGGGATGTTACAGCCCATAAGTCGGCGTCGTCATGCGGGGTTTACAGCCCATAAGTCGGCGTCGTCACGCGGGGTGTCGCCCATCTGCAGGATGCATCATCGAGTGAACTGAGCGGGAGGAAACGACGTCGATGCAGCGAGCGGGAGCGTCGAGCGGCGAGCGAGCGGGAACGTGACGAGGCGCGCGCGAGCGGGAGGAAACAACGTCGGGCATAGGAGTCGACGGAGACCTCTGATACCAACTGGCGTAGGAAACGCCGGGTGCAGGGACGGAGCCTTCCGCCCGGTCGTCTTCCTCATGGGAAGAGGGGAAGCGGGTGACGGGCGCGAGTCCTTCCAGACTGATTTCTCTCACACGGAGAGGGGAAGACGGCTAGGGCAACAGTGAAAATCTTTAATCATCAAAAACTGAGCACACCAAAAATAACTCCCACCTCTTATACTATGAGGGGAAGACCACGGCTATTAGCACACCTGCTAATAGCACACCACATAATAGGTTCAAAAGCAAATACAATAGAAAATACAACTAGCATTCAACATGAAAGAAAATTAATTAGACGGTTCGAGGCTTCCAAAGTGGGTCGGTCTTCTCAAGCCACGCGATTCCGGCCTCGCCGGGGGTTGCGTCCGTTGCGGGTGCGTCGGCTATGATACGTCCTTCATCACATCTCATCCGTCTGATTAAAAAGAAATATTAATATGTGTTCATGGCTTGAAAAAAAGGACATTGGGAAGATCTCATCCGTCAGATTAAAATCTCTCCTTTCAATCCATCCGTCGGATTGAATTTACCATCTCATCCTGAAAGCAGTTCATCTTGAAGACCTAATCTAAAAGCACCTTGCATTTGATGTATATGCTAATTCAGCAATTCAATGTGTTCATCTTGAAGACCAAATAGATAAAGCATAAATAAAATGAGACAGATTTTAGCATTTGCAACATAAATCAATCTGGAAAGCAAGAAAATATGCGAGATTAGTTATAAATCGCTCAATGCAGTGATGGAGCTTGTGCTAAGCAGGGGCTAGTTATGCCAATTGAAGTGAGGTATGGTATACCTCCGAACACCCTAAACGTGTAGATGTACGCAAATTTGAGTTGTAAACAAAAGGAGAAGATTACTATCACGACAAAAGATTCAATCTCTTCATTTGAGCGGAAGCGCACATACACATTTGATATTTTCATATGATTTCAATTAATGAAATAATTTGTACAAGTACTAAAAAAGTAGAAATTGGTGCGCAATTTCCTTCACTTTTTTGAGCAGTTTATGTTAGATAAAACCTGCAATCAAAGAAATCGACCTGCAATCAGAGAATTACTGAAACCAGTTTATGTTGGATGAAGTCGTCGATGATGAGGAAATGACTTGGCCAAACCTCTGCAACGGAAGTTAAGTCAAAACGCATACATATGTCAATGAGCACAATGTGATATCTGAAGGGGATGATCCCTACAATGAAAACCGCAGAGGAAATTATGTCCATCCATAGACAAATTAAATAGGATTTGAAAGTAAAGGACTAACAATTACATGCATAGGTTAAGCTGTAAGCCTGTAATGGTGATAATATTTAAGAAATTCACCAAATAAATTTGATGGTTATTAAGAAAGTTCACGGTTTTAATTGCTATACGAACGTTGCTGCATGCTCAGCTACATGGACTATGGACTTTACAGAAATAGTGAGGAAAGTTTCATTTCTCTTCAGAAATATCAATTTAATTTGACAATTTTCTATCTGCTTAGTCCTTTGTGGTGTTTGAAGATTATTATATTTGTTTCAATTTCATCCTAGCATAAGCATAACAATACTTATATTAGTAAATGTTAGTAAAACTGCACCAAATGGAAACCATTAAACCCTAAGATCACCAAAAAATTATAGAACCAACTATTGCCTAAACTGAAAATAGCACCATGCAAAAATCTGAAATCATAAATGAGACCACCCAAAAAAACTCCTAACCTGAGAACGATTGTGGAAGTGGAGAACGCGTTTGTGGGTGGCAATCCTTGTCTCATGTCACCACCTTGGGGAAAGTTCGTTGTTTAACATTTAGATAAATACATGAAGAAGCATATTATGGGTGAAAGTTCACTGTTTAACTTCTTCAACATTGCTCAGGACAATAATATTATCATTTTTCCATTAAAGAACACTAAACATGAGAAAAAGTATAGAAATACAAATTATTTATTTAAATTGATGTTGTTCTTCAGCTAAAAAAACAACTTCCTAGTAAACCCAAAATTTCTAATTATTATTGGTAAACATATGAGTCCAGGTGGAGGAGATGAAAAATGTCGAGGGAAATGCACTTCCAGGTGCTGAATTTGTCGCGGGTGCTTTGTGTTGGAGTTATTTCAGCTGAAATTTGTAGTAAAACCAAAACTTGATAACGAACACAATATAGTGATTATTAGTCAAATAGAATAGCTTCGCAATAAACTGTATTGCTACGATCGCACAAACACAAAATAATGATTATTAGTTGATTTAAAAGCAAAGCAGGGTGACAATAAATTGAAATGCATCATCATTATGCAACAATTATAGCTGAACCAATTAAGCAGTAGCATCATGGAACCTTTATACAGAAATGCACCTCAAATTTTTTTAGAAATAACTAACAAGGCTTATTTTTTGAAGCTCACATAGTAATCCAATATATAAAAGGTGAATAAATTGCATCAATATTATAGCAATGAATTCATAAAAATGTAAGTCTTGGTTATGGGTAAAGCAGATCTTGGGAATTTTGGAGAGAAAAAAATTAAATGCCACTGTCTTCTTCAACCAATGCTGTCTTCTTCAGCCCAGCAGAAAAACCATGAAAGGCAACCACATGGAGTTTGGAAGAAGAGGAGAAGTTATCGCAGAGCAGTCCGGGGGTCACGAAGGAGACGATCTCTATTTCTCGGAAGGATTTCAGAACCTCCTAGGAGACATCCTCTCCGTTGAAGACCAACTCGTCATTCCCAATTCGTCCTGTCTAGAGTTTTTGAAGAGGAGGAGGTAGCATTGCATACCTGTATAGGGTTTTTGAACCGGCCTGAAAGTGAGGTTAGATCTTAGATTTACTCTAGAGGGGGGGTGAATATAGTATGAAAGAGTTTTTCACTTATTTTTATAGCGGAATTAAAATAGTGATATATATATGTGTACTGAGTGAGTAGTAAAAACAAACACAAAGAGAGCACACAGCTGATGCGCTATTTCGGCACTGCTAATTAGCAGGCACGAAATGCGATACGACGGCAGTGCACCGGCCGCTCAAGTAATAAAATAGGGAGGGACTCCCCAAATATCGTTCTCAAAGGACCGCAAGTTGGGTAGTACGACTTGCTCTAAACAGGAAATCATTTAAAAGGATTAATAAGTAACAACGGGGGGTTTGATTTGGTTTCCTACGCTATTGCAGAATGAAGAAAGATGCGGGTCAAAACTCCGCTTCGCACGGAGAGATGGGTGCAACGGCCGCGATGCCGTGCTTCGGAAGGCGTGTGGACGGGAAATCACTATGACGGTTGAGGGTCGCACACACCTCTTCTCAAAACATCACCACTAGCAATTGCTAGTGGCTTCACCCACAACGTAACTCAGAAAATCACTAGGAACAAAGGGGCTATTCATGCCACCACAACATCAGTGCATATGAACGAATGCAATAATCCTTAAGATTAACTTAACAAGTATTCATACAACACAAAAACGAAGTATAAGCATTCAAGGTTAGATAGGACCACAAAGAAGAAGTCACATCTTGGGTTCACGGCCGGAATGAGAGGTTGTCGGGCTCTCTCCGGACTCGGCCCTCAGATGGTGAGCTTGGCTCGAAGGAGGCTGTCACCGCTCCTACGATCTTCAGCGCTTCCTTGGTCTCCTTGGCGAGGAATGCTTGAGCTAATGGTGGATGAAGCTTCCTAATGCTCCTGGATGGAAGGATGGAGGTGGAAATCACCGAAAATGGCCTTGATGGTGGAGGAGATGAAGGGGAAGCCTTCAGCCCTCAAGAGCAGCGGGAGGAAGAGATTTCCCGCTCTCTGAATCGCTCCCGGTCGTCCTCTATCGCTCTCTTCTGTTGACTGCCTCGATTCCTGCTTTTTATAGCAAAAGGCTGAAAAATGGTCACGCACGGTCGAACGCACGATCGTGCGCAGACCGTGCGATATTAACGGATAAAATATGGCTTGGAGAAGACGCTGCGCCGCCCGTGCGATTTGTTCACGCACGACCAACGCCGCCCGTACGTTCAAACGCACGGGTAAACTCCGACGCTCTGAAATCACAAAGATACAGGTCGACCGTGCATTTTACTCACGCACGGGCGAATTCGCCCGTGCGTTAAAACGCACGAGTAAACTCTGACGCTCCATTTTCTTCCCAGACACAAACGCACGATCGCACAGACCGTGCGTCAAGGAAACGCACGACCGTGCGATATGCATAGAAATTACTTTTAGGGGAAAACGGGACGATCAGGTCACCTGCAAACAAGATATACCAGCTGGGAATACACGTCCAGCACAGAAATACATAAAAAAGGGAAGGGGAGCACAATGTGCTTACCCCAAACAACAAGGAATGCAATTGCACACCGAAATGGGCTTAATAGTGCACCTAGCATGAACTAGTACATATAAATGAAAACGTGCCTAAAATGTGGTGCAAACACTAGAATATCAGCCCAAATAGGTCCAAATATATATATATATATATATATATATATATGGGACTCATCACACCCCCAGACTTAACCATTTGCACGTCTCGGGCAAACTACTCAGCTCTACTGTCGGAACAATTGAATGTCAGCATGAGTTTGAGCGGTAGAGAATTATGCGAAGTCGCATGCTCTCGTGCTTAGAAATACATTAGAACAGAATTAAACTCAAGGTTATATCTAATTATTTCTAAAACAGTAGTTTGGAATTTACTTTACTTGGATGGTGAATCCTGGTGAATCTTTCGGTCGCGCAAAAAGGGAAAATAGTGTGACTAATGAGTAAAGTATTACTCAAATCGAAGCTAGGGACAATCTCCTTAGAAATCCATCAAAGTCGGTGTCCATAGGCTTGCACGTTCGCACTCTCTCTACTGCATGAGACGACTCGTATCTAAAATCAATAGGACTTATAGGCAATTATTGGGCTTAGGTTGAGTATAGGCTAGGTAAGTAGAAGGACGATGGGAATCGTACTCAACACAACCGTCGCACTCAAGAGAATGACATTCACCAATACAACATTTTCAGTACTTACACGACACCCCCAGACTTCATCTGAACATTAGGTGCGCATTGAGCCAGATATACAAAAATTTTGCCGAGAGAAAATTATTATTGCACAACTCTTTTATTTTTCTTTTCTTTTCTTTCTTTTCTTTTTTCGGCAAAAGAACATTTTAAGCGCAATAAAACGACTCCTTTAGCTAAATTAAAGCTGTCATACACAACATAGATGACACCAAATGCGATCGAGAAAGAAATTTCTTTCAGCTCAACTGTTGGTGCGAACATAGGTTTGACTGTATGGCTTTGGTTACATTATTAGTGTATCTAAACAAGGAGGAAGAGTAGGCTCAAATGGGCTTGCAATGGTGATTACGTAGGTAAGGATTTCAAAAGCACAAACGGATCAAGAGATGACCTATATCACATTTCATGACGAGTACCTCAACACAATCGTGTCGAGAGTCGCCTAGTGCAAGTTCTAGCCACCGAGAAAGGTTGTCCTTCCTTTCGACCCTAGTAATAAGCTACTACTTGTCTGCTACACTCGACCTATTGCTACCGTTGGATTCACCGGATTCACCACTAAAGTAAAATAAATTTCATCTACTATAACAGAAATAATTACATTACAACTCTGAATTTTATTCTACCCTAATTGAATTTCTAGGTGTGACGGGAGCACATGACTAGAGCACTACTCGAGTCAACATTTTTCTCTACTCCTCACTCAAACACTAACAATTCAATTCTTATGAGCGGGAAAACCTCGCAGCGATACCCAATAAGCACGCGTGATCAAGTGCGCGTGAACTAGGTGCAAGTGTATGCAACAAAATATAAGTCCTAACTCAGCACATTCTAGCATGTCATGCAACGTACGTGCATGTGCACAGCTCGCTCTCTCCCCCAGACTTGATTGAGAACATCTAAAATAAGCAATTCAAACATAAGTAAGAGATGGGAAGAGTTGACCTATGCTCACAAAGGAGCATGCCAGAAGTGCGTCCAATTTCTTTAAAAATAAATCTCCTTCCACGCGAGAGCATAGCTTCACCTACAAAGTTAGCAAAACTGAAATAACAATATGCAAAAGGATTAAAAAGATAGACGGAACAGGGTGGTTCCCATGGGTTGTCTCCCAAGAAGCCCTTTTGTTTAACGTCCTTTAAGGTGGACCAAATACCTGTATTAATCATTGTTCAAATAGCAGAGAATCTAGAGAAAAGTTTCACAGACACAGATCACAGCATAAGAAAAAGGAATACGCGCTTTTGTAGTGCACGTCCCCAGTGGCTTGTAGGCTGGAGGTGAAAGCTTTAGGGACAAAATTGGTATTACCCAATTTTCCCCTAGCCTCTGCCAACTTGCCACTGGAAGCAGTGGAGCGAGCACTACGCTCTCTTCTTTCAAGTTTCAGTTTCTCCACGGTAGGAGAGCTCCAGCGTTGGTAGTCGTCAGATTTTCCCACCTTAGTGGTGGGTGGCGTCACTCCCGTTACCGTAGTGGCAACTGGGTCGGCCCAAGAGACCGTCTGTTTAAAAAGTTTATTACAAAATTTATTGTTAGATAAGAATGGGATATTGTCCCGAGTTAAGTTCAGCTGAATGGGTTCAGACACCAGATCTTCCTTCCTTTCCGGGTCACATTCCTTTCTCAAATCTATTTCTTCTTCTTTTCCGCATGATTGTTTCTCCTCCCTTTCTTCGTCCAAAATACAATTTCAACCTTGATTCCTGCATCACTAAGAGATTTATCAGAAATACTTTGGGAAAAGCAAGGCAATGTTTCAGTCACAATTTTGGGGCAAGTAGGGATGATAACTTTCCCAGCAGAAAAATCCAAAGTGGCACCGCTCTCTTTCAAGAACGGCACTCCCAAGATGGGGATAGAGTTATTCTCCTGGGGTCCCAACACTTGGAAGTCAGCGACCACCACCGTCCCCTCAACCATGATTTCAACATTCTTCACTTCTCCCTCCGACTGAATAATGGTCCCATTAGCGAGCACCAAAGACTTACGATCATCCGGGTTCATCTCGAGTTGCAGTTTAGCCACGTCTTGCAATGCAAGGATGTTGCGGGATGATCCGGAGTCACATAAGGCAGCAATTTGGAAATTATTAATAGAACAATTGATTACGAATTCATTTGGGTCAACCATATCCGTGTCGGTGAGACTCTTCCCTTGATTTATAGGATTTTTTTCTGTGTTGCTAGGAAGGGTCCCTTGCGACTGCTCGGTTAACAATTGAGACAATTGGCCCAATTGCGTCTCCAAGTTGCGCATGGACGCGGTTTGGTTAACCATGTTAGAGTTCGCGGCATGCATAAACCTTTCCATCATTTCTTCAAGGTTGCTCTTCTTAAGAGTTGGGGCACCTTGATTATAACTCGGTTGAGGCGGCCGCAGTTGCCTACCGGAGGCTTGAGCATCGTATTGTTGCGAGCCTCCTTGCGATCATTGGCCTGGAACGTTTTGTTTCCAAGAGAAGTTTGGATGACTTCTCACGCCCGAGTTATAAGTGTTATTGAACGGTGCTCCTTGAGTTTGATCTTTAATATAATTAACACTTTCATCAAAAGAAACTTCAGTAGGTTTCTCACCTGTGGGGCACTCATATGCATGATGCCCTGGGTTTCCACAACCTTGACATGAGATCATCATCACTGAGGCAGAAGGGAGGGTAGGCCTCTTAAGTAGCATGGTACTTTCAGCAGGTGTACCAGACGTGTTCACCTCAAAAAGACCGCGAGTGTTCCTTGGAGCGTTTCTTCCAGCAGTCCAAAAGGAACTATGATTGGCAGTGTCTTGGACGATCCGTAATGCTTCTTTAGGGGTGTGGTTCATCAAAGTTCCGCCTGCAGCAGCATCAATCATGGCCCTGTAGTTAGGTTCAATAGCAAAATAAAAATTTTCTACTATGGCCCATGGTTGCAGCTCATGCTAGGGGCATTTCCAGAGAAGGTTCATGAACCTCTCCCAAGCTTCTGAGAGAGCCTCCTGATCAAGCTGTTGGAAGGTTGCTATTTCCCTCCGCAAGTTCACAACTTTGTCAACAGGGTGAAACTTTGCCAAAAAAATTTCTTGCAGGGCGTCCCAAGTGGTAGCTGTACCGACAGGGATCGTGTGGAGCCACGCCTTTGCCTTATCACGTAGAGAGAAAGGGAATATCCTGATCTTCACCGTCTCGTCAGCCAGTACTGCATAACGAAATGTTCCACAAATTTCTGCGAATTCAATTAAGTGAAGATGGGGGTCTTCACTTGCTAATCCAGAGAACTGGGCTTGATTGCGGATCATGTTCAGGATGGCCGGCTTTATCTCAAAGTTGTTGTTGGTGATAGCTGGGCCAAATCCAGGGTACACACTCCCAACAGTGGGTGTAGTGTAGTCTCTCATAGTCCTAGGTCGTGTCCTAGCCACTTCATTCTCTTCAGCAGCCTGAGCCACGGCCGGTGCATTTCCCACTCTGGGATTAGCCTGATTTCCATTAACATCCATGGTGGCAGTAGCACGTAGACGCACCCGTAGAGTACGCTCTATCTCAGGGTCAAATGCTGCACACTCACCGGGATCTCTTCTATGCATACACTTCTTCAACACGAAAGCAGATAATAAAAAAAAAGACCTTAAAACAAATTTCCAAAGAAAAACAAATCACACACGCTTGCAGTCCCCAACAACGGCGCCAAAAACCTGATGCGCTATTTTGGCACTGCTAATTAGTAGGCACGAAATGCGATACGACGGCAGTGCACCGGTCGCTCAAGTAATAAAATAGGGAGGGACTCCCCGAATATCATTCTCAAAGGACCGCAAGTTGGGTAGTACGACTTGCTCTAAACAGGAAATCAGTTAAAAGGATTAATAAGTAACAACGGGGGGTTTGATTTGGTTTACTACGCTATTGCATAATGAAGAAAGATGCGGGTCAAAACTCCGCTTCGCATAGCGAGATGGGTACAACGGCCGCGATGTCGTGCTTCGGAAGGCGCGTGGACGGGAAATCACTATGACGGTTGAGGGTCGCACACACCTCTTCTCAAAACATCACCACTAGCAATTGCTAGTGGCTTCACCCACAACGTAACTCAGAAAATCACTAGGAACAAAGGGGCTATTCATGCCACCACAACATCAGTGCATATGAACGAAAGCAATAATCCTTAAGATTAACTTAACAAGTATTCATACAACACAAAAACGAAGTATAAGCATTCAAGGTTAGAGAGGACCACAAAGAAGAAGTCACGTCTTGGGTTCACGACCGGAATGAGAGGTTGTCGGGCTCTCTCTGGACTCGGCCCTTAGATGGTGAGCTTGGCTCGAAGGAGGCTGTCACCGCTCCTACGAACTTCAGCGCTTCCTTGGTCTCCTTGGCGAGGAATGCTTGAGCTAATGGTGGATGAAGCTTCCTAATGCTCCCGGATGGAAGGATGGAGGTGGAAATCACCAGAAATGGCCTTGATGGTGGAGGAGATGATGGGGAAGCCTTCATCCCTCAAGAGCAGCGGGAAGGAAGAGATTTCCCGCTATCTTAATCGCTCCCGGTCGTCCTCTATCGCTCTCTCCTGTTGACTGCCTCAATTCCTGTTTTTATAGCAAACAGGCTGAAAAATGGTCACGCACGGTCGAATGCACGATCGTGCGCAGACCGTGCGATATTAACAGATAAAATATTTCTTGGAGAAGATGCTGCGCCGCCCGTGCAATTTATGTATATCTTTTCCCGACCCTTTCTTCTTCCTCTCTTCTTTTCTATTGCTATCTTGTTGTTCTGTAATATGATGTAATTGCTGTATGCCTTCTTTCTTCTCTTTTGATAATATATCTCTGACTGATTTCAAATTCAAATCCCTTGATTTAAGGAATAAAATATTCTGAAAGAGATATCCTGGGAACTGCAAATCTGACACGCTTTATTTCTTTTCCTTTTCCATGAAAATGTCCTTTTCCAAAGAAATGTCAACGACTATTTTCGAAATAGGAGAATAATAAAAGGAAATATAATATCCTGACTTATCTGGAAGAAATAGAGCCGTTGCTGAAAGATCTGAGTTCAGAGAATAATATAACTGATCTTCTAAAATAAATCTGCTGAAGAGAATTTTTGTCGATCAGAATAAATTCGTCGAACACAATGTTGAGTTCGTCGACCTCAACTGAATCTGGCTGGAAGAATTGAATTAGTCGATCTGAATGATATTTCATCGAATGCAGAGATTTGACAAATTTGTCGACCGCTGAACTGAGCAAATTCGTCGACCGCTGAGACTGAGAGGTTCGTCGAACGCTGAGACTTGGTCAACCGCTGAGACTGAAGTTAATCAACCGCTGAGATGAGCTTTCGTCGACCGCTGAGAGCATTTTGTCGAACGTAGAGAGGAGTTCGTCAAACGCAGAACCTTGGCAAGTTCGTCGAACGCAGGAGCATGTCGTTCGTCGAACGCAGGATGGAGTTCGTCGAACGCAGTATGGAGTTCGTCGAACGCAGAAAACTTATCTTTTCCTATGTTCTAACAACCTAAAACCTTGACCCTTAAGACTATACATTGGGGTCAACTTAGTCCTAATAAATAGATAGTGATCCTAGCCCAAATCAGTAATAGGGTTGTTCCAACAATCTCCCCCTATTTGGGTTAGGACACTATTTGACAAAAATTAAAACAAACAAAACACAGAGTATATATATCTGACAAATTATAAACATTTCAGCAGATATATAAGAAATATGATACTCTGAGTTTAGAAACATAACATTCGAAAACAGAAATAATAATAACAAACAATCAGAACCTTTTGTCTTTCTGAATTCTTGCTTTCTGAATTTCTGAATTCTGATATTGTCTTTCTCTGAGTTTTGGGTTTGATTAACTGAGCTGTAGCAATAACTGATTATCTGAATCTGTATTAAGGTAGAGCAAACACTGCATCTGAATTTGCAACATATGTAGCTTTTTCATGCATCATCTCCCTCTTTCATAAATCATCTCCCCCTGAGACTGGAGCTTGTTCAGCTTTCTCCCCCTGCCTAGTTCATAGAACATCTCCCCCTGAGCAAAAACTGCATCATATATGGAGCTTCTTCATAGAACTTCTCCCCCTGTCAAAAGGAAAGTAACTCCCCCTAACAAAAAGGAGCTTCTTCAAGAAACTTCTCCCCCTGCCTAGTTTCATGAAGGCCTGAAGCTAGGCCCCTAGAAGAAGGGACATTTGAAGAGGTAGGGAAGAATGCAATTTTTTGAAGAAATATTGATATTGTTCCTGAAAAAGAAAATAGAGATCAAGTGCAAAGGAACTGGAAAGAGAGGCAATTTCTGTAGGCATTCAGTGAAAATAAAAGATTTGATTATAATGAAAGATATAAAAAAAGCTTCATCAAAACTGGGTTAGACGAAAAATAATTTTTCGTCGATCTCAGTTCGACGATCTAGATGACTTCGTCGATCTCCGTTCGATGAAAGACTAGATTTCGTCGATATCAGTTCGATGAAAAGATGGGATAAGAAGAAAATTTAATTTTTAACAGATTGAATCTCCATCTATCATTCCTAGCTGATTTATAAAGAAGATATGTTTCAATTTCATCCAAAGGCTTGGTGAAAATATCAGCTCTTTGTAAGTCAGTAGGAATAAATTGTAGGCAAATTTTATTTTTATCCATATTATCTCTGATAAAGTGGTGCCTAATTTCTATGTGTTTAGTCCTACTATGGAATACTAGATTTTGTGTTATAGATATTGCACTAGTATTGTCACAAAATATAATTTATTTATTTAGATTGATACCATAATCTAGAAGTTGATTTTGTATCCACAATATTTGTGAGCAGCAACTGCCAGCAGCAATATATTCTGCTTCAGCATAATCAGAATCTGAGAATCCTCCTTTCTTACAAAACCAAGACACAAGCCTATCACCAAGAAACTGACAAGTTCCTGATGTGCTTTTCCTGTCTACTCTGCATCTAGCATAATCAGAATCTGAGAATCCAGTTAATTCAAATTTTGATGCTATTGGATACCAGAGTCCTAGATTTGGACAACCCTTTATATATCTCAAAATTCGTTTTAAAAAAATTAGGTGAGATTCTTTGGGTTAACTTGGAACCTAGCACAAATACAGGTAGAAAACATTATATCAGGCGTACTTGCTATTAAATAAAGTAATGAGGGAGAACTGGCAAAATATGAAAAGCTTGAGAAGATCATTTCGAAGGAATCATGCCGATTCATCTCCGCCGTCTTCGTTGGTTACTTGTATCTTCCTCCATTTTATTTCAATATCCACTGATAACTTGGGTGTGGTGATTTGCTAGCGGATATGCGGGAAAGTCAATTGTATGTGACTTTTTGATCAACAGGTTTCCCTGATTCATCATTATCTACAATAACATTGGAGGGCATGGGTGTTTTCTTGGTGGAAGCATCAGGCATACCAAATCTTTTCACTAATTCCTTAGCATACTTAGATTGTGATATGAATATGTCATTTGGAGTTTGCTTCACTTGAAGACCAAGGAAGTATGATAACTCACTCATACTACTCATTTCAAATTTAGATTGCATCAGGTTAGAAAACCTTTTGCATAGATTTGAATCAGTAGAGCCAAATATGATATCATATACATATATTTGAACTAGTAAAGTTTGATTTTTATGTATCCTGAAAAATAGGGTTTTATCAACTATGCCTCTACAGAAATTATTCTCCAAAAGAAAATTAGTTAAGGTCTCATACCATGCTCTGGGAGATTGCTTGAGACCATAGAGAGCTTTATTAAGCTTAAATACATAAGAGGAGTGAGTTGGAGAGATGAAACCTGGTGGTTGTTCCACATAGACTTCTTCTTTGATGTCTCCATTCAAGAATGCACTCTTCACATCCATCTGATAGACTTTGAACTTCTTGAAGGCAGCAAAAGCAAGAAAAATCCTTATAGCTTCAAGTCTTGCAACAGGAGCAAAGGTTTGATCATAGTCAATTCCTTCTTCCTGTGAATATCCTTGGGCTACCAATCTTGCTTTATTTCTGATGATTATGCCTTGATCATCTAGCTTGTTCTGAAGACCCACTTGGTGTCAATGACTGGATGGCCTTTTGGTCTTGGAACCAAATCTCATACCTTGTTCCTTTCAAATTGATTGAGCTCCTCTTGTATTGCAAGAATCCAATTTGGATCTTGTTCTGCATCTTTTATGGATTGAGGTTCAATCTGGGATAGGAAACAAGTGTGCATCTGATTTTGTTGTAGTTGATGCCTTGTTTGAACACCTGCTGAAATATATCCAATTACTTGAGATATTGGATGATCTCTAACTGTGATGTGATCAATAGTTGGAGTTGGTTCAGCAATGGTTTCCACTTGAGGAATTTGTTCAGCTGTCACTTGATTTGATTTGTTAGCAAGATCTTCTGGATGATCTTCTTCTTCACTGTCTTCAAGATTTTGAGTTGATGGAAGTGGAGAATCTTCTTTCTGTAGATCTAATCCATTAAGTTCTTTACATAGAACTGGTACCTGCAAATTATTTTTGGTATAGGTGATGTTCCTCGCCTCATTTAATATGTTAGTCTCATCAAAAGATACATGCATGGACTCTTCTATCTTAAGAGTAGATTTGTTGTAAACTCTGTATGCTTTACTAGAAAGAGAATGTCCAAGGAATATGCCTTCAGCAGCTTTTGCTTCAAACTTCCTTAGATACTTCTTGTCATTGTTATGCACATAGCATTTACAGCCAAATATCTTAAAATAGTTAACCTTAGGCTTGTTATTCTTGAGTAATTCATAGGGAGTTTTACCCTTAAGCTTATGTATCAGGCTTCTGTTCAACACATAATTTGCTCTGTTCACTGCCTCTGCCCAAAAAGAGAGTGACAAGTTTGCATCAGCAAGCAATATAGTGGTTGATTCAATTAGGGTTCTATTTTTCCTTTCAGTTACCCCATTTTGTTGAGGAGTTCTAGGAGCAGAGAAACACTGCCTGATCCATTCTTTTCCACAGAATTCTTGTGAAATTTTTCGAATCTTTATGAAGTGAGCAGGAATCATACAACTTAGAGTTCACAAGCCAAGCAACCAGAAGCAAATGGAGGCAAACAAGTGATCTTTATTGATAGCAACTTCAAATTACAAGGCAAGGTATGCTTGGCGAGACATGATTTCGCAAGCACAAACACCAAAGGAAAAAATACAAGTTGAAGATAACTTGAGACCGCGCGGTCTCCCTACGACCTCAGCAACCTGCCAGACCGCAACCCGCTGCCGATCTCAGAACAACACCAGACCGCTGATCAGACCGCACCCCTCCTTCCGAACTCCTGATTCTCCCGAACTACAGGAACACAACTCCAAGCCACAGAGCGCCCGAACACTTTCAGAGGAAGAGGTGATCGCTGCTGCCCGCACTATCCGCAGAAGCTGCACAATAAGAGTTCAATCAGCAGACCGCCCGATCACTCAAATAGAGAACGCAGGAAAGAAGAGAACTCAGCTTACACTTGGTGTGTCTCTATTATTGCTGCCGATGGGTCCTATTTATAGGTGTGAGACCTGATCCAGTCACCACCCTATGAGATAGGATCACCACCCTCCAGACCGCGCGACCTTACCGGTCACACCGCGCGATCAGCGATAGTACTCCTGCTTCATTTTAGGTGAGCTCGCCAGCTTCAACCAAACCATGAGAGACCGCCACTCTCATAGTGAGATCGCGACTCCACAAGGAGATTGCCAGACCGCCACGAAGCTGCTCACCACCTGTGCTCGCCAGGGACCGCAAACACTGCCAGTTCGCCATCAGACCGCGAACTCCTGTCCGCATGCCGGTCTCCTCCTGAGACTGCGAACAGCGTCCAGCTCGCATACCAGTCTCCTCCTGAGACCGCGAACTGAGACCGCGCGACTAAGTCCCTTAGTCCACGAACATCACCACAAAGCCGGGTTAGTCACCAGACCGCATTATGGAAAACCTGGATCAAACTGTACGGTCACACCAGACCATCACAGCCTTGAAGAAGACAGCATGCCACGCGGTCACGCACAGACTGCGCACACCTGAAGACGATCAACCTGCCACGCGGTCACAGACAGACCGCGCGGCCTTCACCTTCAGCCGCCTTGGACCCATACCAGCGATCAAGCCAGGAGACCGCAGCTAGGCTTAGACAAGCCAGACCGCAGAGGCAGACTGTCAGGCCGTGCAGTCACGCCAGACCGCCCGACCTCCTCCCAGACCGCCCAGGTCCAAAAGTCCTCTAACTTCCACTTCAACAATTTCAACACTCCCCCTTGAAGTGGGAAGTTGAAACTAGCCCCAGTAGGCTCCTTAGCCGTGTGAACGGCCCTTTCGCCAGCGCCTTTGTGAAGATGTCCGCCACGTTGTCCGCACTCCGCACATGCTCGACCGAAAGAGATCCCTCCAGCACCTTCTCCCGTATGAAGTGGTGCTCGATCTCGATATGCTTGGTCCTAGCGTGACAAACTGGATTGGTGACCAGTTTGAGAGCACTCTTGTTGTCACCGCGGAGCAGAGTCGGCTCCCGAACCTCCTTGTGGACGTCTCCCACCAACCTCCTAAGCCAGATGGCTTCCTGAGCTGCCAAGGCCGAAGCCTTGTATTCCGCTTCCGTGGTGGAGACCGATATGGAATCCTGCTTCTTGCTGCACCATGATATAGCTGTAGGGCCCGCCATGAAGACAAATCCAGATGTCGACGTCCGATCATCCGAATCTCCCCCGTAGTCAGCATCCATGTACCCGTGCACCTCGAAGCCCGCATCCCTCCTGTATAGGAGACCCATGTCCGAGGTCGCCTTGACATACTTCAGAATGTTCTTGGCTGCTAGCAAATGAGGTACCCGTGCCTCCGCCATATATCGACTCACTCTGCCAACTGCATATGCAATGTCTGGCCTCGTGATCGTCAAATAAATCAAGCTCCCAACCAGAGCTCGAAACACCAACGGATCTTGCAGAATCCTCCCCTCATCCTTGCGAAGTTTTGTGGCCTTCTCCAGAGGTGTGGAAGTGCACTTCCCTTCCTTCATGCCGAATCGCTCCACGATTCGCTCTGCATATCCGGCCTGGGTCACCAACACTCCACCTTCCTTCCTCTGCACCTCGAGTCCAAGGAAATCGTGAAGCTCACCTAAGTACTTCATCTCGAACCTGATAGACAGCTCGGCTCGAAGCTGCGCTACCTCCTCCTTTGAGTTCCCCGTCACGATCATATCGTCGACGTATAGCAACACGATGACTTGAAGCTCCCCGCTATTCTTGATGAATAAGCTTGAGTCTGAGTCTGAAGCACCAAATCCACAGAATAGGAGGTATTCTGCGATCTTCCCGTACCACGTCCTCGGCGCTTGCTTCTACCCTTACAGGGCCTTCTTCAGCTTGCAGACATGCTCCGAAAAATCTTCAGACACAAAGCCTGGTGGCTAGACCATGAAGATATCCTTGTCAATCTCATCGTACAAGAAAGCGTTCTTGACGTCGAGCTGCCAAATCTCCCATCCACTGAACGCCGCAAAGGCAATGATGAACTGAACTGAAGTCATTTTTGCCACCGGACTGAATATCTCCTCGTTGTCTTCACCGTATTGCTGCGAGAACCCCTGAGATACAAGGCGAGCCTTGTACCGCTCGATGTTGCCGTCAGCATTCTTCTTGAGCTTGTAGACCCACTTGCATGTCACAGGAGTGGTGCCCTTGGGCTTGGGCACAAGAGACCAGGTCTCATTCTTCTCGAGAGCGGCCATCTCTTCTTGCATAGCAATGTCCCACTCCTTCATGCCTCTGGCCTTCTCAAAGCTCGACGACTCCCTCTCATCCAAGGGACCAGCGAAGAAACATGAGACGAAGCTCACTGCGTTTCCTCCTGTATAGCGATCAGGGGCGATGATCGCTCGCTTCGACCTCCTCAGCTCCTTCCCCTGAAGCGCATTATCTTCAGCTGCTTCTTGCCTAGCTCCTCTTCCAGACGTGCTAGGAGCATCGCTCCCCCTGCTCCCTGAACCAAAATCCCCCGTCTCAGAAATAGAAGGAGATGGACCACCTGGTGACACAGGTAGCTCCACCTGAAGATCCTCCACAGCTTTCTCCGGCACCTCCACCCTACTCTTTGGTAGCTCCACACTAGAAGACCCCTTGTAAGATGTCACCTCATCGAACACGACGTCGCGAGATACAACAAATCTCCGCGTCTCTGGGTCCATACACTTCCAGTCTTTCTTCCGCTCATCATATCCCACGAAGACTAGCTTCCTTGCTTTCGCATCTAGCTTCGTCCGAAGAGCATCTGGAACATGCACGTAGTAGGTGGAACCAAACACCCTAAGGTTTGCCACGCTTGGCTTCTCCTTGAACATCATCTCATGCGGAGTTAACATGTTGATGGGGCTCAATGGCATCCTGTTGATGATGTAGGCAGCACAAGACATTCACTCCGCCCAGAAGGACTTTGGGATACTCTTGGCATGCAGCCAACACTTGCAGGTCTCCGTCAGATGACGGATCTTCCGCTCTGCAACTCCGTTCTGCTGTGGAGTATGTGCATAAGTGAGCTCTCTCCGGATACATGCCTTCCTGCAAAAAGTAGAGAACTCACTGGAGGTGAACTCCCCTCCGTTGTCAGTCCTCAGCTTCTTCACCCGCAGTCCTAGCCGACCCTCCATGAGCTCCTTGAACTCCACAAACTTGGCAAATGCCTCCGCGTTCTCCTTCAGGAAATATACCCAGACATATCTGGTGTAATCATCGATCAACACCAGCATATATCTGCTGCCTCCGAGGCTTGGGGTAGCAGTAGGTCCCATTAAGTCACCGTGGATGCACTCCAACGGCACACTACTCCTTGTCTGCGACTTGTCAAATGGTAGTCGATGAGACTTGCCGAACTGACATCCCGCGCAAACATGACCTTCACCGTAGGAAGATAGACTTGGCAGGCCCTTGACCAGACCTCTCACCTCCATAGCTTTCAGCTTGTCCATCCCTACGTGCCCCAACCTCTCATGCCATATAACGACACCATCATTCTTCTTCATTTTGTCGACGTAGGAACTTGTCGATAAAACAAACAAGTCCTTTGCCCGTATCCCGACATGGATGACCTCGGCCTTTACGGCCTCAAAATTGCGTAGAAACTTCACTTCTGTTGGGCCGAACAGAACGTGATACCCAACGTCTATAGTGTTGGTCACGGAGAAGAGGTTTTTCCTCATACCAGGCACGTGATAGACACTCTTCAAAGTAAGTGGCCCTCTATCACTGCCCAAGGAAACAACCCCCACCTTCTCTACTGGATGCACAATATTATCAGCAGTAATGATTGCATTGTTACCTGTATAGGGCAGTGCAAAAGAAAGCTTGGTCTTGTCTCTGGTGAGGTGATGACCACACCCCGAGTCCACAATCCAGTCCTCCAGATAGTTGATAGGAGCCGAAGCTCCAACAGAAGCCGAGAAGGCTCCTCCCCAACCTCCTTGAATGTGCCTGGCCTCAGCTTCCTCCTTCTCCACAGCATGCCCATCTTGGGTGGCCACCCTGCAATCCTTCCTGATGTGGCCATACTTGCCACACTTGAAGCACTTCGGACCTTCACCCTTCTTCTTCCCGTCAGCCTTGGGAGCATACCCCCTTTCCTGCTGCCCAGAAGTTGAAGGCCCATAGCCTCCTCCAGCGGTCTTCTTCTTCTTATCCCACTTCTTCTTCTTCCCCGAGAAGAGCACCTTGACATCTCCCCCAGCCACTGACACTCCCGCCATCTGCCTTGCCAAACTTTCTTGTGATGCAAGCAAGTTCTCCAGCTCCAACAGAGACAGCTGATTTGCCCATCCCTGCACCGATGTCACAAAGGCAACATATTCCTTCCGCAAGCCGCGGATGATGTGCCTCTTCAGATTCGCCTCAGAGATAGGCTCATCAGGATCCAATGCTGAGATTTCAGCGCACAAGTTATTCATCTTCAGAAAGAAAGTGGAGATTGAAAGATCGCCCTGAGCCGACCTTGCCAGCTCATTCTCCAAGAACTGTAGCCTTGCTACATTCTTCTTGTTAAACAGCCCATCCAGGGCTCTCCAGATCTCCGCAGCCGATCCACACCCCAAGATGTGATCAAACAGGTCAGGTGAGATTGCCCTCTTCAGAGTGAACTCTGCCTTCGCATTCGTCCTCCTCCAAGTTCTCACCTCATCCCCATTATCCCCTTACAGGACAACTTCCTGCGCCTGATCTCCTCCAACTACCTCCCAGAGGTCCTCAACTAGAAGATAGCTTTGCATACACGACTTCCACTTCTTGAAGTTAGTCGAGTTGAGCATCTCAATTCCAAGACCCCTCGCTTCCATTGCTCTACCATTGGTTCCTTCTTCACAAAGGCGATGGCTACTCTAAGTTGCTCACTGCTCTATCCACTCCAACCTCGCTTTGATACCATGTGAAATTTTTCGAATCTTTATGAAGTGAGCAGGAATCATACAACTTAGAGTTCACAAGCCAAGCAACCAGAAGCAAATGGAGGCAAACAAGTGATCTTTATTGATAGCAACTTCAAATTACAAGGCAAGGTATGCTTCGCGAGACATGATTTCGCCAGCACAAACACCAAAGGAAAAAATACAAGTTGAAGATAACTTGAGACCGCGCGGTCTCCCTATGACCTCAGCAACCTGCCAGACCGCAACCCGCTGCCGATCTCAGAACAACACCAGACCGCTGATCAGACCGCACCCCTCCTTCCGAACTCCTGATTCTCTCGAACTCCAGGAACACAACTCCAAGCCGCAGACCGCCCGAACACTTTCAGAGGAAGAGGTGATCGCTGCTGCCCGCACTATCCGCAGAAGCTGCACAATAAGAGTTCAATCAGAAGACCGTCCGGTCACACAAATAGAGACCGCAGGAAAGAAGAGAACTCAGCTTACACTTGGTGTGTCTCTATTATTGCTGCCGATGGGTCCTATTTATAGGCGTGAGACCTAATACAGTCACCACCCTATGAGATAGGATCACCACCCTCCAGATTGCGCGACCTTACCGGTCACACAGCGCGATCAGCAATAGTACTCCTGCTTCATTTTAGGTGAGCTCGCCAGCTTCAACCAAACCATGAGAGACTGCCACTCTCATAGTGAGATCGCGACTCCACAAGGAGATCGCCAGACCGCCACGAAGCTGCTCACCACCTGTGTTCGCCACGGACCGCGAACACAGCCAGTTCGCCATCAGACCGCGAACCCCTGTCCTCATGCCGGTCTCCTCCTGAGACCGCGAACAACGTCCAGCTCGCATACCAGTCTCCTCATGAGACCGCGAACTGAGACTACGCGACTAAGTCCCTTAGTCCGCGAACATCACCAGAAAGCCCGGTCAGTCACCAAACTGCATTCTGGAAAACCTGGATCAAACTGTGCGGTCACACCAGACCGCCATAGCCTTGAAGAAGACAGCACGCCACGCGGTCACGCACAGACCGCGCACACCTGAAGACGATCAACCCGCCACATGGTCACAGACAGACCGCACGGCCTTCACCTTCAGCCGCCTTGGACCCATACCTGCGATCAAGCCAGGAGACCGCAGCTAGGCTTAGACAAGCCAAACCGCAGAGGTATACCGCCAGGCCGTGCGGTTACGCCAGACCGCCCGACCTCCTCCCAGACCGCCCAGGTCCAAAAGTCCTCTAACTTCCACTTCAACAATTTCAACAATTCTCTCATCAGAAGAGATTCAAACTCAGTGCCATGATCACTTCTGATCAATGCAACTAGAGTAGAGTACTCAATCTTGATGGACTTGAGAATGTCTGTCAGAACACTGAAGGTGTCAGACTTGTTCCTAAGAAAGAACACCCAAGTGAATCTTGAGAAGTCATCTACAATAACTAGAGAGTAATGCTTCCCTCCTAGACTTTATATTGCAGTGGGTCCAAATGTAGGAAATACAAACTCCTAGGTGAATCACTCTTGGATAAAGATTTAAAACTACTTCTAGTTTGCTTACCTAATTGACAAGCCCTGCAGAGTCCTTCCTTCTTGTATGAACCAGAAGGCAGCCCTCTAACAAGATTGTCCTTAGAAAGCTTAGATATAGTTCTAAGGTTAATGTGTCCATGCCTTTTATGTCATAGTTCATTTGATTTACTTATAGAATTGAATAAGCAAATATCAGAATTGGCAGAGTCAAAATTGACTAAATAAATATTTCCATGTCTAATACCAGATAACACATTTATGTTTTTATTATTGGTAATAAGACATAAGGAATGGTTAAAAGTTATCTGATAACCTTCATCACATAACTGGCTTATGCTGATGAGGTTGTGCTTCAGACCCTTGACATAAGCTACCTCTTTGAAGGTGACTGCTCCAACTTTGATCTGTCCATAGCCTTTGGTTTGTCCACAGTTGGAGTCTCCAAATATCACTTTGGGTCCAAGCCTTGCCTTGTAGTTGCTCAGGTTGGCCTTATTTCCTGTCATGTGCTTTGAACACCCACTATCCAAATACCATTGTTCATTTTGCTTGGATAGCCTTGTACCTGCACAACAGAAAAAATAAACTAGTTGTTCTTGACCTAGACTACCTTGGGTCCTTTTGTTTTTCCACAAAACTCTGAAATGAAAGACATCACAGGCTGATCCTTAAAACCTTTTGGATGATATCTCCTTGGAGGAATTATCCATTCAGTGAAAGGATTGAAAGTATGTGAAGAATAAGAATTCTTCAGATTTTCTGTATATTTTCCGTTCGACGAACTGGGCTGAGTTCGTCTATCGCCGTTCGACGAAGTGAAGTGCTTTCGTCGAGCGCCGTTCAAATAATAACTACACTGAAATTCTGGCTTCAGAGTTCGTCGATCTTCGTTCGACGAAATGAATTGATTTCGTCGAGCTCCGTTCGATGAATTCTGTTGAATTCCTTTATTCTTAACAACCTTGCTTGAAATGTTTTTCTCTATTTCTACAGCCTCTTTGCCCTTGGCAGAAATGAATTTTATTGGTGTAGAAAGTATGTTCTTCTTAATAAGAGGTGGCTCACTTGATGATGCACGTAAGCCCAGTTTGCCACTTAGTCTGACATTCACTGTGCTTGTGATGTCCATCAGTTTGATACTTCTCCCATTTAGGGATTCTTCAAATTTCTTAGCCTCAGATAGTTTGTTCTCAATGAGAATAATATGTTCTCTGGATGCAGCCAATTCTTTCTTAAGATTAGCATTTTCTTCACTTAGTTGGTTCATTTCAGCCAACTGATTTCTGAGAGACATTATCTCTTTCTCAAATTTGATTAAATCTAAGCAAAGAACTTTGAATTCATCTTTGAATTCAATTGAATTAAAATCAAAGTTTGAGATTACCTGATCAGCATCATTGCCAGATTCTGATTCATCTGAGTTGTTTGTTAATGCATTGATTGCCATCATGCAGAAACTTCTTTCATCTGCATCATCTTCATCATCACTGGAGCTGGATGATAATGCATTTTCTAACTCACTGCTTGAGTCATAGACAACCATCAAGCATTGGTCATTCTCATTTGATTTTTCTTCATCTTCAGATGAGCTGCATGAAGACTCTGATTCTGTTTCACTCCATATTTCAGCTACAAGCCTTCTTCCCTTATGCTTGTGTTTGTGGGAGGATGGCTTGTTGGAGTGCCTATTTTCTTCTTTGTCTTTTCTCTTTTCCTTCTTTTGATTCTCTAGACACTCAGGAAGAATGTGTCCAGGTTTCCTGCAGCCAAAACAAATAATTTCTTTAGAACTTGATTTGTCAAACCTTGGCTTTTCTCTTGATCTGGAATCCTTCTTTCTGAAGTCCTTCTTAGCCATTTTATAAAATCTCTTGGCTAGAAGATTAATGAACTCCATATCTCCTGGAGCTTTATCTTCTTCTTCGGTAGCTTGGAAAGCTATACTTCTCTCCTTCTTGGATGTGGGAGATGAGGTGGATTGTTCAGCTTCTCTGGATTTGATAAGCTGCTCATAGGATTTGAGTTTTCCTAACAAGCTCTCAGTGGAGATCTCATTAAGGCTTCTGGCTTCCTTGATTGGCCAGATCCTAGAGTCCCATGTATTGGGGAAGCACATTAGGATCTTATCATTGACCTCAGTGATGAAGATCACTTTGTCCAAGGTCTTCAGCTCATTGATTATGAGGCTGAGCCTGTTGTACATATCAACCACTATCTCAGATTCTCCTTTCTTGAAATTTTCATACTGGGAGATTAGGTGAGATCTTCTATCTTTTCTTTCATCTGCTGATCCTTCAACCATATTGTTGAGTGACATCCAGATTTCCCTTGCTGAAATGCATTCCACAACTTTTTGAAAAATGTCATCAGACATTGTCTGTGCCAATATGTTCATAGCTTTGGCATCAACACTTCTCTGCTTTTTCTGTGCATCTGTTCACTCAGGTGTGGAACAGTATTATTTGTTGTTGTGGTTTCAACACTTGTTGTTGCTGTAGGAGTAGGAGGTCCTGTCAAAATAACATTAAAAATTTCCTTATCAATAGAATTCATGTACAATCTGATCCTTGCCTTCCATAGTGCAAACTAATTTAGATTGCACATAGGAGGTCTTGTGCTTGAATATTCTTTGTTCTGTTCCATGAGTTTTTAAGCAAAAATAAAACTCTAGAAAAAATTTAAGATCTAATTGATCTTTTGATTCAGGTGTTAGCCTGTAAAGAATCAACCAACCTCTGATACCAATTGAAAGTGAGGTTAGATCTTAGATTTACTCTAGAGGGGGGGGGGTGAATAAAGTATTAAAAAAATTTCACTCATTTTTATAGCGGAATTAAAATAGTGATATATATATGTGTACTGAGTGAGTAATTAAAACAAACACAAAGAGAGCACACATCACAATACAGAAAAATAAACAATCACAGAGGACACAAGGATTTTATAGTAGTTCCCCAATAAATCTGGGTACGTCTACTCTTCTACCACCCTTGGTAGGATTCCACTAGGTTTTTGATCAGATGCCCTATCACCAATGGATTTTTGATCAGGTGTCCAAACACCAAGGAGCTTTTGATCAGGTGCTCTAACCAAACTACAGGTTTTTGTTCAGGTGCCCTGCCACCAAGGAGTTAACTTTTGAAGGGAGTTATAACCCTGTACAAGAGGGGATAAAGAGGGTTTAGATGTTCTTCTCTGTCAATAATCTGAGAGAAGACTCTAGTGGAATGTGATGTTGTAAAGCTCCCCCTGTCTGATTGAAATTTGTTGACAGTTGAGGATGGAGCTTTCACTTGAATGAAGTATCTTCCTGTATCTTCCTGATAGCTGATAAATCTGAGAGACAAAATGTTTCTCAGATTGTTTGTTGCTCTTTTGAAGATATGAACTTGCAGCAGAGATCTGAGATAAGTATGTTGATGTTGTTCTCAGAGATTGAGGTGCTGCTTGAGGAAGATGAAGATCTTAAAACTATTTTGCTTTCTGTATATCTTTTCCCGACCCTTTCTTCTTCCCCTCTTCTTCTCTATTGCTATCTTGATGTTCTGTAATATGATGTAATTGTTGCATGTCTTCTTTCTTCTGTTTTGATAATATATCTCTGACTGATTTCAAATTCAAATCCCTTGATTTAAGGAATAAAATATTCTAAAAGAGATATCCTGGGAACTGCAAATCTGACACCCTTTATTTCTTTTCATTTTCCATGAAAATGTCCTTTTCCAAAGAAATGTCAACGGCTATTTTCGAAATAGGAAAATAATAAAAGGAAATATAATATCCTGACTTATCTGGAAGAAATATAGTCATTGCTGAAAGATCTGAGTTCAGAGAATAATATAACTGATCTTCTGAAATAAATCTGCTGAAGAGAATTTTCGTCGATCAGAATAAATTCGTCGAACAAAATGTTGAGTTCGTTGACCTCAACTGAATCTGGCTGGAAGAATTGAATTAGTCGATCTGAATGATATTTCATCGAACGCAAAGATTTAGCAAATTCGTCGACCGTTGAACTAAGCAAATTCATCGACCGCTGAGACTGAGAGGTTCGTCGAACGCTGAGACTTGGTCAACCGTTGAGACTGAAGTTCATCAACCTCTGAGATGAGCTTTTGTTGACCGCTGAGAGCATTTTGTCGAACGCAGAGAGGAGTTCGTCGAACACAGAACCATGGCAAGTTTGTCGAACGCAGGAGCATGTCGTTCGTTGAACGCAGTATGGAGTTCGTCGAACGCAGAAAACTTATCTTTTCCTAAGTTCTAACAGCCTAAAACCTTGACCCTTAAGACTATACATTGGGGTCAACTTAGTCCTAATAAACAAATAGTGGTCCTAGCCCAAATCTGTAATAGGGTTGTTCCAACACGGCCAAAGCTAGAGAGGAATTCGGAAACTGGAGTCGAAGGAGAAAGTGCAGCATGTGGCCCCTCTTCGGATTTTAGTGGCCCCTTTGCAGATGTTGTGAGGAACGGAAGCAAAGACAGTCCTGTTCTTTGACGGCTGGCAATTTTAGAAGTTTTGTCAATTTCGATGGTTTCAGCTTGATCACTCTCCCTTTAATCGTCGATTTGATCACCTCCCCACTACGTCTGACCTTTGCATTTTTGAAGAATTCGAGAACATCTTATTCAAGGACTCGGCAAGGATATTCTAGAATGAACGACATCCCTGCTTCTTCCAGACAAAGAACAATGTTTCGAAACTCGTCAGAGGCATTTGCGAATCCCGTGCGGACCAACTCTCCCCCTATCTGAAGCGGACCGGAGCACTTGCGAGAAATTGTTGTTGTCGACGGATAGAAGCGGAGAGGAAGACGAATCGACAGAAGATGAAGGGTTTCGTCGAGGGAGTGGCGTGACTTTTGAAATCCGTAAACATATATATACACACATATATATATACTATATTAAAAAGAATTATTGAAGTCTGTGAATAGCATGAAATTAAAAATACATTGGATTAATCTGATCCATCCAGAATGGTTTGATTAATAAGAAACGTTCAATTATGAACCCCCATATCCCACTCTCTCTCTCCTCATTCCCGATCCCAGAAAAAAATAGTCGTGGAGACTATTTTATTCTTCCCCTCTCCGGCTCGCAACGTCACCGCCTCCTCCTCTAGGTATTCGCAGTCGGCAACTCCTTCATAGTTTCAGATCGAGTCCAACAATGTCTCCTTCCTAGACCTACCATGCAGCGGGCAACTCTATTTCGTTCATCTCTGCCCTCGCATCCCCGCTTAGGCGAGGATTTATTTTTGGTGTTATAAACCAAGAGCCTTACTGTTCTGTGGTATGCCAAGAGGAACAACTTTCGTAAGGAGAAAGAACATGAATGGAGAAGGGAAGCTCATTTCAGATATCTTGGGCAAGGTACTTTTATGCAAGGTAGGTTCACACGACTATCTATCTAATGAGATGTTCATGTTAGTAACAGCTATAATTTGCCGGAAAAGAGTGGATTGGGGTCTCGCCCTATTTGAAAAAATCAAGGCAAGTCTAATGGTCCCCAACTTTGGGAGAATCATAAGTCTCTATCTCAATCAATTGGATGGAGACCTGTTCGACATGAGGAATGGTGGCCCTATTCACCACCTCAAGAAAATAGACTCTTCCATCATGGACAAATGGGAAAGAGTGATTATTAGGCCAGGCTTGAAGAGACCAATTGAGGATGCAGTAGTAGATGAAGAGGAAAGCCAGGAACCCTCTCCAGATAGGGTACCTTCTGCTCAAGCATTCCAACCTCTTCAGACAGTAGAATCTCCAGTGCCAGATCCAGTAGTTCCATCAATTGAAGGGGAGATCTCCAAGTCCCCAGAAGTGTCAATTCAGCAAGAACCTCCTCCAGCCTTATCAGCTCCACCAAGCATGCAGAGTCACTTTGATACTTGTGTTTCAAGGATTGCGTAGAGCCTTAATCTAATTCCTGTACACTATGGAGAGAAGCTACTTGCCATTTCTGCCAAGGAACCAGAAAGGTTGGGTGTTGTTGATGATGATGTTGAGCCTGATGTTCCAGTATACCAGATCAGTGATGATAAAGATGATGATGATGTTGATGATGACAATGATGGTGCTCAAGATCCTACATGTTCTGAGGGGGAGACTGCAAAAGAAAAAAGGGAGAAGGAAGTTGAACAAGATGAGGAGATTCTTTCAGTTCAGGAAAGAGAGTATGTGTACTCTACATCCCCTGCTCTAGATTCCCAAGTTAGAGATAGTTTGCATGACCTAGGGGGAGCTCCATCCAATGAACTCACGTTCAATGCAGAAAGCTTTGGCACCCCCTCTCATCAAAGTGTGCATGCTCCTGTGCCATCTACCTCCAATAGTGAGCTGCTCCAGACCATGGAAGCTCTGCTCAAGTCCCAGGCTGAACAATTTGATTTCTCCATGAAGCTAGTGTTTCTAAGAGTTAAAGAAGTTGAGTCAGACATGAATAATGGTCTTGCTGAGATTAAGCATACAATGTTTAAAATGAAAAGTGATTTAGATACTTATTTATCTAATGGTTTTCAAGCCGTGAGCCACACCAATGAAGAGATGAAGCAAGTTTATAACAATTCAAATAATCTTCTGGAGGGCCAAAGAACAATTTATGAGCAAAGTGACAATATTCGAGTTGGTATAATTTCAGACCTGACAGATTTCAAGAATGAACTGCTCCAATCCGTATCTGAAGAAGTCAGAAAGGGGGAGGAGAAAATTCAATGTCAGCTATATGATCTTAGAAGAGAGATAGAAAGCAAGTTCTCAGAAGCAAATGTTGAACGTCATCAAGGTTTGAACTGGCTTTATGAAACCTTCATAGGAGTTCCTCAGCAATTTCCATCTTCTGAGTAGTTCCAGCCCACTGAGGGTGTATATGAAGATTTCCCTATTATCCCTCCCTCTCAATATGATCAAGTATGGTCTGATGCTGAAGAGGCTGCTGAGCCATCAGAGCCTGCTCCTAAGAAGAAAAAATTTGATGTAGGAGCATCTTCAAGCAAAGCTAACATATCTTCAAGAAGAAATCCAGGCATAGTAATCAGAGAGCCAGCAGATGTAAGAAGAGTTGTTTAAGAAGTTTGGAGTCCAATTTCTAAGGCTATCATCTTGAACAATTACAATCTTTTGGAGATTGGTAACATCAAACCTGAAGAGTATTATAGTCAAGAGGAATACAACATGTATAAAGCTACCAAGCTGATGAGAAAAATCCACTTCAGAATTAATGGTCACAACAATCCATCTGCACCTCCTCCACCTCCAAGATACTATCCAAATCCAAGGGAGTACTTTGCCAGGCAGTCACAGAAGTGCAAGAAAGAAAAGGCCAAAATGCCTTAGTTGTGTGTTGTGAAACTTTTGAAATCTGAAAAAACATTGATATATATATATATTGATGTTTTGATATTTCAGTTCATTTTATTTGTCACTTTATTTCTTGCTGTGCTTACTTTTATAATTATTTTCTGTGCAATTCACCTTAGTAGATATGGTTCTGACTTCTTCAAATAGGGGGAGATTGTTGGGTATTGTAGCCACAATCACCTTGATTTGAAGAAGTGTCCCTTGAACAAAGATGAATTGATATTGTATTTGATATAATCTCTTAGTTGTGTGTTTGCAGGATTCTAATTGCTAAGTACAAACCAATGTCAGGTTTCAGTGAGTCATAAACATAGGCCTATGCAATGTAATCCCTCATTGTATAGACCAAGGTGTTGACTCATGTGAAATCTCTCCATTGGGATTTTGATAAGAAGTTTTTATATAACTTTTTAATAGAAAATTTTGTAAATATTTAATATGTATTTATCTTTTTCATGTCAATTTTAGGTCTTAAGTAGTTCTTTTGTAATTTTGTTTCTAACTTAGCTTAATTTAAATTTTTGCAGAATTTTGGGACAAATAGGAGAAATTGACAAGTCACGCCCTCGGTCACGCCCGTGACTGAGGGCATGTAACCTGAAGATCAGTCCAGAATCGATCCCACGCTGATTGAGCTAGTCCACAACAAGTCACGCCCTCGGTCACGCCCGTGACCCAAAGTCACGCCCGTGACCAAGGGCGTGTAAACATGGAATCTTCCCAGCAAGCTGTCGTCAAGACGTGGAGATGTCGTTGAGAAGTCAACACAAGTCATGCCCGTGACCCAAATGTCACGGTCGTGACTTGCCCGTGTGATCCCTGCTTCGCCGCCGCGCCGCAAATAGCCCACGCTGCATTAAATGAAGCCGTCCAAAGTCACGCGCGTGACCCAAATGTGACGCCCGTGACATGTTCTTTTTCGCTGCGCCGTCACGCAAGCCCACGCCGCTGTCGGATCCAATGTGAATAGTGCTTACACGCCCTTGGTCACGCCCGTGACCGAGGGCGTGTAACTTGAAAATTTTGGCTATAAATTCAAAGGCTCTCCTTGAGTCCAGGGTTCAGAATTTTGGAGAGGGGGAGGTGCTGCTAGAGCTGTTAGTGAGTTTTTCAATGCTTTTTTCATGTCTTTCAATTTCATGTTCTCTTCCTTTTCATGTCAAGTAATGTTTAATTTTCTTTCTTGCAATAGCCTAGTTTAAGCTTGTAATCTTTTTCTTCCTAGTCTTGTAATACCTTTTAAAGCTTTTAATAGTTTTGGTTATCAATAAAATTAATTTTGCTCTCTTTCATGTTCTCTTTCTCC
This sequence comes from Dactylorhiza incarnata, assembly GCA_033032865.1. Taxonomy (NCBI): domain Eukaryota; kingdom Viridiplantae; phylum Streptophyta; class Magnoliopsida; order Asparagales; family Orchidaceae; genus Dactylorhiza; species Dactylorhiza incarnata. Next base: position 8,691,067 of record JAWHQI010000087.1, on the reverse strand, counting down.
TTAGTGATTTTTCCTTCTTGCAATTTTATTTTTCTATCCTTTTCCCCTCCACTATGATTGAGCATTAAGCCTTTTACCATCATTTAAATCCTTCATTTAGTTTGCAAATTGTCTCTTTTTAGCTAAAGTAAAACAAACCTAAAAAATCGTTAGATAAGTTAATGGTGATTTTCCTCGAAGTAGAAGTAATCAACGCGCCCCGTGGAATACGACCTTGGTATTTCTAAATATCATATACTATAGACGATAAGGTACACTTGCCTTTATCGGATATAGTCTTGGAAAATATCTTCAAACCTTCGGTTTGCAAAACCCAAATTTTCTATATCAAGTTTTTAGCGTCGTTGCCGGGGATTTGCGTAGATATTTTGAAAAGAGGATAACCATTAATTTTATCATGCTTCTTTTTATTTTATTTTGCTTTTTCTAAATATTTTTGGAAAATCTTACAGGTGTAACTTAATCCACCTAAAAGAAAAAATATATATAGTAATCTAGTTTTTCCTTTTTCTTTCTTTTTCTCTATTTTAGTATTCTCTCCTTTTCTCTTTTTAGTTTTTTTATCTTCTCTCCCCTTCTTTCTTTTAGTGTATGACCCATGGTAGCGCTTCGAATATTCCTTTTGATTCAGAGATTAAGCGAACCCTTTTTCAGCGCCGCCGTTCTCATGACCAGGATAATCAAATAGAATTCGAAGAGACGATCGGGGACACTAACACAATGAATATGGATCATAATCTTAATCCTCCTAATCCTAACGCGCCAAATCCTAATGAGGTCGCGCAACGGACCATGTCCTATTATGCGCGGCCGAATTTGGAAGGAACACAGTCGAGTATTGTTTGCCCCACGGTGGCATACAATAACTTTGAGATCAAGTCCAACATCATACAAATGGTGCAACCATCGGTGACCTTCGATGGTCAACTGGAGGAAGATCCAAACTCGCATATTTCTTACTTTCTCGAGATTTTCAATACTTTTAAGATCAATTGCGTCACCGATGACGCCATTCGATTACATCTTTTTTTCTTTTTCTTTGCGGTCTAAGGCCAAGCAGTGGCTGGGTTCCCTACCTAGGGGGTCCATCACTACATGAGCCGAAATGGCGGAAAAATTTCTCAATAAATATTTCCCACCTTCAAAGACCGCTAAATTGTGCACGGATATTGCGTCGTTTATGCAAATCGACTCAGAGACTCTCTATGACACATGGGAGTGCTTCAAGGAGCTTTTGTGTAGATGCCCTCACCACGCACTTCCCACTTGGCAACAAGTGCAAATATTTTATAATGGCTTAAATCTCTCAACAAGGCAAAAGATTGATGCGGCTGCCGGGAGAATGTTGAATAACAAAACCACGGACTCTGCTCAAGAGTTCTTCAAAGAGATGGCCATGAATGTGTACCAATGAAATATGCCCCGAGCTAGGCCAATCAAGCCAGCCAGAAATTTTGAAATAGACGCATACGCAAATTTGGCTTTACATGTTGAGCGCTTAACAAAGTAAGTGGCGGAGATGTCTGCTTCCTCCGCCACTCCTCCTTGGGCTAGTAACGTTTTAATTGAAGAGCATATTGACTACATGGGAAATCCGCCTCGGCCTTCCTATAACCCAAACTCCGCTCCGTACAATAACACATATAATGTGAGTTATATGAATCATCCGAATTTCTCATGGAGCAACCAGGGAAATGCTCAGCGTCCTCTAAATATTAATCAACCTCATATTCCCCCTCTAAATTTAAACACTCAAAATTTTAATCATCCTGGTTTTCCACCGCAACAGCAAAAGTTCTCTTCGCTTGAAGAGATCTTTGCAAAATATGTTGCTACAGATGAATCGAACATCCGGAACCTCGCCGGATCGATCAAAAATTTAGAAAATCAAGTGGGCCAGCTAGCAAAAATGTTCTTCGAGCGTCAGCAAGGAGCACTACCGGGAAATACGGTGCCAAATCCAAGGGAGAGCGCAAACGTGATTATACTCCAAAGCGTGAAGGAGGTGGTTTTAAAACAGGATGAACCCAAGGTAATTTTTTCTCCTCCTCCTCTTATTTTATCTTCAAATTTGCTCGCTACGTTAGCTCCGCACGCTTCTACTTCCAATATTCCGTATCTGTCTAAGTTTAAAAGCGAGTGCGTCGAGAAAAAATATAAGAAATTTTTAGATATTTTAAAACAAATCCATATTAATGTACCTTTCTGCGAGGCTATCTCTCAAATGCCGAAATATGCGAAATATCTAGTTTCTCTCCAATAAGAAAATTTAGAAGATATTTTGCATATTTCCTTAAACGCAGAATGCTCCGCGGTTGTACTCAACAAATTGCCTCAAAAAGCAAATGACCCGGGAAGGTTCTCCATCCCGTGTCTATTTGGCAATTCGTTAGTAAAATACGCCTTAGCGGGTCTTGGAGCAAGCATAAACCTCATGCCTTTTTCGTTATTCAAAAAGCTAGGTCTAGGAAATCCTAGCCCCACTCGAATGAGTATCAATTAGTGGATCGTTCCTTAAAATATCTGGAAGGGATAGTGGAGGACGTGCTCGTTAAGGTTGACAAGTTCATCTTCCCGGTGGACTTTGTCATTCTTGACATCAAAGAGGATGCCGAAGTACCCCTCATACTCGGCCAACCCTTCCTTGCCACCTCCCGTGCTATTATAGTCATAAGTAACGGAAAGCTCCTCCTACGGGTTAGAGACAATGAAGTTACTTTCGGCATAAATTCCTCGATGTGGAACACATTAGCAAATGATGATTAGTGTTTTTACCTGGAAGAGTGTTGTGAGTTTTATTCATCCCCCGAGTTAGTCTCATCGGCAAGTAGTGATTCCGAGCTCGTCGAGCTCTTTTGTCTTGAAGAAGAAGTCTCTCACCCCACACCACCCGAACCACTATATTTAGAAAAAATAAAAACTTCTTATGAAGAGCCACCCGTGCTAGAGTTAAAATAACTCCCCCCTCACCTTAAATATTTTTTTTAGAAAAAGAGTCTAAGCTACCCGTAATCGTTTCATCCGAACTTAACAATTCAGAAATTTCTGAATTAACTATAGTCTTAAGCAACACCGCCACGCAATTGCGTGACAACTATCGGATATTAAGGGTATTAACCCTTCCTTCTACCCTCATAAAATCTTTCTCAAAGATAATTCCCGCAACTCAGTCCAGCCTCAATGACGACTAAACCAGAACATGAAAGAAATCGTTAAGGCCGAAGTTATTAAACTTTTGGACGTGGGAATCATCTACCCGATATCGGACAGTACTTGGGTTAGCCCAGTACAAGTCGTGCCGAAGAAAGGTGGCGTCACGGAAGTTGTGAACGAAATTAATGAATTGATCCCAACCCGTACTGTTACGGGTTGGCGAATGTGCATCGACTATCAAAAACTAAATGCTGCTACCCGTAAGGATCACTTTCCTCTATCTTTTATCGATCAAATTTTAGGGCGCCTTTCAGGTCACTCCTACTACTGTTTTCTCGACTGTTTGTCGGGATATTTCCAAATCCCGATTTCGCCCGACGACCAAGAGAAAACTACTTTCACTTGTCCCTTTGGCACCTTCGCTTATCGAAGGATGCCATTTGGTCTTTGTAACGTGTCAGCTACATTCCAAAGATGTATGCTGGCAATATTTGATGAGTTAGTAGAGGAGGTGATGGAAGTATTCATGGATGACTTCTCCGTGTTCGGAAACTCATTTAAAACTTGTTTAAAAAATCTCGAGCGCGTGCTTCAGCGTTGTGAGGAAATGAATTTAGCGCTTAATTGGGAGAAATGTCATTTTATGGTCAAGGAAGGATTAGTCCCTGTCCATAAAATTTTGGGCAAAGGGATCGAGGTCGATTGGGCCAAGATCAAAGTAATAGAAAAACTCCCCCTCCAACAAACGTAAAAGCTATTAGAAGTTTTCTAGGCAACGCGGGGTTCTATCGGCGTTTTATACAAAATTTTTCCAAAATCACAAAGTCTTTAACCCATCTTCTCGAGAAAGAATCCTCCTTTCTTTTTAACGATGAATGCCATTTGGCCTTTCAACTTATCAAAGAGAAACTTATAAACTCCCCGATTCTAGTCGCGTCAGATTGGTCGCTCCCCTTTGAAATCATGTGTGCGGGAGTAATATTGCGGTTGGTGCTGTTTTAGGCCAACAGGTGAGTAAGTAAGTATTTCTACCCGATTTATTATGCGAGCAAAACACTCACGTCGGCACAAGCGAATTACACCACTACTGAGAAGGAGCTTCTAGCGATCGTTTTTGCCTTCGTATAAACTAAATGCTGCCCCATCTTTTGCGATGGATCCTCCTATTGCAGGAGTTTGACTTAGAGATCCGGGACAAAAGGGGAGCCGAAAACTTGGCGTCCGATCATCTTTCCCATTTAGAAAACCCCGCCTCGGAAGCATTAATAGAAGCCGACATTAATGATAAATTCCTTGAAGAGCGCCTTCTTGCTCTCGAAAATATAAATACATCTTCTACCCCTTGGTTTGCGGATTTGGCTAACTATTTAGTAACCCGGGACCTGCCAAAAGAATTCTCGAGTTAGCAAAAGAAGAAATTCTTTTCTGATTTAAAGAATTACTTTTGGGAGGACCCTTTTTTATTCCGTGTGTGCGCAGACCAGGTAGTGAGAAGATGCGTCTCGAGTGAGGAAGGTCTAAAAATTTTACGACATTATTACGAGGGACCAACCGGTGGTCATTATTAATCGAACCGAACCGCGAGGAAGGCGCTGGAGGTGGGCTTTTATTGGCTCACGCTCTTTAAAGATGCTCATACCCTTATGAGTACTTGCGACAGCTGCCAGCGGTCGGGGAACATCTCCCGCCGGGATGAGATGCCCCAAAATATTTTCTTAGAATGCGAAATTTTCGATCTTTGGGGTATTGATTTTGTTGGTCCTCTCCCTCCCTCTTATTCAAATAAATACATTCTAGTTGTTGTCGACTACGTGTCGAGGTGGGAGGAAGCGCAAGCTCTCCCCATCAACGATGCGCGAGTCGTCGTTAACTTCTTAAAAAAATTATTTTCTCGATTTGGCATGCTGCGCGCTATAGTTAGTGATCGGGGAACCCATTTTTGCAATAGTCAATTTACAAAAATCTTAGCAAAATATGGTGTCATGCACAAACTATCCACTGCATATCACCCACAAACGAGCGGCCAAGTCGAAGTCGTAAATTGAGAATTAAAGAGGATTTTAGAAAAAACTGTTTCTATTAATCGGAAGGATTGGGCACTTAAACTCGATGATGCGCTATGGGCCTATCGAACGGCGTACAAGACCGCTATCGGTTGTACACTATATCGAATGGTTTATGGAAAAGCTTGCCACCTTCCGGTTGAGCTAGATCACCGCGCATTTTGGGCGCTTAAATTTTTAAACCTCGATTCGACGTTAGCGTCCGAGCAAAGAAAATTCCAAATGAATGAATTAGATGAATGGCTAGCGAATGCGTATGAAAGTAATAAAGTATATAAGTAGCGAACAAAGTTTTATCATGATAAACAAATAAAATTTCCAAAAACTTTTTCGCCGGGCGATCTCGTCCTCCTTTATAATTCTCTCCTTCGCCTTTTTCTGGGAAAACTAAAATCCCGATGGTTCGGACCCTTTATTGTTAAAGAGGTTTGGTCCTATGGGACAATCCTACTTTCCCACCCAGAAAAAGGTTCCTTCAAAGTTAACGGGCACCACCTTAAGCCGTATCTTCTGGGAGAGTTAGCTAATGAGAAGAGTGAATCAATATCATTTCCACCTTAAAAATGATCGGCAATTGGGCCAAGCTACGCGAACTTAAACAAAACGCTTTGGGGAGGCACCCCAAAGTTATCTTTTTATTGTTTTCTCTTGTTTTTTCTTCTTTAACATATTTTGTAGGTAATCGCAGCTTCCCCACGCAAACTTCAAAAAATCAAGGAAGCCCATTCCCCTTCTTCCTTCTCTTTTTTTCATGCATTTCTTTTTGTTTTGTCTTGCACTTTATTTACTTCTTCTATTTTTCTTTAACTTCATACTTAGCTTTAAACATTGGGGATAAATGTTTAACTTTAAGTATGGAGGTATAAATAGTTCTTTAAATTGTAGTTTTATAATTTAGAAAATATTCAAAAAAATTATATTATTGTCTTTTGTTTTCTTTTATTTAAGCACTTGTAAAACCCCAAAACTCAAAAAATAAAAAAATAAAAAATTTAAATCTTGGAAAGGGACATTTGGGATATCATCGCATCACACCTCCTAGTACTGTGAGAACCCTTCACGGGGTATACCTCGGGAATTCTAAGAGTTAACAAAAAAATATTTAGGTTTAAAACTAGTTACCTTTCTTTTATTATCAAAAATTCAAAAAAAAAAAGATAATATACAAAATTCAAAAAAAAAAGATAATATCAAAACTTCCAAAAAAAATTTGAAAAACTTAAAATACAAAAAAAAAACAAAAAATCTTATACCCCTCCTACTTGTTGTTTTTGTGATTTCTTAGAAATCTAGTTGAGAATGTTTATAAGCATTTTTATGTTTTTAATTGGCTAAAATTTTGCTTATCATAGTTTATTAAATTTAAATTTTAGGTAATCTTGTTTTAAGAATTAGTTTATGATTTGAGCTTGATTAGAGAATTTGATTAGCATGACTTCTCTTTTTATTTTTAAATGGCTTCATTTTGTAATAAATTTGCTAAACCTCCTTAGATTTCAATTATATTTTCTTCTAGATTTTTAGATCTTAGGAAATTTAAATTTACTAGAATTTGCTCTCAATATAAGTTAACCTATAAACTAGAAAAAAATTCAATACCCTACCCATTTTATGGCATAAAAAAGAATTTTAAAAGATCATATGTCATGGAAATAAGTGGATAAAATTCATTATTTCCTAAACATATGCACCCAAAATCATTTAAAAGATTATATGGCATGGAGTGAGAGGATAAAATTCATTACTCCTAAACATATACATTTTGGGTTTTTATTAGAAGAGAAGTTTATCATTTAGAAAAAAAAATCACTTTGGTGAAAAGGATAAAATCCATCACCTTCATTCCAATATCTTTTCTTATGCCAAATTTTGTGAACCCCCACCCCCTTAGCCAATTATCATTGATATTGATTTAGTATAATTTATGGAGAGAGCAATATTTAGTAGGTTAATTTTCCTTAAGTTTCTTTTAAAATAGAGTTCTTATAATTTTAATCTAATTTAGTTTTATAATTTCTACAATTTTGTTGGCTAATTAGTTATCTTGAGAAGTCTTTGCCTAAACATTTTTCCTCTTTTCAAATCATCATCATAATTTAAGTCTTAACTCCTCCTAGAATTTATTCTTAACCTAACTTTTGGTTGAAATGAAATTTTAGTTTATAATTAAAAAATTTTATGAATGTCTTATGAATTATGTTTTATACTTTTGCTCAGGAATAACAAAACCTCAAGTATGGGGGTACTTGATAAGTAGTTTTTATATAACTTTTTTATAGAAAATTTTGTAAATATTTAATATGTATTTATCTTTTTCATGTCAATTTTAGGTCTTAAGTAGTTCTTTTGTAATTTTGTTTCTAACTTAGCTTAATTTCAAATTTTTGCAGAATTTTGGGACAAATAGGAGAAATTGACAAATCACGCCCTCGGTCATGCCCGTGACCGAGTGCGTGTAACCTGAAGATCAGTCCAGAATCGATCTCGCGCCGATTGAGCTAGTCCACAACAAGTCACGCCCTCGGTCACGCCCGTGACCCAAAGTTACGCCCGTGACCAAGGGCATGTAAACATGGAATCTTCCCAGCAAGCTGCCGTCGAGACGTGGAGATATCTTTTAGAAGTCAACACAAGTCACACCCGTGACCCAAATGTCACGACCATGACTTGCCCGCGTGATCCCTGCTTCGCCGCCGCGCCACAAACAGCCCACGCATCATTAAATGAAGCCGTCCAAAAAATCCTTCTTGCAATTTTATTTTTCCTTCTTGCAATTTTATTTTTCTTTCCTTTTCCCCTCCACTATGATTGAGCATTAAGCCTTTTACCATCATGTAAATCCTTCATTTAGTTTGCAAATTGTCTCTTTAGCTAAAGTAAAACAAACCTCAAAAAGCGTTAGATAAGATAATGGTGATTTTCCTCGAAGTAGAAGTAATCAACGCGCCCCGTGGAATATGACCTTGGTATTTCTAAATATTCTATACTATAGATGATAAGGTACACTTGCCTTTATTGGATATAGTCTTTGAAAATATCTTCAAACCTTCGCTTTGCAAAACCCAAATTTTCTATATCAAATGTACTTCATATTCAAGCTCTAAGGAAAAGTTAGAAGTCAATGGTTGCTGGAATCAGGGTTGGAAGACATTCAGTCTAAGTAAATTCGTCGAGTAAGACTTACTTTCGTCGAAGAAAATCTATTTAATCGACGAACTCAGAGAATCCTTGTATGAGTTTTGCGTCGAGTAATACTTCTTTCGTCGAAGAAAATCTATTTAATCGACGAACTCAGTGAATCCTTTTATGAGTTTTGCGTCGAGTATTTCTCAGCTCTCTCGACGAATAAGTATCTTTCGACGAATGTTCACAGCGCATGTGTGTCTTCTGTCTGTCAATTTAAGGGTTTCATCCACGTGGTTCCTTCTCCCTGAATACTGCTTATAGCTGTTGAAGAGAAGACTTTAAATACTTAAGAGATGTTTTTCCCATGTCCCCAATCATGAAAATCAAATTAAAGACATCGAGATTTCAGGTCGGCATTTCTCTCGCTCACGCAAAAGACGATCTTGTGCCGCCGACAAGCTTTGTGCTCGATTCTTCAGCAAGTCTCTATTCTACAAGATCCCTATACTTGGATTGCTTCAACTCTCTTCTAGATCTTGTTGGATAGATAAGTGTTCAGATCAAAGCTTTCAAGAGAAAGAGTTTTCTTCTCCCTCATTCAAGTTCAGGATTTTGTCTTTCAAGGAGGAAGAAGACTTATTATCTCAGATCTGAAGAAGCAGAATTTCATGTAGATTCTTAGAGATTGGATTTTAAATCCAAGGCTTTTGTAATATATTTTACATATCCTTGTAGGAAGTTTCATCTTCCGAGTTATTGTAGATCCTAGTTTAGAGGATCGAGTGTGTAGAAGAGTTTATTCTCCGAGTTTGTAGGGGATGTGGTCTCCGAGCTTGTAGGAGTTGTGAACTCCGAGTTATAAGATTTGGAAAAATCTGAGATTGGTGAAGTAGTCAAATCTAGCCTCGGTGTGCTAGATAGGCGAGGCGGGAAAGTGGACGAACCCATTCTGGGGAACCACTATAAATCCTTGTGTTGTGAGGTGCTTCTATTTTCTGTGTGCTTTTGTACTTACATTTTTTATTTTCGCGAAAAGCCATAGAATCCACCTATTCACCCCCCTCAAGGTGATTCAGGTTGCGACTAGATACTTTCAAGAAGAGTCGACACCTTATAAGAGCGAAGCTCAACTAGAGGTGGAGAAGAGTCGACACCTTCCAGGAGCGAAGTTCAACTCGAGGTGGAGAAGAGTCGATACCTTCAAGGAGCGAAGCTCAACTAGAGGTGGAGAAGAGTCGGCACCTTCCAGGAGCGAAGCTCAACTGGAGGTGGAGAAGAGTCGACACCTTCCGGGCCATTCGCTAGAAGAGCGAGCTCAACTGTAGGTGGAGAAGATTCAGCACCTTCCAGGTCATTCGCTAGACAAGCTAGCTCAATTGGAGGTGGAGAAGAGTCGACACCCTCCAGGAGTGAAGCTCAACTGGAGGTGGAGAAGAGTCGACACCCTTCAGGAGCGATGCTCAACTAGAGGTGGATAAGAGTCGACACCTTCCAGGAGCGAAGCTCAACTGGAGGTGGAGAAGAATCGACGGGGCAAGTAGTCGGTATGTAGGAGAGGAGCTCATACAGGGATTCAGACTACGACAACACTCTGCTCAAGGACACAAAACTCACTCGAGGGGGCAAGTAGCTAGTATGCAGGATAGGAGCTCGTGCAGGGACTCAGACTACGACAACATTCTGCTCGAGGACACAGAACTCACTCGATGGGGCAAGTAGCCAGTATGCATGAGAGAAGCTTGTGCAGGGACTCGGACTACGACAACACTCTGCTCGAGGATTTCAACCACTCGATGGGGAAAGTAGCGGTATGCAGGAGAGGAGCTCGTGCAGGGACTCAGACTACGAAAACACTCTGCTCGAGGACACAGAACTCACTCGAGGGGATGATTAGCCGGTATGCAGGAGAGGAGCTCGTGCAGGGACTCGGACTACGACAACACTCTGCTCAAAGACACAGAACTCACTCAAGGGGGCGAGTAGCCGGTATGCAGGAGAGGAGCTCATGCAGGGACTCGGACTACGGCAACACTCTGCTTGAGGACTTCAGCTCAGTCGAAGTACCTTAGAATGCAGCTTCATTCTCTCCCCAAGCAACTAGTACACGGGCAAAGAGAGACAACACTCAAGGGGCAGATCAGCCAACGTGCAAGGGGGGAGCTGATCTCGGCCAACAATGAAGAGGCTTGGACTTAGGATGGCGCACTGAACCCGAGAAGTCATCTCGTTGCTCGACTAGGAGTTCCCAGGGGAGAAGTGAGATCACACATCCTAAAATGCCTTTGACGACATCATACTTCTTTGAGTGGATGTTCGATTCAGCTCTTAAGGATTTTGCAATAGAAATTTCAATGTTGGTTTATGCAGTGAATAATAATAATAAAAGAAATCATATGTTTTACGTGACCTGGTTCATGACGACTTTTCCTCGCCGAAGTGAGTTAAGAATAATTGTCCTTTGAGTCTTCATCGTGAAGTATAAGCTGCTGAATAAGATCATCCCAAGTAAGAACACCCATCACAACTAAGCACTTGCTGAATATAGATTTCTTATTGATCTCATAGAGATGAGTTGTCAGATTCGTCCTTGCCAATATAAGTCGTTGAGGAGCTCACGAGTAGGAACTTGCGGAACTAAATTGAACACCATACGTTGACGTGATTACCTAGCGAGTAGGAACTATCGGAATTAAGTAGAACACCATGGATGCTGAAGCGATGACCTCGCGAGTAGGAACTCGCAGAACTAAAGAGAACACCATAAATGCTAAAGTGATGACCTCGCGAGTTGAACTCGCGGAACTAAGTAGAATTCCATAGCTGCTGAAGTGATGACCTCGCGAGTAGGAACTCGCGGAACTAATGAGAACACCATAGCTGCTGGAGCGATGACCTCGCGAGTAGGAACTCACGGAACAAAAGAGAACACCATAGCTGCTAAAGTGATGACCTCGCGGGTTGAACTCATCGAACAAAAGAGAACATCATAGCTGCTAAAGTGATGACCTCGCGAGTTGAACTCGTGGAACTAAGGAGAATCCCCCGCGAGTATGGACTCGTGGAGTATACACTTTATCATGACCCTATCATCTAGATCTCTCTGTGAAGGTTGATATTGTGATCAAAAATGCCCGAACCAACACTATTCACAAATCATATGACAACACTCATGGGTTTTACCAAAACACCCATGAACGTTGATATGTACAATATGTATGAAAAGGTGTTAGCCCAGATTGGAGCTCGCCTGACCTTGAAATCACTCCTCACCTAACTTGATTTCTTCTTGCCTGGCCTTAAGTTTCCCTAGAGGAGGTCACCTACACGGGGTCGCCTCATACCTTGCGAGTAGAACACATGTGAGCAGAGTATTTGCGAGTAGAACATTTGCTAGTAGAACACCTGCAACTTGAACATCTACAGGCAGAATATATGCGAGCAGAATATCTGTGAGTAGAAGACCTGTGGGAAGAATACCTGCGAGTAGAATATCTGCAAGTTGATCGAGCTCGCCTAGCTGGATCGCGCCTTGCTGGATCTCACCTGAATTGGTACTCACCCCAGCTGGAACTCGCCTAGTTGGAACTCGCCTGAACTGGAACTCACCCCTGTTGGGACTCGCTTGAACTGGTACTCGCCCCAGATGGAACTCACCCCAGCTGGAACTCGCCTGAACTGGTACTCGCCCCAGCTGGAACTCGCCTAGTTGGATCTTGCCTGAACTGGTACTCGCCCCAGCTGGAACTCGCCTAGCTGGATATCGCCTGAACTGGTACTCCCCCCAGTTGGGACTCGCCTCACTCCCTTCTCATCATTGCTCACTGCGAGGTCTCACACTAAAGTTTCTTACTCTGGTCACAGTTCACACTCACCACACCAAAAATGTTGAAACCCAAATATCGGTTCAACTGTTCGAGACTTGGGGGTGACCGAAGGCTACTTTTTTAGCGATCGACCCATGTGAGACAAGGTGATAAGAAGCTGGAGAGCATAAAGAACAACTTCGAACTATCTATAAACAAGACCCGCGTGCTGCAGCGAGGAGGTCCCGCCACAAACCCGGAAGTCTATAGGAACCTCCCCTCCTAAAGCCAATGCTGAGCTCGACACAAGAGAGACAGGCTAGGAACTCGCCCACCATAGGGGGGAAGGTGAATGTGCCTTCAACTTGTGCCTTGGGGTTCTATTTATAGGCAAATCTAAAATGGACTGCGAATAGTTGTTCCCGCCTTCTGAAATGCACTCGCCCCAGGTGGGCGAGGTCTTCTGTACTCGCCTCAGGTGGGCGAGGTCTTCCATACTCTCCCTAGGTGGGAGAGGTCTTTTGTACTCACGCCAGGTGGGCGATGTGTTCTGTACTCGCCCCAGGTGGGCGAGTTCTTCTGTACTCGCCCCAGGAGGGCGAGGTCCTCTGTACTTGCGCCAGGTGGGCGAGGTCTTCTGTGCTCATTTGTTGTTGTCGTCTTCCTGAGAGAAACTGAAGGGACAGTGAAAGGAGAGGTTAGTTCTTATTTATTTTATTTAAAACTCTTGTTTAACTTTGTTTCAAAATAAATGATATATATAAATATATAGATGAGTTTGCTGAGTAATAAAAACAAACAGTAGGAGTGCATAAAAATAACAGCAAATGAGAAATAAAACAAGGCTCACAAAAAGCAAACCACAAGATAAACAAGCAATCCAGATGACACAAGGAAATATAGTAGTTCCCCTCAACTGGGTACATCTACTCTTCTACCCATTGGTAGGAATCCACTAGGAGGTTGTTGATAAGGTGCCCTCACACCAAGGTGATTTTGATAAGGTGTCCACACACCAATGGGAGTTTTGATCAGGTGCCCAATTCACATATAAGCTTTTGATAAGGTGCTTATAAACCAAGCTGCAGGTTTTTGCTAAGGTGGCCTGTCACCGGGAGTAAACTTTTGAAGGGAGTTTTAACCCTTTACAAGATGGGAGGAATAAATAAAGAAAACAGAAAACAGATGTTGTTCTTCTCTTTTGCTGAGAAGACTCTTCATGAATATATTAAAGAGAGCTCCCCCTGTCTGATGTAGTTTGATGCAACTTGTGGAGGCTCCTTCTCTTGATTCCTAATCCTCTGTTCTTCTTCTTGCAGTTTTGGATCCCTGAGCAAATGATAGTGTTTGATGTCTCAGGTTGTATATGATCCGCAAGAAAGGGATTAGGCAAAAATAAGATAATATATTAGGATGTGTTCTTCTTTTTGCTATGTTCTTCTTCTTCTCTTTTTCCTGTACAGCAAGATGTAATATATATTCTATCTATGTGAAATCAGTACAGCAATATATGATATATATGTAATATGTCTGATTTGAATTCTTGCTGACAGAAGAGGAATACAATAACTATATCCTTTATTTCCCAGATCCTTGAGCAGATAACTTGCCGTGTTTGGCTTCTGCAACGGCTATATTAATTAATGCTTTTGCCAAACAGCTACAACGTTAAATGCTTGCATGCTGTAATGTCAGGAGAGCAATATATATAGCAATATATAAAATAGAATAAAGAAATATTGCTTTAATAAAATCTGACAACATATTAGAATAAGAAATATAATTCTGCATAAATTTCGTCGAGCTGAGCTCCACTTTCGTCGAGCTCAAACATTTGATTCGTCGACCTCATTATTATGTTTACTGTTTCTGAACATCTGCTGAAATTCGTCGACCACTGTTCGTCATTCGTCGACCGCTGTTCTGGTTGGAATTCGTCGACCGCTGTTCATCATTCGTCGACCGCTGTTCCACATTCTTCGACTGCAACCTTCCTTGCTAAATTGTCGAGCGTTGCTGTAAAACAATCTTTTCGCCGATCGCCGTCCGACGAATGCCGAGCGCCATTCGACGTTTGTCGTACGCAACTAATATATGAAATATATTATTTCTCTTATATTATCTTATATTAATTTCTCTTATAATATTTTCTCTTATAATATTTAGCCTATTATTATATATATATTTTTCTTAGTATATTATTTATATATATATTATTTTGAGCCTTTTATCTTAATAGGATATTTAATCTAAGTTGTAATATGAGTTATGATATAAACTTAGATACTAAAAGTGGATCCTAACTCAAATCAAAACTAAGGTTCCAACAGAAAGATGCATGCTTTCCTTGCTGCTGGCCGAGAGAAGGGAGGGGGAGAGGAGCTGTTGAGCATCAGCTCTCCTTTGTGCGCTCCAACCGAGAAAAAGAAGAGGTTTGGATCAAAATACATTGGTTGTCTAACCTCCCTGTTTGATGACCTAGACCCTGCTTAGGGTGTTGTTGCTGGAGCTTGGCCATCGAAAGAGGATGGGAAGCTCGACACTTGGGATTGCCGACCCTTGCCATGAGGAACCTCCTATTGATTGAGAGTTGCTTGTAGGTTTCAACTTCATTTGAATTTCCAGGCTCGATTTCGAGGTGGAGGGCTGTCGTAGAGGTTGGACGAGGGAGAGTGGTGGAGATCCCATGCCAAAACCCATTTTTACATTCCTTGTGGTTGGCCGACCAAGGATGTTGAGTCAAAGTGATGGATGTTTCCAAGCTCCTTGTCGTGAATAGAAGGCCGACCAAGGCAATGTCGTGTGAAGGTTGGGCAAGACTTACAGAGAACCGCCCCGGAAGGACGATTCAAAGCTAGGACCGTCGTGAGACGGTCGGATCGGAGAAGAATTCATTTGGAAAATCATCGAATCGCTGAGGGAATCACTGCAATCGTCACATGGCTCGGCCACGCGCTTCAAGGGTGACGATCTCTTTCCTCGGTCTTAGGACTATTTTTTTTTGTGCTTCTATGCATTTTTATTATTTTTCGTGCAATGAGAGTCCCCTTACGCTATTTCGTTTGAGGACGGGTACTCCGCCAGGGCGTGGGATTGCGACCCATGTGTATGTTTTATGTGAACTACACGTAGAGTTCCTCTCCTGCTATGCAGTAGAGAGTGGGGACTCCGCTAGGGCATGAGATTGCGACCCAAGTGTTGTTTGCTACTTTTAGTTTGCTTAGGAGAGCCCCCCCACCTCCAATTGGATGCGGTGTGTGTTTCCCTTGGTTCATTGCATACCATCGGGTCGATTGTGTTTATCCACGACATAAATGTGCATTAGTGATCCAATGTGTGAGTCTAGATCTAAGCATGATGTATGAAGCCTACCTATGGCGATAAGCCCGAATCGATGATGTTATGTGAATTTCCCATGCTATTTGTCGTAGTGTTTGCGGGAATTTATGGACTTTCTTCGTAGAGGCCATGTTCCTAGGAGGGCATGCATTGGGACCGATAGAACAACGAGTTTTGAGCGTTTTCATAGGACGGGAGAGTTTTCCAATCCCCTTATAGTTGTGTTTACGAGCTTTCTTAGATTTCGACGTGTTGCCATATATGTTAGAGCCGTGTAAGGCTATGCTTGGTAGTCCCCATTCGTTGTTACGTTGGAAGGCATGAGTGATGAGTCCTCCTTCTTTGTTACATTGGAAGGCGTGAGTGATGAGTCTCCCTTCATTGTTACGTTGGAAGGCATGAGTGATGAGTCCCTCTTCTATGTTACCTTGGAAGGCATGGATGATGAATCCCGCTTCGTTGATATGCAGGAAGGCGTGGGATATGAGTCCCCCTTCATTGTTACATTGGAAGGCGTGGGTCATGAGTCCCCCTTCGTTGTTACATTGGAATACAGGGTTATGAGCCCCCCTTCGTTGTTATGTTGGAAGGTGCGGGTTATGAGTCCCACTTCATTGTTATGTTGGAGGGCGTGGGATTATGAGTTGCCCTCTATTGCTACGTTCGAGGACGCACGTCAAGTTGCCCCCCCCCCATCATGTTTGCTTTGATAGTTGTAGGTTTGACCCTCATGTCATTACGTTTGAGAGCGTGGGTTAAATTAGACCATGGTCACTCCTTGTATGGTAGTTGTAGGTTTTTCCCCTCCAATCACTTTCGATTGTTGACAAAAGGCGGTCGCATGTCTCGTATCACGATTGTACTATTGTGCTTATCTTTAAAGATTAGATCGTATGATTCTGGCGTGTCCACAACACGTGCATGATGGTTTGTGAAAGTGCAATTGAGTATCAGTTAAAGGTGATTAATATAATCAACCTTGCTTTGATACCAATTGAAGGAGAGTTTAGTTCTCAAATTAAATCTTTTTGGGTTATTTCAAAATAGTGATATATATACATGTGTAATGCTGAGTGAGTTATAAAAGCAAATACAAAGAAGGCATAGCAACACAGCAAAAGAATCACATCACAAACGACACAAAGATATATAGTAGTTCCCCAATCAACCTGGGTACATCTACACTTCTACCACACTTGGTAGGAATCCACTACAGGTTGTTGATCAGGTGCCCTGCCACCAAGAGAGTTTTGATCAGGTGTCCAAACATCAAGGAGCTTTTGATCAGGTGCTCTAACTAAACCACAGGTTTTTGATCAGGTGCCCTGCCACCAATGGCTGTAACTTTTGAAGGGAGTTATAACCCTTTATACAGGTAAAAAGAAAATGGAAAATATAATGTTCTTCTCTTTCTAAGAAGACTCTAGAGATCCAGATGGTGCTTTTGAGAGTGGATCTTGATGATGTTGAAGATCTCCCCCTGATTTGATTAGTGTTGATGTTCAGGTGAGGAAGCTTCTTCTTTTGGATGTAATAACTCTTCTTCTTCTTCTGCAGTTTAGATCCCTGAGCAAATGATCTTGATTGGTGGCTCAGAATGAAGATGTTCTACAGAGAAGAGTTAGCAAAAAGAAGATAAATAATATATGTTGTTCTTATTAAGAACTCTGTAGATCTGCTTCTTCTTTTTGCTTTTCTGTTGTTGTATCTGTAATAATCCTTCTCTTGTATATATTCTCTCTCTTTTTTTTTCTGCTCTTCTCTTTGTATATATCATCTGGAGAAAGCTTTTGGGCTGATTTGAATTCCTTGCCCGACAAGAGAGGAAAGAGATAATGTCTCTTTAATTTCCTATAATCCTCGAGAAGATAAATTGCCGTCTTTGGCTTTTCTGCAACGGCTATAATATTTATTGCCTACAACGGCTATATTATTAATTGATACAGAAGGGCAGCAATATATAATTTAATCAAAGTATTGCTTAATTAGATATAAAAATATTAGTCGAACTGAGACAATCTAAATTATAAAGCTGGTAGAAATTCGTCGAACTCAGCTTCAAGTTCGTCGATCTGATTATTTAATTCGTTGTTCTGAGCTTCTGCTGAATATTCATCGAACGCAGACTTGAGATCATCAAACACAGCATTTCGTCGACCGCTGAGACGGTTGGATTTTGTCGACCGCTGAGACGGGATCGTCGACCGCTGAGATAGCTATTCTTTGTTGAGCGCATAATGAATATCATTCGTCGACCGCAGAGCGCCGTTCGTCGAACGCAAATAGCCATTCGACGAAAGAGAGGAAAGAGATAATGTCTCTTTAATTTCCTTTAATCCTCGAGAAGATAAATTGACGTGTTTGGCTTTTCTGCAATGGCTATAATATTTATTGTCTGCAACGGCTATATTATTAATTGATACAGAAGGGCAGCAATATATAATTTAATCAAAGTATTGCTTAATTAGATATAATAATATTAGTCGAACTGAGACAATCTAAATTATAAAGCTGGTAGAAATTCGTCGATCTCAGCTTCAAGTTCGTCGATCTGATTATTTAATTCGTCGTTCTGAGCTTCTGCTGAATATTCATCGAACGCAGACTTGAGATCGTCGTACACAGCTTTTCATCGACCGCTGAGACGGCTGGATTTTGTCGACCGCTGAGATAGTTGTTCTTCATCGAGTGCAGAATGAATATCAATCGTCGACCGCAGAGCGTCGTTCGTCGAACGCAGATAGCCGTTCGTCAAACCCAGAGAACATGTCTAATTTTCTCTTGTCTCTTGACCTAATGGAATTTCGTCGATCACAGCATATTTATAAATAAGGATCACGACTCAAATCCAAAACTAAGGTTCCAACAATCTCTCCCTATTTGAGTTGGGATCCTAATCCAAATTAAAACTGGGTTCTAATAATCCCCCCCTATTTGGTTTAGGATACCTAAGCATAAAATAGAATAACTTCAAGCATAACAGTTAGAAATATAAAGCTTAGAGGAGATGTAGAAAATAAAACAGATAGAAAATTTACTTGTTCTTTTTTTTTTAACATTTAATCATACATTATATTATTTTCTTAAAAAAACATTTAAGCAATTCTGATTTCCTAGATTTTGTTTTTAAATATGATTTTAATGAAATGAATTGCTACAGCTGTTATTGGATTCTAAGGAATTTTAAATTCAGAAAAACATTGCCTGATACCTTCCTTCTATAAAATCCCCTTATCAGAAGAGACTCACACTCAGTGCTCCGATCATTTCTGATCTATGCAATCTTAGTAGAATGCTCAACATGATTTTGGGAAAGTCTGTAAGAATGTGAAGTTATCTGACTTTGTTTTTTTTTTAAGATAAAAAAGAATCTTATAATTGCTGTTTAATTATAATTTGAGTTAAAAGATTAAAAAGGTTAAGTATTTTCTTATAGTTAGATATATTAGCCTTTTTATCTCATTAAAATATAAATTTGTAAAATTTCTTTGATTTTGTTGAACATACACAATTTCTTTTTTAAAAGATTGTTCAAATTTTTCAGCATTAATGAATTTATTTTTCAAAGAAATAATTTTCTTTTCTAATACTTTGAAATCTTCTTTAAGTTTATCAGATGTTAAATTGTTTATTGTTAACTCTTTTCTGATTTCATTTGCAGATTTTATTAAATCTTGAAAGTCAATTGATATGCTCTGATACCAATTGAAAGTGAGTTTCGTTCTTAATATTAAATCTTTTGTTAAAGTTTATTTCAAAATAATGTTATATATAAATATAGGTGCTGTGTGAGTAATAACAATAAACAATAAGAGTGCATAATAATCACAGTAAGAAATAAAACATAAAACAAACAAGCAAACCAGATGACACAAGATATATAGTAGTTCCCCAATCAACCTGGGTACATCTACTCTTCTACCCACTGGTAGGAATCCACTAGGATTTTTTATCAGGTGCCCTCACACCAATGAGCTTTTGATAAGGTGCCCAAAAACCAAGCAGGATTTTTTGATAAGGTGTCTTGCCACCAAGAGGTAAACTTTTGAAGGGAGTTATAACCCTTTGTACAGGAGGGGAAATAAAAGAAAACAAGAAGAAGAGTATTTGCAATCAAGAGAAGAAAGCTCCCCCTGTCTGATTTAGATTGATGACAGCTTGTGGAGGCTTCTTCTCTTGATTGCAAATACTCTTCTTCTTCTTCTGCAGTTTTAGATCCCTGAGCAAATGCTATTGTTTGGTGTCTCAGGATGTATATGATCTGCAAAGAAAGAGTTTAGCAAAAAGAAGATATAATATATTTTGATCTGCTTCTTCTTTTTGCCCTCTGTTTTTCTTTTCCTGTAGCTTTCTGTTTCTGCTGCTAGTTGCTATATCATCTTCTTCTTCTCTGCTCTGTATATTTAATCTGGAGAGCAGTTCGGCTGTTTTGAATTCTTGCCGACAGAAGAGGAAAAAAATAATATATCTTTTAATTCCCAGATCCTCGAGAACATAACTTGTCGTCTTTAGCTTGCTGCAACGGCTTTATTAATTAATGCTGCAATGGCTGTATTGTTAAGGCAGCAATATAAATAGCAATATATAAATAGAAATAATAAAATATTGCTTTAATAAATCTGACAGCATATATATAATATTTTAGTCGAACTGAGAATGATATAAAATAATGCTGCAGATATTTCGTCGAGCTCAGCTTCACTTTCATCAACCTGATCATTTGATTCATCGACCTGAACATTTGATTCACTATTCTGAACATCTGCTGAATATTCGTCGAACGCAGACTGGAGATCGTCGAACGGAAGGATTCGTCGACCGCTGAGATGGGCTGGATCGTCGATCGCTGAATATTGAGTTGTTCGTCGAACGTAGACTTGAGTTCGTCGAACGCAAGATTTCATAGACCGCTGAGACGGGGTCTGTTCGTCGACCGCTGAGAAAATCTGTTCGTCGACCGCTGAACCGCTGAGACGGGATCATCGACCGCTGAGATAGGAGATCTTCGTCGGCCGCTGAGATAGCTGGATTTCGTCGAGCGCAGAATGAATACCATTCGTCGAGCGCAGAGCGTCGTTCGTCGAACGCAGGTAGCCATTCGTCGAACGCAGAGAACATATGTAAATTTTATTCTTCTCTTATTTTTCAACCTATTATATATATTCAGCTTTCTTTCTTAATGAGATTTGTTCTAAGTTATAATATAAGTTATGATAGAAACTTAGACAATAAAGGTGGATCCTAACTCAAATCAAAACTAAGGTTCCAACAATCTCTGCCTATTTGAGTTGGGATCCTAATCCAAATTAAGACTAGGTTCTAACAATCTCCCCTTATTTGGTTTAGGATACCTAAGCATAAAAAGTCTTTGAAGCTTAAGGGTCAGAGATTATTTCTAAATTTCTTTTTAAAACTAAGCAATTTTTGATTCCTAGATTTTGATTTAAATAGGATTGTAATGATGAATTGCCAGCTGTTATTGGATTCTAAGGAATTTTAAAATCAAAAAGACATTGCCTGATAGCTTCTTTCTAAGGAATCCCCTTAATCAGAAGAGACTCACACTCAGTGCTCTGATCATTTCTGATCTATGCAATTTGAGTAGAATGCTCAACATGATTTTGGAGAAAATCTGTAAGAATGTGAAGTTATCTGACATTGCTTTAAAATAGAAAAAAGTTCAAATGAGTCATATAATTGCTGTTTAATTATAAGTGTTTTAAAATAGGTAAAAATAATTGCTTTATAATTAGATATATTGGCCTTTTTACCTCACTGAAATATAAATTTGAAAATTTTCTTTGATTTTGCTGAACACAAATGATTTTCATCTTAAAAGGTTGTTCAAATTTATTTTTCAAAGGAATAATTTTCTTTTCTAATAGTTTTTAAATATATTTTAAATTTAGTATGTTCAGAAGTTATTTTTAACTCTTTTATTTCTTTGTCAGATTTTATCATATCTGTATATATTAACTTAAAATTTGATTGGTAATTTTTAGATTTTTATTAAATCTGTACATGATGATTTGAAAACAGATTTAAAATCAGAGGTAGAAATAAAATTTGAAGTTACCTCAACTACCTTTTCTTCATCAGATTCTATTTGGTAGTTTGAGCCATATATAGCCAACATGCAGAAACTTTTGCTTTTTGTTCTTCCTCTTCTTCTTCTTTAGTTAGAGTAGATGATGGTTCTACATCAAACATATAGTTAGTTGAAGATGTAGAAGAGGATTCATTTACCATCCTTGAGAGGGAGTTCCAAATGCCATTTGCTGAAGTGCAATCAGCCACTTTTTGAAGAATATATTTTGACATTGATTTAGCCAATATCTCCATGGCCATGGCATCAGCACTTTTCAACTTTTCTTGATCATCAGATGAAGAGATTGAAGATGGAAGTCCTGTCAAAATGGATTTGTAAATATCTTCATCTATTGCATTCATATATAATCTGATTCTAACTTGCCATAAAGAGAATCTATCCAAGTTATATATTGGTGGATATGAAATTGAAAAATCTGCTTGAGCCATTAACTTTTAGAAAAACCCTTTAAAAAATTTTAAGAACTAAGTGATCTTTGTGATTTCAGGTGTTAGCCTGTGTGAAAAATCAACCTCCTCTGCTACCAATTGAAAGTCAATTGATATGCTCTGATACCAATTGAAAGTGAGTTTAGTTCTTAATATTAAAGCTCTTGTTTAAGTTTATTTCAAAATAATGTTATATATAAATATAGGTGTTGTGTGAGTAATAACAACAAACACTAAGAGTGCATAATAATCACAGCAAGAAATAAAACATAAAACAAACAAGCAAACCAGATGACACAAGATATATAGTAGTTCCCCAATCAACCTGGGTACATCTACTCTTCTACCCACTGGTAGGAATCCACTAGGATTTTTGATCAGGTGCCCTCACACCAATGAGCTTTTAATAAGGTGCCCAAAAACCCAGCAGGATTTTTTGATAAGGTGTCTTGCCACCAAGAGTTAAACTTTTGAAGGGAGTTATAACCCTTTGTACAAGAGGGGAAATAAAAGAAAACAAAAAGGTTGAAGGTGTTCTTCTCTTTCTAAGAAGACTCTTGATGATGATGTTGAAGAAAGCTCCCCCTGTCTGATTTAGATTGATGACTGATGAGTCCTCATCATATACACTTTTATGGACTCATCTGGGCCGTTTAGTTAGTCATTTCACTGCACTTTAGCCCTGTTTTAGTTTATATTTGATATTCTATGCTAGGTGCACTTTTAGGCCTATTTTGGTGTGATTTCATTTCTATCTTCATTAGTAGTTTTCATGTGCGGTTAAGTGTCACTTTCAGTGGCTAGATTAGTGTTGTATGCTGGAACAGTAGTCGTGCAGGTGTTCCCGGTGCAATTCTGCACAGGAACACTGCGCACGAACACTGGTTCTACTGCGCACGACCACTGGTCGTGCGCCACTGATCGTGCGCACTTAATGCCTTTTTCATGAGTTCTGTTTGGAGCAGTGCGCACGACCATCGATGCTAGTGCGCACGACCACCGGTCGTGCGCCACTGCTCGTGCGCACTTATCATTAAAATTCTGAGTTCTGTTTGCTGTATTGCGCACGACCACCGACGATAGTGCGCACGACCACCGGTCGTGCGCCACTGGTCGTGCGAACATTTTATTTTATAATTTCTGTCTTTGCAGGTTCCGTCCAGGAAGAGCGCACGATCACAGGATTCTAGTGCGCACGACCACTGGTCGTGCGCCACTGACCGTGCGCACTGTTTAATTCCAGCGCCTATAAAATCCGCTGCTCGCGATTTAGGTCGGATCGCTCGCCCGACCCCGCCGTATTCCGCCGTTTTCTGCTCCAGTTCGTCCGACCTCGCCCCTCCACCGTCGTCCACCATATAGAGGTGCTCCGGGCTTGCTCTTCACGCCAATCTTGAGCCGGAGTCTCCTCTCGGCCTCCTCCTTCATCCAAGAGCTCCAAAGAGAGATCTAGCCGCCATTACCGTCAAGCAAGAGGAAGTTTGCAACCTCCACCGGATCGTGACACGAAGAAGACGGGTCCATTGGAGAGTCGTGACAGCTCTCTCTACCCCGGACGTAGTTGCGGACTGAGCTTGGACGCGGATTGACAACCCGGCGATTCCAACCGTGAATCTACAACGAGCCTTCGGATTCGGTCGATTTCTTGCCTTATTCTTCTCTTATTGATTGTTGTAATAGCTAGATCTTGTGTATTTTGATGAAGAGCACTTAAACTTGCTTTTAGTTATATATATTTCATATTGTTGTGAAATGCTTTTGTGGTTTATGTGTTTATGAGGTGCGCCACCATCCCTTTTCCACTCCACCACTGTGTCCGGTGCCGCACTAGCAATTGCTAGTGGCGTGCTTGTCGAAGAGGTGCTTACGACCCTCATTCCGCTAGCCTACTCGCCCATCCGCCTACCGAAGCATGGCATCGCGGCCCGTATTCCATCCCGCCTAACGAAGCAGCGCGCTCAAGGCCTGCATAGTTCGATCCATTAGCCTACTCGTCCATCCGCCTACCGAAGCGTGGCATCGCGGCCCGTATTCCATCCCGCCTTACGAAGCAGCGCGCTCAAGGCCTGCATTGTTCAATTCCGCTTGTCTTCTCGTCCATCCGCCCTTGCGACGCAGCGCGCTCAAGGCCTGCCTAGTCTCCATCCCGCCAAGCGAAGCTTTGCATAGCGGCATTGCATAGGAGTAGTTGATAGCTTTTATTTTATTTTCCAAAAGCCAACCCAACTCCCCCGCATTCCATCCGACGTTTAGGACTTAAATCTCAAGTCCTCCTCGAACGTTAACTCCACCTTACTGTGTTCCTCAAGAGATCGATACTTGGGGATTCATTCCCATTTTATATTACTTGAACGATCGGTACACTGCCGTTTCGTGTCGCAGTCGAGCTACCGCCTATAGCGGTGTGTGAGATTTGCGCCATCAATGACAGCTTGTGGAGGCTTCTTCTCTTGATTGCAAATACTCTTCTTCTTCTCCAGTTTTAGATCCCTGAGCAAATGATATTGTTTGGTGTCTCGGGATGTATATGATCTGCAAAGAAAGAGTTTAGCAAAAAGAAGATATAATATATTTTGATCTGCTTCTTCTTTTTGCCGTCTGTTTTTCTTTTCCTGTAGCTTTCTGTTTCTGCTGCTAGCTGCTATATCATCTTCTTCTTCTCTGCTCTGTATATTTAATCTGGAGAGCAGTTCGGCTGTTTTGAATTCTTGCCGACAGAAGGGGAAAGAAATAATATATCTTTTATTTCCCAGATCATCGAGAACATAACTTGTCGTCTTTAGCTTGCTACAACGACTTTATTAATTAATGTTGCAATGGTTGTATTGTTAAGGCAGCAATATATATAGCAATATATAAATAGAAATAATAAAATATTACTTTAATAAATTTGACAGCATATATATAATATTTTAGTCGAACTGAGAATGATATACAATAATGCTGCAGATATTTCGTCGAGCTCAGCTTCATGTTCGTCGACCTGATCATTTGATTCGTCAACCTGAACATTTGATTCACTGTTCTGAACATCTGCTGAATATTCGTCGAACGCAGACTGGAGATCGTCGAACGGAAGGATTTGTCGACTGCTGAGACGGGCTGGATCGTCGATCGCTAAATATTGAGTTGTTCGTCGAATGCAGACTTGAGTTCGTCGAACGCAGGATTTCGTCGACCGCTGAGACGGGGTCTGTTCGTCGACCACTGAGATAATCTATTCGTCGACCGTTGAACCGTTGAGACGGGATCGTCGACGGCTGAGATAGGAGATCTTCGTCGACTGCTGAGATAGCTAGATTTCGTCGAGCGCAGAATGAATACCATTCGTCGAGCGCAGAGCGCCGTTCATCGAACACGGGTAGCCATTCGTTAAACGCAGAGAACATATGTAAATTTTATTCTTCTCTTATTTTGCAGCCTATTATATATATATTCAGCCTTCTTTCTCAATGAGATTTGTTCTAAGTTATAATATGAGTTGTGATAGAAACTTAGACAATAAAGGTGGATCCTAACTCAAATCAAAACTAAGGTTCCAACAAATCTGTATATAGAACTTTAGAATTTGATTTGATTTGTTCTGAAGTAAAATTAGGAGTTGAAGTTACCTCAGTTACCTCATCTGATTCAGCTTCTGCATCTGAGTTGTGATATGAGCCATATATGGCCATCATGCAGAAACTTCTGGCCTTTTGTTCTTCTTCTTCTTCTTCACTTGGAGTAGATGATGGTTCTGCATCATAAATACAGTTAGTGAAAGAAGGTCCAGTTACCATCTTTGTGAGGGAGTTCCAGATGTCTCTTGCTGAAGTGCAATCAACAACTTTTTGATAAATGACATTTGACATTGATTGAGCTAATATGTCCATAGCCTTTGCATCAGCACTTTTCAGCTTCTCTTGAGCATCTGTTGATGTTGATGATGGAGGTCCTGTCAAAATAGAATTATAGATTTCTTCATCTATGGCATTCATATATAATTTAATTCTAGCTTGCCATAAAGAAAATCTATCCAAATTACGGATTGGTGGACTAGTGATTAAATAATCTATTTGTTCCATTAGATTTTAGAAAAACCCTAAAAAAACTTAAGAACTAATTGATCTTTATGATTCAGGTGTTAGCCTGTATAAATAATCAACTACCCTCTGATACCAATTGAAAGTGCAATTGAGTATCAGTTGAAGGTGATTAATATAATCAACCTTGCTTTGATACCAATTGAAGGAGAGTTTTGTTCTCAAATTAAAACTTTTTGGGTTATTTCAAAATAGTGATATATATATATATGTGTAATGTTGAGTGAGTTATAAAAGCATATACAAAGAAGGCATAACAACACAGCAAAAGAATCACATCACAGACGACACAAAGATATATAGTAGTTCCCCAATCAACCTGGGTACATCTACTCTTCTACCACACTTGGTAGGAATCCACTACAGGTTGTTGATTAGGTGCCCTGCCACCAAGGGAGTTTTGATCAGGTGTCCATACACCAAGGAGCTTTTGATCAGGTGCTCTAACCAAACCACAGGTTTTTGATCAGGTGCCCTGCCACCAATGGCTATAACTTTTGAAGGGAGTTATAACCCTTCATATAGGTAAAAAGAAAATGGAAAATATAATGTTCTTCTCTTTCTAAGAAGACTCTAGAGATCCAGATGGTGCTGTTGAGAGTGGATCTTGATGATGTTGAAGAGCTCCCCCTGATTTGATTAGTGTTGATGTTCAGGTGAGGAAGCTTCTTCTTTTGGATGTAATAACTCTTCTTCTTCTTCTGCAGTTTAGATCCCTGAGAAAATGATCTTGATTGGTATCTCGGGATGAAGATGTTCTGCAGAGATGAGTTAGCAAAAAGAAGATAAATAATATATGTTGTTCTTATTAAGAACTCTGTAGATCTGCTTCTTCTTTTTGCTTTCGTGTTGCTGTATCTGTAATATTCCTTCTCTTGTATATATTCTCTCTCTTTTTTTCTCTGCTCTTCTCTTTGTATATATCATCTGGAGAAAGCTTTTGGGCTGATTTGAATTCCTTGCCCGACAAGAGAGGAAAGATATAATGTCTCTTTAATTTCCTATAATCATCGAGAAGATAAATTGCCATCTTTGGCTTTTCTACAACGGTTATAATATTAATTGCCTGCAACGGCTATATTATTAATTGATACAGAAGGGCAGTAATATATAATTTAATCAAAGTATTGCTTAATTAGATAAGTTAATATTAGTCGAACTGAGACAATCTAAATTATAAAGCTGGTAGAAATTCGTCGAGCTCAGCTTCAAGTTCGTCGATCTGATTATTTAATTCGTTGTTCTGAGCTTCTGCTGGATATTCGTCGAACGCAGACTTGAGATCGTCGAACGCAGCTTTTCATCGACCGCTGAGACGGCTGGATTTTGTTGACCGCTGAGACGGGATCGTCAACCGCTGAGATAGCTATTCTTCATCGAGCGCAGAATGAATATCATTCGTCGACCGCAGAGCGCCGTTCGTCGAACGCAGATAGACGTTCGTCGAACCCAGAGAACATGTCTAATTTTATCTTGTCACTTGACCTAATGGAATTTCGTCGATCACAGAATATTTATAAATAAAGATCACGACTCAAATCCAAAACTAAGGTTCCAACAGTTTGGAAGGTGAAGCTTAGTGTGTCCCATTGTTATTCACTTTGCATGTTTTGGTGTTTTGTGCATACTTGCAGGAGAGCAATGTACTCGCCTCGAAGTCCTCTAGGATGGTTGGGGGGAGGGGTCATTACGTTGTGTTGGTCAGCCCCATGCTGACCAACGTTTGACACATGTTTGTTCTTGGTTTCATGTGGTGTAGTCGTGGACTGTTTTTCCCCTATCGTTCTCTTTTGATAATTGTGGATTGTTTTTCCCATATCGCGCTCTTTTTGACAGTTGTGGACTATTTTTCCCATGTCACATTCTTTTTGACAGTTGCAGACTGTTTTCCACCTGTCGCTCTCTGAGTTAAGTCGAGTTGAGTTGTATTATCTTTAATTGTTAGGGTTAGCATCGTTGGCCTATAAATAGACCGGTCATTGTATGAGCAAGGACATAAAAAGATTAATCAAATGTTGTCCTTCTCTCTCAAGCTTCTTCTTCTTCTCTCTCTCTCTCTCTCTCTCTCTAATTCATCCTTTCATCTTCTTCCCCATTCTAGGGTTTCCCCTTTGTGTCTCCCCCTCCTCCACTACCACTGATGAAGCCCCAAAGAAGGCCCATAACAACTTGGTATTAAAGCCACTGATTCTCCTCTTCTCATTATGGTTCACAACATCCGCTCGCTCCAGTCCGTTGTTTTTTCGATGGTCTGTTGCTTCCTCGACAACCCACCCACCGCCCTCCACAGCAGCAACCTTCTTCTTCTTCCAGGAAAGAGAGCCTCATCGACGTCTCCATCAACAGTCTCGTCGTCCATCAGGAAAAGGGCCGACGGAACCCCTTCTTCCCTTGTATGAGCGATGTAAGTGCAACAACCTTCTTCATTCAAGAATAGGGGACTCGTCGACCTCGCCAACAAGCATACCCATCGTCCTTCATCCTTCATGCACGCCTCTCCAGTGGCTCTTCATCGACGCCCCCGTTCCTCTGGTTCGACAAGCCGCTCAGATTCCACCGCTCAGCTTCCTCGATCTTCCTCCGCTTCCTCGATGTTTCCCTCAATTGATGTCTCTGAGTGATCCCCTCCCTTCTAGCGATCATCTTCCCAGCTCGATCCACGCAACTATTACTTCTCGCCAAACCTCATTCCATGATGACGTGCTCCAAAACGACAACCTCAATCCTTCCTCCTCTACAGCTAGGTCGTCTCTTTGCTTCTTCGACAACCATTCCCCACTTCATTTATGTGGGATTCCTGCCAGGCAATATGCTCGTTCTACCAAACCGCACACTTCCTCTGCTTTCCATCCCCCTCGAGCTCTGGGCTGAACTCGATTCTACTCCCATCGAGTTGTCTGTTGATTTGTTTACTCAGGCCCCACAATCATCTTATTTGGAAGCATGTGCTTTCCAATTAATTGATTGTTTTTAATTAATTCTTACTCGAATTAATTATTTAATCCATTAATTTTGATGGACATAAAAATAATCGCCGTCGAGGCGACAATTTTTCTCTGTGCGCTAATGGATTCCTTCCAGGATGCCTCGATGCAACTCATCACCAACATCCGCAATGGGTTGAGGACTGCGACAACTTCATCGCGATCGACATTTTCATCGTTGTCACTTATGCCACTGCCGAACTCTACAAACCGGCAACTAATGCAGCTTCCACCTTCCCTGCCGCCGATTCTCCTCGAGAAGTCCCTGCTTCCACCAACGCCCGCAGAGGCTCGCTCCACCATCACATCCCGTGGTTTCTGCTCCTCGACTTCGCCCACCAATGTCGTCTCCTTTCAGCCTAGTGGTGGTGCTGCCACCACCATCAGTTCCCACTAACACCATCCCGCTGTTGGATCATTAGGTGCCCTTAGGGGGGAAGTGAATAAGGGTTTTATAGAATTTAAAATTTTAATAAAATATCATAGTTAATTAAAGAAGTTTCGAGATATTTTATAGAAAACTTAATTTTAATAATTCAGAAAAGATTATATTGAAGATTAATTTTAGAAAATGACAGAATTCAATAATTCTTCACTACCGCCGGCGGTAAGTTCTATCGACGGGTGCTAGCTCATAGAGATTGAATTCATTGAATTTTTTCACACAAAAGAACCTTTCAATATATTTTGCAATAAGGTTTTGGGAGAATATTATTTAAAACATTTAATAACATGAAAATAAAATCAAGATAATAAGACAAAGAAAGTCGTGATTTTATTTTTTTTAGAAATTGAATACAAAAATGTTTAATATCAATGATGCTTGAAATCAATGCGAATAGAAAAATTCTTTTCATTTTCTATACCGACCCTTCTCTCAAGGACCGGTTGGCTATAGTCTATCTTACCCCAGATAAGACCTCTATCTGCCCCTGAGATCTAACCTAGACCTAGTCGCCACAACACCGAAAGCCAATCCATAAGAGGAGACTTATTCTATCTAGGTCTGAAGTTTTTGATCAAGAAGAAGCAAATTTACAATTCTATTATTTCAAGCTTCAAGAAGACTCAACACTCAAGATCTATTTTGAAAGTGCACAGTTAACCTCACTAGATTTCTCTAGAGGGGGGGTGAATAGAGATTTGAAATATTTTGTGCAAAGTTAATATATATATATATGTATGATCACAGATTAGAGCTTCCCACACACACCAACAAGAATTAAAACAATAAAGCAAATGTAAGAAAGAAAATCCACAGCACAACACAAGAAAATATAGTGGTTCCCCAAACTTTGGGTAGTCCACTCTTCTACCCCCTTGGTAGGAATTCACTAACTTGCACTGAGTCTTTTGATAAGGAGACTCTTAGAACCACCCTGAGTCTTTTGATAAGGAGACTCTTAGAACCAATACACTGAATTTTTTGAAGAGAGATTCTAAAAACTCTTTTACAATAGTGAATAAGAATGAAAAGGAAAGAATGGAATAAAGCCAATAATGAATCTTCTTCCTAGCAAGAAGATTTGAAGCACAAGTTAAGAATTGAATCTTTCTTCTATAGAGAGAAGAAGATTTGTAGCCTTTCTCTCTTTTAGTGAGAGCAATCAGATTTTGCAGCAGTGATCAGTGAGCAGAAGCAGAAGTAGAAATGGATGAAAGTTGCTGCAGAGCTTTTTCTCAATATCTCTCTTTTCTTTTGGGAGCTTTTCCTCTATATCATAAAATGTGTGGTGGATCACTCTTCTTCTTTTTCCTGCCGACTTGCTCTTTATTTTATAGCTCTGTGTAATAAGATAGTACTATAGGAGAGGAATCAATTAGCAGCCAGAGATTTAGGTAGAGAGAAATATTTCCATAGCAGATTTAATCATAAATGGAAAATATTAATTTAGATTTCAAATAATATCCAAAACAGATTTCATCAATTTAGCCAAGAATCAAATAGAAGGAAAGAATGATTCAGAACGGCTATAAAATATTAACATCATTCTATATAAATCAGATCTTCAGAAAAGAAGGAAAGAGATCTGGCGCAGATTCAAATTTGTCAAACAAATCGACGTGCGTCGATTACTATTCGACGTAAGCGTCGAATTTATCTTAGCCCAACGTCGAGAGGGATATAAGGAATGTGCGTCGACAAAGGTGCGTCGACTTCTTTGTATGCGTCGACTAGAAATCAGAGTAGCGTCGACAGGACCTACGTCGAAATCTTCCTAAAGTTACTTCGACATATCCTGAAGAAGACGTCGACTCTATTTCGACGTAACGTCGAATACCATTCGACGCATATTTACTTTGTCTTTGTTATTCATTCATAAAACTCTTTCTTTAACTCATTTCTGGGGGTTAAGAGAAATCATTTTCCCAACAATCTCCCCCTATTTGTCTTAACCCTTTTTAAGGAGAAATTGTCTTAGCATAAAATCAACTCATACCAAAATAATTTGCATAAATGAGAAATATATTGATTGGAAAAGAAGGTTAATAAAGAGAGCTTATGACAAGTATTTGTCTTAAACTAGAAACTTCTTTTTGTACATGAAGTTGACAAAGGCAGAATAAAGTTTCCTAGACAAATCATTAATAGCATCAAAAATGTATCCCCTGGCTCTATCAGGTCTTTCTTGGACATTCCTGATGATGGTATGCAATTTTGCCAAGAGCTTATCACCCTCAGGGATGGTGTCATTTAAGGAGTAGCCCTTGCTGATAATGATTGCTGCCTTTTCATCAATCATTTCAATAGTAATATTGTGAGATTCTTTTTGAGCAGGTTTGGGCTCAGGAGGTCCTTTGTTGTCAACCTTTGGCCTATAGGGTTTCTTCTTTTCAGGTTCTTGTTTCTCAGGGACTTCATGCATTTTTCCTTTTCCTTTCCATGGAGAGTTGAGCCATTTGTCTAGCCTTGGAGGTTTTGATGGCTTTTTGTAGGGTATGTATGTATCTTCTGTACATCCTATACCTTTCTTGTTCATTTGACCTTTATTCAGAGTAATCCCTGCTTGAGGATTCTTCTTTCGATAGGCTTCAACATCAAACAATTTATTTGGAATTTTGATAGAAGATTCAGCAAGGATTTGTTCCTTAGTCATTCCTTTGTTGATCTTTTCCATCCAAGCCCTCCTTTTATCTTCCACTTCTTTCCTAGCTGCTTCATATTCATATGCTTCTCTTTCTCTTATCTCTTCATGTCTCTTTTCCATGTCAGGATCATGATAGTCCTTTATAGGATTAGAAGGAATGGGTACCTTCTCAAATCTTTTTATTTCTTCAATAGCCTTTCTATATTTCTTTTCTTTTGCATACTCCTTCCTTTCTTCTTTAGAGAAATTTTGCCAGTGAGGAGTGACTTCCCTTTTTCTTTTTATCTGTCCTCCTGCACTCTGCCTAGGAGTTATTTGTTTAGAGAGTCTTGCTACTTGAGGAGGTAGAGGTAGCAAAGGAGGTAGAGAAGAAGGTAAGGGAGGAAGAGGAGGAGATTTCTTTTTAGGTGGAGAAGGAGTTATTTCAAGAAGAGTTCTTAGATGATCTGTAATAGAGGGCAGAGAAATATTTGGTAGGTTGATTTCTGTAGATGAATGAATGTCTCCTCCAGACTCTTTTGTAGGGATATCCTCAAGCAAAGGAGTCTTAAGCTTGATATAACTGGCCGAGAAACCAGGAGAATGATGCTGAAGTTCTTCCTCGCATAAGGGTGTGTCAATCCATATTTGCCCATTCCAATCATCAGAGATGGCTGCTTCTTCCTCCCCCTGGATTACTGGCAGATTCTCTACAGGAATCTCCCCCTGGATACTAGGAATATCAATTCTGAATGCTGAATCCACAGCATGCTCCCCTTCAGTGTTGTAAGAGGAAGATTCACCAAAGTGTTTGTTAAAGGTGTAGTCAGAATGATTTGAGAAGACTGGAACCTGGTGAGAGGGGTTTCTGGAGCAACTCTCCCCCTGGTTTATATCCTGTATGAAGGATGTAAACCTTTGTGGCGACAGAGAAACTTCTCGAAGAAGGATATGCAGCTCAGGAAGAGATGCAGATAGAGTGGCCAGCTTTGCTTCACAGTGGGCGATCATATTGGCACATTCATCAGAGAAGCTTTGTAGACGAGTCTGAAAGTCTTTAAGGAGATTTTTCAGAGCAGCATGTATTGCTTGGACGTGGTCGGCTTGAACAGGAGTAGGTGCCATTGTAGAGAGAGAGAGAGGTAGACGAAGAAGTTTTTGGCGGGTTCAGAGATGTATTCGTTATGAAATACGAGGTGCTATTTAAAGTAGATGAAGCGTCGAGAAAGGAAACATAAATCGAGGAATTCAATAGGCAGAAAAAGGAAGTAGGGATTTGATTCTAAATGTAACCTGAAATCGATGTTGCGTCGATTTAGATGTCAGCGTAAGCATAGATATGGATTTGATATCTTCAAGCTTTGTTGAGATATGCGTCGATGAAAATTCGACGGTACGTCGATGGATAGTCGACGTATCAGTAACTGAAGGAGGTCAGTATTAGCGTCGAGATCAACTCGACGGTGCGTCGACTTTGATTCGACGCATCTCCAGTAAGTTTTTCTTAGAAGCTCTGATTTGTTTAGATTTTCTCAGCAATCATGCTTTACAGACTTCCATCAAGCATTCCTAGGGTGTTGAGGAAGAAATTATGCTTGGTTTCATCCAAAGGTTTTGTAAAGATATCTGCTCTTTGACTGTCTGTAGGTATATATTCTAAGGTTATCTTACCTTTTTCTACATTGTCTCTAAGAAAGTGATGTCTAATTTCTATATGTTTGGTTCTGCTATGAAGAACTGGGTTAGATGCTATGGATATAGCACTGGAGCTATCACAGTAAATTTTAGAGTTATTGACTTCTAGTTTGTAATCAAGGAGCTGATTTTGCATCCACAGGATCTGTGAACAACAGCTCCCAGCAGCTATATATTCAGCTTCAGCTGTTGAGGTGGAGACTGAGGTTTGTTTCTTACTAAACCATGAGATTAACCTGTCACCTAGGAATTGGCAAGTGCCAGAGGTGCTTTTTCTATCAACCCTACAGCCTGCATAGTCTGCATCTGAGAAACCTGTTAGCTCAAAGTTGGTTTCTGCTGAATACCATAGCCCTAGTTCAGGAGTTCCCTTAAGGTATCTAAGAATCCTTTTAACAGAGGTGAGATGGGATTCTTTTGGATCAACTTGGAATCTAGCACATATACAAGTGGCAAACATTATATCAGGTCTACTGGCTGTTAGATATAGAAGGGATCCTATGATTGCCCTATAAGTCTTTTGATCCACAGATTTTCCTTTATCATCTTTTTCTATAATGGCATTGGTTGCCATGGGTGTTTTCATGGTGGAGGCTGACTCCATACTAAATTTTTTGATTAGTTCTTTAGTATATTTTGATTGTGAGATAAAGATTCCTTCACTACTTTGTTTCACTTGAAGTCCTAGAAAGTAGGAGAGTTCACCCATGCTACTCATTTCAAATTTTGATTGCATTAGATCAGCAAATCTTTTACAAAGTTTAGGATGAGTGGAGCTAAATATGATGTCATCTACATATATTTGAACAAGAAGGAGTTGGTTTTTATGAGTTCTAGTGAAGAGTGTTTTGTCTACTTTTCCTCTTTCAAAAGAGTTTTCTAAAAGAAAGTTAGAGAGAGTGTCATACCAAGCTCTGGGAGCTTGCTTAAGACCATATAGTGCTTTGTTAAGCTTATAAACAAAAGTAGGAGAAGAAGGATTGACAAAACCTGGTGGCTGCTCTACATATACCTTTTCTTGAAGGTCACCATTCAGAAAAGCACTCTTGACATCCATCTGATATACCTTCATCTTCATAAAAGCTGCATAGGCAAGGAAGAGCCTAATTGCTTCCAATCTGGCTACTGGAGCAAAGGTTTGATTGTAGTCTATTCCTTCTTCTTGTCTGTATCCTTGTGCCACAAGTCTTGCCTTGTTCCTGACAATTATTCCAGTGGAATCTAGCTTGTTTCTATATACCCATTTTGTGCCAATCACTGGGTAGTTACTGGGTCTTTCTACTAACTTCCATACTTTATTTCTCTCAAATTGGCCTAGCTCTTCTTGCATGGCCAAAATCCAATGAGGATCACAGTTTGCTTCTTCAAACTTCTTTGGTTCAACTTGTGATAAGAAGCATTGAAGCATTACTCCATTTGAAACTTGATGCCTTGTTTTTACTCCAGTATTGAGGTTTCCAATTACTTGAGATTTTGGGTGATCTCTCAAATTGATCCCTGTTCTCCTGGGATCTGCTAGTTGTTCTTCTTCTTCATTCTCAATGTGATCATTATCAAACTGTTCTTCCTGGACCAAGTTTTCTTGTGGAGATTGGTTTTGAAAGCTTCTCTCTGAACTTTCTTCATGTTCTTGTTCAGATTCCTCACTTGGTTCCTTTAGCTGGTATTCTCTTTCATTTTCTTTGTTCTCTAGAGCTAGTTGCTCAAGCTGGATTTCTATGCTTTTGCTTTCCTGTGAAAAAGAGTTGGTGGGAGTATCCTCCCCCTTAATCAACATGTTAGTTTCATCAAACACAATGTGCATAGATTCTTCAATTTTCAGAGTTCTCCTGTTATAGCACCTATAAGCTTTACTGGATGATGAATATCCCACAAATATTCCATCATCAGACTTTTTGTCAAACTTTGCAAGATGATCTTTTCCATTATTTAGAA
The DNA here is from genome assembly GCA_033032865.1 of Dactylorhiza incarnata. Taxonomy (NCBI): domain Eukaryota; kingdom Viridiplantae; phylum Streptophyta; class Magnoliopsida; order Asparagales; family Orchidaceae; genus Dactylorhiza; species Dactylorhiza incarnata. Next base: position 8,655,282 of record JAWHQI010000087.1, on the reverse strand, counting down.
TAAAGCAAGCACACCCAAAAATTTTAAAGTATTTGACAATAGGTGTTTTTCCCTTCAGGAGTTCATAAGGAGTTTTTAACTTAGTTTTATGAATGAGGCTTCTATTTAGAACATAATTTGCAGTATTGACTGCTTCAGCCCAAAAGGTTTTTGTTAATCCTGATTCTGCAAGCAAGGTCCTTCCTGATTCTATTAAAGTTCTATTCTTCCTCTCAGCAACTCCATTTTGTTGAGGAGTTCTAGGTGCTGAGAAATTTTGTTTGATTCCTATTTCATTACAGAAACTACTCATAGCCTGATTTTCAAATTCAGTTCCATGGTCACTTCTTATTATTGATACCTGACTGTTGAATTCAGATTGAATTTGTTTTATGAATTTTGAGAGAGTCTGATGGGTTTCAGACTTGGCCTTTAGAAAGAATACCCAACTATATCTAGAGTAGTCATCTACAATAACTAGGGTATAGGATTTTCCTCCCAAGCTTTGAGTAGATATGGGACCAAAGAGGTCCATGTGGAGCAAGTGAAGGATCCTTGGAGAGTCATCCTTACCAATTGGTTTGAAGGATGATTTGGTTTGTTTTCCTAGTTGGCAAGGTCTGCATGGAGAATCCTTAGAGTATCTACCCTTTGGTAGGCCTCTCACTAGGTTATTTTTTGCTAGTTTACTAATTGTTTTGTAGTTTAGATGACCTAGTCTCCTATGCCATAATTCACTTTTATCAATAATATTATTGAATAAACATACTTCTGTGGGAGAGGAACTGAAGTCTACTACATATACTTTACCTTTTCTAATTCCTTTAAGTACTGTGGCACCAGTCTTGGTATCAATAATATGGCAGAGTAGTATGGTGAATTTTACCTCATACTTACCATTATCACATATCTGACTTATACTTATCAGATTATGTTTTAGTCCTTTGACTACTGCCACATTCTTGAAGGTGACCTTCCCTTCAATGAAGTCTCCAAATCCCTTGGTTTGGCCACAGCTAGAGTCTCCAAAGGTTACTGATGGTCCAAGTCTGTCCTCAAAGTTGTTTAGCAGGTTTTTGCATCCTGTCATGTGCATGGAGCATCCACTGTCCAAGTACCACACAAGCCTGGAGATGTGGTACATCTGCACATAAAAATTTTAAACATTAGTTTGAACCCTGCTCAGCTGGGGTCCCTTCTTATAATCAGAACTAATGAAGGAATAAGTAGGTTTTTCAGAATATCCTTCCTCCTTTTGGGGCAATGGTCTATCATACCAATCTGTTTTGGTGATGTCACAGAAATAGTGTTCATAGTGTAAGGAAAGAGAGGGAGACTTTTTGAACAGAGAGACATTTCTGTCAGATTGATTGCGTCGATATGAATTCGACGTGCGTGGAGAGGAAGTCGACGCCTTTTGGTATAAGCGTCGATTAAGAATCGACGTATGTTGATAACGATTCGACGCAGATTGATTGCGTCGATATGAATTCGACGTAGATTCAAAATTCTTGTTAGGATTCTTTCCTAAGATTCCTTTATTTATAATGGGATTAGGTTTGTTGAAAAGAGTGGTTGTTTCTTGACTTTCTTGTGATCTTGCTTCTTCTAGATGATTTTCCCTGGTGAAGTGAATGGGGTGTTTCCAGACAGATTTGCTGGGTGCTTTAGACTTAGATGCTTCATTAGCTTTCAGTTTTAATTGATTAGATCTATTAGTGAGATTTTCAGAGATATTTTTGATTTTCTGATTTTTTCCATTTAGAGAATCCTCAAAGGCTTTAGCTTTTGCTAGCTCTTTCCTTAGTGTTAGATTTTCTAAATAGATTTTGTTTAGGTTTTCCTCTGAGAGTTCTAGATTGAGTTTATAATTTTTATGGTATGTGTTTACTTGCTTTAGTTTTCTTAACTCCATCCTTAATTCTTTTACCCCTTTTTCAGATTTGATTAGATCTAAACAGAATTCTTTGAAATCTTGTGCAAAATTAGTGGAGGAGAAATCTATACTATTTAGTATATTTACCATAGATGTATCTTCAAGCTTCTCAGTGGCCATCAGACATGTTTCTTCTTGCTTGACATCTTCTTGATCAATATCTGATGAGGTGTTTTCTTCAGATTCTGAATCACTCCAGGATTGAGCAATCAATCCTCTTCCTTTCTTCTTCTTCTTTGGATCTGTACTTTTCAGATCTTTCTTGCTGCTGTTCTCCTTAGGACAATCAGGAGCAATGTGTCCAGGTTTCCTGCATGTGTAACAGATAATCTCTTTAGAGGGTTTTTTGTTATACCTGGTTTTTGATTCTCTTCTTCTGGATTCTTCTGTTTTGATCCATTTCTTGAACTTTTTAGCCAGCAAGCTGATCAGCTCATCATCACTAGTTGATGATTCACCTTCAGTAGCCTTCAATGCAATACTCTTTTCTTTTGAGAGTGGAGATGCCTTTTCTTTCTCAGCTCTGGTTTTCAATAGCTGTTCATAGGATTTCAGTTTACCCAGTAGAACATCTGTTGATATTTCTTCTTGACTCCTGGAGTCTTTAATTGGCCAGATTCTTGAATCCCAAGTGCTGGGAAAACAAGTCAGCAATTTATCATTTATCTCAGTGAGAGATATGTCCTTTTCAAGTGACCTCAATTCATTAATTATGAGGCTGAATCTTGAGTACATGTCAGCAACACTTTCACTTTCTTTCTTTTGGAAGTTTTCATATTGAGAGATTAATAGGGCCTTCTTGTCTTTCTTTTCATCAGCACTTCCTTCTACCATTTTGGTGAGAGCTTCCCATACTTCCTTAGCTGACTCACAATCAGCAATCTTTTGAAAGATTTCATCTGAGAGTGTTGAGACTAGAATGTTCATAGCCTTGGCATCATGTCCTTGGGCTTTCTTCTCATCCTCTGTCCATTCAGTTCTTGGAGCAAGTGTTTCAGTCACTTTTCCACTTGAGTCCTTCCTGAATGGCTTGGGGGGACCTGTCAAAATAGAATTAAACAATTCATCATCAATAGAGTTTAGATAAATTCTAACTCTTGTCTTCCAAAGTGCAAACTTTTCAAGGTTGCAAATTGGTGGTCTGGTGGAAGCATAATCTTTGATTTGTGCCATGTGAAAAATAGTTTTAAAGAATATATATATATGGGGTAGGATCTTTTTGATCAAGGAGTTATCCTTTTTAGATCAACCTCCCTCTGATACCAATTGAAAGTGCACAGTTAACCTCACTAGATTTCTCTAGAGGGGGGGTGAATAGAGATTTGAAATATTTTGTGCAAAGTTAATATATATATATATGTATGATCACAGATTAGAGCTTCCCACACACACCAACAAGAATTAAAACAATAAAGCAAATGTAAGAAAGAAAATCCACAGCACAACACAAGAAAATATAGTGGTTCCCCAAACTTTGGGTAGTCCACTCTTCTACCCCCTTGGTAGGAATTCACTAACTTGCACTGAGTCTTTTGATAAGGAGACTCTTAGAACCACCCTGAGTCTTTTGATAAGGAGACTCTTAGAACCAATACACTGAATTTTTTGAAGAGAGATTCTAAAAACTCTTTTACAATAGTGAATAAGAATGAAAAGGAAAGAATGGAATAAAGCCAATAATGAATCTTCTTCCTAGCAAGAAGATTTGAAGCACAAGTTAAGAATTGAATCTTTCTTCTATAGAGAGAAGAAGATTTGTAGCCTTTCTCTCTTTTAGTGAGAGCAATCAGATTTTGCAGCAGTGATCAGTGAGCAGAAGCAGAAGTAGAAATGGATGAAAGTTGCTGCAGAGCTTTTTCTCAATATCTCTCTTTTCTTTTGGGAGCTTTTCCTCTATATCATAAAATGTGTGGTGGATCACTCTTCTTCTTTTTCCTGCCGACTTGCTCTTTATTTTATAGCTCTGTGTAATAAGATAGTACTATAGGAGAGGAATCAATTAGCAGCCAGAGATTTAGGTAGAGAGAAATATTTCCATAGCAGATTTAATCATAAATGGAAAATATTAATTTAGATTTCAAATAATATCCAAAACAGATTTCATCAATTTAGCCAAGAATCAAATAGAAGGAAAGAATGATTCAGAACGGCTATAAAATATTAACATCATTCTATATAAATCAGATCTTCAGAAAAGAAGGAAAGAGATCTGGCGCAGATTCAAATTTGTCAAACAAATCGACGTGCGTCGATTACTATTCGACGTAAGCGTCGAATTTATCTTAGCCCAACGTCGAGAGGGATATAAGGAATGTGCGTCGACAAAGGTGCGTCGACTTCTTTGTATGCGTCGACTAGAAATCAGAGTAGCGTCGACAGGACCTACGTCGAAATCTTCCTAAAGTTACTTCGACATATCCTGAAGAAGACGTCGACTCTATTTCGACGTAACGTCGAATACCATTCGACGCATATTTACTTTGTCTTTGTTATTCATTCATAAAACTCTTTCTTTAACTCATTTCTGGGGGTTAAGAGAAATCATTTTCCCAACATATTTTATTGAGTCTAGAGAAATTATTGTAATAACTTAAATAAATCTTTTGGTAGGATTCATCTATTAAATCTGAGTTTTCTGTAGGATTTTTCTATGGAATCTGAGGTAGGATCCTGAGTTAGGGGATCTAAGGTAGGGAACGATCTAGTGTTCCTGAGGTAGGAGATCCATTCTCCGAGTGTAAGATCATTTGTTGATCCGAGTTGATTTGGAGTTGTCGAGGTTAGCACACTGTTAGATAGACGAAGGGGGAAAGTGGACGTACCCAATCGGGGAAGCACAATAAATATCATTGTATTTGAGTTGTGTTTTTCGCTCTGCTCACGTCTAGATTATTCCGCTGCGACAAATTAAAAAAAAAAGATAAAATGACATCACTTATTCACCCCTAGGTGAAACTAGGTGATTCCCATATAATAATTGGTATCAGAGCCAGGTTGTTCATTAAAAGTGTAACCACTTGAACAAGATCTACATTTGGGAATTCAAACTTCTACACATGCCTGCCGGAGAGAACTACAAGGAGCTCAGTTCTATGAAGCTTCCCATCTGCACTAAAGAGAACTTTTCGATCTGAAAGGAAAGGGTCAAGCTATTTATGGAAGCATCGGATCCCAGAATCATTATCACCGTCGAGGAAGACCCCTTCATTCCTATGACCCCCTGTTGGGGAAATGATTTATCTTAACCCCTAGAATTAAGAAGAATATAATTTCTAAGAATGAAAAGTTAGTCTAAGTAAATATGCGTCGAATATAATTCGACGTAATGTCAAAATATAGTCGACGTTTCTCTCAGAATGAGTCGAAGTAACTCTAAGAAGAATTCGACGTAATCATAGTCGACGTACCTCTGACTTCTAGTCGACGCATTTGATAAAGTCGACGCACCTTTGTCGACGCACCTTCCTTATTCTCCTCTCGACGTCTAGCCAGGATGAAATCGACGTTTACGTCGAATAGTAATCGACGCACGTCGATATCTATAAGTAATTCAAAAACATGCCAGATCTCTTTCCTTCTTTCTGTAGATCAGATTTTTATGGAATGATATTATTCTTTTATAGCCGTTCTGAATCAGCCTTTCCTTCTATTTGATTCTTGGCTAATTTGATTAAGATTATTATGGATATTATTTGAAATCAGAATGAATTCCTTTCCTTCTATAGAAATATTGATTATGGAAACTCTAAATCTCTTTCTAATTCTCTGTCTGCTAATTGATTATTCTCCTTTAGCAATATCTTTTAAGCAGAGCTATAAATAAGAAGGAGGTCGACAGAGAATAAAAAGAAGTGATCCACCATATACATTTGAAAAGAGGAAGAGCTCCCAAGTGAAGAGTGAGAAAGCTGAGAAAAGAGATAGTATGCTGCAGCAAAGATAAAGCCTTCTTCTTCTCCTTCCTCTGAAGCCATTCTGCTGCAAACTTTGAAAGCTCTCACAAAAGAGAGAAAAGCTTACAATCTCCTTCTCACTATAAAAGAGAGATCATATTCACTATACTTGTGCTTCCAATCTTCTTGCTAGGAAGAAGATTTTTTCTTACATATATCATTTTCTGTTCTTCTACTTGTTCTACTTCTTCTTCTCATTCTATTTTCAAATTGTGTAAAAGAGCTTTTAGAATCTCTCTTCAAAAAATTCAGTTGTAGTGGTTCTAAGAGTCTCCTTACCAAAAGACTCAGTTTGGTTCTAAGAGTCTCCTTATCAAAAGACTCAGTCTGGTTCTAAGAGTCTCCTTATCAAAAGACTCAGTGCAAGTTAGTGAATTCCTACCAAGGGGGTAGAAGAGTGGACTACCCAAAGTTTGGGGAACCACTATATTTCTATGTGTTGTGCTGTGATTTTCTTCTTGCTATTTTTCTTCTTTACTTGCTTAATTCTTGTTGGTGTGTGGGAAGCCTAAATTTGTGATTATTACATATATATATATATAATAGCACAAAGTATTTTAAATCTCTATTCACCCCCCTCTAGAGAATTCTAGTGAGGTTAAATGTGCACTTTCAATTGGTATCAGAGGGAGGTTGATCTAAAAAGGTTAACTCCTTGATCAAAAAGATCCTACCTCTTTTTATATATACATATTTATAAAAATTATTTTTCACATGGCACAAATCAAAGATTATGCTTCCACCAGACCACCAATGTGCAATCTTGAAAAGTTTGCAATTTGGAAAACAAGAATTATGATTTATATGAATTCTATTGATGAAGAATTATTTAATGTTATCTTAACAGGTCCTCCCAAGCCTTATAGAAGAGACTCAAGTGGTGAAGTGACTCAAACACTTGTCCCAAATGCTGAGTGGACAGTTGAAGAGAAGAAGGCAGGAACATGTGATGCAAAAGCTGTGAACATTCTTGTGTCAACCCTCTCAGATAAAATCTTTCAAAAGGTTGTTGACTGTGAATCAGCCAAAGAAATCTGGGAGGCTCTTACAAAGATGGTAGAAGGAAGTGCTGACGAAAGGAAAGATAGAAAGGCTCTATTGATCTCCCAATATGAGAACTTTCAAAAGAAGCATGAAGAAAGCATATCTGAGATGTATGACAGATTCAGTCTGATCATCAATCAATTAAGGAGCCTGGATAGAGAGATCTCTCTCACAGAGATCAATGACAAACTGTTAATGAGTCTCCCAAGTTCATGGGACTCAAGAATATGGGCAATAAGAGATACAAGAGGACAAAAGGAGATCTCAACAGATGCCCTCTTAGGAATACTCAAATCCTATGAGCAACTGCTGAAAACTAGAGAAGAGAAGGAAAGGAGAGGAAGCACTCCAACCTCCTCAAAAGATAGAAACATTGCTTTGAAAGCAACAGAAGAATAGACCCCTGTCACTGAAGAAGAATTGTTCAGCCTCCTGGCCAGAAGATTCAAGAAATGGGTCAGGACAGATGGGTCTAGAAGGAGAGAATCAAAACCAAGGTATGATAAAACTCCTACTAAAGAAATCATTTGTTACTCCTGCAGGAAAACTGGACACATTGCACCAGAATGTCCAGAAAATACTGAGAAGAAGAAAGATCTGAAAAAGAAAGATCTCAAGAAAAAGGGGAAGAAGAAAGAAAGAGGCTTCATTGCAGAAGTTTGGAGTGAAACAGATTCTGAGGACAGCACCTCATCCAAAAGTGACAATGAAGAGTCTAAGCAAGAAGACCTATGCTTAATGGCTTTTGAAAACTCAAAGGAAGAACATGGTGCTAAATCATGGAGTGAGACAGAATCAGAAGGAAGCATCTCTTTTGAAGATGATAAAGAAAATAGCCTTATTCTCATAGAGGAATCTGAGGATAAGGATGAGGTAAGTATCTTTGATGACATAGATTTTCTGTGTGATGATTTCAAAAATGATTTTAAAGGATTATGTTTAGATCAACTAAGAGCTAAACAAGAAATTAAGAATCTAAAAGAACAAATTAATGTCATTAAAAAACAGAGAAATATAGAGGATACTTGTTCTAAAAATCATGAGTTAGGGGATAACATCAGAGAAAAAGAAATAGAGAGGGCTAAAATAGAAAACCAGCTTCTTAAGAATAAGGTATCCCAAGCAAAATCTTTTGAAGAATCAATAAAAATGAGAAGCGAAACACTTAAAGAAATCACAGAAAAACAAACAAGAAGACATAAAAATCTTGGGCTAGGAGCTGATCCCTCAGCTAGTCTTAATCCATCCAACAAAACTGCTTGGATGAGCCCTGTTAAATTCACTAAACCCACTAACTCAATAAACCAAGAAGAAGACTCACAAAATAAGGGAGAAGACTTCAAGGAAATAAACCAATTTGATGAAACATCATACTATTCAGCTGATGACTCTCAAACTTCTTCTGAGAAGGCAACTAGGCCAAGAGAAACAACTTATAAAGAAATAAAATCAGAAAAAGGGAAAAATAAAATTTGTGAAAACACAATTGCGTCGACTTCATATCGACGCATGAATGATAGTGCATCAAATTCTACTCGATGCAATCTCTCAGATGCTTCGACCTCAATTCGACGCTTGAATAAAAGTACGTCGACTTCAAATCGACGCAACTTCTTCCATGCATCGATTCCAGATCAACGCAATCTGGAGAAAGCACAGAGTATAAATCGACGCAACTATCAACATACATCGAATAGATATCGACGCATACAAACTCAGAACAACATAAAGACAAAACACTTCCATCCTCCAAAAACCTTCCATCGTAACCCCCATTCAGGACCCATTCATCCTGATCATAATTTCTATCATAGTCAAAACTTTTATCCTAATCAAAATTTTTATCCTAATCAAAAGGTTTATCCTAATCAACACCACTATCTCTCTCTAAACTCAAAATCCCATAATATAAAGATAGTCAGATGTTATATATGCAATAAAACTGGCCACATTGCCAAACAATGTTGGTACAATCAATCTAATTATAAAAATTAGTCCAAGACTGTCTTAGAAAACATTAGGAGCAGGAAGAAATAATCTCTCAAGGGAAAACCCAAAATTTTTCAGGAAAATAAAAGTCACGTCGATTTTATAATTAACGCACCGTCGATAACTATCAATAACAACTTAAATCGACGCATGCGTCGACTCCAATCGACGTATACGTCGATATGAAACCCTAACATCTTACCTCATACTGTATCGATGCTTACTTCGAATTCCACTCGACGTAACGTCGACTTCATGAAAAAGAGCAGAAATACTAAAAAAATTTTGGTCACATCCACTGTAGTACCGAATATGCCTCGAATTGTGTCTCATTTCGACGTTTCACCTGACTCAAATAGACTCTTCAGTTAGAAATCCTCTCGCACTCTGCATCTTTCATCCTTCTTACCTCTCAGTCCAGCCATTTCTTCCTCTTTCTCACTGACCTACAATGGCTCCCAAGATAAACTCTGGGTTCGACATTGACCTCGAATCCTTCCAAGCCACCGCAGAAAATTATAAGAGCATCATAGCTCTCTTCACTGAAGCTGGTCTGGATAAGCTCATCTCCACAAGATGCAAGCTCCTGGAGACAGAACTCACAGAGCTGATGACTCATGTTCAGATATTTGAATAAGGAGAAATCACAGGAACAATCCATAAGACACATGTCTCAATTTCTGCAGAACACATTAGGACCACCTTTGATCTACCATCAGGTACATTCCAATATTATCTTTGTTCAAATAGGGAAAGCAATTCATTTTCTAATTGAATAACTAAAATAATTCCACTATCAGGTGATGAACCTGTGGAACTTACTCCTGATGAAATAAAGAATCTGTTAATCACCATAAAGTTCTCCAAAGATAGACCAATCCACCTGAAGAAAATAGACTTCTCTGATGAGTATAGACTGTTGGCAGACATTATAGTAGGGAAAATATTACTATGTAAGATCTCTGCCCATGATGCAGTGCCCAAGCAGCAACTGAACATCATGGGGGCCCTTGTGCTGAAGAAGAAGGTAGACTGGGCAAGCTACCTGCTCAAAATGATAGGCTTTAAATACTCTCTCAAAGAGAATTTGCCTACATGAAAATTATGTGCCAAGTACTCTTCCACTCCTTCCCTGACCTATGTAGGTCAAAAGGAATCCCCATTCCACCTGGCAAGAGGATGTCCATAGCTCTCTTCTCAAAATGGACCAGGCAAATTCCCAAGCCTGGTGCCATTCCTGAAAGGACTCCATCTCCTCCCAACTCTCCTGATCATCCATCTTCACCTCCTCCTCCTCCTCATACAGACATCTCTTCTGTACCACCATCATCCACACCTTCATAAATACCAACTCAATCACCTGCTCAACCCTCTTTTATTCCTCCACCCTCTCCATCCAATACACCTCATCAAAATGATACAGTCCCCTCTCCACCTTCATCACATACAACACCTCCTCCTCCATTGACTCCTCCACCTCCAAAACATTTTGAACCATCTCCATCCACTGAAAACCTCATCACTCAATGTATCCAATCAACAACCCAAAGATTCCAAGCAATGCTGGATGGACACTGCTCCAAGATTCATTCCTCCATCTTGCACATGCAGACCCAAATAGATGGGGTCAGTGCCTCTGTGCATAGCCTGAAGACCTCTATCTCTTCCTCTAAGGTCACCAGATCTTTCTTAACCTCCTTGGCTAAGAAGGTCAAGAAGGGGGAGAAGTTAGATGAAGAGCAGCTCTCCAGCCACAAAACTCCCTCTCACAAAACCCCTCATTCAGATGTATTGATTATAGCAAGAGAAGCTGCACAATAAATATTGCAAGGGGAGGCAAGTAGAGCAGAGAATGAAACTAAAAAGGGAGCTGAAGCTCAGGGGGAGCCAAATGCTGTTATACCTGAAACTGGAAATGAAAAGGAAACTGAACAAGAAGTAGAAGGCTCAAAAGAAGTTCCATCACAGGGGGAGCAAATTACTGAGACTCGGGGGGAGCTGAGGGAATCACCTGCTACTGAGAAGGAGCAACCCACAAAAGTATTCACTAGGAAAAGAAAAACTCCTCCTACCCCTGAACAATGATGATATACTCTATTTGAACAATTGTCTATGCTTAAATGCTGATTAGTCAACTGAACATGAAATTTGGCTCCTATAATTTCTTATTCTATCTTCTTCTGATTATTTAACATATTTCTTCTCTATATAAATGTCTTGCTGAGTTGATTAAATACTGATACAATTTCTCTCTAAATAGGGTTAAGACAAATTGGAGGAGATTGTTGGGGAAATGATTTATCTTAACCCCTAGAATTAAGAAGAATATAACTTCTAAGAATGAAAAGTTAGTCTAAGTAAATATGCGTCGAATATAATTCGACGCAACGTCGAAATATAGTCGACGTTTCTCTCAGAATGAGTCGAAGTAACTCTAAGAAGAATTCGACGTAATCATAGTCGACGTACCTCTGACTTCTAGTCGACGCATTTGATAAAGTCGACGCTCCTTTGTCGACGCACCTTCCTTATTCTCCTCTCGGCATCTAGCCAGGATGAAATCGACGTTTACGTCGAATAGTAATCGACGCACGTTGATATCTATAAGTAATTCAAAAACGCGCCAGATCTCTTTCCTTCTTTCTGTAGATCAGATTTTTATGGAATGATATTATTCTTTTATAGCCGTTCTGAATCAGCCTTTCCTTCTATTTGATTCTTGGCTAATTTGATTAAGATTATTATGGATATTATTTGAAATCAGAATGAATTCCTTTCCTTCTATAGAAATATTGATTATGGAAACTCTAAATCTCTTTCTAATTCTCTGTCTGCTAATTGATTATTCTCCTTTAGCAATATCGTTTAAGTAGAGCTATAAATAAGAAGGAGGTCGACAGAGAATAAAAAGAAGTGATCCACCATATACATTTGAAAAAGAGGAAGAGCTCCCAAGTGAAGAGTGAGAAAGCTGAGAAAAGAGATAGTGTGCTGCAGCAAAGAAAAAGCCTTCTTCTTCTCCTTCCTCTGAAGCCATTCTGCTGCAAACTCTGAAAGCTCTCACAAAAGAGAGAAAAGCTTACAATCTCCTTCTCACTATAGAAGAGAGATCATATTCACTATACTTGTGCTTCCAATCTTCTTGCTAGGAAGAAGATTCTTCCTTACCTATATCATTTTCTGTTCTTCTACTTGTTCTACTTCTTCTTGTCATTCTATTTTCAAATTGTGTAAAAGAGTTTTTAGAATCTCTCTTCAAAAAATTCAGTTGTAGTGGTTCTAAGAGTCTCCTTACCAAAAGACTCAGTTTGGTTCTAAGAGTCTCCTTATCAAAAGACTCAGTCTGGTTCTAAGAGTCTCCTTATCAAAAGACTCAGTGCAAGTTAGTGAATTCCTACCAAGGGGGTAGAAGAGTGGACTACCCAAAGTTTGGGGAACCACTATATTTCTTTGTGTTGTGCTGTGATTTTCTTCTTGCTATTTTTCTTCTTTACTTGCTTAATTCTTGTTGGTGTGTGGGAAGCCTAAATTTATGATTATTACACACACATATATATAATAGCACAAAGTATTTTTAAATCTCTATTCACCCCCCACCTCTAGAGAATTCTAGTGAGGTTAACTGTGCACTTTCACCCCCTCTACTATCGACAATGCTCTTATGGTCTTGAAGAAATTTGTTGATATGACTAAGGATGAAATCACCTTAGTCACCAGGGACAAGAGAGCCAATAATATCCTGGTCAGTGTCATAGATGATTCCACATTCCAGAATCTCAACCACTGCAAAACTGCCAAGGAGATATGAGACTCACTCATAGTCTTCATAGAAGGCATTGAAGAGGTTAGGGATGACATGAAGTCACTACTGAACCAAGAGTATGAAGCCTTTCGCCAGGATAAGAAAGACTCCATTTCAGAGTGTTATGAAAAGTTTTTCAAGATCATAAACGAGCGAGGACATATGGACGCGTGTTCTCTAACTATGACCTGAACGACAAATTCTTGACGTCCTTGAATAAGGAGTGGGACATCAAGGTTTGTGCCATCAGGGAGATGTGGAACCTAACCAAGATAGAGCCTCAGAATCTCTTTGGAAAACTGCATTCCCATGAACTCCAGCTGAACACCACGAATTTAGAAGGAGGCATGTCTTCCTCCAAGGATAAGTCAGTTGCTTTCAAGGCAGAGAGTTCAAGAAGAAGCCTGGATGAATCTTCTATTCATCCGGCCAGATCTACTGAACATGAGGAGACAGAAGCTAGTTCTTCAGGCTCTGAATTATTTGATGGAGAATTATCACTCTTTCCAAGGCAATTCAAGAAATTGCTCATTAGAAGAATGCAAGGAAAGAGCAGACCTTCCTCCTCCAGTTCAAAGACTAGCTACAACATAGAGGGATTTTTCATATTGTTGTTGTTATTTCACATCTTTATTCTTGTAATCATTTAGTAAATTCGCCTCGTGTTGGCGACTAGGTCTGGGTAGGACATAGGGCAGAAATTCACCTCATGTTGGCAACTAGATCTAGGGTGTAGATCTAGGGGGTGCTTGAGGCCGTATTCGGGGGAGGATTGGCTAGAGCAGCTTGAGGTCGTATCCGGGGAAAGATAAGCTAAAGCCACCGGTTCGTGGGGATACGAGTCGGGATAGAAAACAAAAAGGGATTTTACTTCTTCGCCTTCGATTTCTAGCGTCATTGAAATCTAGTTTTGTAATCAATTTTATCAATAGTAATCATGTCTATTTTTGTGTAATGAAATTGGTTTGTTCTTCATTTCTCTAAATTATTTATTTCTTTCTCTTTCATTATAAATGTTTACCCAAAAGACCGCTTCCGAATGGCGCTTCTTCCAGACCGGGCGGTCTGAGGACTAAGATCTCCCGGTTTAGCTTCAACAAGGGTCATGTAAAACCAACCAACACTAAACCGGGCGGTCTGATGTAATTCAGACCACCTCCGAAGACTGAAGATCATCAAGGCCAGGTTTCCAAAAGCAAGCAGCGGTCTCAGGAAGGAGACCGCCCGGGTTGCTTCATGAAAATCAGCCAAGAACAAGTCCCAAAAGCAAGTCGCGGTCTCTGGTCAGAGACCGCCCGGGTTGTACCATCGCCTTGGTCACTATATCTTCAGTCCGAGCCAAAAGAAGACCGAGAACCCAAGCCGCCATACCGCGCGGCTTCTCTTCTTTCTCCCTTCTGTATCCCGTCACCGCCTGCCCGTTTCTCCTGTACCCGGGCAGGCGGTTTTTTTATCCCTGCCCGTTCGGGAAGGCCCCCAAGCCTATAAATAGGGGGCAGCAACGTTCCCAAGGCATGCACACTCGAATCCAGGAGCTCGCTTGTTTGAGCTACGGTCTCGAGTTTCCCGTCTTGCGAATTGTCTGACCGGCCGGCTTCTGCTTTCCTGCACTTGTAACCCGCTGTAACCGCTTCTTTTGAATCAAAGGAAAGCCCGTCACAGGAGTGGCATTCACCGTGACGGGCGAAGTCTGGCCTTGACCGCTGCTAGCGGTCTTATTTTCTCCACCTAAAAAGTAACCGACAGCCCGCAGCCTCCGATTTCCTTCGGAGGTGCGATTTCGGACTCAACAGAAACACGCGACCTTCAGATCGCGGATTGTCGGTGAAATCCTCAATATAATGTCAGACCGCCAATTTCCCCTTGGAGACCGCTCCGATCACAGTGAGGACTCTTTGTGGGAAGCCTTGGAGCAATCCAGAAGAGAAGCCGAGCAGGCTCAGAGGGCGACTGATCAGCGGTTAGACGCAATCAGTCAGACTTTGGCCTTATTAACCGAGCGGTTAGTCCCACAGCAAGCCGCGGTTAATCAGGCGGTGACTCTGGTTCCTCCTCCGCCCCCACCTTACCCGCCACCACAAGCCGCCAACCTCCAACCCCAGCAAGAAGGTTTTGCGACCAGGCAAAACTTCTACCAGGAAGCCGCGCACAGTATGCCGGCTCGAGTCCTCGATTTCCAGGGGGCGGCTTCTCATGCAGCCCGCCTGTCCTATCCGCCAGAAGGAGCAGCTCGCCTGTCATACCCGCCTGAAGCCGCTGCTCACCCTTTCTACCCACCAGAAGCTGCTGCCCGGTCCTCTTACCAGGCGGCTTGACCGCGGATAGCCGCGACTTCGGCGGCTTACTACCCTGCTCCTTTATATGAAGACGTGGAAGAAACTTCTCCCTTCGTGGACGAAGTCCGGGGGGAGCCAGCCCCTAATAATTTCAGAGAACCTCGTCTGCCAGCTTTCAGTGGAGAAACTGACCCACTGTTCATCTACAAGCCTTCGAGTCAGCCATCGCACTTAGGATCTTAACTGATGCAACTAAGTGCAAGCTCCTTGTGACCTCCTTTGAAGGACAAGCAAGGGAGTGGTTTTATGGGCTGCATCCCAGATCGATCAGTCGTTTTGCTGAGCTGCGAAGGGATTTTTTGCTGAGGTTCTCCTCCTCAAGGAAGAGGAAAAGTGGCCCAGCGGCCCTTTTCGATATAAAGCAGCGGGAAGACGAAATGTGGGGCCGTTTCGTAGGCGCAAATCTTAGCACACCGCTATAGGCAGTAGTAAGACTACGGCACGAAACGGCAGTGTACCGATCGTTCAAGTAATATAAAATGGGAATGAATCCCCAAGTATCGATCTCAAAGGAACACAGTAAGGTGGAGTTTATTATCGAGGAAGGACTTGAGATTGAAGTCCTTGAGTCGGATGGAATGTGGAAATGGGGTGATTTGGCTTTTGGAAAATAAAAGAAAACAACTACAACTACTCCTATGCAATGCCGCTATGCATTGCTTCGCTTGGCGGGATGGAGACTAGGCAGGCCTTGAGCGCGCTGTGTCGTAAGGGCGGATGGACGAGTAGGCAAACGGAATCGAACTATGCAGGCCTTGAGTGTGCTGCTTCGTTAAGCGAGATGGATTACATGGGCCGTTATGCCACGCTTCGATAGGCGGATGGAAGAGTAGGCATACGGATGAGGGTCGCAAGCACCTCGTCTACAAGCACGCCACTAGCAATTGCTAGTGCGGCACACGAACGTGACGACGGGATGGAGGATGGAATGGGGCGCTCCTCAAGCAACTCAAATAGTAGAATATTTCACATAGACATGAAATGTATAGAAATGCAAATAAAGTTAAGTGCTACTTCATCAAAATGTTAGCTCTAGCTACATATACATCAATAAGAAAAGAACAAGGCAAGAAATCGACCAAATCCGAAGGCTCGTTGTAGATTCACGGTTGGAATCGCCGGGTTGTCAATCTGCGTCCAAGCTCGGTCCGCAACTACGTCCGGGGTAGAGAGAGCTGTCACTACTCTCCAATGAGCCCGTCTTCTTCGTGTCACGATCCGGTAGAGGTTGCAAACTTCCTCTTGCTTGATGGCGTTGGCGGCTAGATCTTCCTTTAAAGCGCTAGGATGAAGGAGGAGGCCGAGAGGAAGCTCCGGCTCAAGAATGGCGTGAAGAACAAGCCCGGAGCACCTCCCGATGGTGGGCGGCGATGGAGGGGCGAGGGGCGAAATCGGGCGCTCTGGAGGAGGAAACGGCGGACTGGCGGAAGAAAATGCGGAGGATCCAACCTAATTTGCGAGCAGGAATATTTATAGGCGCTGGAATAAACAATGTGCACGGTCATTGGCGCACGACCAGTGGTCATGCGCGCTGGAGTTCTGTGATCGTGCGCCTGCCTGGGTTGAGCCTGCAATGTAAGAAATTTATAAAATACCATGTTCGCACGACCAGTGGCGCACGACCGGTGGTCGTGCGCCCTATCGTAGGTGGTCATGCGCACTGGTCGAAACAGAACTCATAAAATAGATGTTAAGTGCGCACGAACAGTGGCGCACGACTAGTGGTCGTGCGCACTATCGTAGGTGGTCGTGCGCACTGTCCGAGACAGAACTAAAAAAAATGGTTAAGCGTACACGATCAGCGGCGCACGACTAGTGGTCGTGCGCAATAGAACCAGTGATCGTGCGCAGTGTTCCTGTACAGAATTGTACCGGCAACACCTGCACGACTCCTGTTCCAGCATACAACACCAATCTAGCCACTGAAGGTGGCACTTAACAATGCATGAAAACTAATAGCTAAGATAAACAAGAAATAACACAAAAACGGGCCTAGAAGTGCACATAGCATGGAATAACAAATATGAGCGAAAACATGCCTAAAATAAAGTGCATAGACTAGAAAATCGGCCCAGATGAGTCCATAAATGTGTATATATTTGGGACTCATCACACCCCCAGACTTACCTGTTTGCGCGTCCCGAGCAAACAAATTCTAAGCGAACGGGGAAAGAAAAGTAGATGGCTTAAAATTACAATACAGAGTACCATGCGAAGTCGCATGCTCACGTGCATGAGAAAATAGTAGAGAAGATTTCTGATTATATAAACAGTTTATATATTTCTAAAAGAGTAAAAGCATATTACAACTACTCAAAATGGTGAACAACGGTGAATCATTCGGTCAGGCATACGGAGAAAGTAAACTAAGCGCTGAGACGAGCATTGCTCAAGATCGGGATGCGGGACAAACTCCACTGAAATCCATCAGTGTCGGTGACCATAAGCTTGCCCGGTCACATTCTCCCCACGACACTAGATCGGTTCAAGGCGTGAGTCAGTAGGACTTTCAGGTTTTAATTGAGGCTTGGGTTACGGTGAGGTAAACAATGATAAACAAAATGGCTTATAACACATAACCCAATTGAGCTTTTAAAATAACTACCTGAGCACCAAAATCGAATGCAAGTGCACCACACCCCCGGACTTGGACTTTTGCAACATAGGTGTGTGCACCGCCTACTCCCAATACATAATTTTTTTTCTAGACGATTTTCAATAAAACTCATTTTTTTCTTCTTCTCTTTTTTTTTCTCTTTTTTTTCTTGCTATCTTTCTTTTTCTTGTCTTTTTTTTTTCAGCAAAATTTTCAAATGAGCATATCCACAGATTCACATAATAAACACCACAATCAACACCCCCCACAATGTAAATAAAACTACAACTAAAGCTCAGATTTGGGTGTGCGACTAGGTTAGGCGTTTAGGCTTTGGTGAGATATATGTGGAGCTAAATCAAGAAAAGGGTAGGCACGAAGGGGCTAGCAAGGGTAGACGATAGGCATGAAATAAAAAGTTCAACCGGGCCAAAATAATGGCCTACGTCATTCTCACGTACTAGAACTTATCCTATGCCAATGCTTCAAGAATTGCTTGGGGCAAGTTCTAGCCACCGAGAAAGATTCTCCTTTCTCCCGACTCAAGCAATACGAGTCTAGCGATCATTTACACACATCCCTATACTACGTTTGATTCACACCGGATTCACCATTTGAGTAGAGTAAACAACATTTACACTATAGAAAAAATATAAAACCATAAGTATAAAGAGAAGTCTAGTCTACACAAATTTCGATGCAACCGAGCACTCGACTAGGAGCACTACTAGAGTCAACATTTTACTCTGCTATATAGTCCTAAGCCATAACCTAGACTTTCCCAAATAAGTAGAAGAATTAAATTCACAACAGAGCAAGCAAACAGATGAGTACGCGCTCAAGTGGGTGCTGTGGTGTGCAATGAAAATGAACAACAATTTCCAATAAGCTAAAATAAAAGTACTTCTAGCATGCTATGCAAGAGTGCACGTGAGTGGGCACAAAAAACTGCTCTCCCCCAGACTTGAACTAAACAATCCACAAAATATATGACATGAAAATCAGAAAAGGCTAGGGAAAGAGAGTACCCAGTGCTCAGAAATGAGCACACCAGAAGATTGGCGTGTAAGCTAAAATGAGTCGCAGCATCCGTCATCCAGAAAAGATACCTGCAGGGGTCAGCTCTGCAAAAACAAAAGAAGAAGATAAACTAAAATAAACTACAGCTAACTAAGCAGGATTGAGTAAAATGAAATGCATGAGAAAGTAAGATAACTACTGGGGTTATTGTCATCCCAGCACGACTTATTCAAAAACTAAAGGTTCTAGCTAATGGGCGTATGGAAGGAGAAGTGGACAGGTAACTGGCCTAATATCCGTGTCGGTAGCGGGTACCGATACGGTGATAGAACAGTCACTCCTCTACCTAAATAAAAATACCTGCTCTTCACAGGTAGAGGAAGCAGAAAGTAAGAAGTGGAGGAGGAGTCCTCCTCACTATCTCACCAAAAACATCCTTGCCTAGCAAGGTATCGTCAACAGGGAGGTGGCAGGAGGAAAAGGCAATGAGTGGAGCTTCCTCTACGGAGGGGGAATCAACCTCCTCACATAAGAGGATGTTCTCATCATTTACTTGGGCAATATGCACCAAATCCTCCTGGGGTACCTGTGAAGACTCAACCGGCACAGGCTCGGATGAAGAGGGGGGATCGAGAAATAAACAAGACGAAGAACATAAATAATCAAAAATCGGGGGAGTGGTCCTGGTCTCACTCCCATCAGGTTGGGTAAGTAAAATAATGTTTGCATTGTCATCAATGTTACAAGGTTCGGCGAGATCAACAGTGGCCATGCTTAAGATTTGGACTTCCTCCACCGGTGCTGAGGAAAATTCCTCTTCACCTAGAAGGTTGTCCTCCTCCATTGGAGTAGGCACAATACTAAGATCAACCGCCTCCTCTTGTGACACATCATCGACAATGTCGTCAGAGATGAATGTAGTATGCACAATAGGGGGAAGAATAGTGCTCGGATAAAAGTCGAGCACCGATTCCTCACAAAGAATTGAATCCACTAGAGGTGGTGGATGCACATGGAGAATAGGCTCAGCAATGTCAGTGCATAGATCAACCGCACATCTGGTGACCGTGTCCATGCCATACACTTCAAGATGTGAAGGTGACAACGACACATAACCGGAGGTTGAAGGTGTGCCGCCAGAGTTAGGAGTTGGGACGATCCGGATATCCGGCTCGTCATCCTCGTCCAATTGGCGAAGATACTCGGCACAGTCCTTCAAGACATGATCAGTGCTCCAACAAAACCGGCACTGCCTTGTGGGCTTCTTTGGCACAGCGGGGGCTGAAGCCGAAAAGAAGTAAGACGGTAAAGGCTCGGCAGAGTAGCCATAAGACTTACGCACACCTTATGGAGTATCAGACGAAATCGATGCTCTATATGATGGGCGAGAAGAATTATGCTCACCATTCTCCGTAGGGCATTCATCACTAGAGTGGGAGGTGGCTCCACACCAACGGCAACGGATATTAAGATGTGCCCACATAGTGCGAAGATAAAACGATTCAAAAAGAAAAACACTATTGTGTGAAATACCACACCTAACAAAAATTACAAACGCAACCTAATTAAAAACAGGAAACAGAATACAAGGAAATACAACAAAGGAATGCGATTTATAAATGGAAGGGCTTTTCTCTCAGGTTCTCCCTCTCCAGAAAACTCACACGACTGTGTTCCCCGGCAACGGCGCCAAAAACTTGATGCGCAAATCTTAGCACACCGTTATAGGCGGTAGTAAGACTGCGGCACAAAACGGCAGTGTACCGATCGTTCAAGTAATATAAAATGGGAATGAATCCCCAAGTATCGATCTCAAAGGAACACAGTAAGGTGGAGTTTATTATCGAGGAAGGACTTGAGATTGAAGTCCTTGAGTCGGATGGAATGTGGAAACGGGGTGATTTGGCTTTTGGAAAATAAAAGAAAACAACTACAACTACTCCTATGCAATGCCGCTATGCAGTGCTTCGCTTGGCGGGATGGAGACTAGGCAGGCCTTGAGCGTGCTGCGTCGCAAGGGCGGATGGACGAGTAGGCAAAAGGAATCGAACTATGTAGGCCTTGAGCGCGCTGCTTCGTTAAGCGGGATGGATTACACGGGCCGCTATGCCATGCTTCGCTAGGCGGATGGAAGAGTAGGCATACGGATGAGGGTCGCAAGCACCTCGTCGACAAGCACGCCACTAGCAATTGCTAGTGCGGCACACGAACGTGACGGCGAGATGGAGGATGGAATGGGGCGCACCTCAAGCAACTCAAACAGTAAAATATTTCACGTAGACATGAAATGTATAGAAATGCAAATAAAGTTAAGTGCTACTTCATCAAAATGTTAGCTCTAGCTACATATACATCAATAAGAAAAGAACAAGTCAAGAAATCGACCGAATCCGAAGGCTCGTTGTAGATTCACGGTTGGAATCGCCGGGTTGTCAATCCGCGTCCAAGCTCGGTCCGCAACTACGTCCGGGGTAGAGAGAGTTGTCACTACTCTCCAATGAGCCCATCTTCTTCGTGTCACGATCCGGTAGAGGTTGCAAACTTCCTCTTGCTTGATGGCGATGGCGGCTAGATCTTGCTTTAAAGTGCTAGGATGAAGGAGGAGGCCGAGAGGAAGCTCTGGCTCAAGAATGGCGTGAAGAACAAGCCCGGAGCACCTCCCGATGGTGGGCGGCGATGAAGGGGCGAAATCGGGCGCTCTGGAGCAGGAAACGGCGGACTGGCGGAAGAAAATGCGGAGGATCCAACCTAATTCGCGAGCAGGAATGTTTATAGGCGCTGGAATAAACAGTGCGCACGGTCATTGGCGCACGACCAGTGGTCGTGCGCGCTGGAGTTCTGTGATCGTGCGCCTGCCTGGGTGGAGCCTGCAATGTAAGAAATTTATAAAATACCATGTTCGCACGACCAGTGGCGCACGACCGGTGGTCGTGCGCACTATCGTAGGTGGTCGTGCGCACTGGTCGAAACAGAACTCATAAAATTGATGTTAAGTGCGCTCGAACAGTGGCGCATGACCGGTGGTCGTGCGCACTATTGTAGGTGGTCGTGCGCACTGTCCGAGACAGAACTAAAAAAAAAAGGTTAAGTGCACACGATCAGCGGCGCACGACCAGTGGTCGTGCGCAATAGAACCAGTGATCGTGCGCAGTGTTCCTGTACAGAATTGTACCGGGAACACCTGCACGACTCCTGTTCCAACATACAACACCAATCTAGCCACCGAAGGTGGCACTTAACAATGCATGAAAACTAATAGCTAAGATAAACAAGAAATAACACCAAAACGGGCCTAGAAGTGCACATAGCATGGAATAACAAATATGAGCGAAAACATGCCTAAAATGAAGTGCATAGACTAGAAAATTGACCCAGATGAGTCCATAAATGTGTATATATTTGGGACTCATCAACCGCTTCCAGAAGGAGATCATGGAAGTCCAGAATGTGGATCCAGAGTTATATATGGTTGCCCTCATTCATGGCTTGAGGGAGGGCCCCCTAAAATTTGAAGCAAATATAAGGGAGCCCAGGACTTAACAGGAAATGATAAGTATGGCAAATATGTTCATTAGAGGAGAGAAGAGCAATCCAGGCTATGTCGCAAAGCTGGTAAGCGACAAGGAGCAGCTCAATCCGTCCTTTCATCATCCACCATCAAATCAGTCCCACTTTGAACCCCGTTCCCAGAGGGGGAGAAACTACAAAAACAAATAACCCTTTATTGGCCATCAACGGTTTCAGGATCAGAAACCGCCGTTGGCCATCGCCCCCGCTCCATCCGCTCCTCTTCCGCAAATCATGCCGGTATATTTGCCACAATATACCGCGCAACCACCTCCAGTCATCCCATCCATTCAATATGATGACTCGCAAGAGTCGTTCACTCCATTAAATGTCACCATGGACGAAGTAGTCCAGATTTTGCAGAAAAGGCCAGATTTCAGAAGACCGGCTCCTCTAAGGTCGGATGTTCAAAATCGGAATCGAAACCTCTTCTGTGAATATCACAAGGAGGGAGGGCATCTGACTTAAAATTGTCGAGCCCTCCGCTTTCTGATAGAGAAGCTCCTGGGAGAGGGAAAGCTCCGGGGCCTAGTTCGGAAAGAGTCAACTGCTGAGCCATCAGCTGAGAAGAAAAAAGAGAAAGAAATAGTGGAAGTAACCTGGGAATACGCCGACGTCGAAGATGCCGGCTGCTATGGAAACATCCATCCTTCTGCCGAATGCATCGAAGTCAATGATGTGGGCCCCTTAGGGGACATCTACTGTATCCATGGAGGAGTTGGAGCAGAGTCATCTCGTAAATCCAGCATCGTGAGAGTTTTGAAGCAGGAAGTAGCAGCCACTACAAGTTCTCCCCCCGAAAGCACTATTGTCACCTTCGGTCAGGATGACCTTCCCCCCAATGCCAATCCTTTCGATGATGCGGTGGTCATCAAAGCCGTCATCGAAAATTATACTGTCCACAAGATCCTGATCGATACAGGCAGCTCCGTCAATCTCCTTTTCCGCCCAACTTTCGAAGCTCTGAAGACTGGAAAGCCTCTTCTTTCCACCGACGGGCCCCTCTACAGTTTTTCTGGGGAGAAAAAGGAAGTGGAAGGTTCAGTCAAGCTACTGGTCTCTCTTAGAGGAGTAATAAAACTGATCAACTTCGTGGTGGTGGATGCCCCAATTAACTACTGCGCCATCTTCGGGAGGCCAATTCTTAATGCATATCGGGCAGTGGTGTCTACTTTCCACCTCGCTCTTAAGTTTGCCGCTGAGGGAAGGCAGTATCGGGTTAGAAGTAACCCAAAGGTGGCTCGGGAGTGCTATGTCCGAACTGTCAACATGATCACCGACGTATCACTTCCCGAGACCGTGGCTGAAGTTTTGGAGATTGCTGAATCCTCAAGGGCTGCTGAGGAAGGAAAAGATCGAGAAGGGGCTCACCTAGAACCTGCACAGGCGACCTAAGAGGTTCCTATTGCTGAAGGGGAGGAAAAGAAGCTGATCATCAATGCTGAGTTGCTGGAGGAGGAGAAAGTGGAACTGATCTCTTGCCTTTTGGAGAATCTGGATGTCTTTGCATGGTCAGCGGAGGACATGCCAGGAGTGGATCTGGACATAGCTTGTCATCATCTGAACGTATCTCCCGAGTTCAAGCCCGTCCAGCAAAAGAAGAGAGAAGTGGCGACCAAGCTGGCGTTACCCATCAGAGAGGAGGTTTCCAAACTCCTAAAAGCGGGTTTTATTTCTGAAATTCAATATCCCACGTGGATGTCGAATGTTGTAATGGTTAAGAAATCTGGTGGGAAGTGGCGCATGTGCGTAGAATTCACCAAACTCATTAAAGCATGCCCCAAAGATTGGTACCCCCTGCCTCGGATAGATGTCTTAGTTGATTCCGCGGTTGGGTATGGTTTTATGAGTTTTCTCGACGCTTTCTCCGGGTATCATCAAATTAAAATGCACAAACATGATATCCCGCACACCTCATTTATCACAAACGATGGGTGTTACTGCTATCTCGTAATGCCCTTCGGTCTTAAAAATGCGGGCGCAACATATCAAAGAATGATGGATACCGTCTTTAAGCATCAAAAAGACAGGAACCTCGAAGTTTATGTTGATGATCTCCTTCTGAAAAGTAAAACATTTTCATTACACTTGAAAGACCTCGTAGAGACGTTCGCTACTCTACAGAGGTTCAAGTTAAAATTAAACTCGTTGAAATGTGTGTTTGGGGTAAAGAAAGGAAAGTTTCTAGGGCATCTCTTAACTCCGGATGGCCTTGCACCGAATCCAGATAAGGTGAAGGTCATCCTTGATATGACCCCTCCTCGAAATACCATGGAAGTTCAGCAGCTTGGAGGAAGATTGGCAGGATTGAGTAGGTTTATCTCCAAATCCGGGGATAAAAGTGCCCCATTCTTTAAAATACTACGGGGAGGATCAAAATTTGAATGGAGCGAGGAATGCAACAGGGCTTTCGAACAGTTAAAAGTACAGCTAACTTCAACTCCGCTACTCCAAAGTCCCCGTGAGGGGGAAATATTATTCTTATATTTGGGAGTCGGCGCAGATGCGGTAAGTTCTGTCCTCGTTTGGGAGGAAAAGAAGAGGCAGTTTCCAATATATTATGTTAGCCACATCCTCAAAGATGCGGAAACCAGATATTCAATCTTGGAGAAACTAGCCCTGGCCTTGGTTATGTCTTCACGAAGGCTTCGTCCTTATTTCCAAGCTCATCCCGTCCAAGTGATTACAATCCTTTAAGAAATATTCTTGAAAAGCCAGACCATTCAGGGAGGCTGGCTAAATGGGCTATTGAACTAAGTGAATTCGAAATATCATACATCCCCCGAACAGCAATCAAAGCACAAATCTTGGCAGACTTCTTGGTGGATACAACAGAACCTAGTTCCGAACAGGTGGTGCAATCTCCTTTAGCTTGGGTCATCTATGTAGATGGAGCTTCTGTCAAAAACTCTGTGGGAGTCGGAGTAGTTTTAATCAGTCCAAATGGCATCCGGCTGGAACAAGCTATCAAATTCTTCTTTCCAGCTACAAATAATCAGGCGGAATATGAAGCACTTTTGGCTGGGCTAAGGCTTGCGAGAGAGCTGGGCATAGAGTATGTACATGTCAGAACTGATTCACTAGTAATGGCCTCTCAAGTCTTGGGGAATTATGAGACAAGGGAGCCGATTCTGAGGAAATATCTGCCATTAGTCAAAAAAGAAATCGGAAGATTCAAGTCATTTATTATCGAGCACATCCCAAGAGCGCAAAATGAGGAAGCAGATGAGTTGTCAAAGTTCGGTCTTCCATCCGGGGGAGTGACCTTTGAACGTTTCCATCCGGCAACAGATGAAGCGGAACTTATGCAAATTGATCAGAACCCTTCATGGAAGGATCCCTACGAGCTGTTTTTGTCAAAAGGAGAGTTCCATCATTCCATCAAAGATAAGAGAAAGTTCAAAAGGAAAGCGACATACTATTACCTGATAGCGGGGGTTCTCTACAGAAAGACTTTGATCTCTCCCTCAGCACGATGTGTTTCCGAGAATGAAATACCAACCGTACTCCAGGAAGTTCATTCTGGGGAATACGGTAGCCATTCAGGAGCAAAAAATCTGGAAAAAAGAATCTTAAGACGAGGGTATTTCTGGCCAACCATGAGGAAGGATGCTGAAGCATTTGCCAAGCGATGTGTTCAGTGCCAAAAGTTCTCTCCTCTTCAGCATTTGCCTGCTCAGTCGCACAGATCGATAACTGCTCCATGGCCCTTCGCAGTATGGGGGATGGATCTTATCGGACCCTTCCCAATAGCCAGCGGTCAGCGTCGTTTTATCATTGTGATGATCGACTACTTCAGCAAGTGGATTGAGGCGAAAGCGTTGGCGAGAACTACAACCCAAATTATCAGAAACTTCATCTGGGGAGAGATAGTCTGCCGACATGGAATCCCGCTAGCAATTGTCACTGATAATGGTCCTCAGTTCAATAATCCAGAGATGATCAACTTTTGTGATCAGGTGGGAATTGATCTTCGGTTTGCCTCAGTGCATCATCCAAGGACAAATGGTCAAGTAGAAGCAGCAAACAGGCAGATCCAGCAGCTCTTGATGAAAAGAGTTTTGAATCAAAGAGGAAATTGGGCAGATCAACTTCCTTCCATCCTTTGGACTCTTCACACTACCACAACTTCAGCTACAGGGGAGACACCATTCAAATTATCTCATGGCTCGGAAGCTGTGGTTCCTGTAGAATTTGAGGTGGTCACTCCAAGAGTTATATATGCAAAGGAAGGAGGGGAAGCATGGATAGATGAAAATGATGAAGCTATCAAGTATAGTTTGGATTTGATCGAAGAGCTTCAGGACGAGGCAACCATCAGACAGGAAGAAGTTAAAAGGAGAATGGCGAAATACTTTGACAAGAATGTCAGAGTAAAACATTTCGCAGTCGGAGACGTTGTGCTAAAGAAAGTTGATGCGGCGGCCAGAGCAGGCAATGTTGGGAAGCTGAATCCTAATTGGGTTGGACCTTTCATCATCAAGGAAGTACTAAAAAGTGGGGCTTACCGCCTCCAGACAAGTGAAGGAGAAGACATCTCACGCACCTGGAGCGGTGACGATCTCAAACGGTTCTACCCTTAAAGTGTCCTCTCTATTTTCTTGCATTTTTTGGATATTTTAATAAGAAGCCCCATACTGACACCTCTCCATGTCTGATATTTCTTTTATTATCAAACTCACTAAACCACAGAGATATCGCCAAGTTCTGCTTGAACCCCCTCGGATTGTAGTCATTAGCGTAAAACCATGAAGATCATGTGTAGCGGGGAGTTTTCGCACACGTGTAGTGGTAGCTTGCCAATTCCCGTGCGGTGGTCTTCAGAACCTTGGATCCCGGCTGATATCTGACGCACCCCTGCATCAAGGGAGGTCCGGGTGAATGTTGGCTCTGTCATGCCCCGAGGGGGATATAGTTACAGCTTTGATGATCTTTCTGAGGAAAGCAATGTCGGTATAGCCTTCGCGGCATAACCACACCTGCCCAATTGATCATCCTAGTCTGTGACCATCGAATACTCCTAGGTACTCTCAAGCGATGCCTAAGTGGGACCCACAACTAGGTTGATCTTTCTGAGGAAAGCAATGTCGGTATAGCCTCCGCGGTATAACCACACCTTCCCAATTGATCAACTCGGCTTGTAGCCCTAGGCAAGAGAGCAGCTGAGTCGCTTACAGCCTTTATGACCCTCTGAGGAAAGCAATGGTCGCCGCCTAGGCCCACCTGCCCGCTTGGTCATCTAGGTCTGCACTTGTCTTCTTTCTTTTTCTCTACAACTCTTATGACCCTCTGAGGAAAGCAATGGTTGCCGCCTAGGCCCACCTGCCCATTTGGTCATCTGAGTTTGTAGCTACTCTTTTTCCACATTACAGGGAGATATCTCATCTCATAAGGCCCTCTTAGACCATATGGGGAAGAAACAGGTTTTTTGACAGGCATATCGCAGATCGGGCGGTTTGCGATTAAATATTGCGGTTTGAAATAGGCAGGTACCGAAATTGTCGGATAGCCTGATGGTGAAACAAACCGATCGGATTTGGTAAAATGGCATAATGCATATATCGGACGATCAGGCATAATGACCTGTCGGTCTCATCATCTATTTTGCAAACCTGTTATCATTATAGTATCGGTTCAATCCGTTCGGCTAAATAACGGGCTCTTCACAATCAAGCAACAGAATCCGCTCAGAATATATACAGATCGCACGGGTTTATCTGCTGATATTAATTCCGAGACCGCCCGGTCTCTTCAGAATCGCTGGATCCTACATCTGAGCCATCTTCCTCTCCTTCGACAACCGAGGCGGGTTCTTTTTCGGCTTCTTCATCACTGCTCTCTTCCTCACTACCACTGGACTCGACCTTGTCCTTCCCTTTAGCTCGGCGGATGATCTCGTCTAGTTTGTCCTTCAGGCCAGGATAGAGATCCGGGAAGGTTGTATCTTCAAAACCCGCAGCCTAGCCGTCCCGATCTCGCAGGCGATTCAGAGCACCATCAATCCCTTTAGCTACACGCGGGAAGACCTCGTCTTGGAAATCTGGGTTATCCATGTCGTACTGATGCTATAAAAAGAAGGTAAAAGTCAGGTCGCGCGGTCTGGGAGTGATAAGCCCGAAGTGTTTATCGGAAACTTACCGCAATAATCTCCTTAAGTCTGGCATTCTCATCGGCCTGGTCAGCGAACTTCTTCTCCAAATAAGTATGGGCTGATACCAGTTGCTTATACGAGAGTGCCATGAAATAATTGGCCGCAAAGCCCCAGGCGCCAGCCTGTGCGTCTACTCTGGAAAGTTCCTCTTCTCGAACCTTCTTCAGTCTCTTCAGGGTTTTTTGGCCATACATGGCAGCCCCGGCTGCTAATGCATGCCGGCTAATCTTCTCGCTCCCCTAGAATGGAAGAGAGGTAGAAACTTGCACGCAATCACCGTCCTTATGCCAAAGGACCGTCGGCTTGCCCCTAAGATCGCGCGGATTGCTGCAAGAACAAAGAAACTCGAACTCACCCGAAGAAGCCGGGCCCTCCTATTCAGACCACTGCGGGTCGAATTTCCTTTGTCGTTTCTCCCTCTGGGTCAGAACTGGAGCGGCCGGAGTAACCGGCTTGTTTAAGGGAACGACTGTGGCAGCTGCAGAAGTTTAAAACTTAAGAGAACTATCCGCGCGGTCATAAAATGATGAGTTAAGGATAAACTTACTATCCTCTATGCGGACATCCGCCAGCTCCGCAAACAATGGAATATAATGATTAACATCAAGTTGCTCGTTCTCCAGGGATTCGAAGATCTTTTGCTCAGCTTCTCCAAGCTTAACCGACTTGAAGTCCGCCGCACTCTTCGTCTGCGGATTGACCTGCAATAGCCCTAGGGGGCCTTCAAACATAGCATACCGCTCAGACCAACTCACAACCTTGTTCACAAGGTTGACAACTTTCATTCCCCGACATCCAAAGTAAATATGACTTGTAAAAATAGAGGTTCCGGCATCTGGAGTAGACAGCACGGAAAAGAAGTTTCGAAACAAAGAAATCAAAAATTTAACTCGCTCTGATCGCAGATACGAGATAAAACTATAAATAGAGGCAATGGAATTCGGCGGGAGCTGTCCGGGCACAACCCCGTAGTGATCGAGAATAGCGATGAGTTCAAGAGGAGGGGGAAATCTAAAGCCATATTTAAAATGATCAATAGGAATGGCGATTTTAGTAGAGGACGAAGAGTTTATCCGCTCATCACGTAAAGGAAGCCGAGCGGTTATGTTGCTTCCAGCCATATATTCTGCAATAAAATCATCCAACTCGCTTTGAGTCAAGCGGCATTCTTTATGATTGGCCGATCAAAAAGCAGAAGCCGCGTCAGTTCGGACCGCGTGAACTTTCTCAGGCCGCGACGACTTTTTCTTAGCTCGCGCCATTTCAGAAAGTATGGAATGAATCGCCGTAATGCTTACTACTTATAGATATAATGATCTGCAAATAACAAAACTATGGCACAGATATGACATAAAACCGCGCGGATTATGTCACACAAAGCAGCACAGATAACAAGAAAGAACAATGGCTTGCGCATAGGCAAGTCAGCCCGACTAAGCA
This sequence comes from Dactylorhiza incarnata, assembly GCA_033032865.1. Lineage (NCBI taxonomy): Eukaryota > Viridiplantae > Streptophyta > Magnoliopsida > Asparagales > Orchidaceae > Dactylorhiza > Dactylorhiza incarnata. Next base: position 8,625,469 of record JAWHQI010000087.1, on the reverse strand, counting down.
GAAACCTGTAGTCGGCATATAAATAAAGTTCCACAAAAATCTCAAGCATCCAGCGCTAGTCGCGCGACCTGCACATCAATTCGGCATAAGACATTTCGGCATAAATTATACGGGGGTATAAGCACATCAGAATGTGCTAAAAGAAAATATTATCCAAAGTAAACCAAATCATCAGATCATCCCAAGAAGAGAACAAGAAAAGATTGCAAACATAGTTCATAGCCGCTCACGGCTGGTGCGGCTCTTGGGGATTATCCTCACGATGGATTCGCGCGACCTGGTCACCAGTCTGAATAAGAAGGCCATAGATTTGGCTCGAATGGTAGTGGATGTGATTAAGCGTGCTGTGAAGCCGCGCGGCGTCCCTTTCTACCCGTGCAGCAAGGATCGTACGAGCAGAAGGGGCCCCGGCGGGCTCATTCGCAGTAGGGTCGGACGCCCTAACGGGTAGGGGATTAGAGCTCGCCCCAACAGCCGGGCGTTTCAACATCCTGGATCTTTCATCAGTGGACAAGCGCTGGTTCTCTCCAATCTCCCTGGTTATACGAAGATATTTGTTTTGATAATATTTACAGTCCTCCTCAAACTTTGAGGACATCCTCTTCTCTCTATCAAAGCGCGCGGTTATTGTAACGATCTGGTCTATCAGCATTTTTTCTTTTTCAAGTCGCGCTTTCTTCTCATACTCCAGTTGGGCCTCCAACTCTTTCTCTCTCTCCGGCTGCCTTTTCTTCTCGGCCTCCAGGGCAGCCCGCGCAGTCTCTAACTGGGCCTTAATCATCAGATGCTCCGCTCGTCTTTCTTTCCTCTCGACCTCTAGCGCAACCCGGGCGGCCTCCTCTTTCTTCTCCATCTCTCTTATTTTTACTTCCAAATTACTCAGAAGAAGCTGGAAGTTGGCTAGCTCCTCCTGTCCGGAATTTAATCTCGACACAAGATTCGGCATCTGAGGCAGAGGTGGAAGACTAGATATCAGGTCGCCCGGTCTTACTATGTCCTCTGGTTTGTCTACAAGAAAAAATTGTAATTAGCACAACCAAAGGCGGATAGAATAATTAAGGGATTATAAGGTTGAAATGCCTGAGTGAACAGGCCGCTTCAATTGTTTCAGATCCATTCTCCGGCGTTGTTCTCGCCATATCCGTTCATTGTTCCTTCGTCTGGCGGCCAACGTTTGAGTCAGAGGAGGAAAGAAACTCGGCGACGGATTCAACAACAATTTGTTTTGCTTTTTCCGAGGACGCGGAATGAAGAAACGGACAGTTTCGTAACTCGCACCGGGCTTACCTAGAGCGAATGGGTCGGGCAGCTGCGGCCTACTCTGTGCCCGTATCTTCTCCGCTTTTATGCCCATTAAGCGCAGACTGGCTAGTGTCGGGTCTTTCTCTTCTCGTACGGCCTTCTCAGAGTCACCGGTATTTTCGTCAGGGGAAACAGTTCGGCTCAAGGTCGCGGGACTATCAAGTAACTTGTCTTTGTTCAGGAAATCATCCATTCCTCTGAGGATGCCCTCGATTGACACACTGTTCGCAGACTCTGGCACAAGATCGCCCGACTTGGCAAGAGGGGTATTGGGGGGATCGATTTCCTCCTTCACGCGTGGATTTCTTTGGAGACAGGCAGCCGTCGGCTTCTGAAAGGCCCTATTCTTAGCCTTCAACTTTTGGAGCTTCTTAGCAATTCGCTCGGCTGACGAATACCCACTTTTCTCTTCTTCTTCCTCGACTCTGGGTCGGCCTGCCTTGAAGGGCTGGAATCGTCAAGAATTAGAATCGGTGGGGTAGGCGACCCGTCCGGCCTGGAAGAAACAACTTCTCCTTCTTCTCCAACATTCAGTTTTATGAGAGGAGTCCCTGATAGAGTAAAATCCATATCGAAGGAAGGGGTAGAATGGGCCGCCCCGGGCTCTATAGAATTCTTTCCTGAGGCTTTCTTCTCAGATAGCGAGATCTCCGCGGCTTTGGTCTTGACCGCTTCCTCCTCCGTGACAGCTTTGGCCTTGGTCGCCTCATCCTCAGCAGCTTTTGCCTTGGCCACTTCTTCTCCGGCAACTTTGGCCTTAGTCGCCTCTTCTTCGGCGGCCTTAGCTTTGGCCGCCTCTTCTTCAGCGGCTTTAGCTGCGACCGCCTCTTCCTCAGCGGCTTTGGCTTTGGCCGCCTCTTCCTCGGCGGTTTTGGCTTTGGCCGCCTCTTCTTCAGCGGCTTTAGCTGCCGCCGCCTCTTCCTCGGCGGCTTTGGCTTTGGCCGCCTCTTCTTTGGCAGCTTTGGCCCTTGCCACTTCTTCTCTTGCGGCTTTGACTTTGGCTGCCTCCTTCTCCATAGCCCTTTTCTTGGCCAACGATTCTTCGGCCGCTTTTTCTCCTTTGCAGTCTTTTCCTCAGTATTCTTCTTGGATCCGGAAGTTTCTACTTCTTGAGACCGCCCGGCTTTGTCCGATTGATGACTCTTCTTCCTCCGAGCGTCCTTATCTTTTCGCTCTTCGACCTTCTTCCGGTCACCCCCCTTATCAACGCGGGTTTTAAGGGAATCGAGGAAGTCCATTCTAATCAAAGGAATGCCGATCTGAAAAATCTTGACCGCGATTGGCGAGTAATGTCCCGTGATCTCCAGAGAATTATGCAAAAGAAAGAGCTCCCAGGCAATTTTATAGAGATAAGTGCAAGTCGGGCGCGGTCTTGCGGGTAGAACTGATATTTTCGAAATCTCTTCGGAGTTTGAAAATATGCGGGGATTATGTTTACCCAAAAGACCGCTTCCGAATGGTGCTTCTTCCAGACCGGGCGGGCTGAGGACTAAGATCTCCCGGTTCAGCTTCAACAAGGGTCATGTAGAACCAACCAACACTAAACCGGGTGGTCTAATATAATTCAGACCACCTCCGAAGACTGAAGATCATCAAGGCCAGGTATCCAAAAGCAATCCGCGGTCTCAGGAAGGAGACCGCCCGGGTTGCATCATGAAAATCAGCCAAGAATGAGTCCCAAAAGCAAGCCGCAGTCTCCGGTCGGAGACCGCCCGGGTTGTACCATCGCCTTGGTCACTATATCTTCAGGCCGAGCCAAAAGAAGACCGGGAACCCAAGCCGCCAAACCGCGCGGCTTCTCTTCTTTCTCCCTTCTGTATCCCGTCACCGCCTGCCCGTTTCTCCTATACCCGGGCAGGCGGTTATTTTATCCCTGCCCGTTCGGGCAGGCCCCCAAGCCTATAAATAGGGGGCGGCAACGTTCCCAAGGCACGCACACTCGAATCCAGGAGCTCGCTTGTTTGAGCTGCGGTCTCGAGTTTCCCATCTTGCGAATTATCTGACCGGCCGGCTTCTGCTTTCCTGCACTTGTAACCCGCTGTAACCGCTTCTTTTGAATCAAAGGAAAGCCCATCACAGGAGTGGCATTCGTCGTGACGGGCGAAGTCTGGCCTTGACCGCTGCTAGCGGACTCGTTTTCTCCACCTAAAAAGTAACCGGCAGCCCGCAGCCTCCGATTTCCTTCGGAGGTGCGATTTCGGACTCAACAATAAAATAATTTAGATCTTTATTCAAAATCACTCTTTAGATCTCTTAGATTTTCAAGTAATTCAAAATATAATAAAAGTTTTTAAAACTCTTATTCACCTCCACCCCTCCAAGGGCGCCTACGTACAGATCCAACAAGTGGTATCAGAGGAAGGTTATTCCAAAACGGTCTAACAACTGAGAATAATGGCGTCTCAAGATCTCGCTTCTATTAGTGGGGAAATTTTTTATGATGAAGAAAAATCTCTTGCACCACCTTTATTCGAAGGGAGAAATTATAAAGGGTGGAAATTTTTAATGGAAAATTTATTAAAATATTAGATATCGAAGCATGGAATTTAGCAATAGTAAGACCAGCGGATAAAACAAATAAAAATGAACGTCACCTAAATGCAAAAGCTTTGAATAGTATTTTTTGTGCTTTATCTCAAGAAATTTTCAAATTGATATACTGTTTTTCTAGTGCATACAAAGTATGGAAATTTCTTGAAGAAATGTATGATCTTTCTCTCACAGGTACGGAACAAACGCAAGAAGTGGAGAATATACAAGCGTGCACAAATGGTCAAGAAAGCTCCTCTCATGATTATTCAATGGAGTGCACATCAAGTGGGAGAGAAGAAGAAACTTTATCTTTGAAAGAGGAGTGCCAAAAAGATGAAGATAACAAAGGAACTCTATGCTCAAATCTCACAGCATCCAAAAGCACTGTAAGGAAATCAAATTCTCTTATGTTTGCAATTCTAATTCTACTTTACAATTGCTACAAATTACAATGCGCAAAATTAAGAAATTGAAAAATACGAATTGCAAATTGCTCTTAGAAAATAAAGGTTTAAAAGCAAAAGTTAAAGTAGAATCAACTTCTGATTTATCTAGTTTTACCCATGTCTCTTCAATTGAAAATATAAAACTTTGTTTTGATTACAATGATATTAAAGAAAAATTCAAGGAAGTTGATAAGGAACTTAGTTTTGTAAAAAAACATAATGAACAATTATCTTTAGAAAATTTATCTTTGAAAAATGATTGTGCTACGTGCCAAAATTATAAAATTGAAATCGAGGAGATAGACGAAACATTTGAGGAATTTAGAAATAACTATCAAACTCATATTGACTCTATTGTTTCCACTCTTAAAAATAGCACAATAGCTTATAATAAAGCTAGGCATAATCTTATGATCAAGAATGATGAATTAAAATCAAAAATCAACTTGCTTATGAAAATTATAAATAAAAATTCACAACACACAAATTCACAATATCAAGCAATATCCAAAAGCAAGTTGACTATGAATATGAATATCTTAACTAAGCCTAATAATGGGATTAAGAAAAACAAAGTATTTGTAAATCAAAATCAAAATCACCATTATTTACAAAATCATGTTTCTCCCAACTTAAAATTACATTAATTTCCTATAAACGATGTTTTCAATAATCATTACGGTTGAAACCGTCAACCGGTCTTTTGAGTTCGGACCCTCTGGGGGTGTAGCCCGTGCCTACTTCTCCCTCACCAAACTCTCCTGACTTTGGATGGAAAATCTGGATCTGGCCCAAGGCTGTAGAGAGGAGGTCCCGCCACACACCCGGAAGATCTTAGAGAGCTTCCCCCCCCCCCCCAAACCAATGCTCAGTCGGGCACCTCGGAGGGCACTAGCAGCCAACTCTGGAAATTGCCTGGAGGAGAGAGCTCAAAAGATCTGATCTCCTCCAAGGTTCCCTTAAGGGTCTATTTATAGATTTTCTAGTCTTGGATTGCAGATAGCGTAAATCCGCCTTTTGGTTTTACTAATCGCACCCCAAATCGGTCTGGTAACAGCCGAACTCCACTGTTCTGAAGGGCTATTGGCAGCCCACAAGGGGTATCTAGGTAATTTCCCCCTTAAAGCCCTCTGGGCGAGTGGTCCGTGAAGGCACCACTCGCCAGGCTCCCTGCCTACCATGGTTCGTCGGGCAAATGGTTTATTAGGCCATCACTCGCCATGTGTTCGACTCGCCTAAGGGGCGAGACCTAGGGCGCTCTCGCCTATCTGCTATGACGCCTATGTTAGTGGTCTGCGAGTGCATCCTCACTCGCCCTAAAGGCCTATTGGCCCCTTTATTCCGCTCCTTGCCCGGTCACCTGACCTCTGGGACCCTTGGACCCACTCGGCGAATACGGGGTTACACACAATCCCCGCTCTTTGTGAGCGATTCCTGCGCTCAGAAAGAAAAGTCCAACCCCCGGTATTCGGCGAGTGCTTTGCTGACCTGGAGGGAATCTTCTTGGTGGGGCCCCTCACTCAACTATAAATACGGCCCCAGCTATTGTCTTTATCTTGCCCCTCTTCTAATCACTCTTCCTCGTTTTCTCTCTCGGAGCATTCATCATGACGTTCATGAAGATGACGCCACGGCCACTTTCGGAAGGAATGATGGCTCATCTCGCCGCCGCGCAAGGAGAAACCGCTCCAAAGACCACTCATTATGCCCCTTGGCTTTCGTCGGCAAGAGACCCCTCCAAGCCTTATAGGCTGAAGAGGGCCAAGACGGTCCGGCGAGACCGGGGGAAGAAGGAGTCTACGTCTGAAACTCCCCCCCCCCCCCTCTCTGACATCCCTCCCGTCAATACCAACGAGGTAACACAATGCACCTCGCTTTCGAGGTTGATCTTGATGCGTCTGACTTCACCCTATCTTACCATTCGTAGGTTTTGACGACGACCGGGGGTGGCCCCAGGATCGACCAGTCGAATGCTGGCATTCCTCCACCTGCCATCGAGAACGCCCCTTCGACCCAGGAGACCTCCCTTCTCAGCACTTCTGGCGAAGCCTTGTCCTCGCTTGGTGAGAATTCTGTTGCCCTCTCGCGTATACTTCTCTTTCCGCCATTCTTTCTGACCCAAGTTCTCGCAGCCCCAACCTTCGGGACCTTTGGGACCACGGGATTGCCCCCTCCCTTCCGCACTTCTTCAGTTCCTGATGCCACCAAGAGTCCCCCCCCCCCCCCCGGAGCAGGAACGCTCAGCGGGGAAGAGTCCCAGGACCGATTCTCCTGCTGCGGATCCGGCCGTCACTTCCGCTGCGGCCGATCAGACGTACCGCCCCGGAAGAGGGGAAGTCCCTCCACCTCCCAAGTCGACCATTCACAGGGCATACTAACACCTCTCTCCAGTCTCCCGTCGAAGAATACGTGTCAGGTTGGTTGTCTCCATCCGCAGAATTCGCGGCTTTTATCTTAGAGAGGTCTAATTTCTGCTTCTGCAGGTATTCGTCAGATTCCGATCACCGATCCTTCAGAGGTGGAGGGGCTGATCTCGCCTTCTCCCTCTCCTAGCGACATCTCTGAATTTCTTGGTGACCACGAGGATCCCGTACTATGAAGGAATGGATGACGGAGCTATTTGGCAAGCTGATCTGGATGCAACAAGACCAAGCCAGCCTGACATAGGAGCATCGGGCGGCCTTCGAGCGTCGGATCAGCGCCCTCGAGCGAGACTATGGGCACCTGGTCAGAGAGATGGAGCGCCAGGGGTGGGTGTGAGGAGACCTCGTCTGGGAGGCATATCGCGCGAGCCCGGGATGCGCTTGATCAGCCAAGAGCTGACAGCTGTCAGCGCGTTAAACTACCCACGAGTGCCTCCAAGAGCCGATGGCGGTGGGATCAGTACTAAGCCTACCGGCACTCGCTCCCTGTGTTCTCCTGCACCCCTGATATTTCTCTCTATTTTTGTTCACATCGGACTAGGGCGAGACCTTTTAAATCTTGCGAACTATGACTTGCGTATTTTTATATATATGACTCGCTTTTTGCTTATTTGTCTGAATGCTATCTCGCGATTTTGCTTTCGCGCCCTTTGATTCGCGCTTTTGCAGGGAAGATCTCGCATGCTGCATTCGCCTTTTTGTGCGTGGTTGGGTTCAGGTGGGTGGTTCCAATCCCGAGGCATTGAGGAGTCGCAGGGGCTATCTGCACCCCGCGCACAAATGATTTCAGTCATATTTTAAATTTTTTCTATAAATAGTTCAGCCAACCACCGTCATTACTGCGCTTTCATCTCTCTCTCTACTCTTTTACTCTCGCGATATCACTCACCCTTCTCTCTACTCTTCTCTTCGTGCGAGATCATACCCCCCTTTTACGATGCCGAAAGAAGCGGATGGCAGGGCTAACTGCGCCCAGGTGTTGCTAATTGGGACTTCGACTCCTGGGACCTCTCAAAGGCAGACTTCAACCAAGCCGTCGCGGATTATGTCCCACCGGGTTTCGCTGGGCGCCTCTCAGGGGGTCGGGATCGCATCAATCAGTACTCGCCCGACACACTCGCTATCCCCTTGGAGCACTTCAAGGTAGGGCTCCGCCTCCCGCTGTGGCCAGAGGTGCACCTGACCCTGCGCTACTTTGGGGTGGTCCCCGCAAAGCTCAATCCCAACTCCATCGCCATGCTGGTAGCATTCGCCTGCCATCTGCACAAGGACGGGATTGAGTTCTCTCTCCCTGTCTTTCGGAAGCTTTTTACCTTCAGGGCCACTCGCGGAGTGGCGTTCTTCTCTGGACAGAGCCCCCTCAATGTGATCAGTACCGCCAATAAGAACCATGACTGGGTTCGGCGGTTCCTATTCGTCACTGGGAAGTTCGGCAATGTGCCACTCGCACCCGTGCAGGAGGACGAGTCGACCTTTCGACCTCCAACGCTGGGAGGATTCGAGGCCAAGCTTCATGCCTACCTTCTGAAGCACGATATGGACGTCATGTACTTGCGAAAGCACGTCGACTTGCTGTCGGTGGTCCCGCCAGGAGAAGGTAGGCTAAATTACGTTGTCCGAGCTCTCGCTCCCTCTTTGTTCATTTTCACTTGTATTAACTGTCCTTTTGAACATAGGGCTTCAGAGCCTCCCCCTTCATCCGCCGAATGCGAATGTGGGGATCCCTCCTACGGACGCTCTCGCCCGTGTGCAGTCTGCAGCCGCTGCCTGCTGCGAGAACCCGCCTCCCGCAAAATCCAGCGGGCCAAAGCCAAAGCCGAAGCGGAAGCCTGACGTGGCTTCAAGCCCTTCCGCCAAGCTGTCGAAGCCCTCAGCTGCTGCTAAGGGCAAAACGGCCGTGGAGGATGTCCCGCACTTGAGTACTCCTTTGGAGGGGGTCATAGCCGTCCAGCCTGCCGCCGCGCCAGTGGCAACCTCTTCGGGGCCCGTGCCGAGAGGTCACCGGAACTTCTCTCTCGGCGAGAAGTATGTCGATCTCGCCGGCGAACCCCTCGTTAGCTGGGACCGGTGGGCCAATCGGGTCTCCCTTTCAACCCATCTCCGTCTTGGATGGAGAAGGAGACCACCAACGGCCATGCCTATGGCCTCTCGTACGCGCTTTACAGTCGCGATGGTGCCTCCATTTACGACACCGAGTCGACCCAAACTCTCGCACACGAGGCAGCGAGAGTGATGATGCGGGCCCATGAGCTGACCCACATGTCCTCTCACCGGGGCATGACACTCGCGAGAAACATCATAGAGATCGAGAAGAACCGCTCTACCAAGGCTGCGACCACGAAGCAACAACTGGCCTCCGCTGAGGCCCTTCTAGCCAGCCGCTCAAACCGAGAGGTAACCCACTCCTCTTCTCGCGCCTTTGAGTTCTTGCTCTATTTTTTCATTTCCCGCGCGCTAACCCACTTTTTACTTGCAGGACGTGGCCAACTACGATACCTTGCTCGTTTGGTCTTGCATCCTCGAGGAGCGAAATCTGGCGCTGGAGGCCGAGAACAGGGGGTTCCGAGATGCTGCCGCTCGTCCGCCTCCCGCGGAGAGGGAAACTCGACATCTTTACTCCAACGCCGAGTTTGAAGGGTTGATGCAGAGAACGGCCCAGGGAGCGGCGGAGCATACGCTGGATGTGCTGCGCAGGGCCGGCCTTCTGAAAGAAGAAGGGGAGAGGATCCTGGCCCGTCACGTACTTCCTGAGCTCTTTTCCACTATCGATGCTACAGATGAGGCTGGCGACAGGCGAGATCTTGGGGGCCTCTCCTCTCCGAGCAGCGGGTATTCTGACGACGACGTCGGTGACCCTTGACAATTCTCTTTTGATGTAAGGCGGGAGCTTCTTGTAATTTCATGATGAAATAGAAAGTAATGCTTTTGCTGTCGTTAGTGACCCTAGTTACTGCGCGTCTCTTTTATTGTACTTCTCGCAATCATCCCCTGATAGCTCGCGCACTCGTATGCCCCTTTTGTATGTTTCTCAAGCTATCGTGTTCGCACTCGCATTTTTTACATACTTGAGTGCTGATGGCCGCTATCCTTAGGTCGTGTACGAGATGATTCCGTCACGCGGGCACGTCCCGCAGAAAAAACCCTTCTCGCATTCGTGCCGGCCTCATTTAAAGACTTAGACAATTTCAGTGATTCTACCGGGAGTTAAACTGCGGCATGGGCCCGCTTCATCTCGTATACCTCCCACGTCCTTTGGGACTACTAGCGTTTCGTCATGCATTCGCCTAGCGAATGCTTTTTGAGATTGGGCGAGATCATCGAATTGGAGTACGTCGTTCGTTGAACGCAGAGAGCCATTCGCCAAACGTCGAGACAAATCGTCGACCGCTGAGATAAATCGTTGACCGCTGAGACAAATCTTCGACCGCTGAGACAAATCGTCGACCGCTGAGACAAATCGTCGACCGCTGAAACAAATCGTCGACCGCTGAGATTGAGGCAAACCGTTCGTCGAACGCGGAGAGCCATTCGCCGAACATAGAGAGCCATTCGCCGAACGCAAAGAGCCATTCGTCGAACGCCGAGTGTAAGCCGTTCATCGAACGCGGAGAGTCAGCCGCTCGTCGAACGCAGAGAGCCATTCGCCGAATGCAGAGAGCCATTCGCCGAATGCCGAGTGTAAGTCGTTCGTCGAACGTAGAGAGCCATTCGCCGAATGCAGAGAGCCATTCGCCGAACGCAGAGCCTTAGCTTTTCCTCGAGTTCCAGCTAATTCCACGGCCCAAAACCTCGACCGTTTAGGCTATACCATTGGGTCAACTTATTCTTAGTCAACAGATAATGGTCCTGGCCCAAATCAGTACCAAGGTTGTTTTTGTGACAATCCTCCTCCTTAGGTCCTTCATTCATAACCCTTTCTTCCCCTGGTCCAACCTTTGGAACTTTTGGAACTTTCCACCGAGTGAGCCTTCGGCCCTGCTAGCTAGGTGAGAGCCTGGATAGCGGGTCTGCTCGGGGCCAACCTTTGGAACTTTTGAGACCTGCCACTGAGTGAGTCTTCGGCCCTGCCATCTAGGTGAGATCCTGGACAGCGGGTCTTCTCGGGGCCAACCTCTGGAACTTTTGGAACCTGCCACCAACTGAGCCTTTGGCCCTGCCAGCTAGGTGAGAGCCTGGACAGCGGGTTTGCTCGGGGCCAACCTTTGAAACTTTTGGAACCTGCCACCGAGTGAGCCTTTGGCCCTGCCAGCTAGGTGAGAGTCTGGTCAGCGGGTCTTCTCGGGGCCAACCTTTGAAACTTTTGGAACCTGCCACCGAGTGAGCCTTCGGCCCTGCTAGCTAGGAGAGATCAATTAGACTTCTTCTTTAATTATCCTGTTTAAGAAGGCACTTTTAACATCCATTTGAAATAATTTAAACTTCTTATAACTCGCAAAAGCTAAGAAAATTCTAATTGATTCAAGGCAAGCAACGGGTGCAAATGTTTCATCAAAATCTACCCCCTCGATTTCAGAATAACCTTGTGCCACTAATCAAGCTTTGTTCCTAGTTATTCTAGATTCTCCATCTAATTTATTTTTAAATATCCATTTGACACTGATAACCGGGTGATTAGATGGTCTTTCAACTAGTTTCCAAACCCTGTTGCGTTCAAATTGATTCAATTCGTCATTCATAGCAATAAACCAAAATTCATCATTCAAAGCGGTGGAAACATTTTTCGGTTCTATTTCGGAAACAAAGCATAAGTTTGAAAAAGATTCATTAAAAGAAGAACGTGTAGTTACCCCTCTTGATGGTTCTCCAATTATCAGTTCCCTTGGATGATCTCTTGTAAATCGAAGCACACTTGGAGGCACGTGCTCCTCTTGCACCGTCTCTACTTCTTTTTCTTCTCCAAGTGGATCATCATCATCATGCTCCAATGGTGAAAGAGGTACATCTTCATTTCCTGCACAAGTAGAATCTACACAAAGCACAAGTTCATCAAATTTCACATGAATAGACTCTTCAACCATTTTAGATTTTTTTTATTATATACTCTATATGCTTTGCTAGTGGAAGAGTAACCAAGAAAAATACCTTCATCATATTTTTCAACAAATTTAGCTAATGCATCCTTGGTGTTTAGGATAAATCATTTACAACCAAAGACATGAAAATATGATACATTAGGTTTCTTTTGAAAGTATAATTCATATGGGGTTAATTTCAAAATAGGGCGAAGCATAACATGATTTATGACATAACATGATATATTTACGGCTTCGGCCCAAAAATGTCTAGGCAACCCATACTCGGATAGCATGGTGCGTGCAAGTTCTTGAATAGTTCTATTTTTCCTCTCCACCACACCGTTTTGTTGGTGGTTGCGTGGAGCGGAAAATTCGTGTTTAATACCTAGATTATTATAGAAAGTGGTGAAGCAATCGTTTTCAAATTCCCCTCCATGATCCGATCATATACACTTAATTTTTAGATCTAATTCATTTTGAATACGATTGCAAAGCTTTGTAAAATCATAAAATGCATCAGATTTGGAGGTGAGAAATAAGGTCCAAGTAAATATAGAATAATCATCAATTAAAACATAAGTGTACTTTTTGTTGGATCTTACGGTGCCCTTAGAGGGGGGGGGGGTGAATAAGGGAATAAAATTCTTTCTATAATTTTCAAGATAATTACTAAATTGTTTTATAATGAAGGAGATTGAAATAAACAATTTAGATTAAGAATTGAAAACTTAGAACACAATATAATAAAGATTACGCCAAATGATAGAAATCAAGTAAACACAAAAGAGACATGATTATATTATATGAAAAAGTGTTTACATAAATTTGATTTCTATATCGCTAGAAATCGGAGGCGTACAAATGTAAATTTCTTTTTGTTTACCAATCCTTCTCCCAAGGATCGGAAGGCTATCACTTGTCTCTCCCTAGACCAAGCCCAAGCCTATCCTCTAGATCTTCCCAAGATCTAGACGTAGCACACAAGGCCCTGATTTCCCACCAAGCCGCGCAAGGACTTGGACGCTCCACACAAGGAAGCGATTTTCCCCTAAGCCACGCAAGGACTTAGACGCTCCGCACAAGGAAGCGATTTTCCTTACCAATACAAAGTAAAATGTATATAAATGAAAATACAAGATAAAATAAGAACTCCCTAGAAATTCAGATCTCTGAAAGGAAGGTTGAAGCCTCGAGATGATCCTTGATGTAGAAGCGCGTCCGATCTCGTCTTCAATTTCAAACCTTCTCAGCATAAATGGGAGTTCATGAGGTTCTGGAGCTCTCTGGATGGAATGCACTCAGTAAGGGACTTAGAATCTTCAAAGCTCTGAATGCACGAACAAAATGAGCCAATTTATAGAATTTCGCTGTCGCCTGGGCGACATCAGCTGTCGGAAATTTCCGACAGCGCAAAACTGCCGGTCGTGGTGCTGTCGTGGGCAGTTGTTGTAACCTCCGAGCTGTCGCCTGGGCGACATCGATGTCGGATTTCTGACAGCTCAAAACTGCCTTTCGTCGTGCTACCATGGGGGAAGTAGTTGTAACTTCTCTGCTGTCGCCTGGGCGACATCCGCTGTCGCCTGGGCGACATCAGCTGTCGCCTGGCAACATCTACTGTCACCTGGGAAACAGCTCCTCTTCATTTTTGTCGTCCGAAATTACTCCATAATGTAGATTGAGTCGTTCTCATCTCCGAAATGGGGTGGCACGTTCTGTAACTCTTCCTGTATTGAAAGTTATGGCCATTTTAAGATCAGCACACAAAACTCATCCAACCTGAGACTTGTCGTTCTCGGATCATGCCCATGAACGAGGACTTGTCTCCTCATTGAACCTGTACAACCTGGCCACTATAAACACACAAAAGACTAGATCAAATACAACACGGTATTTGTTATTCTCAAACCAAGAGATGCGGAAAGCAAGCTCCAACAATCTCCCCCTTTTGATAATAACAAATACTCATATGAGAAATTAGTGAGTTTATAGATAAGTGCGATAAAAGATATGCATGAATAAAAGGTTTACTGCGTGATAGATTTTACTCCCCCTAAATATATATGTCACTAGATTTCTCATTTTATTCTCCCCCTTTTGTTATTACCAAAAGTGGGTTGTCATGATCGAGCAATATCACTCCCTCTACATAGACGCTTTCCACGAAAAATTTTTAATATACTCCCCCTAAATTGTATTCTTCCCCTAAATGTATGCTCCCCTTAAATGTTATAATTAATTGCAATGGTGCATTCTGAAAAATTGAGATTAGTAAGAGATTTCTTGAATTTATATTTCTCCCTTTTTTTTGATATTATCAAAAGTTATTTTGAAATAAAGAATGAATAATTATGAAGAAATAATAAATATGGGAGTATATAAGAGTAATAGATTTTATGTCGAGAAGAAAAATAGGTTGCAATCAAAAGCTTGTTAAATACTACTTGTTGAGAAAAATATAGGCATGATGTAACATAAAGTAGTAAGCAACATAGCTAACATGATAAAGTAAGCATTCTATTTTAAGATACCACTTGCTTAAAGGAAAACACAGTGTTAAAAATAATAAGCACTCTTAAACATAAACATCATTTTAGAAGATAAAACCATATAAAGGATAATGAGCATTCTATTTTAAGATACCACTTGCTATTCCATTAAGATAAAAAAAATATGCAAGCATGATTTCATAATATCAAGAAAAGATACACAAACTACAATGTAATAAAATTTTCATTTCAAGTAAACATAAACATTGTAGCGGTCATGCTTTGTTATCTAGTGCATTTACTTAAGTTTGAAGAGATTTGAGTAGATGAGCATTAGGATCCAATTCTCATGAGTAGAAGTTTTATGAAAGATAATGATGTGTACAAAGCAGTGTTTTGATAAAGTATACAAGTGAATCAATTAAAAACACATGACATATATAATGAAATAACACAACATTAAAATACACAAATATTATTACTTCCACACTATTTCAATGCACATGAATAAATATTACAACTACCAAGGTGCTCTGCACACACAATGCTTATTAAGACTTATCAGGGTGCAAAGTAGTGCTTGGGGGATCAATTTTATACTTTTTAGCTTTATTTTCAAAAAAACAAATTTGTGATCCGATGTACTAAAGAGAAGTGGTGTATAAATTGTTTGCTACAAGACACTTTACAATTCTTAGCCAAGGTGCTCAACCTCACAATGCTCATTAAGACTTATCAGGAGGGTGAGTAGTGCTTGGTGGAGTTTTCCTTGTCATTTATTATTTGCTTTTTAGTTTAGTGACTAAGGACTCCGAATTCACTTGTTTTGCAAACATAGCATTGTAAACCACATTTCTCTAAAGAATAAGTGCATGAAAGACAAAGAATTGTAATAACCAATTCAATGTTATGTAGGTAATCTATTTAGGCATTTTAATTATTTATGTTATTACACTACACAATCATGTAAGAATAAGATTGTAAACACATGTAGGTTATCAAAAATAAGTGAGTGAATGAATCATTATCAAACATAATACATTACTCATACTTAGAGGCATGCTAAACATTTCTACACATGTTTATCTACAATCAATTTCATTGCACATAACAAGATAATTCTCAAGGCATGACAAATACAAAACAATGTTTCTAAGAAACTTGAAAGTTAAATTAAACATTATATTTAATCTTTAATTGATATAATTAATCATCCATCCTTGACAATGGCAATGAATAACAATCAAATTTTTTTTTATATAATTTTTGAATTTTTTTATATATGCACAAAACAATAAACACACATAAAGAAAAACATATTTTTGTTCTTTAAAATTGTTTTGTAATTTTGTATTTGTTTTCTTATATATATTCTCTGGAACTCATAGAAGTCTTTAATAGCCCTTTCAGTAAATGATATTCTATGCCAGAGAAATAAATAAAAATAATGTATGAGAAAATACACATATATATATATTTTTTTAAAAGAAATAAAATTTTGTTTTAAAAGGAATAAAAAGATAAACTTTTTACAAACACACAAAATAATAAAATAATACCAGAAATAATTCAAAACAAAAAAATATTTTGGAGCAAAGGATCTAACGGCAGGCATTAACTTCTTAACGCCAAAACAGAACTGCATTTCTTGATGTTTTGAAAAATATTTTTCTCAATTCATTTGTATTATAAAGAGACCTTCCTTCAGTTGAAATTTTAGAGTATATCGATTAGATTTGAAGGCTCTTTTAGCATGTATTTGGTGATTTTTCAAATACTTGTGTTTGGTAAAATCATTAAAGCTCGAACTATTAAAATATGCAAACACATGATGCAATGTTAGAATAAATAAAAAAATATGCATGATTTATGTATAAAGAGTGAGATAATGTTCATGCAATGAATATAATATAAGTATATCTAAGATCAAGATACCTTAACTACATGACTACACTCTAGCCCCGTACTAAGTGACGGATGGGCATAAGGATCTGCACACATGCCGTAGGTTGGGGTGTTAATCCCATATGCATACAAAAGACGACGCTCAACCTAGCACTCTTTCCCCTCAGTGCCTCTCTTAGAGGTTAGGTCTCTAATGCGCACAATCCTATGCCCTCGCTATTGTGAGACACATGTCATAGGTTTATTGATTATAGACATACTAAGCGTGTAAGCCTTACATATATTAACTGTGTTATAATTTCATGATTAGTTTTGGATTTACAATTTTTTCGATGATTGTTGATTTTAAATCCATTTAGAAAAGTTTTATTCATGCAAATAACTACAAAGGAAAATAAGATTTTCATATTTTAATGATATAATTTACTTTAGCATTGCAAGATATAACTAGCATGAGCATTGATTTCTATCTATGGTACGTGATAATGCTAGTGTGATGAATTAGGACAACATGGTGCAAAGCTAAGTAAAGATGGACAAATATAAGATTGAGTTGCATGTATTCAAACATAGAGTTTTGAATTTTCATAGACCTAGAAAGAAGTGACAATTCTATTTGATTTCATCTTGTTGATATCAAGTTAATTCATAGGTCTAAAGATAATGAGATTCATGCAAACAATAAAGATGCACATCACACACACAAAACAAGATATGAAACTATAATACCAATGCAATCATATATTTCATAATTCCTAAGGTTGATAGAATTAGTTGATTTAAGATAGGTCTTGATGGATCATGAATTATGATATATGATTATAGTGAATTTTAGCATAGGATATTAATAGATCATGGTGGTGATTGTGAAATCATATTTATCATTTTTGAAAATTTTCTTTTGATTTTAATTTTTAGAAATTAGACTAAACAAATACAAGGTATTTGACAATAATGATAGTAAAAATAATTTTTCAGAGAAATCGGAATTTTTTTAGGAAAATATGTTACCGCCAGCGTTAGTGATAACGCCTGGCGTTAGCAACAAAGTTACTATATTTGATTTAAAATACATTGTTTTTGATATTATTTGATTCTGATTTTTCTCGATTATGACTTTCAATATAGGGGCTATTATATGCAGCAACGAAAAATAGACAAATATGCAATTAGTTGCGCATTTAATATTTTAGCCTAAGACACCTAAAAATCCATTAAAATCCAATTTTGAAAGTAATTTCATTAGTCTTGATAATATCATTTAGAAAATTTAGCATTCAATTTATAATGATAATATAAGACATTTATAGGCAAAGGATTTAAAAAGGATAAAACAAAAAGAAAAGATAGATCACTTAAAAATTATGACTTTATGTTTAATTTAATTCAATTTTGATTTGATAAACATTAGGCTTAAAATGTAAAAGTCATATTTCATAATATATCTAAGTGACCTTAGCGTGTTGGCTCAAAAATAAGAAAACAAACAAAAGAAAAAACAATTAAGCATATCATGAAGTAGAGAATTGATATTTCATTTTTAATTGTTTCTACTTCATGCAAATGATAGGATACTAATGAATAAGAAATTTAGGTATCCAAAGGGGACCATGAGGGATGGTTCCTTTGGGTACCCAAATACGACATGATGATTTTTTAGGAGACAAGGATAAATGAGCCCTTTTTATTAAAGTTGATGTGTCATTTTTCTTTAAGGGTCTCCATTCATACCTTGGTTGTTTATCTTTAAAATTCATATTATGATTATGTGACATCTTTATATGATTGTATTTGTTTGAAAAATAATTCATTTGAGATTTATGCTTATTCAAATTATTTTTCAAAATAGATTGATGTTGATAATCATAAGGAATTTTATTATATGGATTCTTTGAAAATTTATAAGAGTGATTGTCTTTCTTTAGAATTGAATGTTGAAAGAGTGAGTTACAAAATGTTTTAAATGATTGGTCTTTATTTAGATGATTTTCATTTCCACTCTTTCTTATAGACCTACTCTTATAATATGAAGTTAAGCTTTTAGACTTTTGAAAATTTGATAAACTAGAAAAAAGAGATTTTTCATTATATGAAAATTTTTGAATAAGCATTTTTAATGATTCTAGTTTATCCTTTAAATTATCATTTTCTTTTATCAATTTTCATTATGTTCTTTTGAAATTAAAAGTCCTTTTTCTAAAACCTTGAGTTCTTCTTTAAAAGAATTATAATCAAAACAAGGTTTAGCATTTTCAATTAAAGAGCATGAACAAGAATTTGAAACATCAATATAAGATTCTACTTTAATGTTTGCTTTTAAAGTTTTATTTTCTAAACGTAATTTGGAATTAGCATGTTTCAACTTTGAAATTTTACGTTTAGCAAATTTAAGCACACGAAATGTAGAAATAGAATTAGTTACTAAAAGAGAAGATTTAGATTTTCTTACCTTGCTATAGTTTCCGTCTTCTCTTTTGCTTGATGTTTTGCCATCAACTGAGTCCAATATTGTGACATTGTCTTCTTCATCTTTCTCTTCCAAACAAGAGTGTCCATCATCCTTTCCGCTTGATGCGCATTCTATGGATCCATCCTTTGTGTAGCTTTCTTGAATATTTGCATAGGCTTGCATATTCTCCGGTTCTTGTGAATGTTCCGTACCTGTAGAAGGAGAATCATAAGTTCTTTCAAGAAAACTCCAAATTTCATATGCGGTAGGTAAAGTATAAATAAGTTTGAAAATATTTTGGTCTAACGCACAAAATATACTATTCATAGATTTTGCATTTAAAATAATTTCGTTTGTAGTTAGTACGCTAGATGGCTTTTTAATAGTAATATTCCAAACTTTTTCATCTAAGGCCTTAAGAAAATTTTTCATTAATATTTT
The DNA here is from genome assembly GCA_033032865.1 of Dactylorhiza incarnata. Classification (NCBI taxonomy): domain Eukaryota; kingdom Viridiplantae; phylum Streptophyta; class Magnoliopsida; order Asparagales; family Orchidaceae; genus Dactylorhiza; species Dactylorhiza incarnata. The sequence continues at coordinate 8,606,470 of JAWHQI010000087.1, read as the reverse complement.
CCACCCTTTAAAATTTTTGCCCATAAATAAAGGTGGTGATAATATTTTTTCATTTATATTAAAATTTTCCCCACTAGTAGAAGCGAGATCATGATCAAGAGACGTCATTATTCCCGATTGTTAAGCCGATTTGGAATAACCTTCCTCTGATACCAATTGTTGGATCTTGCGGCGCCCTTAGAGGGGGGGGGGGGTGAATAAGGGAATAAAATTCTTTCTATAATTTTCAAGATAATTACTAAATTGTTTTATAATGAAGGAGATTGAAATAAACAATTTAGATTAAGAATTGAAAACTTAGAACACAATATAATAGAGATTACGCCAAATGATAGAAATCAAGTAAACACAAAAGAGACATGATTATATTATATGAAAAAGTGTTTACATAAATTTGATTTCTATATCGCTAGAAATCGGAGGCGTACAAATGTAAATTTCTTTTTGTTTACCAATCCTTCTCCCAAGGATCGGAAGGCTATCACTTGTCTCTCCCTAGACCAAGCCCAAGCCTATCCTCTAGATCTTCCCAAGATGTAGACGTAGCACACAAGGCCATGATTTCCTACCAAGCCACGCAAGGACTTGGACGCTCCACACAAGGAAGCGATTTTCCCCTAAGCCACGCAAGGACTTAGACGCTCCGCACAAGGAAGCGATTTTCCTTACCAATACAAAGTAAAATGTATATAAATGAAAATACAAGATAAAATAAGAACTCCCTAGAAATTCAGATCTCTGAAAGGAAGGTTGAAGCCTCGAGATGATCCTTGATGTAGAAGCGCGTCTGATCTCGTCTTCAATTTCAAACCTTCTCAGCATAAATGGGAGTTCATGAGGTTCTGGAGCTCTCTGGATGGAATGCACTCAGGAAGGGACTTAGAATCTTCAAAGCTCTGAATGCACGAACAAAAGGAGCAAATTTATAGAATTTCGCTGTCGCCTGGGCGACATCAGCTGTCGGAAATTTCCGACAGCGCAAAACTGCCGGTCGTGGTGCTGTCATGGGCAGTTGTTGTAACCTCCGAGCTGTCGCCTGGGCGACATCGATGTCGGATTTCCGACAGCTCAAAACTGCCTTTCGTCGTGCTGCCATGGGGGAAGTAGTTGTAACTTCTCTACTGTCGCCTGGGCGACATCCGCTGTCGCCTGGGCGACATCCGCTGTCTCCTGGGCGACATCAGCTGTCGCCTGGGCGACATAAGCTGTCGCCTAGGCGACATCCACTGTCGCCTGGGCGACAGCTCCTCTTCATTTTTGTCGTCCGAAACTACTCCAGAATGTAGATTGAGTCGTTCTCATCTCCGAAATGGGGTGGAACGTTCTGTAACTCTTCCTGGATTGAAAGTTATGGCCATTTTAAGATCAGCACACAAAACTCATCCAACCTGAGACTTGTCATTCTCGGATCATGCCCATGAACGAGGACTTGTCTCCTCATTGAACCTATACAACCTGGCCACTATAAACCCACAAAAGACTAGATCAAATACAACACGGTATTTGTTATTCTCAAACCAAGAGATGCGGAAAGCAAGCTCCAAAACTTTTTACCACCAAGACTACATGTTCTAATGGGTCCAAAGAGATCCATGTGAATTAGTTGTAAAGGTCTTGAAGTGGATATATCCTTTTTACTCTTAAACGATGTTTTTGAAAATTTTCCTTTTTGGCATGGCGAGCATAAAGAAGATAGATTTCCATTTAGCATAAGCAAACCTTTAATGAGTTTATTCTTTGACAATTTAAAAATTAATTTGATGCTAGAGTGACCGAGACGCCTATGCCATAATTCAAGTTCTTCATTTTTTGATATAAGACATTTGAGAGACGCACGTGATAGATCATGAAAGGCAATTAGATACACATTGTGAATTCGTGGTGCAGTGAGTACAATACTATTGGTTTTAGGATCTATAATTTTGCATAAATCAGTAGAAGACTCAAATAAAACATTTAGACCTTTATCGCAAAGTTGACTAATAGAAATCAAGTTGTGTTTCAAACCTTCTACATATAAGAGATTAGTAAGAGAGAAAGAATCATTGCCCACAGTACCTGTGCCTAAAATCCTTCCCTTTCCATTATCCCCAAATATCACCATTCCTCCTTTCTTCTTAGTGAGGCTAAGGAATTTTGTTTTATCGCCCGTCATGTGCTTGGAGCACCCTGAGTCCAAGTACCACATGTCTTTCTTTTCCTTAGCCTGCCAACATACCTAACAAGAAGATGAGAGTAAAGATCCGGATACCCAGGTGGTTCCTCCCATAGAATAGGTGGAAACCTTAGGCACCCAGATTTGCTTGATAGAACATCGACCCTTCATCCTGCAGGAGTCCAAGGTATGCCCAAAGTGATGGCACTTGGCACATAACACAAAAGGGGTTGAGACCTTTTTCAATTTTTGTTGTGGACTCTTGCTGGAGGAACGGGAATCAGCAGAATAAATTTCAGATTTGTGATTATTCGAAGAATTATGAGTTTTGTTACTACCGCCAGCGTTAGGAGTTACCGTCGTGCGGTAGTTAGTAGAGACAAAACCTAGACCAGTTTTTGCACTACCATGCCTTTGGTTAGCCAAAATCATATCAAGACTTTTCTGGCCAACACCGAATTTTTTTATGGCTAAGTTAAGGTCATGGATTTTAGCTTTTAATGCAAAATTTTCACTAACTAAATTTCCGCATCTATTTGCAAAATTTTTCTTTTCATTTTCAACATTAGACAGGGAGAGTTTCAAATTTCTTTCTAAGCCTCTCTTTTGTTTTGAGAGTGATTCGATATTGGAGAGAGCATTAGAAAGAACAGTTTCAAGTTTGCTAGTCCTTGCCAAGAGATCATAATTCTTTTGGCGAGACTCCATCTCCTTTCCCAAGGCAAAAACTTCCTTAATTTTTTTATTTTGTTTCAAAAGAATTTTATTTTCAGTTTTAAGTAGATCAAGATCTTTTAAATTTCTACCAAAAGATTTGCAAGTTCTTAAGTATTCAGAATAAAGATCATTATAGTTAGAGAGGATTACCTCAGTGTCGCATTGGACACTGCACTCGTCGTCGGTTGATTCATTGCTTTTCTTCATAAGGCACAAGTTTTCCTCATCATCATCATCGCTTGAGCTTGAAATACTTGAGCACCCAGAGGAAGAGTCATCCCATGTTGCAGCCTTTAAGACCTTCTTCTTCTTCTCCTTTCCTTTAACCCATTTTTCTGTTTGCTCCTTTAGGAATTTTGGGCATTGACTTCTAATATGCCCGGTCTTCCTACAGTGGAAGCACTCGGGAGGTGGCCGTTCTTCGTCTTCGTCGCTAGACTTCTCCTTCTTCTCTCTTTTGGATGAGGAGCCCTTTCGGAAAAATTTCCGGAAGGTGTTCCTCCTTTCCGAATTCTTCATGAACTTAGTGAAGTTCTTCACGAAGAGACTTTCCTCGTCATCTTCCTCGTCGTCATCTTCTTTTCTTGATTTCAGTGCCAAGGCTTTCTTCTTTGGTTCCTTGTTGTACTCCTCTTCTTGAATCTTGAGTTCTACCTCATGGGTTTTAAGGTTCCCAATGAGGCTCTCAATTTGGAGCCGCCTAAGATCATGCGATTCGGAAATCGCCGTCACCTTTGGATTGAACTTTGGTGGGAGTGATCGAAGAAGCTTTCTCACCAAGTCGCTGTTTGAAAATGTTTTTCCAAGAATTTTTGAGGCATTAACAATCTTGGTGAATCGAGTATACAAGGCGTCGACGTCCTCATTTGGATCCATCCTGAGCCTCTCAAATTCAGATTCCAGTTGGAATAGTTTTGAATCTTTGACCTGCGAGGTACCTTCATGCGCTATTTCTAATAAGTTCCAAATATCATAAGCAGTTTCACATGCACTTACTCTATTAAATTCAGTCCTATCAAGAGCACAGAACAGAGCATTCATCGCTTTCGCATTATTCTTACACCTAGTCTTATCTCCATCATCCCATTTATCCCTAGGTTTTTCCATGGTTACTTCTCCAACAATGTATGTAGGAGGAGTGTATGGAGTTTCAATACATGCTCATACATCTAGATCTAAGTTTATCAGAAAACAACACATACGCGTTCTCCAGTAATTATAATCAGTTCTAGTAAACAACGGAGGTCTACTTATTCCCTGCCCCTCATGGAAAGTGAGATCACGGAGCGCCATTATTCCCGGTTGTTAGACCGAATTGGAATAACCTAGCTTTGATACCACTTGTTGGATCTGTAGGCGCCCTTAGAGGGGGGGGGGGGTGAATAAGGGTTCTAAGATTTTCAAAATTATTTAGAGAAATTAATTGCTTTTAGGTAGGAATCAGTGAAAATCATTAAACACAAATCAAAGATAAAGAAACAAACATATTTTCATTGATTATTAACTTGAAATAAATGTGTTACAAAAACTTTTCCCAATAACGCTTGGAAAGAGGTGAACAATGAAAACTCTTTTGGTTTTCTATACCGACCCTTCTCCTAAGGACAGGTTGGCTCTAGCCTATCTCTCACTAGACAAGGCCTCAAGCCGCTCTAGCCCTTCCCTCACCGGAAAGGCCTCGAGCACTCCCTAGATCTACAGCCTAGACCTAGTCGCCAACGCGAGGCGAATTTCCCCCTAGTCCCCGCAAGGCCCTAGTCGGCGTGTGGCGAGTTCCTCTACTTAACCAAAGTTATAAAGATTACAATTTGAAAACTAAAGGCAAGACAAGAACTAAGACTCCCTCAAATGAAGAACTTGATGTCGATGTAGATGCGATCGGATCGTTCTTCAAGTTCTTTTGCGTTCACGATCGTCGACGGAGTTCTTTGGGCTGCTTGGGAAGGCTCTCACGAGTGCTCTAAAAATATGGCTTCAAATCGTTCTGCAACAGCAAGCGACAACGGAGGAGGCGCGCGTCTTTTTGTAGAATCAGTCACTACCGCCTGCGGTAGTACTACCGCCCCATGGTATCCACATTAGGCAATGAAGCACACAGATCGTGGTAGTTTAGGCAACATTCTGAGCGCCAAACACTAGCGCGCCGCGGTACTGCTAACGCCTCGCATTTGCGAGATCTCCTTCCTTTAGCCACAATCATCTTCCAAATCTACTCCTCAATCAACTGCAGACGGGATGTTTCCAAACGCTACCGTCGGGCGTTAGACCTAACGCGCCGCGATAGTACATGCCAAACATAGCGACCCGTCGACATTCCTTTTTCTCCACTGTTTCCTTCTCGTCAAATGTTTTCATTTCTGCTAGCGCCAGCAATAGAGCTAACGCTCCGCGGTACAGCATATTTCTTTTCGTCGGACAGTATCTTTGTTAAACCGGCCTTCATTTCGTCGATCGCTATTTCGTCGATCGCTAGCGCCAACGGTAGTTCTAGCGCACCGCGGTAAAGTATGCATTTCGTCGAGCGTCGTGGTAGAGCATGCAGTTCGTCGAACACAGGTTTCATTTCGTCGAGCGCCAGTTCGTCGAACGCAGCATCCATTTCGTCGAACACAGGTTTCCTTCTCAACCGTTTCTTCTCAGCGGTTGTTAGCGCCAGCGGTAGTAACAAAAACATATTTCCATGGAGATTTTAAAGCACTGAATCCTGCATACTATAAACACAAAACAAGTATGATCAAATACAATAAGATTTGTTATTGTCAAACCAAGAGATGCGAAAAGCATGTTCCAACAACATCTTCTCAACGACATTCCTTCCTTTTGAATCTGTCTCAGCGGTTGGGCTAAGATGGCTTCATCTTCTCAGTGGATTCGTCGATCTGCAGAGAAGTTTCTGCGTTCGATGAACTTCATTCTACGTTCAACGAACAGCATTCTGCGTTCGACGAACTTCATTCTTCTGTCCCATCTCTGTGTTCGATGAACTTCATTCTTCATTCGACGAACAACATTCTGCGTTCGACGAACTCGCCATGTCTCAGCGTTTGCTTATGTCCTGTCTTTGCGTTCGACGAACTTCATTCTTCGTTCGACGAACAGCATTCTCCGTTCGACGAACAACATTCTACATTCGACGAAATCGCCAAGTCTCAGGTTTTGCTTGGCTCATCATCATGACGACAAGCACAGTTGGTCGACGAACTTCATTCTTTGCGTTCGACGAAATTCATTCTTTTAACTTCCTGAGTTCATCAGTTAGAGAATTGATCAAATACAAAGTGAAGTTTTCTTGACTTGGTGACTTCTTCAAATCAGGAATCATGTGGGCAAGATTCCCAACACAAATCTAGGACTTTGGTATCCAACTGCATCAGAATTTGAATTAACTGGATTTTCAGATTCTAATTATGTTGGATGTAAAGTAGACAGGAAAAGCACATCAGGAACTTACTGTTGGAGCCTATGTTCCGCATCTCTTGGTTTGAGAATAACAAATACTGTGTTGTATTTGATCTTGTATTTTGTGTGTTTATAGTGTGCAGGCTGTATAGGAACTATAGTTATATAACCCTATGACCAGGATGCTGATTCATGATGATTCTCTGAAAAGAAAGCTAACGCTCACGTTAGTTGTTAACGCCCCACGTTAATAACCGCTGAGAAGGAAACCGCTGAGAAGAAATGTCGTCGAGAACAAATCCGTTGAGAAGCCGGAGACAATGCCAGGAGTTAGGTCTTAACGCTGGGCGCTAGCCGTTCGACAAAATGTGATGCTAGACGACAAAACTGCGTTCGACGAAATTTGAAGACGTTCGACGAAATGTGAAGACGTTCGACGAAATGTGATGACGGTCGACGAAATTGTGTTCGATGAACTTTGATGGCGTTCGACAAAATTGAGTTCGGCGACATTGCGTTCGACGAACTTTGATGGCGTTCGACGAAATTGAGTTCGGCGACATTGCGTTCGATGAACTTTGATGGCGTTCGACGAAATTGAGTTCGACAACAATGCATTCGATGAACTTTGATGGCGTTCGACGAAATTGAGTTCGGCGACATTGCGTTCGACGAAATGAATTTCCGGTCGAAGAAATTGCGTTCAACGAAATAAAATTGCGTTCGACGAAAATCCACAAACTGCCACAATCTTGACAGTTGCGCGATTTCAGCCACGACAGTGCACGTTCACTAACGCTGGCGTTAACTCTTAACGCCACGCGTTAGCTCCCGAGGCTATTTAAAGTACAGCCCCTCTCATTCCTTGGAAGAGGATTCTAGAATTCCAATAATTTTAAGAGAGGCTCATGTACAGCAATTGAGAGATCTCCCTTGGGCAAACATGAGCATCTAAAGAGGATTTTGAAGGAGAAGGTCTACAACGCATATCCCATATGAAGGACGATCGTTTCAAGAACGCCAACATTTACATCGCCTTCGTCTTCACCTTCAAAATTTCTTGGGGAGTTTTTCTTTACTTATCTTGTAATCTTTTACTTTTTCCTTTTGTAATTTGTGTGGAGAAATCGTTCGGGAAGAATGTCGGATTCCAGGAAGGATTTCGTGGGTAAATTCGCCTCGTGTTGGCGACTAGGTCCTTGTGCTGCTTAGGCGGTAATTCGCCGCCTTGTGCGTGGAGACTAGGTCGAGGGTAGATCTAGGGGGTGGCTAGAGGCCTTATCTGGGGTAAGATAGGTTATAGCCAACCGGTCCTTGGGAGAAGGACCCGTGAAACAACAAAAAGTGTTTTTACATATTCTCGCCTTGATTTCTAGCGTTATAGAAATCAAACATTTGTGTATTCAATTTATTATGAAATAAAATCATGTCTTTTAATGATCTATTCAATCGATTTTATTTCCTCTTCAAGAATGTTCTAATTTACTTTTTCATCAAAGTATTAAAATTAATATTTGTGTAATTATCTTTGAAATACAATAATCATTTTCATTATCTCTGATTTTCTGGAATTGTATTTCATTTAAGATTTCATAAGTAAAATCATTGTGGCAATCTTTTTATGATAAGGAAAATTTTCTGGAGAGCTAACGCCCAGCGTTAACACTTAACGCCAGTGTTAGCAACAGTTAACAAAAAAGTTTTGTTCTCTTGTTTAAAAAGGAATCTTCAATATAATCTTTTCTGAGATATCAAAATATATTTTCTTATAAAATATTCCTACAACTTTGATCACAAACTTTGATAAATTTAATTAAGATTTAAAATTCCATAAAACCCTTATTCACCCCCCCCCCTCTAAGTGCGCCATAAGATCCAACACGTGGTATCAGAGCGTAGGTTATTCTAATATGGCTTCACAATCGGGAATAATGGCGCTTCATGATCTCGCATCTTCTAGAGAGGATATGTTTTATGAAAATGAAAAATCATTATCACCACCATTATTTATGGGTGAAAATTATAATGGGTGGAAAACACTTATGGAAAAATTTCTTAAATCTTTGGATATTGAAGTTTGGAATATTACTATTAAAATGCCCCCAAGTATTTTAAATAAAAATGAAATGTTTTTAAATGCCAAATCTATGAATAGTCTATATTGTGCTCTAGATCAAAATATTTTCAAACTTATTAACTCGCTTTCTTCTGCTTTTGAAGTTTGGAAATTTCTTGAGAATACATATAGTCTTCCTTCCACAGATGATGAACAAGAGGAATTCCTTATGGATCCAAGAGAAGAAATCGACGAGGACTCATGCTTGGAGGAAGATCTATCTAAGAGAGAAACAATATTGAACTCAATTGATGGCAAAACATCAAGCAAAAGAGAAGACGGAAACTACAGCAAGGTAAGAAAATCTAAATCTTCTCTTTTTGCAATAAATTTTATTTCTACATTTCCGTGTGCTTAAATTTGCTAAACGTAAAATTTCAAAGTTGAAACATGCTAATTCCAAATTACGTTTAGAAAATAAAACTTTAAAAGCAAACGCTAAAGTAGAATCTTATATTGATGTTTCAAATTCTCTATCATGCTCTTTAATTGAAAATGCTAAACTTTGTTTTGATTATAATTCTCTTAAAAGGGAACTCAAGGTTTTGGAAAAAGGTCTTTTAACCTCAAAAGAGCATAATGAAAATTTGATAAAAGAAAATGATAATTTAAAGGATAAACTAGAATCATTAAAAATGTTTATTGAAAATTTTTCATATAATACAAAATCTCGTATTTCTAGTTTATCAAATTATCAAAAGTCTAAAAGCTTAACTTCATATTAATGAGTATGTCTATAAGAAAGAGTGGAAATGAAAATCATCAAAATAAGAACCAATCATTTAAAACATATTGTAACCCACTCTTTCAACATTCAATTCTTAAGAAAGACCATCACTCATATAAACTCTCAAAGAATCCATATAATAAAATTCATTATGATTATCAACATCAATGTATTTTGAAAAATAATTTGAATAAACATAAATGCCAAATAAATTATTTTTCAACCAACTATTACCACAAAAAGATGTCATATAATCATAATCAACCAAAGTATGAATGGAGGCCCAAAATTAAAAACAAAACACTAACTCCACTTGTAAAGGCCCATTCATCTCTAGCTCCCCAAAAGCCAACACGATGTATTTGGGTACCCAAAGAAACTATCACACATGGTCCCCTTTGGATACCTAAATCTCTCATTCACTAGGAATCATTGTATTGCATGAAGTAGAAATAAATTAAAAATGAAATATCATTACTCTACTTCATGATATGCTTAATTGCTTTTTCTTTTGTTTATTTTTTATCTTTTTTGAGCCAACACGCTAAGGTCACTTAGATATATTATGCAATATGACTTTCACATTTTAAGCCTAATATTTAACAAATCAAATTGAATTGAATATAAAGTCATATTTTTTTAGGTGATCTATCTTTTCTTTATCTATGGTTTATCCTTGTTAAATCCATTGCCTATAAATGTCTTATATTATCATTATAAATTGAATGCTAATTTGCTAAATGATATTATAAAGACTAATTAAATTACTTTCAAAATTGGATTTAAATGGATGTTTAGGGGTCTTAGGCTAAAATATTAAATGCACAACTTATTGCATATTTGTCTATTTTTCGTTGCTGCATATAATAGCCCCTATACTGAAAATCATAATCGAGAAAAATTGGAATCAAATAATATAAAAAACAATGTCTTTAAATCAAATATTATAACTCTGTTGCTAACGCCAGGCGTTATCACTAACGCTGGCGGTATCACTAACGCTGGTGGTATCATATTTTCCTAAAAATTCTGATTTTTTTAATTATTATTTTTCTGAAAAATTATTTTACTATGTTAAGTATCATTATTTTCAAATTCCTTATATTTATTTTGTCTAATTTCTACAAATTAAAATCAAAAAGAAAATTTACAAAAATGATGAATATGATTTCACAATCACCACCATGATCTACTAATATCCTATGCTAAAATTCACTATAATTATATATCATAGTTCACGATCTATCAAGACCTATCTTAAATTCACTAATTCTATCAACCTTGGGAATTATGAAATATATGATTGTGATTGGTATTATAGTTTCATATTTTGCTTAGTGTGTGTGATGTGCATCTCTATTGTTTACATGTATCTCATTATATTTTGACCTAAGATGAAATCAAATAGAATTGCCTCTTCATTCTAGGTCTATAAATTTTCAAAACTCTAAAATTGATTACATGAAAACCAATTATATATATTTAGCATATTTTGCATAACATCCAAATTCATTATCCTAGCTGCACCTCTTGGTATATGCATAATTTAGTGTCTATGCTAGGATTATCAATATAGTGACATGCTAAAGGTAAAGAAATTTGAACTTTAAAATTCATGAGTACAATGTGGTTTCAAAATCCACTATATATTCTAAAACTAAAACAAACTCATGTTTTATGAATCAATCCTTAGACTAAAACGCTTAGTATATCCATAATCATTAACCCCATGACTTGTGTCTCACAATAGCGAGGGCGTAGGATTGTGTGCATTAGAGACCTAACCTCTAAGTCATGTCTTGTCCTTAACCGGGGAGGGTTCCAGTAGGGCCTTGCGAGGCACTGCGGGGAAAGAGTGCTAGGTTGAGAGTCGTCTTTTGTATGCATATGGGATTAACACCCCAACCTACGGCATGTGTGCAGCTCCTCATGACCATCCGTCACTTAGTACGGGGCTAGGGTGTAGTCATATAATTAAGGTATCTTGATCTTAGATATACTTATATTATATTCATTGCATGAACATTATCTCACTCTTTATACATAAATCATGCATATTTGTTTTTGTTCTAATCATTGCATCTTGTGTTTGCGTATTTTATTATATTGAGCTTTAATGATTTTACAAAACACATGTATTTGAAAAATCACCAAAAATATGCTAAAAAGACTTCTATGTTTTCTCATGCATTATTTTCTCATGCATTATTTTGGGTTTATTTTTGTGGCATAGAATATCATTTACTGATTGGGCTAAAAAGACTTCTATGTTTTCCAGAGAATATATATAAAAAAAACAAATACAAAATTACAAAACAATTTCAAAGAACAAAAATATGTTTTTCTCATTATGTGTGTTTATTGTTTTGTGCATATATAGAAATTCAAAAATTTATAAAAACTGATTTTTATTCATTGCCATTGTCAAGGATGATTAATTATATCAATTAAAGATTAAATACAATGTTTAATTTAACTTTCAAGTTTCTTAAAAAAACATTGTTTTGTATTTGTCATGCCTTGAAAATTATCTTGTTATGTGCAATGAAATTGATTGTAGATATACATGTGTAGAAATGCTTAGCATGCCTCTAAGTATGAGTAATGTATTATGTTTGATAATGATTTATTCACTCACTTATTTTTGATAATCTACATATGTTTATAATCTTATACTTGCATGATTGTGTAGTGTAATAACATAAATAATTAAAATGCATAAATAGATTACCTACACAACATTGAATTGGTTATTACAATTCTTTGTCTTGCATGCACTTATTCGTTAGAGAAATTTGGTTTCAAATGCTATGTTTGCAAATCAAGTGAATTCGGAGTCCTTAGTCACTAAACAAAAAAGCAAATAATAAATGACAAGGAAAACTCCACCAAGCACTACTCACCCTCCTGATAAGTCTTAATGAGCATTGTGAGGTTTAGCTAAAGAATTGTAAAGTGTCTTGTAGCAAACAATTTATACACCACTTCTCTTAGTATACCAGATCAGAAAAAATGATGAAAATAAAGCCGAAAAATATATAAATGTGATCCCCAAGCACTACTTTGCACCCTGATAAGTATTAATAAGCATTGTGTGTGCAGAGCACCTTGGTATTTGTACTCATTATTATGTGCATTGAAATATTATGGAAGTAATATTATTTGTGTATTTTAATGTTGTGTTATTTCATTATATATGTCATGTGTTTTTGATTGATTCACTTGTATACTTTATCAAAACACTACTTTGTACACATCATTATCTTTCATAAAACTTCTACTCATGAGAATTGGATCCTAATGCTCATCTACTAAATTCTCTACAAACTTAAGTAAATGCACTAGATAACAAAGCATGATCGCTACAATGTTTATGTTTACTTAAAATGCAAATTTGATTACATTGTAGTCTTTGTATCTTTTCTTGATATCATCAAATGATGCTTGCAATTTTATCTTCATGAAATAGCATCTCTTGAATCTATAACTCAAACATCAACTTTTCAAATTTACAACTCATTATCCTTTATATGATTTTATCTTCTAAAATGATGTTTACGTTTAAGAGTACTTATTATATTCTTCTGGTAAGTTTACCACTTATGCTCATTCATGCCTATTATTTTTAACACCGTGTTTTTCTTTTCAAAAAGTGGTATCTTAAAATAAGAATGCTTACTTTATCATTTCAGTTATGTTGCTTACTACTTTATGTTCCATCATGCTTATATTTTTCTCAACAAGTAGTATTTAACAAGCTTTTGATTGCATCATATTTTTCTTCTCGACATAGAACATATTACTCTGTATTGCACACTTTCACCCAAACCCTCTTTTGATACTACCAAAAGGGGAGAATAAATTACATAAATCTAATATTTAGGGGGAGTACATTATAATGATTTCAAACTCAAAGAAAGTATTTATGTAGGGGGAGTAATCATATAGGAGGTGCATACACTATCATATGCTCGATCATGATAATCCTTCAATAAGTGGTTCCTAATCAATTTAGTAGATAGACACTCATCCCTACCCACTTTTGCTAACAACAAAGGGGGAGAAGAAATTGAGAAATCTAGTCAAATAGATATTTAGGGGGAGTAAATTATAAGAGAACACTTATGTAGGGGAAGGACTTCATATAGAAAGAGTATGCATTATCGCTTTCAAATCTATCATGCTGTTAACCTGTTATTCATGCATATCTTATTACCGCACTTATCTATAAACAGAAAAGGTTTTAATCTCACTAATTTCTCAATTTGGTATTTGTTATTATCAAAAGGGGGAGATTGTTGGAGCCTATGTTCCGCATCTCTTGGTTTGAGAATAACAAATATCGTGTTGTATTTGATCTTGTATTTTGTGTATTTATGGTGTGCAGGTTGTACAGGAACTATAGTTATATAACCCTATGACCAGGATGCTGATTGATGACGATTCTCTGAAAAGAGAGCTAACTCTCGCGTTAGTTGTTAACACCCCGCGTTAACAACCGCTGAGAAGGAAACCACTGAGAAGAAATGTCATCGAGAACAAATCCGTTGAGAAGCCAAAGACAGCGCCAGGCGTTAGGTCTTAACGCTGGGCGCTAGCCGTTCGACGAAATGTGATGTCGGACGATGAAACTGCATTCGATGAAATTTGAAGATGTTCGACGAAATGTGATGTCGGTCGACAAAATTGCGTTCGACGAACTTTGATGGCGTTCGACAAAATTGAGTTCGGCGACATTGCATTCGACGAACTTTGATGGCGTTCGACGAAATTGAGTTCGGCAACATTGCGTTCGATGAACTTTGATGGCGTTCGATGAAATTGAGTTCGATCGGTGACATTGTGTTCGACGAACTTTGATGGCGTTCGACGAAATTGAGTTCGGTGACATTGCGTTCAACGAACTTTGATGGCGTTCGACGAAATGAATTTCCGGTCGAAGAAATTGCATTCGATGAAATAAAATTGCGTTCGACGAAAATCCACAAACTGCCACGATCTTGACAGTTGCGCAATTTCAGCCACGACATTGCACGTTCACTAACACTGACGTTAACTCTTAACGCCACGCGTTAGCTCCCGAGGCTATTTAAAGTAGAGCCCCTCTCATTCCTTGGAAGAAGATTCCAGAATTCCAATAATTTTAAGAGAGGCTCGTGTACAGTAATTGAGAGATCTCCCTTGGGCAAACATGAAGATCTAAAGAGGATTTTGAAGGAGAAGGTCTACAACGCATATCCCATACAAAGGACGATCATTTCAAGAACGCCAACATCTACATCGCCTTCATCTTCACCTTCAGAATTTCTTGGGGAGTTTCTCTTTACTTATCTTTTAATCTTTAACTTTTTCCTTTTGTAATTTGTGTGGAGAAATCGTTCGGGGAGAACGTCGGATTCCAGGAAGGATTCCGTGGGTAAATTCGCCTTGTGTTGGCGACTAGGTCCTTGTGCGGCTTAGGGGGTAATTCACAGCCTTGTGCGTGGCGACTAGGTCGAGGGTAGATCTAGGGGTGGCTAGAGGCCTTATCTAGGGTAAGATAGGTTATGGCCAACAGGTCCTTAGGAGAAGGACCGGTGAAACAACAAAAAGTGTTTTTACATATTCTCGCCTTGATTTCTAGCGTTATAGAAATCAAACATTTGTGTATTCAATTTATTATGAAATAAAATCATGTCTTTTAATGATCTATTCAATTGATTTTATTTCCTCTTCAAGAATGTTCTAATTTACTTTTTCATCAAAGTATTAAAATTAACATTTGTGTAATTATCTTTGAAATACAATAATCGTTTTCATTATCTCTGATTTTCTGGAATTGTATTTCATTTAAGATTTCATAAGTAAAATCACTGTGGCAATCTTTTTGTGATAAGGAAAATTTTCTGGAGAGCTAACGCCCAGTGTTAACACTTAACGCCAACGTTAGCAATAGTTAACAAAGAAATTTTGTTCTCTTGTTTAAAAAGGAATCTTCAATATAATCTTTTCTGAGATATCAAAATATATTTTCTTATAAAATATTCCTAAAACTTTGATCACAAACTTTGATAAATTTAATTAAGATTTAAAATTCCATAAAACCCTTATTCACCCACCCCCCCCCCCCCCCCCCCCTCTAAGGGCGCCGTAAGATCCAACACTTGCCAGTTTCTTGGTGATAAGCTAGTGTCTTGGTTTTGTAAGAAATAGACATTTGTGTCTACATCAACAACTGAAGCAGAATATATTGTTGCAGGCAGTTGCTGCTCACAGATTTTGTGGATACAAAATCAACTCCTAGACTATGGTATTAACTTAAATAAGTCAAGCATATTTTGTGACAATACTAGTGCAATATCTATAGCACAAAATCCAGTACTCTATAGTAGGACTAAACACATAGAAATTAGGCACCACTTTATTAGAGATAATGTGGATAAAAATAAAATTAGCCTACAATTTATTCCTACTGACTTACAAAGGGTTGATCTTTTCACCAAACCATTGGATGAAAAGGAGCATATCTTCTTTATAAATCAGCTAGGAATGATAGATGGAGATTCAATAAATTAAAAAAAATTTAAATTTTCTATTTATCCATCATTTTGTCGAACGGAGATCGACGAAATTTAATTGTTCGTCGAACGGAGATCGACGAAATTTAATTGTTCGTCGAACGGAGATCGACAAAACCTATTAGCTTCAGAGATCGACGAAGCCAGCTCGTTAGTTGAACAGAGATCGACAAAAATTTATTTTTCTCGAATAAAGTTTGAAAAAGGTCTATGACTCTTCGACTTCTGTCTTTATTAGGTTTAGCCGAACCCCGCTCTACGAAAGTTTGCGCCTTCTCTGATTTCTTCCTTTATAATCAAATTTTGATTTCATTTCATCTCTGCGCCTACAGAACTTGCTCTTGCCTCCCTCCAGTTCTCTCGCACTTGATATTTTTCTCTTGCAAGTACTAATGGCAATCTCCCAGGAAGTGCTCACTTCCATGAAGTTTGATGCAGGATTTGACATAGACATGGAATCATTTGCTTTTTCTGACCAAGCTGTCTAAGACATTCTTCAACGTTTTGAAGAACATCACTTAAGGAAGTTTATGACCACCAGGATGAAGCTACCAGTTGCAGAGATCAAGGAATGGGTGCACACTCTTAAGACATAGAATGAAACAACCATCTCAGGAAGTATTTCAGGAAACCATGTCTCTCTTACCCCAAAAATTTTATCGGATGTTTTTGGTTTAGTAAATGGTGAAGATGATTTAGAAATCACCTCTGATGAGTTGAATGTTGCATTCGTTAAAATGGGTCACTCCGGTGGGTCATTTCCCTTTTCTCTTTGAATCAATCAAGAAGAGGCAAAGCAAATTAAGTGTTTTCTATGGCAGGGTATTAGGCATCATTCTTCAAGAGAAATGCCTAGACTTGTCGGTGTCCCCAAAAGTATTTATTAATGCAAGCAAGAGGCTGACATCAGCACTCTTTGGTAGATGGGAGAGAGTGATTCCCAAGAGGACTCCAAGGGAAGAATCTTCCAGGCAATCTTCTAAAAGCAACAGGGCTGATACAGCCACTCCCTCCACCCTACCAGAAGTTCCTCCTTCTGATTCAACTCCTCTCCCCTCTCAACCTCTTCAGCACACCTCTACTGAAAAAGTTCTGCCTTTCATCCCTACCATAGGCATTCCTTCTCAAATGCCTTCTTCTCCTCCTCAGACAAATCTATCTACAGATTTTCCATCATTATCTATCCCAGACCTCAATGATTCTCTTTCTCCATTCTTTTCTCCTCCACTTGATTCTCTTCCCCCTCCTTCATTTGACCTATTATCTCCTCATCTCCCTCCACCTCATTCTCCCATCCCTGAAGATATTCATCCACCCATATCAGATGCTACTACTATTTTCATTCCATCCTCTTCTATTCCATCTTCTTCTACTCCAGCACCATCATCTTCTCAGCATCCACATGATTTTGTGTATGTTGATTTCTCCTCTATAGCTGACCAGATATTTCATCATATATCTCCCAAGCTAACTGCTCTCCTTGATGAGAAGCTAGCTCCTATTCTGCAAGCTATCTCTGATCTATCTGCTAAGCTTGCATCCTTCCTTACCTCCTCTACACCTGTCCCTTCTTCTAGGGGCCTAACTTCAGGTCTCCCTGAAACTAGGCAGGGGGAGATGCTTGATGAATAAGCTCCAGATTTTGCAGGATCAGATATGATCATTGAGTTTGAATCAGCTCCAGGATCAGACTTAGTTATTGCTGAAGAAGTTACAGTTCCAGTTATAGCTCCAGTAAATAATATTTCTATTCATCCCTCAATAGATATTATTTATTTGTTATCAAAGTTCAATTCAGTTTTCAGCAGTTTGTCTAAGCCTCAAGTTCATTCAAAAGCTATAATTCCATATACAGCTCCAGTAGGTACAGTTGTACTAGAGAAAAACATAAAAAGCTTTCATGTTTCAGTTCCAGTTTAGGCTAAAGTTACAGTTGCAGGTTCAAAAGAAGTTGGCTTGGTGAATTCACCTCCAACTTTTGTTTTTGATGAAACCCCTCTTTCTCCTCCTACTTTTGTGTTTGATGATTCTCCTGTTCCAGAGGATATTAATTTTGATGATGATATTGCTCCTCCAGAACAACAAGATGTTGTTAAGGGTATTCAAGCAATTGATGATTTCTATAATGCCCCTGTACAATCTGATGCTGATAGTGATGGTAGTGATAGTGATGATTCAGATGCTAAATCTTTAAATAAAAGAAATTCAAGAAGCAAAGCAAAGGCTGTTGCTGTTCCCAAGCCTCCCTCTAGTACAAATGATACTCCATATTATATTTTGCATAATATCACCCTCACCAAGGATTCGCCAGCATGGATGAGATTTTCCAGAAATGAGAACAACAGAAGAAAGAAAATGAAGAAGACATGATTCTACTCAGACAAGCCAGTAAAGTTCAATCACCCTCCTCCTCCTCCTCCTCCTCCTCCTCCTCCTCCAGCAGCAGGATCAGCAGGGTTGTCCTCCTCATCTTCTCAGAAGCCCTCTCAACAGCATTCAAGAAGATCTGAAGGAAGCTATAGAAGCTCTAGTGGCTCCCATAGTTCTTAATCAGCCAGAGCTCCTCCTTCAGGATTTGCCAGATCTTCTTCTTCATTATATAAGTATCATGTTTCTGATAACTCCTCTCACAGGAAAAGAAATTCTGATGAACAACCTTCGTATCAGGCCTGTGAAATTGATGAAAGGCCTCCTTCTCCAATCAATCCAGATGCAGAAAAGATTGCTCATATTGCTAGATTTAAAGAATCTATTGCTATAGCTCAGATAAATAAAGCCAAAGCAGAAGGTAAAGATTATTCTCTGTATACTACCATGTCTGAATTTAGAAAACAAGAATTTGAAAGGTACAGATCAAGGCATATCTTCAATGCTGAAGATTATCTAAGGTTGCACCCAGCAGCAGTGGTTCCTCATGCTTCATCTCAAACCCTGCTGGGAGCTAATGACCTATTTATGTGTACAGGAGAATCTGAGAACCCAAACAGACAAATCATATTCAAGCCCTCTTCAGAGTAAAGCTCATAAGTATTTGGTTTTGCTTATTTCTATTTTCAGTATAAATCTTCATAAACTCAGAGTACTATATTTTCTATCTGCTGAAATGGAATTTAATTTCTGTCAGATATATATGCTCTATGTTTATTGTTGTTTGTTTTATTATTTGTTTTTGTCAAATAGTATCCTAACCCAAATAAGGGGAGATTGTTGGAACAACCCTACCCCCATTGTATTGTCTAAGGGTCAAGGTCTAAGGCTGTTTGAGTTAGTTAGAACTTAGGAAAATTCCAAGTTTCTGTGTTCGACGAACATCATTCTGCGTTCGACGAACTCCTTCCTGGGTTCGACAAACGTTGTGTTTCAGTTCTACGAATTTATTCTCCAGCTCGACGAATTCAGTTCTTCTAGCCAGTTTATCAGATTATCTCTCAGTTCGACCAACTCCAGATTGAGTTCGACGAACTCACCTTTCTGCTCGATGAATTTTCTCTTCAGCTTGACAAATCTCTGATGAATCAGTTATCTATTTTTCTCTAAACTCAGGTCGACTAATCAGCAACAGATTTATTCAATTCTATTTGTACTTATTCATTTATCAGATTGATTAATCAGTTATCTATTTTTCTATTCTCTTCTTTTGAGAATATAGTCGTTGATATATTGGAAAAGGACACTTTCATGAAAGAGGAAAATGAATTAAAGTATTCATGCTGAATCAGATTGGAGTTCCAAGAATAATCCTTTCAGATTATTTTATTCCTTAAATAGAAGATTTGATTTTGAAATCAGTCATATATATCTCTAAGAAAAAGGATGAAGTATATACAATATAGAGAATAGATAAGTGATACAGTCGAGAGATATACAAAAAAAGTCAAAAAGAAATATAGAGATCTTCTTCATCAACAGCAGCAAATCTTCATTCTCTGAGAACAATAATAATCTTCTCTCAGTCTCAGCTGCTAGTTCTTAATCTTCAACGAGCAACAATAATCTGAGAAACATTTTTCTCTTAGATTCATCTGCTCTCAAGGAAAATTCTTTTACATTCAAGAGAAAGCTCCATCCATCAGCTGTCAAGAAATTATATCACACAGGGGGAGCTTTACAACACAACAATCCACTAGTCTTCTCTCAGCTTGTTGACAGAGAAGAACTTCATAAACCTTTTTGTTAATTTTC
Source organism: Dactylorhiza incarnata (assembly GCA_033032865.1). Lineage (NCBI taxonomy): Eukaryota > Viridiplantae > Streptophyta > Magnoliopsida > Asparagales > Orchidaceae > Dactylorhiza > Dactylorhiza incarnata. The sequence continues at coordinate 8,586,617 of JAWHQI010000087.1, read as the reverse complement.
TTTTACCCCATCTTGTATAGGGTTCTAACTCCCTTCAAAAGTTAAACCTTTGGTGGCAGGGCACCTGATCAAAAACCTATGTTTTGGTTTGAGCACCTGATCAAAAGCTCAGTGGTGTTTGGGCACCTGATCAAAAATCTCATTGGTGATAGGGCACATGATCAAAAACCTAGTGGATTTCTACCAAGGGTGGTAGAAGAGTGGATCTACCCAGGTTGATTGGGGAACCACTATAGATTCTTGTGTCTGCTGTGATTGTGTTTTTCTTTTTGTACTGTGCTGTGATTATTTATTCTGCTTTTATACTCACTCTGCTACATATATATATCAGTATTTTAATTCCGCTATAAAATAAGTTAAAAACTTTTAATACTCTATTCACCCCCCCCCCCCCTAGAGTAAATCTAAGATCTAAACCTCACTTTCAAACCCTGCCAGCCTTTGAACTTCTTTGGTATTCTTTGGCGATTCCAGATCCAAGCTAGCTTTGACCTTATCTGGATTAGGCTCGACCCTGACAAGGGTGAAAAGATGGCCAAGGAACTTCCCCTTACTAAAGTCGAACACACATTTGGAAGGGTTCAGTTTCATCTTGTATCTCTGGAGCATTGCGAAAGTCTCTGCTAGGTCTCACAGGTGGGACTCCACATCCTTACTCTTCACCATGAGATCATCCACATACACTTCCAGATTCCTCCCCTTCTGCTCCCTGAAGACTCGATCCATCATCCTTTGGTAAGTTGCTCTCGCGTTTCTTAACCAAAAGGGAATCATCTGATAGCAGTAGCACACATCATCCGTGATGAAGGAGACATCCATAACATCTGGTGGGTGCATTCGGATCTGATTGTAACCAGAGAATGCATCCAAAAAACTCATCACAGGGAAACCAGCGGCTGAATCCACCAGCGCGTCGATTCGAGGCAAGGGGTAACAATCCTTAGTACATGCTTTATTTAACAGGGAAAAGTCAATGCACATCCTCCACTTCCCACCACTCTACTTTACCATTACAACGTTGGAGACCCAGTCTGGATACTGCATCTCCTCTACGAAGCCTGCCTCAAGCAGCTTCTCTACTTCCTCCCTAATCGGCCCAATGAGGGTGGTTTATATGGCTCTCTTCTTCTGGCGGATGGGGCGGACGCCTGGATCGAGGTTGAGGCGGTGGCATGCCACATCTGCATCGATTCCTGACATCTCTACCGCGCTCCAGATGAGGATGTCCACATTTTGCTGGATGCATCTCTGGACTTCCTCCCGATCTTCCTCGCTCATCCCCCCACTGATCTGCACCTCCTCCTGCCTTCCCCCTCCGCTGTTGACTTCCTTCATCTCCACCTCCTCTACCACCTCTAGCCTGGCCAAGCTCTCCATCACCTTATCCACCTCCTCAGCTTCCTCCTTCCAATATATTGTGTTGACCGTCGTGACATAGCATTGGCAGACCACCTTGGGAGTCTCCCCGGAGCCAGACTTGCAGTCCTCCTATGCTGTATTTCAAGCATTGATGGTTGGAGGAGGGCACACACTTGAAGGCGCTGATGAGGGGACGCCCGAAGATCGCGCTGTAGCTACTTGATGCATCTACGATGATGAACCAGCAGTTCTTCGACGCCCCCCCTAAGGAGACCAGGAGCTCGACTCCTCCCTCAACTTCCTTCCTTTTCGCTGAAAAAGCAAAGAGAGGCTCGTCCGACGTGACCACCATCCTTGCCTCCACCTTCATTTCATCGAAGGCCTTCTTGAAAACCATGTTCACCGAACTCCCGTTATCTACCAGGATTCGGGAGACCATGAAATTCTCAACCGTGACCTCGATCACAAGCGCGTCGCAGAAGGGATCTTCATGCGCCGGCATATCCTTTGATGAGAACGTGATCTTCTCCCCTGGGGGAGGGGTTCGGGAGGTTGAAGCAATGCTTCGACGGTAGATGGCATGGAGGCTCTCCTTGCGGGTGGCCTCGATCCTTACTCCTCCATGACGCCCCCGAATCTACACGGTCCTCGCACCGATCTTCCTCCTCTCTTCCTTCTCCTCTTCCTTCTCTCCCATCTCCTAGCAGCAACTGCTCTCCCCCTGCAGGGGCCCTTCTCCTTTCCCTAACATCCAAGAATTCGGGGTAGGTGGTCATTGCGTGACCTTCCACCTGATGGAAGTCACAAAAAGGCAACACCATCCTCTCACTTCTAAATCCGCCACCGCCATTGCCAATGCGGTTCCTTCTCCCTCTCCTTCCTTGGCCAACCTCCATCGCATGCTGAGGCTGAGGCTGCACCGGCTTTGGTCCCAGAATCCATCCTGGAGGGTTGAAACGCCCTTTCCCTCCATGGAAGTTTCCACCTCCCTGAAAGTAGCCTCTTCCTTGGCCCTGAGAGGCCCATCTTGCTGGCATCCAGGTCGGTTGGATGCTGGTTGGAATCTCCACCCCAGATCCTGCCCCCCCCGGAGGTCCTTGGAAACCTTGCCTTCTTGGTTCCTCCCTCTTCTTTGGCTACGGTTGCTGAACTTCTCCTGACTTTTCCCCACCTTCCGTCCATTTGGCCAGCTTGGCCACGAACACCTGGTTCGTCGCCTCATATCTCTCCCTGCTCGTTCCATCAACTCCTCGAAATACAGAGGAGGTGATGTAGGCCTAGCCTACAGTGGCGCTCGCAACGGGATAACGGCTATTCTACCCAACGTAACACGAATTGCCCAACACGCTAAAGGTAAACGCGGCAATCTCCTACGCAAATTATCAATGATTATGCCAACGACGGATAGCTAACCCGCTAGAGATTGAATAGAGGCTATAGGCCAATATTCGCTCAAGCTAAAAGGACCCACCCGGTCCGATCGAGCTATGCGTTGTACCAAAAGTGATCCCCTGAAAATAACGATTCGGAAAAAAATGGGTGATCTCTCCCAACAAGAAGCGGGGCTCGCCAAACCCCTTCGAAAATAAAAAGAAAGGATGCAAATGCAAATCGAAATAAAGAAACCACGAAAAAATCAACGGTGATACGAAGATCACTCCACAAAGTTCCACCACAAGATCTACCAAGAAGAGAATCACACAAGTGGATAGTTCGTTACCCCGCTTGAGTTTGGATTGGCCTCAAGCACACGAAAGCTCGTTCATTCTCCCACAAATCCGCCGGAGTTGTCGTCGCCGAAGTGGGGTTTGAACGTCGTCTTCGCTGTCACGCCGTTACCGGTTCCCACGTAGACCACCCTTTGCACTATGGGAGGGGAGGCCGAATGTTGGATGGGGTTTTTTTCTGGAGGGAGAAGGTGAGTGGAGAAGAAGAAGGTGGCGGCTAGGTTGAGAGGGGGGGCGGCTCCAATGGAAGGGGGAGGCCGAGTTAGGAGGGGAGTAGGGAAGGAAGGAGAGAGGGCGGCACTAAGGTGGGGGGCGCCGAACCAGCGAGGGGGGAGAATGAGAGGGGCGGCCACGAGGAAGGGGATTCGGGGAGAATAATTAGGGCTTAGTTCCTTTTTATCATCAATAATCTGCATTCTCCAACAACATATGACCTTATATAGGGCCTTACAACAAGGAGGGCTATTTGCAGCCCAAAATTTAAAAACCAAATAGATTTGGCTAAATGCAGGCCAAATCAAAATGTCAAATCTAAATGTTCATGCATGAAACTAAAAATACTAAAGTCCCAATCATTAATAAATGATAAAAATAAACTAATAATTATCATCAAATTATTATAACTATTAGTTTTCAAGCCGGCGGCGCGGGCGAAGGTTGTAGCGGCGATGACGTGAATCCTTGGATGGAAAACTGCCGTCGTCACCATCTTCATGTTGAGGGCCGTCATCGCCATCAGGAGGGTCCCGGTCCAACCCCATTCGGAACAACCCTTGTCGTATCCCGATGGTAAGCGCAAGCTGCAAAGTGTGCCCGGGCACCTCGTTGACGAGAAGGACCTCATCTTGGAATCAATCCACATAGCTTCCCAGCGGCTCCTCCTCTCCTCCGCTCCTTGCTTGATTTCGAAAAGGGCCTCCGCCCCTTTCCTCCTCTTCTTCGATGTGGAGAACCTCAGCAGAAAGATCTGCCTAAAATCTCTGAAGCTATAGATGGACCCCGACGGGAGTTGATGGAACCAGTCCCTCGCCTTTCCTCTGAAGGAGATGACAAATAGCTTGCACTTGAAGGCATCCGTCATCTGCCTAATGGACACGGCATCCTCGAACCAATGGAGGTGTTGGAGGGGGTCATCTTTTCCCGTGTAGTACTACATTGTTGGCTCCCTGAACCCTTCCGGAACTGGGGCAGATAGGATCAGCTCGCAGAAAGGGCTCCCCCATCCTACCTGGCGAGTCGGCTGCACTCGCCCGATCTGCTCGCCAGGATGCTGAGCATTCGCCGTGCTAGGAAACAGCACCCGCGCATGAAGGGTTCGATCATCTTCCACCTGCACTTCCTTGCCAAGTCGCCCTACTGGCGCCGCCTCGCCCAGAGTAGGCGAGGCGAGCACAGGCACTGTTGGGGTTGAACACTCTCCTGAGGGGGTGAGCGCGAAGCGCAGGGTCTCCAGGATTGACTTCTTAAACTCGTCGAAGTCGCTCTTCCTAACGTAGTCGCTGGGAGGGGCGAGTTCCCCAGGTCTTCACTTTCACTCATAGCTCTCGCCTAGTATTTTCTGAGCGAGTTGCTGTCCACGCTCACTGCACCATAAATGTTGGAACCAAAAACACGATTCACGGAGCTTGGACCCCAAAGTGGGTGTTGCTCGCCCTTACTTCAAGCAGGCGAGAACTAACGACTGGGCACTCGGAACCAGGGCTCTCACAAGATGACCTTATCCCAAAAACATACCCCTGAACAGCACTGAGGTGGTCCCGCCACAAAGCCAAATGATCTAAGGATCTTCCCCTCCCAAGCCAAGACTGAGCTCGACACCTTAGAAAACTAGAGAGCAGGAAAGAAGAAGCTCTCTCTAGAAACTAGAATTTTCTCCTTTCTCTAACGTGCATATGGGGGTCAATTTATAGGATTCTAAAAATAGCCTGCGGATAACGGCCTACGCCTATCGGCTCCTCCTATCCGCAACCCAAAATGGTCTGCGGATAGCGAAAACCCATGATTTGAAATTACTAGAGGCAGACCACAAAAATACTGTTGCACTCGCCCACGGAACCGAATGCTCTTACAAGGCCGGGCACTCGCACTCACTGACCCTTACTGACAGGGGCTAAGTAATCTCACAATGGTGCATGGTTCCTGTCTCCTTTACTTGGACCAACGAGCCCCTTATGAGTCACGAGACTCGGCTCTCAGTCTGAGCACCCTAGCGAGTGCTGTATTTCACAGGGAACTACACTCTCTCCAACTCAGGTGTAATCGCTGACACCCGTGGGTCGACTCGCCAAATATGGGGTCGTACAGTGACCATTGAGCAGTTCTCCAACCCACCTAGATCCAATTTGAGGTGATGTCATGCAGAGATTACTTCTATATGGTCTAAGCTAAAATCGTGCATCTGACACCTTACAGATGTTAGATATTGTTGACTGCAAATGGTTCAATTACGATTAGCCAAGCTATTGTTTGCTTAATCTCATCACTAGAAGTATTTATATGATCTGATGATGACGTTGTGAAATTGCAACAAATGCAATAGAGCACTAACACAATATTCACAAGTTTAAATAAAAAGTTTTTACGTTGTTGAACAGAGATAGTTCAACAAACAGATAAAAAAACACGTACATTACAGACAAAGTTCAACTGACATTATTCAACAAGCATAAACAACACACATACACCACAAATATAGTTCAACAGACATAAAGTAAAACACATGATTACTAAGCTTCACCACCCTCAGATAAAATTATATATAGACTACTGCGAGTTGTTCCAATTTTGAACTACCAACCATCTAACTTTTAAGTGCTCAGGAATGCTGAAAAAAATTTCTTTGTTGGCCTTCTCCCTAAGAAACATTGTTGAGAAGTCATGGAAATCAAATCCATCAATAATAATTGGTTCATCTGTTGCTATGGGACTGTAAATAAGGCAAATGATATTTGGACTTCGGAGGGTCCATCATGCATCAACTAAATATATGTGATGTTTCTGTTATCTCATCTATGGTGGAACTCATTGCTCTCTTGCTTCTAGTCTTCCTCTCTTTTTTCCCTATCCTTCCTCTTCTTGCTTGCTTCCAAAGAAGTAGATGAATATTCCACATCTTAAACATCAATAACACACATTTCACATGTAACAATTGATTCTTGACCTAATTTTCGTGAATTTGGGGCCCATGCTAGATCTCTAGTTGCAACTGCTTCGCTAAACATCATGTCCAAATTCTCTTCAAAATCTAGGGATATGCCAGAATAGTGAAACCAAATATATATATATAATTAGTTGAATTAATTATTATGAATTTAAAAGGCAAAGTAAAAACATAATCGAATGAAATGTATTAACCTCCGGTCTTTCTTTCCACCCTTCATTTGAAGCATCAATAGTTTTGCTAGTCAAATACCAACTGATGTAGGCTCGCCCTAAGACACGGCTGTGACAGACACAAATACGAGAATTCTCTCGATGCTTCAATTCTACGGTCGCACAACAATAATTCGCAACGCACTCGTTATGCAATATTATTAATCAAATGTTAACATATAGGTAAGCCACACCCTTAGAGATCGAATAAGGGCTATATGTTGATATTCTCTCTGGCTAAATGGATCCACCTGATCTGATCGAGCAAGTTTTGTACCAAAAGAGATCCACCGAAAAGTTTACGATTCGGAAAAAGGTAGATCTCTCCCAACAAAAAGAAAACGAGGTTTGACAATCCTTTCGAATTAAAATAAAATTAAGATGAACAACAAATCGATCGAAGGAAAAACCACGATAAATCCAACGTTATCAAGAGATCACGCTAAAGTAATTCCACCACAAGATTTATTTAGAGGGAAACACACAAAGGTAGATATTTTTCGTTACCCACTCAGACTTGATTGTATCCGAAATACGATCGCTCTTCAACGGATCCACCGGAGACGCGCCGATTGGAGAGAAACTCGTTCGCCTTCCTCGCTTCACGCCGGAGTTGATTCCATAAGATCACGGATCTCTTATCCTTGGCCGAGATCCACCAAAAGGGAGGATCTAGGGTGGCCGAATTACTCAAGGGAGGAGGAGTAACCTTGGCTTGCAATATTAGAGAGGTGGGGGAGGGATTGTTGGACGGATCTAGAGAAGTGGAGGAGAGGAGGAAGGGGAAGGAGGCCGAAATATCCAAGGGAGAAGAGGAGGGGCGACGGCTAGGGAGTAGAAAGAGGGAGAAAGAGGGGGAAATCAAATTTAGGGTTTCTTCTTAACATCAATTCTTCTTAATCCTTCAATAATCATGGCCTTATATAAGGCTTAAAAACATCCGGGCTATATGCAGCCCAATTAAAATAAACATAACAACATGGCTAAACACAGGCCATAATGAAATATAGTCCCAAATTTAAAACAATGCTACTAGGAAATAAATAAATATAAATAACATTATAATTATTAAATATGAGTCTTGCATCGAGGGCGGAGGTTATAGCGTCGATCAAAAAGGTTGTCATGGCGCCGCAAGTCTTTGGATGGAGATGGCGAAAGATCTTCCATAAGTGTATCGGCTCCATCATCATCAACATATTGGGGGTCGTCGTCTCCATCAATCCTCCCCCGCTCAAAAGCACTCATCACCGATGAGTTGGCTTTAATATACCGGCGCAGAAGAGCATCATCCAAAAGAGCCACCTCCAATTTAGGTAGCCAAGATTCATCGGAGGTCGGACGATCACGCCATCGTATCAAGTAGCGGCGACTGTCACCACTTGGAGAGGAGAACACTTCGTCTTTGAGGATCATGTCTGGCAAAAAAGTGGTCCTTGGGAACTTTGGAAAAACATTAGTTAAAGAAGGAGAAAAGGTTTTTACATCAACATTCAACGTACCTCCAGTGGAGACCGATGGAGAGAGCGATCCAGGAACAAGCTCACCCCAAACCCATTAGAGGACTCAGTGGAACCAAACGGACAGTTAGACAATTCAAATGGTGGAGGAACATATGACGTTAAATCTGAAACATTAAAAATAGGGGAAATACCCCAATCAGTGGGTAACTCCAAAAGATATGTGTTTTCTCCTAATTTCTGGTGCCCGAAGGCATCCGTTCAGGGCTGAGACGCACCAAGACTAAATCACCAACATTAAAGGGAGATGCTCTCTTATGTATGTTAGCATGAGATTGATAATATGCATATTGTGTGGTTAGCGCTTCATTAATGTGTTTATGTAAATTGTGAACATGAGAGGCAAACTCTTATGCAAATTGACTTGACTTATAAGATGGAGGTAACAGAATCAAGTCTAGTGGCATTGGTGCTTTATATCCGTGCACGATTTCATTTGGTGATAAACCCGTAGACCTATTTTTTGAATTATTGTACGCTAACTGAGCATGGGGAAGGATTAAGTCCCACGTACCTTTGTGGTCACCCACAAGATAATGAAGTAAACTACCCAAACTTCTGTTTACCACTTCCATTTGCCCATCCGTATGTGGATGGTAGGCCGAAGAAAACAAGAGTTTGGTGCCCATTATCTTCCACAGGGTCTTCCAAAAATAGCTTGTAAATTTCACGTCCCCATCCATCACTATCGTCTTAGGAACGCCCCGATGCCCAACAACTTCCTAAAAGAATAATTTCGCAACATGTGATGCATCGTTGATCTTATTGCACGCAATAAAATAAGCCATTTTGGAAAACCGATCTACTACCACCAGGATGGAATCATGACGTCTAAACGTGATAGGTAGTGTCACAACCCGCATTTTCCCACGAATTTAATAATTATTATCAGAGCAAAGGGAAAATACGCGCTATGATGCCACGTCAAGCAGGGGACAACTGTCGACGCTCAGGCAAACACTCCTTACAATTATTTTATAAAAGACATAAATGTGCTTGGATTAAAAAGAGAATTTTACATTTTAGCTTAAGACCGTGTCCCTCGGTCCGGTGGATCATCTAGTCCACAAGTAGAAAACTATACATACGCAGCGGAAAATAGGTTCATTTTAGCCTACATGAGCATGAAGATCAATATCCAAGAAATGATATGCATAAATCTATGTTTAGTACAGTAAGAAAGGAATTTCTACGATCTTCAAAGTATGCGACATTTATTTAAAATCATGATATGCAAGAATGACATTTTTATACCAATAAAGTAACTAATGCATCCTAGCATAAAGCTTCCCAGAGAGCAAGTAGGTAAACAACCCAAAAGTAACAGCAAAACTACTAGCAAGTAATCTAAAGATACTAGCCATACGGGCGCCAACAACTGACACGAACCCGCAGGAAAGAAGGAAAAAAAAACTGCCTCTTACCTAGAAGAGAGGAAGGGCCTCGACAGGAGACCCGAACAACACCGCTCTAACTCCTGCGGCAGCAAAAGACCTGAACCTGACACATTCATAAGAAAAGAATGCCTCAGCCCAAATGGTGCAAGAAAACCAAGATTTAGCAGCATCAGAAGTAAAAGAGTGCAGAAAGGAAACTAAGAAGATAAACATCAATAATCTTACAACAACTCGGGCCAGCTTAAACGAGTGCACTCGGTAAGTGGAAAAGCCTGCACCAGATGGTTTTAGCCAAAGCAATCAAATCCCACCACGTGTCCGCCATTGCGGCTCAGAGGTGATGGTCATATATATAATATCATAATACACATATATAAGCATATATGTTTATAAGAACATGAGACTGATCAGCTCGAGGGAAAAGCGTCCCCCAAAAGAAGGCATTGCGACGTTGGTATCTTCCACTAACGCCTGCAGCCCAAAACTAGGTGGTGGTCCTTTATCCACTGCCACCCAAAAACCAAAAACCGGGTGGTGGTACTCTATCCACTGCCACCCAAAAAGCCAATACCGGGTGGTGGTCCTTTATCCACTGCCACCCAAAACTACCCACCGTGCAAGGCTTAAGACAAAGGTTCTAAATAATTGAATTAAGTTTCAATTAAGACACGGGACATAACCCGAGATATCAGCACCATAACACCCTAAGAATAGGGTCACAAAGAAATAAACACTACTCAACGATTCATTTGAAAACACTTGGTGAGTCCAAACTTGACTCCCAACGAACTTCCCGTAACAGTACGGTGAATAAGGCACGTCAAGACACCACAAAAGATCGCTAACAAAAAAAACAGGGCAACTCAAAGAATAGAGCATAGCTTTATCAAAAGTCTCAGCCAAAGGGACTTAAAAGGTTTGATAACATCGCTTAAGATACCCGGGAACACCCGGCAAAAGAACATATAAATATATGAGTAAACAATTCAGAATAAGCGAAGAAATCGACTAGAAAGACTTACATCAAGTCGACGGGAAAGACTTATATCAAGTCGACGGTAAACTTCATAAAAGAAGAAGAAATTGTACGATCTTAGGGCGAGCAAACTTTTCTAAACCTAGGGAGGCCTTACCAGACTACCTGGTAGCATAACTAAACAGGTAAGGAAGCTATCCCGATTCCAAGGGGATGACATCAGGAATCAAGAACCCAGAACACCAATCAAGCCCCAAAAAGGGCAACACAACAGCCACTAACCAAAAGATCAACAGGTTAGGCAGACAAGGAAGAAGAAAGGACTGAAATGAAGGACTTCCAATCACCCAGCAAAATCAAGCCAAGGGTACTACTACTACTAGAAGGACACAACCAACAAGAGAGCTTAGTATAACCAAGCTTCAAGAAACACAGTCATTAAGGAGAAGGACTGTTATTTGCAGCCCACAACCACTAAAAAGAAATCTTTACATTCAACCAGATTGCTAAGACAGTGAGGAGGAAGATTTACCCTTCACTGATTTCCGAGAATACACAGAAAACGACTTTTCTGAGAGAATCTATCAGAACAACAAGGAAGACCACAAACAGAACTTCACTTGCAGAAAAGGGGAGAAACAATCATTAAAGGGGAAGAGGAGCAAAGCCAGGAAAAAGGAATAAAAGAGAAGGGAACAGGCAATAGATGACCTCAACAACTAGTCTACTAGTGCGAGACTATGAGTGGTTTTGTAATTTAGCCAACACTTAAATAATTGCCGAACTTGACAACGGTATTCTCTTAGACCCAGGGTCGTATAACCCAAACGATTAGATGCCATATAGCCGAAATAAACTTGAGCTATGCGTCGACTACGCAACTTGAATTATCAAGACTTACAACCTGAAGGAGGCCCACCAGACATATAACAATAATTGAACGAAATATCGTAAATAGGATTTTTATACGACAATCCCCAAGTTAAAATTTCAGATTTTGAAATATATGAATACAGCTAATAGGACCATATATGTATAAAGCAGCCCCCCGCCTTAATATAACAATAGCCCCTCAATTATCAAGTATTATAAGAGCAGCCCCCCAACAAGATAGCATGAAAACAGCCCCCAATTAACAGGAATTATAAGAGCATCCCCCCAACAAGATAGCATGAAAACAGCCCCCAATTAACAGGTATTATAAGAGCAGCCCCCCAACAAGATAGCAATAAAACAGCCCCCAATTAACATGTATTATAAGAGCAGCCCCCCAACAAGATAGCATGAAACAGCCCCCATTTAACAGGTATTATAAGAGCAGCCCCCCAACAAGATAGCATGAAAACAGCCCCCAATTAACAGGTATTATAAGAGCAGCCCCCCAACAAGATAGCATGAAAACAACCCCCAATTAACAGGTATTATAAGAGCAGCCCCCCAACAAGATAGCATGAAAATATCCCCCAACAGCACCAGCAGCCCCCAATTCAACAAGGGAAGGAGCCCCCAAAGCAAAGCATAATAGCACCCCAATTCAACACGGGAAGGAGCAACCCAATCAAAAAGATATCAGCTCCCCCAAACCAAAAACAGAAAAAAAAATATTAAAGCAGCCCCTATGAGAGAAAACCAAGGTCAACCCCCAACAAAAGAAAGTCAAAATAGCAGCAGGTTTCAGCCCCCAATTTAAATAAAGGCGGCAGCTGCCTCACAAACAGAAAATCAGTCGGGCAGCCCCAATTAAACAAAGGGAGCAAGGATAATAGCAGCAGGGCAACAGCAGCAGAGCAAAGCAACAACAGCAGCAAAGCAAAACTACTGCAGCAAAGCAAAACTACAACAGCAGCAAGGCAAAGCTACAGCAGCAAAGCAAAGCCACAGCAGCCCTAGGTAATACCGAGCTAAAGGGAGACAAGAACTTCCAGCACAGAAAAAAATTCATACCCAAGCATCAGGAATAAGAAAAATTTCCAGCCATAATAAGTGATACCCAGCATCAGGAATAAGAAAGAAAGGAGGGGGAAGAGGAGGGAAGAAGTTTTCTTGCCTCGAAACCACCGACAACCCCGCCAAATCGCGGCAATCACCACTAAGGCCGACTGCTAGCCCAGCCCCGGCGACGAAGACAGGGCCCGGCAACCTCCCAACACTCCTCCGACGGCCGAAACCTCCGACTTCTGGCGACCCCAGCGAAGCCCTAGATCCCTCTCTCTCTCGGGCCGCTCGATTTCGCACGGGAGGAAGGAAAAAAATGAGATCGAAAGGTGAAGCTGCCCCCCTTTTTCCACTGATTATGTACATATACATATGTAAATTTACACATATATCTATGTGTACATATATATTTTTTTCTTTAATATATATATTTTATTTTATTTCTTATTATTTTTTGTAAAACCAATGAGCATGTATATATATACATGATGAGAAGGATGTATATAGAGGCCTTTGTACACCACTATACAAACACATACCCTTTACACATTCCTTGCATGAATACGAATATATATATATATATTTATATATTCCACTACTTACGCCTGCATAGATGATTCAGCCTAGGATTAACTTGCCGGACGACGACGCTCCCTAAAAGGTAACGCCCCTCTCATATACACTAAACTACGATAATTTCGTATTTAAACGATTGATTTTATCGTGACCCCGCTTAAAAGATTATAAGAAAACTTGGGGCGTTACAGCCACCCCTCCTAACATAAAGTTTTGCCCCGAAACTTAGAACCGAAACTTAGGAGACATCGAATGATAAGTATAAAGGGTAAGGTAAGCTTACACTCGCAAGATAGAAATGCTAACAGCAAAGGGCTAGGAAAACAGATGCGGATAAGATTACCCAAAAGGAGAAGGACATTACCAAGAACTCGTAATGTCCAATCTGAGAAAAGAAAGCAGATCGCGGAACATCTGACTTGCAGATCCCCAACTTAAGGAAGCCTAAACGAAGATCAACCTTCGAAAACACTGAACTAACTTTCTTCTTTACGAAGAAGACGAGAGCACTCCAGGGCGAGGAACTAGGCCAGGAAAAGCCACACTGCAACCACTCATCTAACTGAGTGCGCAACTCTCGCAACACACGCGGGGCCAAAGGGTACGGTGCCTTAGCAATAGGACAAGTACCCGGCTCAAGGTCAGAAACAAATTCCTCAACTCTCAAAGGTAGAGAACCAGGGAGACTAACGGCGAAGACATCAGCGAGATCTCGCACCACAGGGAAGAAAATCTTCGATACCCGTCAAACTGCTACCAGTTTCTAACATAGAAACAAGGTAAGCAAAACAACCAGAAACTAAAGGCTCCGAGCTCACACCGTGGAAACAATCGGGGAAACATTGCGCGGAAAGCCAAATAGGCTCGAGGGTTGACCGATGTCCAGCATAAAGACCAAACGCTTTACCTTGCGTTGGATAACAGCATCAAACCTGGACAACCCGCCCAAACCCAAAAATCACAACGAAAACTCCAGGTCAAGCACCTTTAGATTAGCAAAGCTAAGAAACCACCTAAGAGGACAGGACAACTCTGAAAGCCCTGATTCGACACCACAGAAACAACAAGAGGGAAACTTTACACTAAGGGGATCAGTCACCGCCTCACTAAGCGCACCTAAGGGTTCCCCCTCTAACCGGAGAGCCGACTCCGACGCACGACGCTCTGGAGTCATCGACTGCAATTACGAATGAACACCTCAATACACCTAGCTTAAGACGCAGCAGCTCGGAACCAGAATTTCCTAACTCGATACAGATCAGAAAAGAGTAAATACTTGCTCTTGCTGTTACCTTGCTCTGGGAATTCATGAAATGATGTTATGCTAAACTTAGGATGATACACCATCATCCTATCAACTTGTGTGCATATAATATAATGCAAGAATGCCAAATTTTATTCCAAATCATGTGTGTACGAGCGTCATCATGTATGTCTTTAGCTTGGCACGTGTGCTAATGCTATGTTGTGATGTATATGCAGTACTATGCAATCTAAAAAAAGGCCTTAATGCATGCTATGAGCGGCGTATACATGCGATCTTATGCATCTCATACTACATTTTATTGCATGCAACGAAAAAGAAAAACGAGCTAATGGACACGCATGCGACCTACGTTATGCATCCCATACTACATAACAGTCGCATGTTGTCACCTATGAGGATCCATATACAAACACATATTATGCATCCCATACAACATAATATGCCATGTATACTTCTTATCATGCCATGAGTGTAGTGTTCGTGCTTCAGCCAAGACATACTGATGACCCTTCGGTGTGTGTATGCAATGAATGACGATTCTCATCAGGAGGTTAACCGGGCAACCAGACTATCACAGCAACCCGGCTAACCTCCCTCTGATACCAACTATCACAACCCGCATTTTCCCACGAATTTAATAAATATTATCACAGCAAAGGGAAAATACGCGCTATGATGTCACGTCAAGCAAGGGACAACTACCGATGCTCAGGCAAACACTCCTTACAATTATTTTATAAAAGACATAAATGTGCTTGGATTAAAAAGAGAATTTTACATTTTAGCTTAAGACTGTGTCCCTCGGTCCGGTGGATCATCTAGTCCACAAGTAGAAAATTATACATACGCAGCGAAAAATAGGTTCATTTTAGCCTACATGAGCATGAAGATCAATATCCAAGAAATGATATGCATAAATCTATGTTTAGTACAGTAAGAAAGGAATTTCTACGATCTTCAAAGTATGCGACATTTATTTAAAATCATGATATGCAAGAATGACATTGTTATACCAATAAAGTAACTAATGCATCCTAGCATAAAGCTTCCCAGAGAGCAAGTAGGTAAATAACCCAAAAGTAACAGCAAAACTACTAGCAAGTAATCTAAAGATACTAGCCATACGGGCGCCAACAATTGACACGAACTCGCAGGAAAGAAGGAAAACAGCAAAAAAACTGCCTCTTACCTAGAAGAGAGGAAGGGCCTCGATAGGAGACCCGAACAACGCCGCTCTAACTCCTGCGGCAGCTAAAGACCTGAACCTGAGACATTCATAAGAAAAGAATGCCTCAGCCCAAAGGGTGTAAGAAAACCAAGATTTAGCAGCATCAGAAGTAAAAGAGTGCAGAAAGGAAACTAAGCAGATAAACATCAATAATCTTACAACAACTCGAGCCAGCTCAAACGAGTGCACTCGGTAAGAGGAAAAGCCAGCACCAGACGGTATTAGCCAAAACAATCAAAGCCCACCACGTGTCCTCCATTGCGGCTCAGAGGTGATGGTCATATATATAATATAAAAATACACATATATAAGCATATATGTTTATAAAAACTTGAGACTGATCAGCTCGAGGGAAAAGCGTCCCCCAAAAGAAGGCACTGCGATGGTGGTATCTTCCACTAACGCCCGCAGCCCAAAACCGGGTGGTGGTCCTTTATCCACTGCCACCCAAAAACCAAAAACTGGGTGGTGGTACTCTATCCACTGCCACACAAAAAGCCAATACCGGGTGGTGGTCCTTTATCCACTGCCACCCAAAACTACCCACCGTGCAAGGCTTAAGACAAAGGTTCTAAATAATTGAATTAAGTTTCAATTAAGACACAGGACATAACCCGAGATATCAGCACAATAACACCCTAAGAATAGGGTCACAAAGAAATAAACACCACTTAATGATTCATTTGAAAACACTTGGTGAGTCCAAACTTGACTCCCAACGAACTTCCCGTAACAGTACGGTGAATAAGGCACAACAAGACACCATAAAAGATCGCTAACAAAAAAAACAGGGCAACTCAAAGAATAGAGCATAGCTTTATCAAAACTCTCAGCCAAAGGGACTTAAAAGGTTTGATAACATCGCTTAAGATACCCGGGAACACCCGGCAAAAGAACATATAAATAGGAAACAATTCAGAATAAGCGAAGAAATTGACTAGAAAGACTTACATCAAGTCGACGGGAAAGACTTATATCAAGTCGGCGGGAAACTTCATAAAAGAAGAAGAAATTGTACGATCTTAGGGCGAGCAAACTTTTCTAAACCTAGGGAAGCCTTATCATACTACCTGGTAGCATAACTAAACAGGTAAGGACGCTATCCCAATTCCAAGGGGATGACATTAGGAATCAAGAACCAAGAACACCAATCAAGACCCAAAAAGGGCAACACAACAGCCACTAACCAAAAGATCAACAGGTTCGGTAGACAAGGAAGAAGAAAGGACTGAAATGAAGGACTTCCAATCACCCAGCAAAATCAAGCCAAGGGGACTACTACTACTAGAAGGACACAACCAACAAGAGAGCTTAGTATAACCAAGCTTCAAGAAACACAGTCATTAAGGAGAAGGACTGCTATTTGCAGCCCACAACCACTAAAAAGAAATATTTACATTCAACCAGATTGCTAAGACAGTGAGGAGGAAGATTTACCCTGCACTGATTTCCGAGAATACACAGAAAATGACTTTTCTGAGAGAATCTATCAGAACAACAAGGAAGACCACAAATAGAACTTCACTTGTAGAAAAGGGGAGAAACAATCATTAAAGGGGAAGAGGAGCAAAGCCAGGAAAAAGGATTAAAAGAGAAGGGAATAGGCAATAGATGACCTCAACAGCTAGGCTACTAGTGCGAGACTATGAGTGGTTTTGTAATTTAGCCAACACTTAAATAATTGCCGAACTTGACAACGGTATTCTCTTATACCCAGGGTCGTATAACCCAAACGATTAGATGCCATATAGCCGAAATAAACTTGAGCTATGCGTCGACTACGCAACTTGAATTATCAAGACTTACAACCCGAAGGCGGCCCACCAGACATATAACAATAATTGAACGAAATATCGTAAATAGGATTTTTATACGGCAATCCCCAAGTTAAAATTTCAGATTTTGAAATATATGAATACAGCTAATAGGACCATATATGTATAAAGCAGCCCCCGCCATAATATAACAACAGACCCTCAATTAACAAGTATTATAAGAGCAGCCCCCCAACAAGTTAGCATGAAAACAGCCCCCAATTAATAGGTATTATAAGAGCAGCCCCCAATAAGATAGCATGAAAACAGCCCCCAATTAACAGGTATTATAAGAGCAGCCCCCCAACAAGATAGCATGAAAACAGCCCCCAATTAACAGGTATTATAAGAGCAGCCCCCCAACAAGATAGCATGAAAACAGCTCCCAATTAACAGGTATTATAAGAGCAGCCCACCAACAAGATAGCATGAAAACAACCCCCAATTAACAGGTATTATAAGAGCAGCCCCCCAACAAGATAGCATGAAAACAGACCCCAATTAATAGGTATTATAAGAGCAGCCCCCCAATAAGATAGCATGAAAATAGCCCCCAATAGCACCAGCAGCCCCCAATTCAACAAGGGAAGGAGCCCCCAAAGCAAAGCATAACAGCACCCCAATTCAACACGGGAAGGAGCACCCCAATCAAAAAGATATCAGCTCCCCCAAACCAAAAATAGAAAAAAAATATTAAAGCAGCCCCTATGATAGAAAACCAAGGTCAGCCCCCAACAAAAGAAAATCAAAACAGCAGCAGGTTTCAGCCCCCAATTTAAATATAGGCGGCAGCAGCCTCACAAACAGAAAACCAGCCGGGCAGCCCCAATTAAACAAAGGGAGCAAGGATAATAGAAGTAGGGCAACAGCAGTAGAGCAAAGCAACAACAGCAGCAAAGCAAAACAACTGCAGCAAAGCAAAACTACAACAGCAGCAAGGCAAAGTTACAGCAACAAAGCAAAGCCACAGTAGCCCTAGGTAATACCGAGCCAAAGGGAGACAAGAATTTCCAGCACAGAAAAAAAATTCATACCCAAGCATCAGGAATAAGAAAAATTTCCAGCCATAACAAGTGATACCCAGCATCAGGAATAAGAAAGAAAGGAGGGAGAAGAGGAGGGAAGAAGTTTTCTTGCCTCGAAACCACCGGCAACCCCGCCAAATCGCGATAATCACCACTAAGGCCGAATGCTAGCCCAGCCCCGGCGACGAAGACAGGGCCCGGCAACCTCCCAACACTCCTCCGACGGCCGAAACCTCCGACTTCCGGCGACCCCGGCGAAGCCCTAGCTCCCTCTCTCTCTCGGGCCGCTCAATTTCGCACGGGAAGAAGGAAAAAAAAGATGAGATCGAAAGGTGAAGCTGCCCGCCTTTTTCCACTGATTATGTACATATACATATGTAAATTTACACATATATCTATGTGTACATATATATATTTTTTTCTTTAATATATATGTTTTATTTTATTTCTTATTATTTTTTGTAACACCAATGAGCATGTATATATATATACATGATGAGAAGGATGTATATAGAGGCCTTTGTACACCACTATACGCACACACATACCCTTTACACATTCCTTGCACGAATACGAATATATATATATATATATATATATATATATATATATTCCCCTACTTACGCCTGCATAGATGATTCAACCTAGGATTAACTCGCCGGACGACGACGCTCCCTAAAAGGTAACGCCCCTCTCATATACACTAAACTACGATAATTTCGTATTTAAACGATTGATTTTATCGTGACCCCACTTAAAAGATTATAAGAAAACTTGGGGCGTTACAGGTAGGCCCAGAATAAAATCCATACTAACGTCTTCCCAGGGAATGGAAGGAATCGGAAGAGGGGTATAAAGTCCCGCATTCGTTTTATTACCCTTAGCTAATTGGCACGCACGACAACTTCCCACAATTTTATTAACCGTTGACTTAAGGTTGGGCCAATGAAACTTGTCTTCCACTAACGTAATGGTCTTATCACGACCAAAATGACCACTTAAACCTCCGTTATGCAATTCCCAAATGATGAAATGGCATAGGGAGGAACGAGGAATACATAGCTTGGAATGCTTAAATAAATAACCGTCTCGGATATAATAGGCTAAAATGTTAGTGGGAGAGTTGTTTTGAGTGGATAAATAGATTTCCTTGAAATATGGACAATGGACGTACTCATCCTTAATCCTATCGAACCCAATCACTTTTACCTCTAGCGTAGACAAAATAATGATACACGGCTAAGAGCGTCTGTCACACGATTTTGAGTTCCCTAAAGATGTTTTTTTATAAATGTGTACTCCTGAAGATAGGAGACCCATTTAGCATGTCCGGGGCCAACCTTATTTTGAGAATTGATAAAACTCAAAGCCTCGTGATCGGATAGGATAACAAACTCTTTAGGGAGTAGATAATGCCGCCAATGTTGGAGGCACCGAATAACATCATAAAACTCCCTATCATAGTTAGAATAATTCAATTTCGGCCCCGCGAGTTTCTCACTAAAGTACCCAATGGGATGACCTTCCTGACTCAATACACCGCCAATACCGACTCCAAACGCATCACAGGATAACTCAAAAACCTTATTAAAATTCAGCAATCGCAAAAAAGGAGCTTCCGACATCCGTGATTTAATTGTTTGAAATGCTTTAGTGGCCGAATTGGTCCATGTAAAATCGCCATTCTTCATGCACTCCGTGATCGGTGTCACGATACTACTAAAATCTCGAATAAATCGGCGGTAAAAAGTAGCTAGGCCGTGAAAACTCCAAACATCCCTTATGTTAGTGGGTTCCGGCCAATCCTTAATGGCTTAGACCTTCTTAGGATCAACATGTATGCCCTCCGAACTCACAATATATCCAAGGAACTCTACAAATGGTACATTGAACGAGCACTTTTTATAATTCACAAATAATTGTTCATTTCGCAACGTGGTAAGGACTATCCTCAAGTGCGACTCATGATCGTTCGGAGAGGTGCTAAATACTAGGATATCATCAAAATATATAACTACAAATTTTCCTAGGTATGGCTTGAATACTTGGGTCATCAACCTCGAAAATGTACTCGGGTCATTCGTGAGCCCTTCCCCGAGCACCAACCACTCATAAAGTCCGTTTTTTGATTTGAAAGCCGTCTTCCATTCGTCTCCCTCACTAATCCTGATTTGATGGTAGCCACTCTTAATATCCAGTTTAGAAAAAGTCGTGGCCCCGGCTAACATGTCCAACAAGTCGTCCAAGCAAGGGATGGGAACCGGTATTTAACAGTTATTTTATTAATGGCCATATAGTCCACACACATCCTCCAAGAACCGTCTTTCTTAGGGACCAATAAGGCGGGTACGGCACAAGGACTCTTGCTATGACGGATGAACCCCTTACTTAGCAAATCCGAAATTAAATTTTGCAATTCAAGGTGTGCAGAGGGATTAAGTCGACAATGGGGAAGGTTGGGCAAGGAGGAACCCGGAACAAAATCAATCTCGTGGGGGTAACTTGGACGGTAAATCATCTGGGTAGACATCCTTAAATTATTCTAATAATTTCTTCAATGCTAGTGGTAAGTTCTCAAAAGTAGATACATCTTCCTTAACTTGTAAGAAAACTAATGCATATATGACACCATCCATAAAGGTATCACGCGCAAACTCCTTCTTACCTATCAGACTTAACATTTGCTTTTCTACCAGGACAATTGTGTCCTTTGAGGGGACAGTAGGATCCGGAGTGGGTTTGAAAACAATGGACTTACCGTTAAATTTGAACTCATATGTGTTAGCTCGCCCCAAGTGAGTAACATCATGATCGTATAGCCATGGGTGTCCTAGTAAAACATGATAGGCATCCATGGGGATGACGTCACACCAAACCTTTTCAGAATAAGCCTTGATGGTAAGGGGTACCAAGCAACGCTTCGAAACCGGAAGGGATGCCTTATTTACCCAAGCAACCTTATAGGGGTGAGGGTGAGGTTCGGTGGTTAACAACATCCGTGACACCGCATTTTCCAAAATTGCATTCATACAGCTACCGCTATGGATGATCAAATTACACCACTTCTCTTCGCTCTTAAAATTTAAAGAGAAAATATTCGTCCTATTCCAATCATCTAAGGCACGAGGAGTAGCTAGAATACACCTCATCACCATCATATTGGCGTCGTCCTCTATATCACTAGACACTCCTTCCGACTCATATTCTTCCCCGGCCTCATACATGAGCTCTGCGGATTCAGACGAGGTATCTAAAAGGGATAGGGGCTTGGGTTTAGTAGGACATTCACTAACGTAATGTCCTTAAATTCCACCAGTAAAACACGTAGCATTTGTTTTGCTGATCCTACCCACGGGCACTCTCTCACCAGTTGGGTTTCTTATATTACTGGCCGTAATGACAACAGAGTTCGAGTCAACGGACCGGAACTTACCCTTATCCTTATGGGTGGATGGGGGTGGTGGTCCTAAGATGGACTTTGCCTTCTGAAATGAATGAGTCATGGATTTGTGAGCGTTGTGCTTCTCAATATCCAAGGCGGCATTAAAGGTGGTGTTTAAGTCGGTGTGACCATAACGGAGGAGCTTACCCTGAATGTTGGGGTTAAGCCCCTTACGGAACCTAGAGAGGGTGATCTCTTGCATCTCCCTAACATCGCACCTGACCATCATGTCCTTAAGAAGGCCCATGTGTTCAGCAACTGACCTACTCCCTTGTCTTAAGGTAGCTAATTCATCAAACATCTGTGTCCGATGGTACGCAGGGACGTACTGGTCCGCCAACATGGCTTTCATGCATGCCGAACCAATCGGGGGTAAACCGTTCACCGCACCTAGATGTCGTTCCTCATTCAACCAAAACGTCTGAGCCCTGCCTAAACGTTTCATCCTCGCAACTCACACCTTATCCACGTCGGTCAGATTGTTCCATTCAAAGTAGCACTCTATTTCTATAACCCAGTCTAAGAAAACTTGGGGTTCACCCAGTCCATCGTACGATGGAGGTTTGACCCGGATGGCCCTAGTGATATCAAACTCGCGCGGTGCATGCGGGACATGTTCATTATTATGATTGGCACACGGGACTTGTTCGTTATTATGATTAGCACGCGGAACATGTTCGTTATTATGGTTATTCCCTTCTTCACGTTGGTTGGCGGCATGATTTCAGGGAGCTGCTTGATTTAACCTTAGCTCGTGAAGCATCTCCCTAATGTCCGTCAACTGATCTGTGAACTCCTGACGGAGTTCATCAATCACTGTTGAACCGTGACCCGCGTCCCGCTCATCCACCATATGGGAGGAGGATGTGGTATACTCCGTGCCTAATCTTGTGTGCATGTACTGACAGAAAATAGATTCTGACCTTTCAAATTTTACGAAAGATAGAATTGTTACCGCTTAGTAACTAGGGTAATTAAAATATTTTTTTTGATTTTCTTACTGAAAATAATATGGAGAATTTCCAGAAATTTGTTTTTTTGAATTTCGCAGAAAAATAAAAATTTTATGTCGTTATTTGCAGACCAGAAATTACAATTTTGCTATTTTGAGCAATGAGTCCTGCTTGACAAGTGAGTGTCGGCGTCCTAAAACAGAATAGGATGGTGCCAATTAAGAAATTGACACAACCTCGCTTTAATACCAAATTGATGTAGGCTCGCCCTAAGACACGGCTGTGACAGACACAAATACGAGAATTCTCTCGACGCTCCAATTCTACGGTCACACAACAATAATTCACAACGCAGTCGTTATGCAATATTATTAATCAAATGCTAACGTATAGGTAAGCCATACCCTTAGAGATCGAATAAGGGCTATAGGCTGATATTCTCTCTGGCTAAATGGATCCACCCGATCTGATCGAGCGAGTGTTGTACCAAAAGAGATCCACCGAAAAGTTAACGATTCGAAAAGAGGTAGATCTCTCCCAACAAAAAGAAAATGAGGTTCTCCAATCCTCTCGAATTAAAATAAAATTAAGATGAACAACAAATCGATCGAAGGAAAAACCACAATAAATCTAACGTTATCAAGAAATCACGCTAAAGTAATTCCACCACAAGATTTATAAAGAGGGAAACACACAAATGTAGATATTTTTCGTTACCTACTCTGACTTGATTGTATCCGAAATACGATCGCTCTTCAACGGATCCACCGGAGCCGCGCCGATTGGATAGAAACTCGTTCGCCTTCCTCGCTTCACGCCAAAGTTGATTCCACGAGATCACGGATCTCTTCTCCTTGGCCGAGATCCACCAAAACGGAGGATCTAGGGTGGCCGAATTCCTCATGGGAGGAGTAACCTTGGCTTGCAATATTAGAGAGGTGGAGGGAGAGATTGTTTGACAGATCTAGAGAAGTGGAGGAGAGGAGGAGGGGGAAGGAGGCCGAAATCTCCAAGGGAGAAGAGGAGGGGCGGCGGCTAGGGAGAAGAAAGAGGGAGCAAGAGGGGGAAATCAAATTTAGGGTTTCTTCTTAACATAAATTCTTCTTAATCCTTCAATAATCATATCCTTATATAAGGCTTAAAACATCCGAGCTATATGCAGCCCAATTAAAATAAACATAACAACATGGCTGTTGAAGCCAGGAAAATCAATGTTGGGAATATTGCCCTTAATGTTCCCTAGATTTGAAGAGACATCACTCACAATGCTAAGGACATATTGTATTTGATACATTCTATTTTGTCTTAAGTATAATACGGGGAAATGATATTCCATACACTGGAATAGATTCAAATATGTGCTACTTAATCAAGCTGAGAAAGGGTCAATCATGCCCTTAGTTCAGGAGAAATCAACTCCTGAGAGATGAAGAATTGTCTCAGCAGAACCGCTGAGACAAAGGGTCAAATCCGCTGAGACGAGCTCACTGTCTCAGCAGATCCGCTGAGATGGGGAAGGAGCTGCAGATAGAATAAACCGCTGAGATGGGTGTCTGTCTCAGCGGATCCGCTGAGACGGGGAAGGAGCTGTAGATAGAAGAAACTGCTGAGACGGGTGTCTGTCTCAGCGGATCCGCTGAGACGGGGAAGGAGCTGTAGATAGAAGAAACCGCTGAGACGGGTGTCTGTCTCAGCGGATCCGCTGAGACAGGAAAGGAACTGCAGATAGAAGAGATCTGGCGCGTTCGTCGAACGCGGAGCATGACGACTTCGTCGAACGCAGAGCATGATGAGCTCGTCAAACACAGAGCTTGGCGTGTTCGTCGAACACAGAGTGGAGCAAGTTCATCGAACCCAGTATGGCGAGTTCATCGAACACAGAGTGCGAGTTCTGCCCATGGCGCAAGCTGCAGAAAGACATTGTGGGGTCCACCAGTCTCTCCCATACTTGTCATAAAGATGGCTGAGAGCCATTGAAGATCGGGGATGTATAAAAGGGATAAGTTAGGGTTGAGCGAAGAACTTTTGGTAGTTCTCCAGTACGCAAAATAAAGAACAGAACTGTTCCATTGACGGTAGCCAACTACTGAAATCACACAAGGCTGCAAGGAGAACAGAGATAGCTCATCTTGATTAATTTCAAGACAGAGCAGTAGATCCAGTACTTCATCTAAAGGGCTGATCAAGAAGGACGAGTTGGAGCTGAACAACGACTCCCTGGTTCAAGTCTGCAACAGCAGCTGAGAAGAAGAAGAGGAGTCAGGTTTGACCTTTCTTCCTTCAATATTGTAAAGATTATTATTACTTTTTTAGGAACCTTTGGGTTCTGAGCTTGTAGGGCTTCACTGCCTGAGTTGTAGAGCTGTGAGGACAGCTTGAGGTAGGATCTGTGAAGATCTGAGGTAGGGCTGTTTAGCCTGAGTTGTAGGGAATTATTGTCTAGCTGTAGGAGGAGGATTCCTCTGAGGTAGGACCTGGAAGGGTTCTGAGTTGTACGATGTGGATTCCTCTGAGGTAGGGCTTGTTAGCCTGAGATTGTAGGACCTGCTGTGGTCTGAGTTGTAGGATCAGTGGCTGATCTGAGGTAGGGCTGCTGTGCCTGAGGTAGGGTTGGAAAAACTTGAGAGATCCTGAGGGATCTGTGTAGTAAGCTATTTTAGCTGAGATTGGAGGAGTTGGCCCAGTCTAACACACTGTTAAAAGGGTGAATGGGGAAAGTGGACTACCCATAGACACACTGTCTTGGGGAACCACTATAAACAATTGTGTGCTTTCTGGGTGTGTTTGATTTCTTGCATAGAATAGTTTTAGCTATCTAAATAAAACAAGTAAAAATCAAAAGACCTATTCACCCCCTAGGTGAACTAGATCGTATACCTATATAATCTTTCAAGTGGTATCAAAGCGAGGTTGGTCATTAAGGGCTTAACTTCCTGACCAGATCCTATATAGGTATTATTAAATCGGAATCCAATGGCTTCAAATGGAGTTCAGAAGGAAATGGGTTCAAAGAAGCTCCCTATATGCAAAAAGGAAACCTTTGGCATCTGGAAACAAAGGGTTAGGCTGTTCATGGAAGCTTCAGATCCTAGAACCTTTATCACTGTTCAGGAAGGCCCCTTCATTATCACAAAGCCATCCACCATTGATCCTACTAGGATGGTAGGCAAGCCTTACACTGAAATGACAAGGGATGAGATAACATTGGCTACAATGGATAAAAGGGCTCAAAATATCATTGTCAATGCAATTGATGATTCAACTTTCCAAAACTTGGTGCACTGTGATACTGCAAAGGAAATGTGGGATACATTGATTGTGTACATGGAAGGAACTGAGGAAGTGAGGAATGATAGGAAATCCCTCCTCAATCCGGAGTATGAAGCCTTTAGGCAACAAAATCAGGAATGCATAGTTGATTGCTATGAAAGATTTTTTAGAATAGTTAATGAGTTGAGGACCTATGAAAGGATCTTCACTCATTATGAGTTGAATGATAAATTCCTATGATCTCTAACTATAGACTGGGATACCAAAATCTGCGCCATCAGGGAAGTGGCAAAGCTGAGTGAAACTCCTCCTCACACTCTGTTTGGAAAGTTGCTCTCATATGAGATGCCACTATCTGCAAGAAAGGAAGAAGACACCTCCTCCAGGACTCATGCTAGGGAGAAGTCCGTGGCCCTCAAGGCTGAAGGTTCCAAGAAGAGCAAGACAAGAATTCCTACACCTCCAAGAAGGGCTGCTGACTCAGACAATTCAGATCACTGCCAATCTGAAAACAACTCTTCTGATGAGGAGTTGGCTGCCTTCACTAGGCAATTCAAGAAGATGATAAGGAGGAAACATTGGAAGAACAAACATTCCTCCTCCTCTCATCCCAGGAAGGATAACCATAGATCTCAAAGGCAGCACCCCAAAGGGGATAAGTATGATTCTAAATATAGTAAACATGTTTCAAATAACATCATTTGCTATTGCTGCAGTAAGCCTGGACATGTCATTGCTAACTGTCTAGTCAAGAGAAAAGAAAGAGATGACAAGAAGACCCATCACCAGAAGGAGAGGAAGGGAGAAAAATCCTTTCTAGCCAAGAAAGGAAAGAGCTGGAGTGAGTTTGAATCTTCATCTTCAGATTCAGATGGAGAAGAGGAAGCCTACATAGGGCTATTTGCTACTCAGGAAGAAGAGGACTATCCTGCTGCCAGGACAGGAATCAGGGCCCCTCTATCACATTTAGACAGTGATGTAGAGGAGGATGAAGTCATTCAAGATGACCATGGACTGATGGCTCTAACTGAAGATGAGGACAGCCACAATAATTCAGAACATGAGCAGGTATTAGTTCATTCCATATCTTCTTCTGATTATGAGACTGGTCCATAATCTGAAGCACCTTCATCAATTGGTGGAAGTGCTTCAGATGCTGAGGGAGAAGTCAATCAATTGATTGACAAGTATGGTGTTATTTTGGAAGATCTGAAGAAGAGCAATAAGCTTGCCAAAAGGCAAGCCCAGTAAATTGCTTCCCTTAAAATGACTAAGAATGACTACACTGAACCTACCTCCGTGGTGGCTCAGATGAGTAGACAGATAAGCCATTTATAGGGGTTAACAACTGTGCAATTATGCACTATTTCCCTGAAGAACAAGGTCATCAAGGACCTTGAGGAGAAGCTTGTGAAAGAGAAGAGCCTAGTGGCTCAATTCTCCAAGCCCAAATCTGTGCTTCCTCTTATTGACACGTTCTCCTCTCAAACCAATAGGAGAGGAATAGGATTCAATAAATGGAAGTAGGAGAAGGGAGTGGAGAGAAGAGCAAGGGGAGGGCTAAGCCTCAAACCACCTTTCAAAAGGTGTTACTTCCTTCCAACAGGTATGACCATGAAAGCATTTATGGTCACTGGACGAATGGGAGTTTCTATAGGAAGGAAAATACACCTTCCTATAGTGGAAGAAAGGGCATGGGATTGAGTGCCATGAAGGCTCATCATGAGGAAATTCAATTGGTCTAACCTGGACCTTTTGTATTTCGTACCTCAGTCCCCTCATTCAAGAATCAGGGTGCCAGCTCTTCCAAATCTGTTTCAGCAAAGAAAATTGCTGCTGTCCAATCTATGGACAAGGCTTGTTGCTTAGTGTCAGATGCAATCAGATCTTGTATGGCTGCCAAGCCAAAGCAGGTTGATGCCATCAGGAAAAAGAGCATCAAGACAGCACATAGATTGACATTTAGTCAAATTATTGTAGAGAGAAACAGGAAGACTGCAGCTGTCTCTCCTCCTGAACATGTGAACAGTGCTGCACTTCCCTCAAGAAATGTTCAAAAGAGGAGATACAATATTCATGAATGTTGGTGTTATGGTAAAGTGGGACACTTTGCCATAGATTGTTGGTACAATCCCAATGTACCTAATGCAAAGAAGAGCCTTCCTGCTAGGAGTGCAGCTAGGGTGAGATTCTCTCATCAAACTAACATGCACCTAGGACCCAAAGGTTTTTGGGCTCCTAAGGATAACTAAACTTCTTTTTGCAGGTTAGTTCAAGTACCAGCCTAAACCAAATTTGGTACTTGGACAGTGGGTGCTCAAGGCACATGAAAGGAACAAGGAGTCTCTACAGGACTACAAGCCTGTGAAGAATGGACCCAAAGTTATATTTGGGGGATCTGAAAAAGGAATCAGCAAGGGATATGGTATGATATCCAATGACATAGTCTCCATCTCAAGGGTGGCTTATGTTGAAGGGTTGCAACACAACCTTGTAAGCATAAGTCAACTGTGTGACCTAGGCTATGTCATTGAATTCCACAATGACAAGTGCTTGATTAAAAAGTCTAAGGACTTAGAGACTATTCTCTCAAGCACTAGGAGTGGGAATGTTTATTTCTTAGACTTTATTTACAGTAATTCTCTTACATCTGTTTGTCTTGTAGCTAATGAGAATGAGTCTCTCTGTGTTCAATGGAACAAGAGACTTGCTCATATTAACTACAAGACATTGTATAGACTTTTCTCTAAAAACCTTGTTAGGAATAGTCCTAATTTAAAATGTATTAAAGATGGTCCCTGTCATGCTTGTCAAATGGGTAAGCAAACAAGGGCCACCGTTAAAAGTATTGGCACCAAAGACACTGAAAGATGTCTTTATCTCTTGCATTTGGACTTGTTTGGTCCCATGCCAATTCACAGCTTAGGTGGGAAGTTGTATACTTTGGTGATTGTTGATGATCACTCAAAACATACATGGGTATTCTTCCTAAAGAAGAAGTCTGATACTCTAAATATCTTTATAACTCATGTCAAAGCAATTCAGAATGACTTGCAATGTGTTGTGGTCAGAACTAGAACTGACCATGGCACAGAATTTCAATCTGATGCTATGACAAGGTTTTGCCAAGAATATGGTAATACCCAAGAGTTCTCCTCCCCAAGGACTCCACAACAAAATGGTGTTGCTGAGAGGAGGAATAGGACCTTGATAGAAGCTGGAAGAACACTGTTAAGTGACCCCTCACTCCCAGAATACTTCTGGCTGATGCAGTCAACACTGCTTGTCATGTTCTCAATAGAGATTCCATCAATAAGGTTCATGGAATAACTCCCTATGAGATTCTAAAAGGCAAACAACCTACAATTTCATATTTTAGAATCTTTGGTTCAAAATGCTACATTTTAAACAATGGAAAATCTCAATTAACAAAGTTTGCAGAGAAATGCAATGTAGGTGTTCTTGTTGACTATAGCTCTCATAGTAGAGATTATAGAGTGTACAACAAGAAAACTAATGTTGTAGAGGAGTCTATGCATGTAGTTTTTGATGAGACCAGCCTAATATATAATGGATGCTCTAGATCTTCTGTCTTGACAGGAAATGAACAAGATTTGGAAAGGATGTCTATACAAGACACACCAAGCAGCAGTAAAGCTCATATTGATGCAGCAATTCCAGAAGAAGTAGAGGAGCAGGATGCTGAAGAAGCTGCTAACCCAGTGGGAGAAATTCAGCATATAGAGAAGAGACTGCCTGTAGCTACAAGACATCTAAGGGATCATCCCTTGGAGAAGATTATTGGGAATATTCAACAAGGTGTGACAACTAGGAGCAGGGCTCACAATGAGGCCATGTTCCTCAGTTTTCTGTCACAGGTAGAGCCTAAGAAATTTGAAGAGGCCAACTTGGATCCATTCTGGATTCAGGCAATGCAGGAATAACTGTTGTAATTTAAGAGATACAAAGTATGGAAGTTGGTGCCAAGACCACAGGTACACAACATAATTGGCAACAAATGGATCTTCAGAAATAAGATGGATGAGAATGGAACAATCATCAAGAACAAGGTAAGACTGGTTGCAAATGGGTATAGGCAAGAGGAAGGGATAGACTTTGACCAAACCTTTGCCCTAGTTGCAAGGTTGGAGGCCATAAGGCTATTCCTTGCATATGCAGTCCACAAAGGCTTCAAGGTGTACCAGATGGATGTCAAATCAGCATTCCTAAATGGAAATCTGAAAGAGGAAGTGTATGTATAGCAGCCATCAGGTTTTGTCCATCCCACTCTCTCATCTCATGTTTATCTACTTAGGAAAGCTCTATATGGTCTTAAGCAAGCCCCCAGGGCTTGGTATGAGACATTGACTAGCTTTCTCATCAAGAACAAGTTCTTGAGGGGAAAGATAGATAGCACATTATTTCTTAGGGAAATAAGGGGCAAGAGTCTCTTAGTCCAAATCTATATTGATGACATAATATTTGGGTCTACTGATGACAACCTCTGTAAGAGATTTGACAATCTAATGCAGGGGGAGTTTGAGATGAGGAGTATGGGTGAACTTAAATATTTCCTTGGGCTCCAAGTGAAACAGTATGATGATGGAATTTTCATTCCCAGACTAAGTACACCAAGGAGCTCATCAAGAAATTTGGGATGGATCCTCCACCATGAGAACACCCATGGGATCTAATGTATCATTAGACAAGGATGAAAAGGGTAAGGCCCTTGATGAGTCCATGTACATGTGTATCATTGGATCCCTGTTGTACTTGACTGCTAGTAGGCCAGATATTATGTATTCTACATGTGTTTGTGATAGGTATCAGGCTTGTCCTAAGGAATCTCACTACACCTCTATCAAGAGGATTTTGAGATACCTCAAGGGCAGCCTAAATCTTGGCCTTTGGTACCCTAGGAACAATGACTTTGAACTAATAGGCTATTCAGATGCAGATTTTGTGGGGTGCAAAGAAGACAGGAAAAGCACAAGTGGTACTTGTCAATTCCTAGGGAGGAGGCTGATCTCTTGGAGCAGCAAAAAGCAAACCAGTGTGGCCATATCCACAGCTGAGTCAGAGTACATTGCTGCAGGTAGTTGTTGTGCTCAACTTCTGTGGATCCAACATCAATTGGAGGATTACAACATAAAGGTTAGACAATCTCCCCTGCTGTGTGACTCATCCATTGCTATTTCTATTGCCAAAAATCATGTCTCCCATAGCAGGACCAAGCACATAGAAATAAGGTACCATTTTATTAGAGAGCTTGTAGAGTGTGAAGACATCAAACTTGAATATGTCCCCACAGACAATCAAGTAGCTGATATCTTCACCAAGCCACTGGATGAGGCCAAGATCAATTCTTTCAAAATTGAATTAGGAATGCTGAATTTAGAATGAGTTCATTTATGAATCAATATCTATTGTTAAAATGCTTATGTTCTCATCTGTACAATTCTCACATTATGTACTTTTTTGATAAACTGAAATCTGAATTGATCAACTTTACAGTAGGCATAGTCCACATGATAGGGTAGATAATCTCCCTAAAATGTTAAATGTAGAACAGTATTATGTAGAATGATCAGCTGAATCAGAAAAATCTGAATCAGCTGAGCTTCAGGTTACCCTTAATCAGCTGGGAAAATTCTGGGTTCGACGAACTCCTTCTTGGGTTCGACGAACGTCGAGCTTGTGTTCAATGAAATCAACCCTAAGTCCGACGAACTCAGGCATAGAATGTAATTTTATTTTCCACTCAATCATAAGATCAATAGATATGCTCCAAATGAGGGAGAGCTAGAAGGGGTTATTCAAAATGAACAAGATCAGCTATTAAATATAATAGTTCTCAAATTGAGTGGGAGCAAGTTCCTGCTCAGATTGAGGGGGAGTTGGCAAATGCTATAGATGTTCCCTCCCAATTCCTAGAGGGAGAAATAATTGAAGAAACCAGAAAGGGGGAGATGGCCAATGCTATGACCAAATCAGAGTTAGCCCTCTGATAAAGTTATCAGAGTTAGTTATCCAATTTATTTTTAAAAATCCACTTAACTCCAACTACAGGACGATTTTGGGTCGTTCTATAAGATTCCAAACCTTATTACGTTCAAATTGATTAAGTTCTTCATTCATAGCTAAAAACCAAAATTCATCATTTAAAGCGGTGGAAACATCTTTTGGTTCTATTTCAGAGACAAAGCAAAGGTTTGAAAATAAAACATGTAACGATGAACGAGTACTAACCCCTTTTTGCGGATCTCCAATGATAAGCTCCTCTGGATGATCCTTTGAAAATTTCAATTCACTTGGAGGCACATATTCTTCTCTTTCTTCTCCTTCTCTATCTTCTTCTCTTTCTCCTTCTCTCTCTTCTTCTTTTTCTTCTTCATTTTCTCCAAGTTCTTCATCATCGATCATTCTCCACCGAAGGAAGGGGTTCATCTTCTTTTCCTGTGATTTTCTTTTCTGCACATGAAACAAACTCATCAAACCTAACATGAATAGATTCTTCAACTATTTTTGTTCTTTTATTAAAAATCCTATAAGCTTTACTAGTTGAAGAATAGCCAATAAAAATACCTTCATCACATTTTTCATCAAATTTTCCTAAGGAATCTTTAGAATTCAAAATAAAACATTTACAACCAAAAACTTTGAAATAATAAACATTTGGTTTTTTTACTAAAAATTAATTCATAAGGAGTTAATTTTAAAATAGGGCGAAGCATTACTCTATTAATTACATAACATGTCATACTAAC
This sequence comes from Dactylorhiza incarnata, assembly GCA_033032865.1. Taxonomy (NCBI): domain Eukaryota; kingdom Viridiplantae; phylum Streptophyta; class Magnoliopsida; order Asparagales; family Orchidaceae; genus Dactylorhiza; species Dactylorhiza incarnata. The sequence goes on along the minus strand of JAWHQI010000087.1, from coordinate 8,553,989 downwards.
TGCTTCAGCCCAAAAAGATTTTGGTAATTTAAATTCAGATAGCATCGTACGGGCTAACTCTTGAAGAGTTCTATTTTTCCTCTCCACTACACCATTTTGCTGTGGTGTGCGTAGAGCGGAAAATTCGTGTTTAATTCCTAACTCCGTACAAAAAGAAATAAACTTTTCATTTTCAAATTCTCCTCCATGATCCGATCGTATGCGTTTAATTTTTAACTCAAATTCATTTTGAATACGCAAACATAATTTTGAAAATTCTGAAAATGCACCGAATTTGGAGGTTAGAAATAAAGTCCAACAAAAACGAGAATAATCATCAATCAATACAAATGTATATTTTCTACCTCCTAAGCTAGAAATTCCAATTGGCCCAAATAAATCCATATGTATTAATTGAAGTGGCATAGTGGTAGAAATAATATTTTTACTTTTGAAAGATGATTTTGAAAATTTTCTTTTTTGGCAAGGCACACATAATGAAGAAGATAATTTTCCATTTAACAATCGTAAACTTTTAATTAATTTATCTTTTGAAAGTTTTGTAATTAACTTGGCACTAGTATGTCCAAGTCGCCTATGCCATAATTCTAATTCATCATTTTTTGATAAAAAACATTTAATGTAGAATTTGAAAAATCAAGAAATATAATCATATATACATTATGACATCTAGGTGCGGTAAAAACAATTTCATTTGTTTTAGAATTAATAATTTTGCACAAATTTGTAGAAGATTCAAATAAAACATCTAAACCCTTATCACATAATTGACTAATAGAAATCAAATTATGCATTAATCCTTCTACAAATAAAACATTTGAAATTGAAAAATTTTTGTTACCAAAAACTCCGATGCCGATGATTTTTCCTTTTCCATTATCTCTGAATGTAACAACTCCTCCTTTTTTCATCTCCAGGCTAAGGAACTTCTCTTTATTGCCCGTCATGTGCTTTGAACAACCCGAGTCCAAGTACCACACGTCTTCTTTGTCCTTAGCCTGCCAACACACCTAGAAAGAAGAGGTGAGTAAAGATCTGGCTACCCAAGTGGTTCCACCCATAGTATAGGTAGAAGCCTTAGGCACCCAGATTTGTTTAATTTTACTTTTTCCTTTCCTCCAACAAGAGTCCGTAGTGTGACAAAATCTATTGCATTTGGCACATGTAATGTATTGAGAAGAATATAACTTTTCTGGACTTTTACTGGATGAGGATGCAGTATTAGACAATTTACTAACTTCAGAATTTTTAAAAACAGAATTTCTGGATTTTTCGCTGTCACCGGCGATAGTGGTTATCGCTGGGCGATAGCTTCCTGACGTGTATTCGAGTCCAAACCTTCCAGATCCATTGCATTGGTATCCTAAGATCATATCCAGTGATCTTCGGCCCATTCCAAATTTTTTCATGGCTAGCGTTAAGTCATGAATCTGGTTTCTCATTTCTATATTCTCGGATGCTAGATTTACACATCTACGTTCAAAAGATTTCTTTCCCTCATGAACTTTGGAAATTGAAGATTTCAGATCTCTCTCTAAAATCTCATTCTTTTTAGTAAGAATTTTTATTGTAGAATTAGATTTGTAAAGAGATTCTTCAAGTTCTTTAATTCTTCCCAAAAAGTGATCACACTCTTGGCAAGAAATTTTTCCTTTTCCAATAGTCTTAATTTCATTTAACAATTTTTTGTTTTCTTTAAGCAAAATTTCATTTTTCAGATTTAAGAAGATCATTATCTTTTAAACTCTTTTCAAAAAATTTGCACGTCTTTAAAAATTCAGAAAATAATTCATCGTAGGTTGGAGGAGTTACCTTAGTGTCACTTTGGATACTGCATTCATCATCAGATATGACGCTCTTTCCCATTGAGCACATGTTGGCCTCCTCTTCATTACTTGAGCTTGAACTGCTTGCATCCTCATAAGTAGTATCATCCCATGTTTCCGCCTTCAGCAACTTCTTCTTCCCTTTGTGCTTCTTTTCTTTAAGTTCTTTCAAGTACTTTGGACACTTGCTTCGGATGTGTCCTAACTTCTTGCAGTGATAGCACTCCAGTGGCGGTCTCTCTTCCTCCTCATCGTCTTCCTTTCCTTTTTTCTTCCTAAACGTCTCCTTCTTAAAATACTTCTTAAATGAATTCCTCCTCTCTGGATTTTTCATAAATTTTATAAACTTTCTAACAAATAAACTTTCCCCATCTTCTTCTTCCTCCTCAGAATCACTACTTTCCTCCTTCTTAGATCTTAGAGCCAATCCCTTCTTCTTTGGCTCCAAATACTCTTGTTGTTGAATTTTCAATTCAACTTCATGAGTTTTCAAGTTCCCAATCAGGCTTTCAATATTAAGAGCTTTAAGATCATGAGATTCAGAAATAGCCGTCACTTTGGGATTGAATTTAGGGGGGAGAGATCTAAGAAGTTTTCTTACCAAATCACCATTTAAGAAATTTTTTCCTAAAACTTTTGAGTCATTTACTATCTTAGTGAACCTTGTGTACATGGTATCCACATCCTCATCTACCTCCATCCTGAACTTTTCGAATTCTGACTCCAATTGGAAAAGCTTTGAGTCCTTCACCTGCGAGGTACCTTCATGTGTAATTTCCAATAAATTCCAAATTTCATATGCAGCATGCGCAGGTTCTATTAAATTCAGTTTTATCAAGAGCACAAAATAATGCGTTCATTGCTTTTGCATTATTTTTGCATTTTAATTTGTCCTGGTCATCCCATTTATCTTTGGGTTTCTTCATGACAATATCACCAATTGTAAAAGTAGGATGAGTATAATTTGTTTCAACCATATTCCATACTTCAATATCTAATGATATCAAAAAACACCTCATCCTAGTTTTCCAATAATTATAATCGGAACCCGTAAATAATGGTGGTCTAGTTATTCCTTGCCCCTCGGAAAATGCATGATTATGGTGCGCCATAATTCCAGGTGGTTAAACCTTATAAGGAATTAACCTAGCTCTGATACCACTTGTTGGATCTTATGGCACACTTAGAGGGGGGGGGGTGAATAAGGGCAATTTAAACCTTTGATAATTTTTGTAAAGAACGAAACAATATATGAATATAGAGACAAATAATTGAATTTAAAAACAAGATTTTATTTCATCAAAGATAATGAGTAGAAATGATTCCAATAAAGCTTGGAATCAAAGGCTGACAATTAATAAAATCTCTTGTCTCTTTTCACCGGTCCTTCTCCTAAGGACCGGTTGGCTATAACCTATATCTCCCAGATATAGACACAAGCCTCCCCCTAAATCAAATCTTGATCTAGACGCAGCACACACGACGGCAATTTTCTCCCAAGCCACACAAGGACTTGACACCGCACACAAGACGATGATTTACCCTAGACCACACAAGGATCTAACACCACACACAAGGTGATGATTTCCCCTAAGCCTCACACGGACTTAGACACCGCACACACGGCGATGATTTTCCCAAACCAATTTCAATTTATGAAATGGAAAAATGTAAATACAATATATGAAACTAAAACTCCCTCAAGAAGAGCTCTGAAGATGATGGTCGACCAATGGGAAGATCTTCAATCTCGAAAGTACGGTCGAATCTCCTTCGCTCTTGAAAATGTACTGGACCAAGGAAGTTCATCTGGAATCTGCTCTGGGAATCAAGGCTCTTTCAACATTAACAAAACTCTGAAATTCATGGCCTTTTTATAGAACTTTTCACAACTGCCAGCTATCGCGCGGCGATATCGATATCGCCCCACAATATCGCTGAAACGTGGTTGGACAACGTGGGCTGTCGCGCGGAATGTGGCTGATCATGTGCTGTCGCTTGGCGATAGCGATATCGCCCCGCGATAGTGCAGTAACGTGGCTTCGAGCGCGGCAACGTGTGGAACATAGCTGACGTCAGCAGCAACCGTTGACGCTATCGCCTGGCTATAGTGTTAATGCCGGCGATACTGTGATTTTCGTTTTCTTCATTGATCTGCTCAGTCAATACTTAGTACATAAAATATCTGTTATCTGCACACCACTAATCAAATATAGGATCAAATACATTCGGGATTTGTTATCTCAAACCGGACGAGTGCGGAACGCATGCTCCAACAGAAGGATCATTACAGATCTGAGAGGCAACATCCCAAACGGGACAGGTATGACTCTAAATCTAGTAAACATGTTTCAACTAACATAATTTGTTATTGCTGTAGTAAGCCTGGACATGTCATTGCTGACTGTCCAGTCAAGAGAAAGGAAAGAGGTGACAAGAAGCCTCATCACCAGAAGGAGAGGAAGGGAGAAAAATCCTTCCTAGCTAAGAAAGGCAAGAGCTGGAGTGAATCTGAATCTTCAGATTCAGATTCAGATGGTGAGGAGGAAGCCTACTTGGGGATGTTTGCTGATCAGGAGGAAGAAGACTATCCTGCTTCCAGGATAGGAATCAGGTCCCCTCTATCACATTCAGATAGTGATGTAGAGGAGGATGAGGTCACTCTAGATGACCATGGGCTGATGGCTATAACTGAAAATGAGGACAGCCACAGCAATTCAGAACATGAGCAAGTATTGATACACTACATTTATTCTTCTTCTGATTATGAAATAGGTCCAGAATCTGAATCTCCTCCATCTAAAGTTGGAAGTGAATCATATTCTGAGGAGGATATCAATCAATTGATTGATAGGTATGGTGCACTCCTGGAAGCTGTGAAAAAGAGCAAAAAGCTAGCCAAGAGGAAAGCCCAAGAAATTACTTCCCTAAAGCAATCAAAATCTGAGTGCATTGAGCATGCTACCCAGCTAGCTCTAATGAGCAAGGAGATTGGCAAGCTAAGGGGAATGTCAATCAGCCATGTGGGCACCATAAGCCACAAGAACAAGATCATTAAGGATCTTGAAGAAAAACTCCTCAAGGAGAGGATGCTAGTGGCTAAGTTCTCCAAGCCCAAGACAGTGCTGCCAATTATTGACACCTTCAACTCCCATGACATGAGAGGTGTTGGTTTCAACAAGGAGGCAGCTACTAGCAACACTAAGGTAAAGGTCAAGGACTCAAAAGAATCTAAGACCTCCTTTGTGAAAGTCTTGATGCCCTCAAACAAGTATGACCAAGAAAGTGTTCATGGTCACTTATTAAATGGAAGTTCCTTTAACTTGAGCAAGAATGCTCACAGCTATGGAAATAGAAAGGAGTTAGACTTGAGTGCCTTCAAGGCTCTGCATGAGGAAATTCAAATGGCCCATCATGGACCCTTTGTTTTTGGAACCTCGGCCCCTTCAATCAAGATAACTAAGGCTGTCAATTCTAAACATTGTTCAGCAAAGTCCATGGTTGTTGACTGTCCTGTAACCAAGCCAAAAAGCCCAGTTTCTGCTGCCATCCACACATGTTTAGCTGCCAAGCTAAAGGGTGTTGATGTCAAACAAAAACAGGCTGCCTTGACTGATTATAGGAAGGTAAAAAGCCATGCCTTTACTGATAAGAAAAAGAAAACAATAGCTGCATCCCCTGCTGAACAGAAACAGGAAGCTTCATCTTCTAGGACTGTTCAGAAGAGGAGATATAATATATATGAGTGTTGGTGCTGTGGCAAAGTGGGACACTTTGCAATTGATTATTGGCACAACCCCAATGTGCCAAAGGCAAGGATTGAACCTCAAGCCAAACCAGCCCTTTCTAGGAATATTCCCTATGGTGTTAACATGAACCTAGGACCCAAAATCAGTTGGGGTCCTAACGTACATTAAATTCAATGTTGCAGGTTAGTTCAAGTACCAGTCTCAACCAAATATGGTACTTGGACAGTGGGTGCTCAAGGCACATGACAGGAACTAAGGATCTTCTAAAGGGTTACCATCCAGTGAAGAATGGACCCAAAGTTATCTTTGGTGGATCTGAAAAGGGAGTCACCAAAGGATATGGTATGATTTCAAATGGCATAGTCTCAATCACAAGGGTAGCTTATGTTGAAGGGTTGCAACACAACCTTGTCAGCATAAGCCAACTATGTGACTTAGGCTATGTCATTGAATTCCACAATGGCAAGTGCTTGATCAAAAAGTCTAATGACTTTGAGACCATTCTCTCAGGCACTAGGAGTGGAAATGTTTATTGCTTAGACTTCATTTGCAATTATTCTATCTCTTCTGTGTGTCTTGTAGCTAATGAAAGTGAGTCTCTTTGTGTCCAATGGCACAAGAGACTTGCCCACATTAAATATAACACAATGTATAGATTATTTTCTAAAAACCTTGTTAGAAATAGTCCTAAACTAAAATGTGTTAAAAGTGGTCCCTGTCATGCTTGCCAAATGGGTGGCTCCAAGGATACTGAGAGGAGGAATAGTACCTTGATAGAAGCTGGGAGAACATTGCTTAGTGACTCCTCACTCCCAGAATACTTCTGGGCTGAGGCAGTCAATACAGCCTGTTATGTTCTCAATAGAGCCTCCATCAATAAGGTCCTTGGGAAAACCCCTTATGAGATTCTGAAAGGCAAATAACCTACAATTTCTTACTTTAGAATCTTTGGTTGCAAATGCTACATTCTAAATAATGGAAAATCTCAATTAACAAAGTTTGCAGAAAAATGCAATGTGGGGGTTCTTGTTGGGTATAGCTCACATAGTAGAGCTTATAGAGTTTATAACAAGAAAACCCATATTGTAGAAGAATCTATGCATGTTGTGTTTGATGAGACCAGCCTTCTCTACAAAAAATGGTCTAGCTCTTCCATCTTGATAGGAAATGAAGAAGGGTTGCATGAGCTGACTGTCCAAGACAAGCCCAGCAGCAGCAAAACACAAACAGCTGCTGCAATTCCTGAAGAAGAAGAGGTACAAGATGGTGAAGTCACAGCTGAACTAGTGGAACAAACACAGCCACCAGAGGACCCTCTTCCAGCTGCTGCAAGGCACCTGAGAGATCATCCAAGAGATCTAATAATTGGAGATCATACCCAAGGCATATTGACAAGAAGTAGAGCTCATAATGAAGCACTATTCTTGAGCTTCCTTTCTCAAATGGAGCCCAAGAAGTTTGAAGAGGCCAATAAGACACCTTCTAGATTGAAGCCATGCAAGAAGAGCTCCAACAATTCAAGAGATGCAAAGTATGGAAGCTGGTGCCAAGACCTCAGGGACACAATGTGATTGGCACCAAATGGGTATACAGGAACAAGCTTGATGAGAATGGTACAATCATCAAGAACAAGGCAAGATTAGTAGCCAAAGGATACAGGCAAGAGGAAGGTATAGACTTTGATCAAACCTTTACACCAGTTGCAAGGTTGGAAGCAATTAGGCTATTCCTTGCCTATGCTGCCCACAAGGGGTTGAAAGTCTACCAGATGGATGTCAAATCATCCTTCCTCAATGGAGACTTGAAGGAAGAGGTATATGTTGAACAACCTTCAGGTTTTGTGCATCCAACCCTAACTTCTCATGTTTACTTTCTTAGGAAAGCATTATATGGTCTCAAGCAAGCTCCAAGAGCTTGGTATGAGACTTTGTCCAACTTTCTCCTCAAGAACAAGTTCATGAGGGGAAAGATTGATAGCACATTATTTCTTAGGGAAACAAGGGGCAAGTGTCTCTTAGTACAAATTTATGTTGATGACATAATCTTTGGGTCTACTGATGACAACCTCTGCAAGAGATTTGCCAATCTAATGCAGGGGGAGTTTGAAATGAGCAGTATGGGTGAGCTCAAATATTTCCTGGGGCTCCAAGTGAAACAGTCTAATGATAGAATTTTCATCTCCCAGACCAAGTACACTAAGGAGCTCATCAAGAAATTTGGGATGGAATCAGCCTCCACCATGAGAACACCCATGGGGTCTAATGTATCGTTAGACAAGGATGAAAAGGGAAAGGCCTTTGATGAGTCCATGTACAGATGTATCATTGGATCCCTATTGTACTTGACTGCTAGTAGGCCAGACATTATGTATTCTATATGTGTTTGTGCTAGGTATCAAGCCTGTCCTAAGGAATCTCACTACACCTCTGTGAAGAGGATTTTGAGATACCTTAAGGGCAGCTTGCATCTTGGCCTTTGGTACCCTAAGAACAATGACTTTGAACTAACAGGCTTTTCAGATGCAGATTTTGTAGGTTGCAAAGAAGACAGGAAGAGTACAAGTGGCACTTGTCAATTCCTAGGGAGAAGATTGATATCTTGGAGAAATAAGAAACAAACCAGTGTGGCAATATCCACAGCTGAGTCTGAATACATTGTTGTAGGTAGCTGTTGTGCACAACTCCTTTGGACACAACATTAGTTGTAGGATTACAACCTCAAGGTAAGGGAATCTCCTTTGTATTGTAATTCATCCAGTGCAATATCCATTGCTAAAAATCCTATCTCTCTTAGCAGGACTTATAATTTTTGAGACGGGATGTGTTCAATATAAAATCTTATAATCAATCCTTAATTAACCCAAAATTCTTTAACACAATAAGGTAATTAAGTCTAAAAACCTAGGGGTAATAAAAACAAAACTGAAACCCTATAAATAGATACACTGTAACTTAAAACACACCACAAAGTCAAACCATTAGCCGTCGAGATGATTCATCTTCTCTCCCGTCTCAGCGCCTCGATTTTCTGCTTCCATGGCGCCAAAAGGTTCAAAAGATCTCCTGGAGGGCTATGAAATCGTCAGAGATGGAGTCTCTCATGCCTCAGAAGAAATAAGACAAGTGATTCATCTGATGGAAGCTCAAGGTCTAGAGCATATGCTGTCTGAACCCTGCTGCATTCTCAGAACTGAAGTTCTGGAATGGTTCAGCAATGTCAAGTTATCTCCTTCCAAAACCATCCTGAAGTCCAAGATAGGAACTGAGAGATAACAGCCAAAAGGTTGGAAAAGGGACTGAAATTAACTCCCTGCAGTAAAAATGAAGAGGAGGAGATATCTGAAAAGGATAAGCAGACTGCCCTAAAATGGACAGGGTACAGTGAGGCTAAAACTAGTTGTCTAAGGAGGAAGTTCTTCAATAAACAGGGGAAGCTATTGTCTGATATAGTGGGCAAAGCCATCCTATGCAAGCCAGGTTCACATGACACAGTATCATAGTTCATGTTTGAACTAATGACTAGGATAATTTTGTCCAAGAAAACCTCATGGGGAGAAGTTGTTTTTCAAAGGATAAAGGAATGTCTACATGCCCCCAATATGGGAAGGATACTATCTATGTACCTACAGAATAGATATTCAGAGACTTTTGCAAATTCAAAGGGTTCAAATCTCCATTATCTCAAAAGAATGGACATTAAGACTCTGGATAGATTCTCCAGAGTGCTCCCTATGAGCCAGCCATCTGTGGCAAAGGAAAAAAAGAAAAAGTCATCCCAACAGAAATCTGATTCATCCTCAAAATCAGATGGGTCTGACAATGAGGATATTCATGGGTCTGACCTTGGATCTGCCAGCAGCCCAATGAATATAGATAATGAGGATGTCCCCATCAACAAAGGTAAGAATATAAAATCAATTAAGAACAACAACATTATTCTTACCTATCCTAACTTAGTGAAAATTCAGATAATGCAGATGCACACACTGTGCCTGCTGAGACTGAGAAAGATAAGGTCATGGAGGAACCTGATTCTCTTGTGATCCTATCCAAAGCCTGTGAAGCAATGTTGGATGCTCCAACTGAGGGGGATCAGCTGCACAAGGATGGAGTCATTGATCCAACTGAATCACCAAAAGCACCTACCACTGAAGATCTACAAAGAGAGATTGACTCTGTCATCTCAAATCTTGAAAGAAGAATCTCACAGATTCCTGATAACATCCCTACTCTCTGGAATTCAGGAGATCTAGGTCTCCCTGCTGCTCAAACTGAGAGGGAGAAAATCACAAAGACAGCTAATAAGTCAACTGATGTCCTAGATTCCTTGAATCAATCTGTTCAAGAAAATCCTGGTGCACAATCTGAGGGGGAGCAGAATAGTGAGTCTGAGGAGAAAGATGCTGATGATGTGGATGTCAATGATGATGATGGACTGCATCCAGATCATATAGATGATATTGCAACATATGCTGAACATCAAGAGGGTGAAGAACCAAAGGAACTAGATCAAGTGATCCATACTGCTGTGGTGTCTGAACCAATCATCATCACACCACTTGTAGATGTTGTTCTTCCACCTAGTCCTCCTCAAAGGCTAAAACAGGCAATGATAGTGGAACATCAAGCCCCTGCCTCATCTTCACAGTCCAATGAGCACATCTTGGGAGCCATACATTCTATGCTAGATGCACACCTTGCATCTATGCAAGTGTTTGTTGATAGGTCCACTGCCTCAGTCAGAGATTATGTCAACTAATCTGTCTCTGCAGTAAGAAATGAAATGATGAGTGAACTGAACATCATCAAAGAGGACTCAACATTCCTAAACAAGCAAATGACCACATGGTTTGACTTAGCCAAGAAGACTGTGGATTCCCAAGGACAGATATTCCAGTCCATTCAGAATGACCTGGTCATGTCTGTAAAAGACATGAGCTATGTCAAAAACTATGTCAGTAAAATAGATGAAGTCATAGAGAAGTCAGCAAATCATCTTCAAGAGTATGTCTACTCCATTGCAATGCAGTTAAATGAAGCTGCTGACAGCTACAAGGAAGAGCTGAGAGGAGAACTTGCAACTCTATCACAAGCTCTTGATGCAAAAGCCACTTCTTCCCATCTGAATGAAGAAGTTGGCAGGTTAAAAAGTGACCTTCAAGCTGATCTTGAGAATGTCTTCCAAACTCTCTCTGGCACAATCACAACAGTTAAGCAAGACCTCAATCAACAGATATATGAAGAAGCCAGAAAGGGGGAGAATACAAATGCACACATCAATTCTGACCTCACACTGAAAGTTCTACAAGGCACTAGGATTGCTCTGGACCTGCCATTACTAGATGTTAATAGGGCAGAAGACTGGGATTTTCCTCAACAAGAAGCAACAGCACAAAATCAGAGATTGAAAGAGCAAAGAGAAAGAGAGCATGTATTGCTCACTGAGGAATTCACGGCCAACCAAAGGGATGAAAATAGGAGAGACCCTGACTTTGAATACTGGAGTGATGATTCCAAGAAGATAATCCTGAATGCTTGGGTAAGCCATGGTCAGATGTGCAAAGATATTGATAAGTTATATCCAACTGAGGAATGGATAAGACATCTTGAAAGGAACACTAAAAGAGATAAGGTATTCAAAGAAAACCTAGTCAAGAAAGATAACCCACAAAGAATGCCATCTAGGTACATCCCAAAACCTTTTATGTACTTTAGAAGGCAAGAGCTCAAGAGGAAAATTGCTGAGATTAAGGCAACTAATGTTGAAAAGGACTAAGCTACAAATCTGAATGAAGACACTGCTGTACCTGCTGAAGACAAGGAGCCTGCAGTCCAAGAAGAAGTTGTTGCTGAAAATATGAATGCTACTTCAAATCAACTGGATTCAACCAAGGGAAAAGAAGCTGCTGCTGAGATTCCTGAATGTTCTTCCTCTAAGAAAAGAAAATATTGATTTAATGTATAAAACTCCTAGGAATGGTTGAATGGTGATTGAACTAGAGTCTGTCTAAAATATTTTGTGCAAACTGAGGTTAATTAAATAATGCTTTATCTGAAACACTAATATGAGATTTAGCTAAGTTTTACCTTGGTATTATTGGTTATGTTATTATGAGATGCATTGTCATATCTTTCAACTCACAGTGATGGATTGATTATCTGTTGTGGATATATATTTCTGATCATTGGTTATAAAATCTGTTTGCTTAATATGATGAATTCATTGCAGCATTGATATATATCAAAAATTATAAGTCATGTACTCTTGCATTTGAAAGTGTTTCGCCTTCTTCATATTGGGGGATATTGTTGGGAAATTGACCCTCAATGTCCCTTTAATTTGAAGAGGCCTCACACTCAAATACAAAGTACAAGTTGTATTTGATAAACCCTATTTGTATCTCATAAGCATGCAGGGTTAGGTTATTCCAAGATAAGGAATAGTATTGGTAACAATCTGCCCAAAACCGCTGAGACGATATCTCTGTCTCAGTCCAACCGCTGAGATGGAGTCTGGGCTTACAGAGCTGCAGATAGAGGAAAACCGCTGAGACTTGTGTCTGTCCCAGCGGAATCGCTGAGAAGGAGACTGGAGCTGCCGCTAAGATTGGAAGCTATCTCAGTCCAACCGCTGAGACAGATTCAAATGTGCTGACGGGATCGCTTTTGGCGCAAGCGAATATAAAAAGGGAAAAGCAACTCCAATCTGCCCCATACTGTGTCAGGAGGATTGTAATAGCCGTTGAAGCCTTCTGGAGGTATATAAGCAAAAGCTAGGGCACAACAACAAGAATAATTCTATTGAAAAGCTTTTGCTGCAAGCCGCAATCGAGCATTCACGTTCCAGCAAGTTGAAGTTGTTCTCTGAAGCTGGAGTTAATCTTCTGAAGGAGATTAGTTAGCTCTTCATATACCAACTCAATAAGGGCAAGTTGATCTTCTGCTTTGCTGAAGGAGAAGATCAAGGTGATTCAAATCTGAAGCTGCTGTCTTTCAGATCTGAAGAAAGAAATCAGAAGACCTAAGAGTAAACCTTTTGTCTTCTGTATTTAGTACAAACTCTCTTATATCTTTGTAAGGCATTGTTGCCTGAGTGAAAGGCTGTTGAGCCTGTTGGATCGGTAGGCGCCCATAGAGGGGGGGTGAATAAGGGTTTTACAAACTTGTAATATATTTTGAATAACTTTGAAAAAACTTTGATTATTAAACTAGAGAAGATCAAGACAAATCAAGTGAAGTAAAAGTAAAGACATGATTTTATTAACTTGAGAAACATGATTACAAAACTTGATCTCTTATCGAAGCTAGAAATCAAAGCTAATAGAAAGACTCTTTTTGTTTTCTATACCGACTCGTATCCCCACAAACCGGTTGGCATTAGCCGATCCTTCCCCGGATACGGCTTCAAGCCGCTCTAGCCAACCCTTCCCTGGATATGGCCTCGAGTACCCCCTAGACCTACTCCCGAGATCTAGTCACCAATAAGAGGCAAATTTCAGCCCTAAGTCCTACCCAGACCTAGTCGCCAACACGAGGCGAATTTACTAAAAGATTACAGAAAAGATGTGAAATAAAAAGACAATAATGTACAACTCCCTCTATGTGGATCTCTTGGAGAAGTAGACAAAGACGTAGAGTATGATCGTAGTCGATGCGGTCTTTCGTCACGATGATGACGCGTGTTGAATTCTTCTACACGGATCTCCTTTAGTCTTTATGGATTTCTGGGAGTATCTCTCTAAAACATCCTCTCTATGTTGTGGCACGAAGCTATGGAATTCTGGATCTCTAGAGGCTTTAGAAGAGGGAGCCAAGATGTCCTTTTTATAGACTTAGCGCTAGCGCCTGCGCTAGAGCTACCGTCGGCGCTATCCCATATTAGGACACATTCTACGCGGTAGAATCTTCAATCCGAGGAAACAATTCTCCCTTGCCTACTGTGCTCCTCACTACCGCCTGCGCTATCAGATACCGCCTGGCGCTATCTCCTTCTATAAGTTCTCCCGGCAATTGCGCTTCGAGCCAATATTTCATCGAATAGGAATTCCTCGACCGTTGCTAAGAGTTCGTCGAACGGCAGCTAGCGCCTGCGCTAGTACAACCGCTAGCGTTAGTAGATGTATTGGATTTGTTGGCTCAACTTTGGGGGCAACCTTCTTATGTAATCCTTGAGTCATGTGGACTTTGTTATCCTGCACACTTAAACACAAAAGATCAAATACACATGGGATTTGTTATTCTCAAACCTAGGAGATGCGGAAGACCATGTTCCAACAAACTCCCCCTTTTGATAATAACAAATCCATTAATGATAAATCAGAGCATTAATATATAAGCATGAAGAACCATACTTGTGTGTGTGTGAGAGTGATGACTTAGGATAATTTTAGCATTTAGCATTTAGAATTGCTCCCCCTAAATACATGCTCCCCCTAAGTGAATGTTCTCCTAATATGTAAGTTATCATCTTAATTAAGCATTATAGTTTGATAGCAGATTATATTTATCATGTTAGTTATATTTATCATGTTAGTTCTCCCCCTTTTGTTATTAGCAAAAGCGGGTAAGGAGACACCACTTAAAAATAAGATAAAAGCATGATCGAGCTTATAGAGAAGGAAATGATAAGGAGTTTTAGAATACTTTTCATTTAAATAGATCAGAGTTTGAGTATTACAACATTGTCATAAATCATAGTTTGTAGTATAACCAAAATGTAATGATTTCCAAGTAACTAAATTACCCAGACAATATGTCTACATCCTAGCCCCGTACTAAGTGATGGATGGGCATGAGGAGCTGCATACATGTCGTAGGTTGGGGTGTTAGTCCCATATGCAAACACTAGACACGACTTAACCTAGCACTTTTCCCCCTAGTGCCTCGCAAGGCCCCACTGGAACCCTCCCCGGTTAAGGACAAGACATGACTAGAGATAAAGGTTATCTAATGTCTACAACCCTACGCCCTCGCTATGGTGAGAAATGAAGTCATGGATAATAATTACTGGAAACATATAAGCGTTTTAAATCTAATGAAATAGCCTATGGATTTATATTTTTATTTGAATTTATGAAACCATTCACATAGCTATTTTGAAATCCATTAATAAATCAGTGTTTTTAGTGTAATAATATTTTCATAGAAATAAATCAGAGTTTTATAACAAAGAAAGATTATGTTAAAAGTAACCAATATAAAGTTTACCAAGCAAGTCTACCACTTGTTGCAAGAAAGGAATTTGAAGATTCAAGTGATGATGCACACAAAATGAAAGACTTTAAAAAAGCATGAAAGCGCAAGGTAAAACAATTATATGGTTATAATGCGGAAGACTATATAGAAATACAACAAACATCTTATTGTAATCAATGATGATCCATAAGAAGATATATGAGTTAAATTTCACAAAGAGGATGTTTTGTAAATCATTGTTCAAGTAAAAACATTAAATTCACTAATAAAGTAACCAAGCATGAAATAATGATACCAAAAAGATAATACTACAATGTTATGTTAATTCATAATTTCAAAACATACTAAACATTGTAGAAAGCATGTTAGGTTATCTAGTGCACTTCATAAGTAAAGAATAGTATAGAATTAGCATTAGGATCCAATACTCATGAGAAGATAATGATGTGCACATAGGTGTATTTTTGAGTAGAGTAAACACATGTTTTAATCAAAAATACAAGTAATATGTAAAGTAAGAGCACAATAAAACACAAATAATTTTACTTCCACAAACTTCAATGCACACAAAAAATGTACAACTACCAAGGTGCTTTGCACACACAATGCTCATTAAGACTTATAGGGTGCAAAGTAGTGCTTGGGGGATCACATGTTTTATTCTTCAATATTGATTTTTTTTGTGATCCGGTGTACTTAAGAATAAGCGGTTTTTATTTTGAAAGAAAGTTATGGTTTGCACAAGATACTTTACTATTCTTTCCAAGGTGCTCAACCTCACAATGCTTATTAAGACTTATCAGGAGGTTCACGTAGTGTTTGGTGGAGTTATCTTTGTCACTTTATTTTATGATTTTGTTTTGTACAAAGTTCTCTGAATACACTTGTTTTGCAAACCAATATAATTTATAAGAAAGATAACCACTTTTCTTAATTTTTAAAAGTGCAAATAAAGGAGTGTAGGTAAGATACTTGTGCAATTTTAATTCATTGTACTAATACAAAACATACACAAGCATTCTTAGATTAAACACATATGTAGACAATGCCAAAATAAGTGAGTGAATAGCGATCATTATCAAACAAAAAATATTTACTCATACTTAGAGACATGCTAAGCTTAGTTCTACACAACTTTTTCACAATAATTAATGCACATATTAATAGATATATCAAAGCATGAAGAAAGCAATGTTTAAAGTAGTTTGAAAAGATAAATTGCAACATTATAGAAGTTCTAAATAATAGATTAATTCATGCTTGATTTTCAATGAAGTCCATACAATATTTTTGATATTTTTGAAGAATAATTTTTATTTAAAGTTTGAACTCATAAAATTGATCTTGGACTTCCCGAGGACTACCTTGTGAGAGGTTCGCCCGGTACTAGGTGATATGATGGGATGATAGCCCAAATCACCCTTTTCGCAAGATACATGTAAATCGAAAGTGTAAGGTCAAAATAATAATTTTTGATACTTGTTTTTGTTTTATATTTTATATTTGATTTTTGCATATAGGAATAGAAATCAAACAAATAACCAAAGACAAAAAAAAAATTGTAATTTTGGATTTTGTAATTTTGTATTTTAATAATTCAAAAATCAAATAAAGCCAGAAGTGCAAAAATAAATAGTTCATATAGAATAATATATTTTTAAGAATTTTTCAAAATTTTAAAATTGCAGAAAATCAAATAGGTTCGCTAGCACCGGCGTTAGCGCTAGCACAGGAAATAGTACCTGATTTTTGATGATTTTGAAATTTTTAATTGTTGATCTTGATTAAGTGTCATAATAGTAGTTTCATGCTGAAATTTCAGATTTTTAGGAAATGTCTAGATAGTGCAAATTTCATGAAACATTAGCGATTTTGTATATGACTTTACCAACTAAACTTTGCATGAGATGACATGAATGAACAAATCAAATATGCATGCTTTTAGTGATTAACCATAATGTTCATGCACAGGAATACCATGAATAAGCCCTAGATGAGAATACCCAGCCTGTATGTCTTGGTAAACATATAAAGCCTAACATAGACACAAATATTCTTTAGTCGACAATGTTAGTATGATAAGTTTGAGATTAATGTTATACCAAGGTCTGTTGATACAATGTTGCATGTATGTAATAATAGAGATTCAAGTTTTAGACATAGAATGACGTGATGATTCTAATTTATTTATTCATATGGATATAGAGTTGATTCTATGGCCTATGCAAAACATAATAGATTCATACAATAATCATGATCACAGACTATATGTTTCGAAGGAATAAAATCTTTTGTAGTTATATTTGATGTTTGACTTAGAAGATCATATGATTTTGCATGACTATTATATATGATCATTAATATTAATTCATAGTGATTAAGAACTCGTAATTAATTATTCATGATAATGTACATGAGGAATTTTTAAAGAAAATTCATATTCAACCTTTTCAAATTATTAGATAGAAACGTTGTAAGGTGAATAGTGAATATGAGAAAATATGTTTATTTTGAAGAGTTTTGTAAATTTAAACAAATACATATACTTTTATTGATTTTTCTGAATTTTAAAATTTCATAAAATCGGACACTTGAGCTAGCGCCGGCGTTAGGTACTAGCGTCTACGTTAGCTTACAGAGAGTGCTTATTTTGATCGTATAGCCTTGATTTTCTTCAATTTTGCATCCGATTTTTCTTAATTATGTTTGTGCAATGTAAGGCCTGTCTAATGAAGTGATGAGACGAGAAGAAATCGCAAAAAGTTGTGGAAGTTAAAATTTGTACATGAGTTTCATCTTCATTAGAGTTTCATATTTATTAAACCTTAATTATTGAGTTTTGCACAACATATGCATGAGTGAAATGATCATATATAAGTGAAATAATATTCATGCAATTTTTCAATTCTGATTTAAACATGATTATGATTAAACATACTTTGGGTAATTGAAAATGACGCAAATATATTAATTACCTAAGCAAAACTTGCGCATTTAATAAATTTAGCCTAATACCCCTAAGATACACCTTTTAAATCCATTTTGACACTTATTTCATTTAGTCTTAATAATATCATATAACAAATTTAGTTTTTCAAATTTTAAAGACTTTTAGGAAATGGATTTAGAAGGATAGAAATAAAAAGGATAAGTAGATCACTTGAACAATGACATGACTATTTATTCGACTTTATTCAATTTGATTTATTTATGAATTTTGGTTTAATATGAGAAAGTCATATCACAAGTCATATAAAGTGATCATATCACGATAGTTCAACAAAAAAACAAAAACAAAAAAAAACAAAAAGGGAATTAAGCATATCATGAAGTAGATAATTGATATTTTTATTTTTAGTTGATTTCAACTTCATGCAAATAGTTGGATACTAATGAATGAGAGATTTAGGTATCCAAAGAGGACCGGGTGTGACGGTTCCTTTGGGTACCCAAATACATCGTGTTTGCTTTTGGGGAGATGGAAGTGAATGAGCCCTTTTGAGTGGAGTTTGTGTTTCATCTTTAACTTTGGATCTCCATTCAAATCTTGGTTTAATATTATTTTTAGTTTTCAAATTTCCATAATCATTTACTTGAATATTTTGATCAAAAAGGTTTTTGACGTTATAATTTGAAGGAAATTTGTTTGCATTTAATTTTAGGTTGGGAGAAACATGATTTTGTAAATTATGGTGATTTTGAGTTTGATTTTGATTTACAAATCCTTTATGTTCCTTACTCCCCTTTTTAAACTTAGGTAAGATGTTCATATTCATATTCAACTTGTTTTTAGATATAGTTTGATATTGTGAATTTGTATTTACAATTTTCATAAGCAAGTTGATTTTTGATTTTAATTCATTATTTTTGATCTTTAGATTATGTCTAACTTTATTATAAGCTATTGTGCTATTTTTAAGAGTTGAAACAATTGAATCCATATGATCTTGATAGTTATTTCTATATTCATCAAATGTTTCATCCATCTCTTTAATTTCAATTTTATAGTCTTTGCACTTAGCACAATCATTTATCAAAGATGAATTTTCTAAACATAATTTTTCATTTTGTTCTTTTATAAAAATAATTTCTTTTTCAAGTTCCTTAAATTTTTCTTTAATATCATTACAATGAAGACAAGGTTTTGTTTTTTCAATTGAAGTGACATGAGTAAAGCTAGATAAATCAGATTTTGATACTACTTTAACTTTTGCTTTTAAATTTTTATTTTCTAAGCGCAATTTGCAATTCGAATTTTTTAATTTCTTAATTTTGCGCTTTGTAATTTGTAGCAATTGTAAAGTAGAAATAGAAGTACAAAAGATGGGATTTGATTTCCTTACATTTCTTTCGGGAGAGGCATGATTTGAGCATATCGTTTCTTTTACATCTTTTTGGCACTCCTCTTCCGAAGACAGTACTTCTTCTTCTTTTCCATTTGATGTGTGCTCCATTGATCCGTCATGAGAGGAGCATTCTTGAAGACTTGTGCAAGCTTGCATATTCTCCGGTTCTTGCGATTGTTTCATACCTGTAGAAGGAGAATCATACATTTCTTCAAGAAATTTTCATACTTTGTATGCAATAAAAAAACAATATATTAGTTTGAAAATATCTTGAGATAAAGCACAAAAAATATAATGCATAGCTTTTGCATTTAGGTGACGCTCTTGTTTATTTGATTCGTTAGCTGGTCTAACTATTGCTATATCCCATGCATTGATATCTAAACTTTTAATAAATTTTTCCATTAATAATTTCCACCCTTTATAATTTCTCCCTTCGAATAAAGGTGGTTTAGGAGATTTTTCTTCTTCATAAAAATTTACCCCACTAGTAGAAGCGAGATCATGAGATGCCATTATTCCCGGTTGTTAAGCTGATTTGGAATAACCTGCCTCTGATACCACTTGTTGGATCGGTAGGCGCCCTTAGAGGGGGGTGAATAAGGGTTTTAAGAACTTGTAATATATTTTGAATAACTTTGAAAAAGCTTTGATTATTAAACTAGAGAAGATCAAGACAAATCAAGTGAAGTAAAAGTAAAGACATGATTTTTTTAACTTGAGAAGCATGATTACAAAACTTGATCTCTTATCGAAGCTAGAAATCAAAGCTAATAGAAAGACTCTTTTTGTTTTCTATACCGACTCGTATCCCCACGAACCGGTTGGCTTTAGCCGATCCTTCCCTGGATACGGCCTCAAGCCGGTCTAGCCAACCCTTCCCTGGATATGGCCTCGAGCACCCCCTAGACCTACTCCCGAGACCTAGTCGCCAACAAGAGGCGAATTTCAGCCCTAAGTCCTACCCAGACCTAGTCGCCAACACGAAGCGAATTTACTAAACGATTACAGAAAAGATGTGAAATAAAAAGACAATAATGTAAAACTCCCTCTATGTGGATCTCTTGGAGAAGTAGATGAAGACGCAGAGTATGATCGTAGTCGATGCAGTCTTTCGTCACGATGATGACGCGTGTTGAAATCTTCTCCACGGATCTCCTTTAGTCTTTATGGATTTGTGGGAGTATCTCTCTGAAACTTCCTCTCTATGTTGTGGCACGAAGCTCTGGAATTCTGGATCTCTAGAGGCTTTAGAAGACGGAGCCAAGATGTCCTTTTTATAGACTTAGCGCTAGCACTTGCGCTAGTGCTACCGTCGGCGCTATCCCATATTAGGACACATTCTGCGCGGCAGAATCTTCAATCTGAGGAAACAATTCTCCCTTGCCTACTGTGCTCCTCACTACCGCCTGCGCTATCGGATACCGCCTGGCGCTATCTCCTTCTATAAGTTCTCCTGGCAATTGCGCTTCGAGCCAATATTTCGTCAAAGAGAAATTCGTCGACCGTTGCTAAGAGTTCGTCGAACGACAGCTAGCGCCTGCGCTAGTACTACCGCCAGCGATAGTAGATGTATTGGATTTGTTGGCTCAACTTTGGGGTCAACCTTCTTATGTAATCCTTGAGTCATGTGGACTTTGTTATCCTGCACACTTAAACACACAAGATCAAATACACATGGGATTTGTTATTCTCAAACCTAGGAGATGCGGAAGACCATGTTCCAACAGAGCCTGTGTGTAAAGCTGTGTTGACAGCTTGAGTGGTAGGACTTCTTGATAGGTCTGAGGTAGGAAATCTGTGTGATTTCTGAGTGGTAGGAGTTACATAACTCTGAGGTGTAGGGCTGCTGCGCCTGAGGTGTAGGGATGCTGAGCCTGAGTGTAGGGCTGCTGTGCCTGAGGTAGGATCACTCTTGATCTGAGTAGTTCTGAGGAACTTGTGGTGTAAGCTCAAGGAGCTGAGATTGGGGTTTGTGGCCTTGTATAACTCACTGTTAGAAAGGTGAAGGGGGAAAGAGGACTACTCAAGACACCCTGTCTTGAGGAACCTCTATACATCCTTGTGTGCTTTTTGTGATTGAGTTTTCTGCAGCTAGATACATTAGGATTATATAAAGAAAATAAGTAAAACCTATTCACCCCCCCCCCCCTCTAGGTAATATTGACTACACCTAACAAACTATCAGCAAGCATTTTCCGCCACTAGTTCAAGCATTCTTCGCTGAGGAGACCATAGAAGCGCTGAAGATCGTTGGAGCGGTGACAGCCTCCTTCGAGTCCACACACCATCTAAGGGCCGAGCCTGGAGAGAGCCCGACAACCTCTCTCTTCGGCCGAGAACCCAAGACGCGGGGACATCTTCTATGTGGTCCTTTTTAAACTTTGATGCTTGTGCTTTCTCTTTGTGTTTGTTGGGCTGCGGTCAGCAATTGCTCCGGCGTGTTGCGCTATTCGAAGCGGAAGGGCGTGTCCCTAGTGGGTCTAACTGGCTGCCCCGTGGATCCTGCTTGGGTGACGATCTCTATTAAGGATAGGTAGCGCCTTCACCAATAGTCCAGGCTTTTGGTCGAGTTGGTTGCGCCGAGTCCCCAACAAGTGGTATCAGAGGTTGGTTGATCTTATTTACTGGCTAACACCTGGATCTCAAAGATCAATTAGATCTTAAATTATTTTAGAGTTTTTCTTTATCTATTTTCTGTTAAAAACTCATGGCACAAAACAAGGAGTATTCAAGCACAAGACCTCATATGTGCAATCTTAGCAAGTTTGTACTGTGGAAAGCAAGGATTAGGCTTTATATGAACTCTATTGATGAAGAAATTTTCAATGTTATTCTGACAGGGCCTCCAACACCTACAGCATCAACAAGCACTGAAGCAACAACAGACAACACGGTTGTCCCACCTCCAGAATGGACAGAAGCAAAGAAGAAACAAAGAAGTGCAGATGCTAAAGCCATGAACATTTTGGCTCAAACTATGTCTGATGACATATTTCAAAAAGTGGTTGAATGTACTTCAGCCAGAGAGAATTGGATCTCGCTAAATAATATGGTTGCAGGTTCTACAGATGAAAGGAAAGACAGAAGATCACACTTGATCTCTCTGTATGAAAACTTCAAGAAAGGAGAAACAGAGACAGTAGCTGACATGTATAATAGACTCAGTCTCATAATTAATGAGCTGAAATCTCTAGATAAAGTGATCTCTATCACTGAGGTTAATGACAAGATCTTAATGTGCTTTCCCAGCACATGGGATTCTAGAATCTGGCCAATCAAGGAAGCCAGAAGCCTCAATGAGATTACCACTGAAGCATTGTTGGGCAAGCTCAAATCTTATGAGCAGCTCATTAAATCCAGGGAAGCTGAAGCATCCACTTCATCTCCAGCAACAAAGAAAGAAAAGAGCATAGCTTTCAAAGCAGCTGATGCAGAAGAAGAATAGACTCCAAAAGATGAGGAGTTTATGAGTCTCATAGCCAAGAGATTTTACAAAATGGCTAAGAAGGACTTCAGAAAGAAAGAGTCCAGATCAAGAGAAAAGCAAAGGTATGACAAATCAACTCCTAAAGAGGTTATTTGTTATGGATGCAGGAAACCTGGATACTACCTGACAGAATGTCCAGAAAATCAAAAGAAATAGAAGAAAAAGGATAAAGAAGAGAAGAGAAGCTCCAGCAAGTCTTCTTCCCACAAGCACAAAAAGAAGGGAAGAGGATTTATAGCAGAATCCTGGAGAGACACTGAATCTGAATTATCATCCAGCTCATCTGGTGACGATGAAGAAAATTCAAAGGAAAGTGGCCAATGTCTGATGGCAATATATGACTCAGCTAGTGAGTCAGAATATGCCTTCTCATCCCGCTCCAATGATGATGAAGAAGAAAGAACATTCTACATGATGTCTGTCAATGCCTCAGGACATAACTCTAAAGAAAAATCAGAATCTGAAGCAGAAGATGATGCAGATCAGGTATTATCTCATTTTGATTTTACTTCAGTTGAATTCAAAGCTGAATTCAAAGTTCTTTGCTTAGACTTACTAAAATCTGAGAAAGAGATTATCTCACTTAGAAGTAAGCTAGCTGAAATGAATAATATAAGTGAAGAAAATAAAAATCTTAAGAAAGATTTGGCTGCCTCCAGGGAACAGATTGTTCTCATTGAGAGCAAGTTGTCTGAAGCCAAGAAGTTTAAAGAATACCTAAATGGGAGAAGCATCAAACTGATGGACATAACAAGCACAGTAAATGCTAGACTTAATAGCAAATTGGGCTTGGGTGCCTCATCAAGTGAGCCACATTTGATTAAGAAGAATATATTATCTACACCCATAAAATTCATATATGCTAAAAGCAAAGAGGCTGTAGAAGCAAATAAGTCATTTCAAGCAAGTCTGTTAAGAATAAAAGAATTCAGAAGAATTCGTCGAACGAAGCTCGACAAAAAGATTTCAATCTGTCGAACGGAGATCGACGAAAACAGAAAACAGATTTTCAGTATTGTTATTACATGGACAGCAATCGACGAAATCATGCACATTCGTCGAACGGCGGTCGACGAATTTACCCAAATTTGTCTAACAGATACTATACACAGAATTTCAGGAATTCTAATTCTCAACACACTAAAAATCCTTTCACTGAATGGATTATACCTCCAAGGAGATATCATCCGCAAGGCTATAAGGATCAGCCTGAAATGTCCTTTATTTCTGAGTATTATGGTAAGACAAAAGGACCCAAGGTAGTCTGGGTCAAAAACAACTAGTTTATGTTTATGTCTTTGCAGGTACACAGCTGTCCAAGAACAAGTGAAAAATAGTATTTGGACAGTGGATGTTCAAAACATATGACAGGGAACAAGGCAAATCTGAACAATTACAAGGCAAAGCTTGGACCAAAAGACATATTTGGAGACTCCAACTGTGGATAGACCAAAGGCTATGGAAAGGTCAAGGTTGGAGAAGTCACCTTCAAAGAGGTAGCTTATGTAAAAGGACTGAAGCATAACCTTATCAGCATAAGTCAATTATGTGATGAAGGGTATCATGTAACATTTAATAAATTGAATTGTCTTATTAAATTTACTGATGGTATTACTGTTTTATCAGGTATTAGGCAGGGTAATATATATTTAGTGAATTTTAATTCATCTACTTCAGAAGTTTGTTTATTTAGTGATGTAAGCAAATCTAGTGAACTTTGGCATAAGAGATTAGGACATGTAAACCTTAGGACCATTGCTAGATTATCTAAGGACAATCTTGTTAGAGGTTTACCCTTAGGTTCTTACAAGAAAGAAGGTCTTTGTAGGGCATGTCAACTAGGCAAGCAAACTAAAAATAGCTTTAAATCATTATCTAAAAGTGATTCACCTAGAATCTTATATTTGCTACATATGGACCTTTTTGGACATATAGCAACAAAGAGTTTAGGGGGGAAGTCTTACACTCTAGTTATTGTAGATGACTTCTCTATATTCACTTGGGTGTTTTTTTGAGAGAAAAGTCAGATAACTTTAAAGTTCTTACAGACTTTCTTAAGAGCATACAGATTGAGTACTCTACTGTAGTTGCATTGATCAGAAGTGATCATGGTACTGAGTTTGAGTCTCTTCTTATACAAGAATTCCGTGAGATGGAAGGTATCAGGCATTGCTTATCAGCTCCTAGAACTCCTCAACAAAATGGGGTAGTTGAAAGGAAAAATAGAACTCTAATTGAATCAGCAAGAACATTACTTGCAGATGCTAATTTTCCCCTATCCTTTTGGGCAGAGGCTGTCAGCACAGCAAATTATGTTCTGAATAGAAGTTTGATACACAAACTTAAGGGAAAGACTCCTTATGAATTACTTAAAGGGAAGAAACCTAAAGTTAACTATTTTAGAGCATTTGGCTGTAGATGTTTCATTCACAATAATGATAAGAAATACCTTAGGAAATTTGAACCAAAATCAGATGAAGGAATTTTCTTAGGTTATTCACTAATCAGTAAAGCATATAGGATTTATAATAAATCTACTATTAAAATAGAAGAATCTATGCATGTCTCTTTTGATGAAACTAACATGTGTTACAAGGAGAAGATTCCTTCTACCATAGAAAATCTGCAGGTACCTATATTATATGAGCAGCTAGATCAATTAGCTATACATAAAGAAGGAATTCGGAATCCTGAACAGCAGAATGATGAAGAGAGTGAAGAAGAAAATCTCCCAGATTTTGCTGAAAATTCAGTACAGATAACAGCAGATAATCCTCCACGGGATATAGCAGCTGAACAAATTCCCCAAGTGGAAATTGTTGCTGAACCAGCTCCAACTGTTGATCACATCACAGTTAGAGATCATCCAATATCACAAGTGAATTGTGATATTTCAGCAGGTGTGCAAACAAGGAATCAAGTAAATCTGAACATGATGCACACATGTTTTCTCTCTCAGATTGAACCTCAATCTCTACAATATGCAGAACAAGATCCCAACTGGATCATTGCTATGCAAGAGGAACTCAATCAGTTTGAGACAAACCAAGTATGGGATTTGGTTCCTAGACCAAAATACCATCCAGTGATTAGCACCAAATGGGTCTTCAGGAACAAGCTAGATGAACAAGGCAACATTGTAAGAAATAAAGCAAGACTGGTAGCCCAAGGATATTCACAGGAAGAAGGGATTGATTATGATTAGACCTTTGCCCCTGTTGCAAGACTTGAAGCAATCAGAATCTTTCTTGCATTTGCTGCATATAAAAAGTTCAAGGTATATCAAATGGATGTAAAGAGTGTTTTCTTAAATGGAGAAATCAAAGAAGAAGTTTATGTGGAACAACCACCAAGTTTCATCTCTCCAACTCAACCCTCTTTTGTATTTAAGCTTAAGAAAGCTCTTTATGGTCTCAAACAAGCTCCCAGAGCATGGTATGAGACTTTAGCTAGTTTTCTTTTGGAAAACAATTTCTGTAGGGGCATAGTAGATAAAACCCTATTTTTCAGGATACATAAAAATAAAACTTTGCTAGTTCAAATATATGTAGATGATATTATCTTTGGCTCTACTGATTCAAATTTGTGCAAAAGATTTTCTAATCTTATGCAATCTAAATTTGAAATGAGTAGTATGGGTGAGTTATCATACTTCCTTGGTCTTCAAGTGAAGCAAACTCCAAATGGAATCTTCATATCCCAATCTAAGTATGCTAAGGAATAAGTGAAAAGATTTGGTATGTTTGATTCTTACACCATGAAAACACCCATGCCCTCAAATGCTGTTGTTGATAATGATGAATCAGGGAAACCTGTTGATTCAAAAGTATATAGAGCAATTGTTGGCTCACTACTTTATTTAACCGCAAGTAGGCCTGACATAATGTTTGCTACCTGTATTTGTGCTAGGTTTCAAGTTAACCCCAAAGAATCTCACTTAATTTTATTAAAGGATTTTGAGATATATAAAGGGTTGCCCTAATCTAGGACTTTGGTATCCAACAGCATCTGAATTTGAATTAACTGGATTCTCAAATTCAGATTATGCAGGATGCAGAGTAGACAGGAAAAACACATCAGGAACTTGTCAGTTCCTTGGTGATAGGCTTGTGTCTTGGTTTTGTTAGAAACAAACATCTGTGTCAACATCAACAGCTGAAGCTGAATACATTGCTGCTGGCAGTTGCTGCTCACAGATGTTGTGGATACAAAATCAACTCCTAGACTATGGTGTCAACTTAAATAATTCAACTATATTTTGTGACAATACTAGTGCAATATCTATAGCACAAAATCCAGTTCTCTGTAGTAGGACTAAACACATAGAAATTAGGCACCACTTCCTTAGGGATATTGTGGATAAAATAAAATTTGCCTACAATTTATTTCTACTGATTTACAAAGAGCTGACATTTTCACCAAGCCATTGGATGAAAAGAAGCATATCTTCTTTATAAATCAAATAGGAATGATAGATGGAGACTCAATCTGTTAAAAAAATTAACATTTCTATTTATCCCCTAAATTCGTCGAACGGAGAACGACGAATTCGTATTATTTGTCGAACGGCGGTCGACGAAACCTTTTTTCTTCAGAATCGATAAAGAAAATTTCACCTGTTGAACGGTGGTCGGCGGAAAAGATATTTTTGTCGAACGGCGTCAGACGGAGACTTAAAGTCTTTTCGACTTCTGCTTTTATTAGGTTTTTGTCGAACGCCGCTCCACAAATGCGCCCCCTTCTCCCGTCTATATAATCTCTATTTTATTTCTTAATAGATCGCGCCTACAGAAATCGTTTCCCTCCAGTTCCCATCTACACTTGATCTTTCTCTCTTGCAGGTACGAATGGCGATTTCTCAATCTGTGCTTTACTCCATGAAGTTCGACGCCGGATTTGACATCAATATGGCATCATTCGAACAGTCCGACCAAGTATTCAAGGACATTCCTCAACTTTTTGAAGAACAACAGCTGAAGAAATTCATGAGCACCAGGATTAAGCTACATGTCACAGAAATAAAAGAATGGGCTTATACGGCTAAGCCAGAAGATGAGAGCATAACTGGAACAATCTCGGGACATCAGGTCTCTCTTTCCCCAACTATCTTATCTGAAATTTTTGGTTTTGAAAATGTTGATGATGATATAGAGATAAGTTCTGATGAGTATGAGGAAGCTTTGATTAAAATGGGTCATTCCTCTGGAAACCCTAATAATCTGCTTAAGAAAAACTTGTCTTTGGAATACAAGTTTTTATCAGATATTGTTGGAAAGGTGTTATTAGGCAAAACAACAGGTCATGATTATATCAAAAGGCACCAATTTCTGTTGATGGTGGCCTTGATGGAAAAGAAGAAAGTGAATTGGGGATCACTACTGTTTGAGTTGATTAAGAAGAAGATATCTAAGGATAGTGTCTATTTTGGAAGAATTTTAGGTATTGTGTTGCAGGAAAGGCACCAAGACCTTCTGGTCTCTCTCAAGGTAACCATAAATGCTAGCAAGAAGCTGACCTCAGCTCTCTTTGCAAAATGGGAAAGGGTGTTTCCAAAGAAGAACCCAGGAGCAATTGCACCAAACAAAGCTTCTGAAGACATCAGGACTGAACAAGTTACTCCCTCAACCCTTCCTGAAGCTCCTCCTCTCCCATCTCCACCTTAGCACTTTTCTCCTGCACAAACTCCACCTCCAAATTCTCCTACACCCATTGATGACACTGCACCTACTTCCTTCAACCTTCTACCTCCTCATACTTCTCCACCTCCATCTCCAATTCATAATGACCAACAGTCACCCATCCACCACTCTTGTCCAATTCATTCAAACATCCCTCAACAACATGCAAATGTTTCAAACATCTTTGTACCAACTTCCATTCCATCTACTTCTCAATCATCCTCATCTCATCCACCTGAAATGTTATTTCTACATTTTCAATCTATTGCAGATCAAATTCTTGATTACACTCTTCCTAAGCTAGATCAAATTCTGGATGCAAAACTTGCTCCAGTGCATCACATTCTTTCTAATCTTGACTCCACCTTGGATGCAAAACTTGCTCTAATTCTTACAGCAATTTCTGAACTATCTTCCAAAATATCTTCAATTCCTTCCTCTCTTTCTGTCCCTTCTTCTAGGGGCCTAGATTCAGGTCTCCCTGAAGCTAGGCAGGGGGAGATGTCTCATGAAGAAGCTCCAGAAGCTCATGTTTCAGAAGGGTTAGTGTTTGAAGAGGATCAAGAAGCTCCAGTTTCAGAAATTTGAGTATTTGATTCAATATTTGATTCAGAAATGATTGACTTCTCTACAGTTTCAGCAGTACCAGTTATAGAAGGAATAAATAATATCTATATTCATCCTTATTTAGATATTATTCATTTGTTGTCTAAGTTCAATACTATTTACTCAGTTCTGCCAAAATCTCATGAATATTCTAGAGCAATTGTTCCATACAATGCTCCCTTAGATAAAGTTCTGTTGAAAAAGATCATCAAAAGTTTTAAAGTTCAGACTACAGAGCCAGCTCCTATCTCAGTTCAAGTTCAAACTCAAGCTCCAGGTCAAGCAGAAAAATCAGCTGTAGTTACAGAAGAAACTCTCAAGAATTTTGATTTTCCAGTTTTTGTTTTTGATGAATCACCAATTCCTGACTTTGATGAAATATGGAAAGCAGAGGATGAAGCTTTTGAAGCTGAAGAGCAAAGGATCAAAGCTCTTAAATTGGTCAATGCTTTATATGATGAACCAATTCCATCCTCTGACTCTAATGAAGAAGATAGTGATAGTGATTCTGATAATACTTTATCAAAGAAGAGAAAGAAAAAGGAAAGCAAAGTCAAAGGTTGTCCCCAAGCCTCCAAACCCTGAGAGTGATATTCCTTATTATGTTCTTCATAACATTACTCTTGACAAAGATACACCACACTGGATGAAATTCTCAAGGAATGAAAACAAAAGAAGAATGAAGATGAGGAAGACTGGTTACTATTCTGACAAGCCGGTCAAATATAACCATCCTCCTCCTCCTCCTCCAACAGCAGGCTCAACAGCACCATTTTCTTCTCAGAAATCCACACCTCAGCAATCAAGGAGACCAGCTAGCACAAGTGGTTATATTATCAGAGTTATTGGTCTTCACGACTCCCTTCAGATTCTTCCAGAAATGTTTCCACAAAATACATATATCATATATCTGATGGATCCATGCACATGAAAAGAAATATTCCTTTTGAGCAACCTTCAGTACATGACACTGATCTTGATGAAATATCTTATTCTCCTGTTGATACAGAAGTTGAAGAAATAACACAGATGGCCAGATTCAAGGAGTCAATTGCCACAGCTCAGATAAATAAAGCTAAAGCTGAAGGAAAGGATTATTCTCAGTATTCAACTATGTCAAAATATAGAAGAAAAGAATTTGAAAATTATAAATCAAAGAATCTTTTCAATGCTGAAGAATTCTTGATCCAGCGCCCACAAGCAGTTGTTATTCAAAGCAAATCTCAAACCATTTTGGGAGCTCAGGATCTCTACTTGAGTAAGAAGGAATCTGAAGATCCTAACAGAAAAATCATTTTCAAGCCTCCCTCAGCAAATCAATGAAAAGGTTCAGACTTTATTGTGTTTTTGTTTATCATTTTGATTGTAAAGTTTATAAACTCAGAGCACTACATTTTATTCTATCTGCTGAAATGAATTTACATTCTGTTTGATATATATTTTTTTTGCTCTGCTGTTTATTTTTCTGTTGTATTTAATTGATTGATTGTCAAATAGTATCCTAACCAAAATAGGGGGAGATTGTTGGAACAACCCTATTACTGATTTGGGCTAGGATCACTATATGTTGAACTAGGATCAAGTTGACCCCATTGTATAGTTTAAGGGTCAAGTCTTTAGGCTGATAGATTAGCTAGAACTTAAGGAAAAAGTTAAGTTCCCAGCGTTCAACAAATGGCTATCGGCGCTCGACAGATGGCTGCCAGCGCTCGACGAATTCTTGCCAGCGCTCGACAGTTTTCTAGCCAGCGCTCGACAGTTCTCCAGCCAGCGCTCGATAGATTTCCAGCCAGCGTTCGACATTCTCTGAGCAGCGCTCAACGAATTCCAGCTAGCGCTCGACAAATTTTTTTATTAAGGCTCAGATCGACAAATATTGATTCCAGATCAATTAATTCCTTAAATATCAGTTCATTGAATATATATCTACAACTTTAACGGATCTATTCAAACATCTTTGGACATATTCAAGACAGATAAGTAAGAATATTATATTCAGTTATTATATTCTTTCTTTCCTTATTCCAAGACAGAAATAGTTGTTGATAATTAATGCAAAGGAATATTACACGGCTAAAGAATTAAAAGACCTGCCAAAGTCGTTTGGTTTTTGTTGTTATTCCAAGAAAGGATTAAAGGCTGATTATTCTATTTCCAAAAAGAGAAGATATCAA
Organism: Dactylorhiza incarnata; assembly: GCA_033032865.1. Lineage (NCBI taxonomy): Eukaryota > Viridiplantae > Streptophyta > Magnoliopsida > Asparagales > Orchidaceae > Dactylorhiza > Dactylorhiza incarnata. Next base: position 8,522,926 of record JAWHQI010000087.1, on the reverse strand, counting down.
GACTGACTTTATTGTCTCAGCTCTCGATAGAATTCAAACACATTTTTTCTTACAGAATACAGAGAGAGAATAACAAGAACAGAAACAGAAAAGAAGAACACTCAGCAAAATAGTCTCAGTCTTCTTCTTCCTCCTCAAGCAGCAATCTCTACTTCTCTGAGAACATCCTCTTCAAGATCCATCTCTCAGATATCTGCTGCAAGTTCAAGTCTTCTAAAAGAGCAACAAGGAATCTGAAGAACCCATTCTTCCAGATCAATCTGCTACAGAAGATGGGTGTCTTCAAGAGAAAGCTTCTCCATCATCTGTCAAATACTTCAATCAGACAGAGGGAGCGTTACAACAAGTCCACTAGAGTCTTCTCTCACCATCTTGACAGAGAAGAACACTATAAACTCTTACTCACCTCTCCTGTACAGGGTTAATACTCCCTTCAAAAGTGTAAACCCCTGGTGGCAAGACACCTGATCAAAAAATCTAGTTGGTTTTGAGCACCTGAACAAAAGCTCTGTGGTGTGTGGACACCTGATCAAAATCACCTTGGTGTTAGGGCACCTGATCAACCCTCCTAGTGGACTCCTACCAAGGGTGGTAGAAGAGTGGACTACCCAGATTTATTGGGGAACCACTATAAATTCCTTGTGTCTTCTGTGTGTGTTTATTTCTTTGTGCTGTGCTGTGTGCTTTTATTTATTCAGTTTTTCTGCTTATATTTTTATCTCACACTGTTTACACATATATATAACACTATTTTAATTCCGCTATAAAAACTAAGGAAAAGTTTTTAACACACTATTCACCCCCCCCCCCTCTAGAGTAACTTAAGATCTAACCTCCACTTTCAATTGGTATCAGAGGGGGTCGCGGGTTCGAAACCCCGGGTCATTGTTGGGGGGGATTGTTGGGCTGCGGTCAGCAATTGCCCCGGCGTGTTGCGCTATTCAAAGCGGAAGGGCGTGTCCCCCATGGGCCTAACTAGCTGCCCCGTGGATCCTGCTTGGGTGACCAGCTCTATTAAGGATAGGTAGCGCCATCACCAACTGTCCGGGCTTTTGGTCGAGTTGGTTGCCCCGTGGATCCTGTTGTACGAACGCTTGTTAGGTTAATGTTATGGATCCTTGCTTGTGTTCATGTACAATGATGATGTGGTGGTGAGAATAGCTTTCGTTGTTGTTGTGATAGCATATGTTGTTTGTGTGTGAAGCCATCTAGCAATTGCTAATGGTGATGTTGGCGAAGAGGTGAGTAAGACCCTCACAAAACCTCGCACTGTGGCCAATCCATCCGCTTACCGAAGCGCGGCATCGCGGCCGCTGCACTCACCCACACCTTGCGAAGCGGTGCTTTTCGACCCGCATTTCTCTTATTTCCGCAATAGCTTAGGAATCCAATCACAACCCCCTTTATTATTACTTAGTAATCATTTTAACTAATTTCCGGGCAGAGCGAATCATACTACCCAACTTGCGGTCCTTTGAGATCGACATTCAGGGAGTTCCTCCCTATTTTATTACTTGAGCGACCGGTGCACTGCCATCATATCGCATTTCGTGCTTGCTAATTAGCAGTGCTGAAATCGCGAATCACCTTCCGGGCATCCCAATTACAATGAAGGAACTCGCGGCACGGACGCCTTTGGTCGCCCGCTGGTGACTTGGGCGGAGGACGGCCATGAGGTGACCTTGAGCACCAACCTCCCGGCTTGGTCGGAGTACTGAGAGGACAAGGGCGAGGCGTATGATGTCATGTTCGCTCATTATGGGCGCCCTGATGCCGAGTCACTGCAGGATGTCTCGGCCGAGTATCTGGCTCAACAGACCACGCGCGTGCTTCTTCGGTCGGCGGAACTTGGACATCACACGGCGAGAAGCTTGCTAGTCGCTGAAGAGCGACCAAAGGCGTTGGGCAAGACTTCCATCTCGCTCGGTATTCAGCTGGAGAAGTCTAAGGTACTGGCGCTTTAGGCTTGAAGTATCCCTGCTTGTCGCTACTCGCTTGATGCCGAGTATTATACTAACCAATCATCTATCTAACTTGCAAGCTGACGAGATTGAGCTTCGAAGAAGATGTCGCAGCTTGAGAAGGAGCTGGAAGACACTCGGGCAGCATTGGAAGCTGCCCAGGTGAGGATTTCCGAGTTAGAAACTCGGCCTGCCGAGTAGCAGCGTTCAGAGGCAGGGCCTTCCCGTGTGGGGAAGAAGATCAGGATGCACGGCGACGAGGTGTCGAACATGCGTCGGGATATTGCGCGAGGAACGGGGAACGTTGTCTTGAGTCAGTTGAAAGTTGTTGGCCACCTAATATCAGAGGAGATGAACCTGACCGTGATGGACATCATTCCAGCTTTGCTTGCTGAGGAGTCCACCTCTCCTTTGCGAGCTTCCTCTCCTGAGCTCAGCGATGATGACGATGATGACGACGAGGATGTCGATGTCGATGGCGAGGATGAAGATTTAGACGGAGGCGAGTATGATGCCTAGTCGGCAGGGGCCCTTTTTTGCTTACCCTGCTCAACCTTGTATAGATTTTTGAAACTGTAAATGCTCGCAGAGATATATAAAAGAAAGGACAGTTTTTTGCTCGCCTGCTCTTCTTTTGCTCGCACATCTTGTGGACTTCGCTAGGCTCTTAGGCTTGACTGCGAGACTGAGTGATCGACATTACGCCGAGGCGATGGACGATCATACCTTGCTCGCATGTATATACTCGCACATGCATGCTCGCCTTGGTGGATACTCGCCGATTCCAAGAAGGTTGATGGCAGTTGAATTGAAGTGATCACCTTCAAGGCTTTCATTCTATCTGCTGAGAAGCTTTCAAAGATCATAGTAATGATGATAATAATGAGAGAAGAGAAGACAAGTAAGGAGTGGCATTCGGGGGGGTCCAAGGGGACACATCCTCCCGAGTCCTTAATCTTACTACATTGCTGAGGGCTGGCCAGTAGGGAATGACAGTCGGGGAGGTCCAAGGGGACACACCATCCTGAGGCCTCCATCCTACTGTGATGCTGAATGCTGACCAGTAGGGAATGACAGTCGGGGAGGTCCAAGGGGACACACAATCCCGAGGCCTCCATCCTACTGCGATGCTGAATACTGATCGGTAGGGAATGACATTCGGGGAGGTCCAAGGGGACACACCATCCCGAGGCCTCCATCCTACTGCGATGCTGAATGCTGATCGGCCCAATAGATCACCTTTTCTTCAAGTCGGGGGTTGGCGTCCATACTCTCCTCTAATAACCGCTCTAGTCGGATGAGAAGTGCAGTCGGTGGGTCTTGGCCAGCATGCAAGGGTGGAGCTGATCTCAACCGTCAATGCAGAGGCTTGGTCTTAGGAGAACGCTCTACCGAGGCACTATCCCATCACCGCACTTGGGTTCTTATTAGAGTCGAGTTGGAGGCCTGTCCCCCGGCTGGTTTTTGGGCTTGCGGAAGAGTCTCCATATTGTCACTCAACAATCAGAGCGGGTTAAGCGCACCAACTCATTGGATTGGAAGAACTGACAAGAAGAACTAACTTTGTTGCGAGCTCCTGCTCTCTTCCAAGCCGCTCTGGTAGTAGAACTGATCATCACTTTGCCTAGCTGGGGGGTGGTGTCCAGATTCTCCTCTGATAACCTCTCCAGTCGGATGAGACATGCAGTCGGTGGGTCTTGGCTAACATGCAAGGGGGAGCTGATCTCGACCGTCAATGCAGAGGCTTGGTCTTAGGAGAACGCTCTACCGAGGGACTGTCTCATCACCCGACTTGGGTTTTTACAAGAGTCGAGTCGGAGGCATGTTCCCCAACTGGTCGTGGAGATCCTATTCTACTCACTTTGTGACACATTTTGAAACAAACGACACCTTTATTTTCAAGGGTCTTTCTGCCAAAAAAACTGATCATCCCTTCGCCGGGCTGGGAGGTCGGCGTCCAGACTTCTTCCTGATAATCTCTCCAATCGGACGAGAATGCAGTCGGTGGGTCTTGGCCAACATGCAAGGGGGGAGCTGATCTCGACCGTCAATATAGAGGCTTGGTCTTAGGAGAACGCACTTCCGAGGTAATGTACCATCATTCGTTCTGGGTTCTTACGAGGATTAAGTCGGAGGCATGTTTCCCTAACCTAGCGTGGAGATCGGTTTTACCTACTTCGAGAAGATCTTGCTAGAAGAAAAAGAACTCTCACGACCATGTTTCAGGGGGCGAGAAATTTTATTCATCTGGAGAAAATACAAGGAGGGGGAGAATACACCTTCCCGCTCAGGGATAGAACCTTTTCAGGTCGTCGCTGCTCCAGGTATTCCCAAGCAATTCCCCTTCATGGTTCTGCAGTCGGTATCCGCCAGTCGCTGACGACTCGTGGATGATGAATGGTCCTTCCCAGCTAGGGTTGAGCTTTCCGACAGCGGCCGATCTCCCTGCTGTGTCCACCTTCTTCAAAACGAGGTCACCTGCTTGGAAATGCTTGAGGCGGACGTACTTGTCGAAGTACTTCGCCATCCGCTTCTTGATTTCTTCTTGCCTGGCCGAGGCTATATCTCGAAGCTCTTCGATGTAGTCGAGAGCAAGCTTCTGAGCTTCTTCATTCTCTAGCCTCCACTCTTCGTCTCCTTCTCCTACCACAGCCACTCTTGGACTTCTAACCTCGAACTCCACTGGGATGAGAGCCTCAAAGCCATGGGAGAGCTTGAAAGGAGTTTCTCCCGTGGCGGAGCTAGGAGTGGTCCTCAGAGCCCATAGGACGGAGGGGAGCTGGTCAGCCCAGTTCCCCCTTAGGTTCTCAACTTTCTTCTTCAGGAGGTTGATGATCAACATGTTGGTGGCCTCCACTTGCCCATTGCTCTAGGGATGGTGGACAGAGGTGAAACGAAGATCCATCCTCAGCTGCTTGCAGAAGTCTTCCAGCTCCAAGCTGGCAAATTGGGAACCGTTGTCGGTGACGATGACGGGGGGGATCCCAAATCTGCAGACGATTTCTCCTCAAATGAAGTTCTTCACGACTAGAGAGGTGGTCTTGGCCAAAGATTTGGCCTCGATCCACTTGGATAAGTAGTCGGTCATGACGAGAACGAACTTCCTTTGGCTACTAGCTTGGGGGAAAGGACCAAACAGATCCATTCCCCAGATGGCTAACGGCCACGGGGCGGTAATCGAATGAAGCTGCTAAGTCGGCTGCAACTGGAGAGGAGCGAACAACTAACACTTCTGGCACTTCCTGGAGAAGGCTTCGGCATCCTTCCGAATGGTTGGCCAGAAGTAGCCGTGCCTTAGAACTCTGTTCTCCAAAGTGCGAGTCCCCGAATGACTACCACACTCTCCCGAGTGGATCTGATCCAACACTCGAGGTACTTCGGCTTCCGAAAAGCATCTGGCCAAGGGGCCCGAGATGGTCTTGCGGTACAGTTCCCCACTATGCAGAAGGTAATAAGCCGCCTTATACCGGAACTTCCTCTGATCTCTGCCTTCAGTGGGGAGCTTGCCAGTAGCTAGGAACTCTACGAACGGATCCATCCACGACGCCTGCTGCTCGATCTCCATCATCTCCCCTTCTCCAATGGATGGTCGAAACAACTCGGTGATGGTTCTTCCCGCTTGCGGACTGTACTTGGCTAGACGGTACGCTGTCGAGTTCTCCTCCCTCAACACATGCTCGACGAAGAAAGATTGGAAGCCTCCAATCAACCCCTTCACCTTGACTAGATACTGCTGCAGGATGGTGTCGCGCACTTCAAACTCTCCTCGAATCTGCGACGCGACCACCATCGAGTCCAAAAAAGCTTGAATATCCTGAATGCCCAACTCCTGGGCGAGGCACAAGCCAGCCACTATTGCCTCATACTCGGCTTGATTGTTCGTGACGGGGAAGAGGATCTCGACCGCCTGCTCGATCCAAGTTTCCTGTGGGCTGACAAGCACGATGCCCACTCCCACTGAGCTTTTACCCGAAGCTCCATCCACGAACATATTCCAGGGATTTGGATTGGAAGGCACCTCTCCTAGATCTGCCACTCCCGAGAAGTCGCCCAAGAAGTCTGCTACTTCTTGAGCTTTGATCGTCACCTGGGGCGAGAAGGAAATGTTGAACTCACTGAGTTCTACCAACCATTTTGCCAGCCTCCTTGAATGCTTCACTCCTTCCAGGATTCCCCGAAGGGGATGATAGGTGACGAACCAGATGGAGTGAGCTTGAAAATAAGGCTGGAGCTTCCGTGCCGACATCACCAACGCGAAGGCGAGCTTTTCCAGGATGGGATATCGCAACTCCGCCTTCTTCAGCTCCCGACTGACATAGTAAATAGGTAGCTGCCTTCTTCCTTCTTCCCTGACCAGCACCGAGCTTAGTGCTTCCGCCCCTACTCCCAGATAAAGAAGTAGGTATTCACCTTCCTTTGGGCTTTAGAGGAGGGGTGTCCAGGTTAGCTGTGGCTTTAACTGCCTGAACGCCTCCTCGCACTCTTCGGACCACCTGAAGTCGACGTTCTTTCGGAGAGTCTGAAAGAACGGAGAACACTTCTCCCCCGCCTTTGATAGGAAGCGGCTAAGGCCAGCCAGCCTTCCGGTCAACCTCTGGAACTCCTAGGTACTCTTCGGCGAGGACATCTCTAAGATAGCTTTAACCTTGTCAGGGTTAGGCTCCACTCCCTTCGGAGTGAGGAGATGTCCCAAGAACTTCCCTCTCCCTGCCCAGAATACGCACTTCTCTGGATTGAGTCTCATCTTAAACCTTCGGAGAGTTGCGAAGGTCTCCTCCAGGTCGATGACATGTTCCCAAGCACTCTTGCTCTTCACCAATAGATCGTCCGCGTACACTTCCAGATTCCTCCCCTTTTGCTCCTTGAAAACTTGGTTCATCATCCGCTGGTAGGTGGCTCCCGCATTCTTCAAGCCGAAAGGCATCATCTTGTAGCTATAGCAGCCATCGGGGGGATGCATTCGAATCTGGTGGTACCCTGAAATGCATCAAGAAAGCTCATCACAGAGAAACCGACGGCGGAATCAACCAGCGCGTTGATTCGAGGCAAGGGATAACAATCCTTCGGGCAAGCTTTATTCAACAACGAAAAGTCGATACACATTCTCCAGCCCCCTCCGGGCTTCTTCGCCATTACAACATTTGACACTCAGCCTGGATACTGGATCTCTGACACAAAGCCTACCTCAAGCAGCTTCCTTACTTCTTCCCAGATAGGTTCGGCCTGTAGGTAGGCACTTGACCTCTTCTTCTGGCGGATGGGCTTGGCCGCCGAATCCAGGTTGAAATGGTGGCAGACAGCCTTTGGGTCGATCCCAGGCATCTCAGCTGCACTCCAGGCGAAGATGTCGACATTATTTTGCAGACATGCCGCCTTCTCGATCTTCTCCCCGGTCATCAGAGACCCTCCTATATTTAGCAATCCAGGTACTCCTGCTTCCGAGAGCACCTCGATTTCTTCCACCTCCTCCGCTGCCTCCAGCCTTGCCATCCCTTCTAGCACTCTTTCCATCTCCTTCGCGTCTGCCATACAACTGATAGTGCTAACTACACTAAGATAGCACTCGCGCGTGGCTCTTGGATCGCTCCTTATCCTCACTTGGACCTCTCCCTGGCAGTACTTTAGGCACTGATGGTAAGAGGACGAGACGGCCTTGAAGAAGTTGACGACCGGCCTCCCAACGATCGCCTTGTAGCAGCTCGGGGCGTCGACGATGATGAATCGACACTTGATGGAGGTGTCGTTGAGTGTTACAAGCAGATCTACTCCTCCCTCCACCTCTTTCCTCTCTCCTGAGAAGCCAAAGAGGGGACCATCCGGAGCCGCAACCCTTCCTGGCTCAACTCCCAACCCATCGAACGTCTTCTTTAAGATAACGTTCACGGAGCTACCATTATCAACCAAGATCCGATCGACGGTGAAGTCTTCCACTATAGCTTGGATCACGAGGGCATCATGGAAGGGATTCTAATTCCCTAGCATGTCCTCCTTCAAGAAAGTGATCTCCTCCAACGGGGGCGGTGCCTGCGAGGTCGAAGCGACACTCCTGCGATAGATTTGATGGAGGCTTCCCTTGCGGGAAGCTCCCAGCCATGCTCCCCCGTGAATCGCTCTTACTCCGCTTCCTCCTGCTCCTCCTAGTCCCTAGACGACCTCTCCTCGACCTCCCTGGTCGATATTATCTTCATTCCTCCTTCGAACGATAGCTTGCAGCAAGGCCTGCGACTCGACCAGAGCTTCTGCCCTCCTGGGCTCGGCTCCCACTTCTCCAGCATCCAACCTCCTTCGAGCCTCCCAAAAATCTGGGTAGGCCATGGTCCCATGCCCCCCCCCCCCCACTTGATGAAGCTCACAGTAGAGTAGGACCTCTTCCGCTGGCTGCCTCCTTTGCTGGACCCTCCTGGGTGGCCTGTTACCTCGCCGGGCAACAGCCATCGCTTCCGCGCGTCTTTCCTTCTGACGCCTCTCCTGCCTATTGAAATTCCTCCACTCCGGGGAGAACCTTCTTCCCTGACCTCGCTACTGGGGCTTGCCTGCCGGCCTCCACGGCGGCCTTACGGTAGGAACCTGGAAATGCCTCTCCTCTTCCCGGCGCTCTGGAGCCACTACGGGCCTCCTCTCTTCTTGCCTCCTCGGCTCTGCCCTCCTGGGCTCCTCCCTTCTCCTCTCCTCTGGCTTCCTCCTTTCCTGCCTTCGGGGATCCTCTCGTCTACTAGGCACGGGGACCTTCTCCTCCTCTTCCTCCTCCTTAGTCGGCTTGGCCAGGAAGCCGCGGTTCGACGCCTCCCCCTGAACGAACTTTTTGGCCCTTTCGATAAGTTCTTCATAGGACAGGGGAGGATCCCGGCTGATCTCCAGCTTGAAGAGACCTTCTCGCAGACCAAACGTTAGGGCAAGCTGCAGGGTGAAGTCATCCACCTCCTGAATGTCCAACACTTCCTCCTGAAAGCGGTCGATGTAGGCCCCCAACGTCTCCCGTGCTCCTTGCACGAAGTAGAACAGCGCCGTCGCTTCCTTCTTCCTCTTCTTCGCAGTGGCGAATCGCATCGTCACCCCTAGGCGAAGGTCTTCAAAGCAGTACACAGAACTTGCTGCTAGCTGGTGGAACCAGTCTCTAGCCTTTACACTGAGAGTGATGGTGAAAAGCCTATACTTGAAGGAGTCCAACATGGTTCGGATGGAGACTACATCCTCAAACCACTGGAGGTGTCGGACGGGATCATCTCTCCCAGAGTAACAGGACATCACCGGCTCTCTGAACCCCTTCGGAACGGGGGCAGCTAGGATCTCATCACAAAATGAGCTCCTCCCACCTGACAAGCGACGATCCTCAGCCTGGCGAGCAACTCCTCCATACTCGCCATAATGGCGAGTATCGCGAGATCTCGCCTGCTCGTCCGTCTCGCGGAACCGAATTCCCTGTGAACCTTGCCGGTAAAAGGGAGGCCTCCATGGTCGCTCCAGCTCTTCCTCCACATGCTCCTTTCCTGCTCGCCGAGCGGGACCACCTTCCTAGGCAGGAAGCACGCGATACGGCGAGGTCGTCGTGCCTTCCCCCTGGAGCTGCAGGGCTACCCGCATGGTATCCTCCATGCGCTACGTGAACAACTCGAAGTCTTCCCTGGTAATAAACTCGTCACCCCTTGACGAGCTAACAGCAGCTCCCTCATGGTCGCTTGCAGGGACCATCCTTCCTTTTCACCAAACTTTCTCCATCTGACTATGATCCACGCTCACCGCACCAAAGTGTTGAAGCTAGGAAAATCTTGACCCCAAAATTCAGATCAATGCAGCCGGAGGCTACTCGTCTGGCAGTCAGGCAAGACGGCTTGGCAAGCAACTATGAAGGAACTAGAACGGGGACAATAGGATCCCAGGCGCTGCGGCAGAGAGGTCCCACCATGTACCCGGAAGCTCAAAAGAGACTTCCCCTCCACAACCAAGATTGGTCGAGCAGGGTATGAGGAAGGCACCAACTTGGCGAGTACCAAAGATGACGGTTGAGGGCGACGACCAATAACTCGGGGGGGGGGGGGGGGGGGGGGGGGGGGGGGGGGGGGGGGGGGCAAATCTTCGAAAATAGTGTTTCGGAAGCTCAGCCAAAGGTGCCAATCCAAGTACCCCTTGGGTCCTATTTATAGGAAAACCAAAGGGTAGGGGGGCTATTTATAGCCCACATCCTGCCCGGCGACTACGCGACATTTAAGGGAATCTCGCCTGGCTTCGGCGAGTATCCGCTATGGTCGCCTACCTGGCGAGTATTAGGGGGTTTCTCGCACATACTCGCGCGTACTCGCCCATGCTCGCCAGGCCTTTTGCTGCTTCTGCTTGCTGAGCTGCCTTCAATCTTTGACTCTTGACTTTTGTGTTGACTTTGACTTTGACCTTTTGGCCTACGGGGCTTTGAATTGGGTCCTACCCTTGGAGAATATGGGTTGTACAATGGCTAAACGCAGGCCATAATGAAACACAATCCCAAATTTAAAACAGTGCTACTAGGAAATAAATAAATATAAATAACATTATAATTATTAAATATGAGTCTTGCGCCGAGGGCGGAGGTTGTAGCGTCGATCAAAAAAGTTTTCGCGGCGCCGCAAGTCTTTGGATGGAGAGGGCGAAAGATCTTCCGTAAGCGTGCCAGCTCCATCATCGTCAACATGTTGGGGGTCATCGTCTCCATCACCAACCCAAGCCTGTCTCACTCCCTTTAGCTCTCGTTATAACTTCCATTTTTTATTTAATTGATCCCATTTTATTTCATTTGAGTTCGATCGTATGACTTTCCCGTGTGTGTCCAAAAATTATTCATCAGGCTTGTCCATCCTTCCTTGTTAAAATGTGTTGTTAATCTATTCTCCAACATAATTTTTGCATAGTTCGCAAAATATCATAACATTATTGACCTCCCAAATTGTAGAAACTTAGTCATCTCTATGTTTACCCATAAATTGCACACTGGATCGAGGAACGCCAACAAATACATAACTTATGAAACTGAATGGAAGAAAACTAAAAAACCATAAAGAAGCAAACACACACTAAAAAACTTTCAGGGTATGTTCGTTTGGACGGAATTGGCTTTCTGAAATTGGCGTTGACGATTAAAAATTCAATTCTAGTGTTCGACGCAACGGAATTTACGCGGATATTGCCTTTTATGTGAAAACCCATGGCTTTGACTCTAAACTAAAAAACTCAAATCGCTAATTCTTACCTTCGCCCATGGGTTTTCCGCATAATCGAGTGTTTTCGCCAGAGTATTTCGTCCAATGCGCGCGTTTTTCGCAAGAGCGTACGTTTTCCTGTCGGGCGTGTGTTTTTCTGTCGGACACGTGTTTTCGGTCGGGCGCACATTTTTCGCCCAGGAGTGCGATTTGTCGCTCGAGCGCGCATTTTTCAACCGGGCGCGTGTTTTTCGCCCGGGCGGGGTTATTTTGGCCGGCCGGGTGTTTTTCGGCCTGCCGGACATTTTTCGCCCGACCCCGCATTTTTCTGTCGGGCGCGTGTTTTTCGACCCGGTCACACATTTTTTGTCCAGCGTGAATGTTTTTCGGTCGGGCGCGCATTTTTTTGCCGGGCGCGCATTTTCGCCTGAGCGCGCATTTTTCGGCCGGCCACGCGTTTTTTGGTCGGACACGCATTTTTCGCCCGGGCCCTCATTTTTCGCCAGACCACATTTATTTCGGCACGTGGGCTCATTTTTTGTTCGGGCGCGCATTTTTCTCCCCACCGCGCGCTATTTGCCCAAGCCGCAAAACACACACCTGTGCCGAAAACACACGCTCGGGCGAAAAGCGCGCGCCAGCGAAAAAAATGTGCGTCCGGACAAAAAGTGTGTTGTCGTGCCAAAAAATGCACTCCCGACCGAAGAACTCGCGATCGGGCGAAAAATGCGGTTCTGTGCCAAAAAATGCACACCTTGGCAAAAAACACATGTCCTGGAGAAAAATGCGCGCCCGGGCAAAAAACCGCACCTGGGCAAAAAAAACGCGCGTCTTAAAATATATTATGCAATTTAATGCGTTCGACGCTGACACCTATTTTGGGTTTTATAAAATTATTGTGTAATGTTAATTCGAATACTAATTTCATCATTCAGTCGAACAACTTTTGTGCCTAAATTCCAATTCAATTGACTGAATTCAATCTTACAGCCGAACAACATAATTAGAATTCTGTACAAAGCCAATTCATGTAGATATTGATTTTCGTCGAAAAGCCAATTCCAGAAAGTCAATTCTGTTCAAACTAACGGACCCTCAGGGTCCGTTCGGCGCGTAGGAATTGACTTTCTGGAATTGGCTTTGGGTTCCAGAAAGCCAATTCTGCTGTTCGGCGGCAAGGAATTGGGTGGATATTAGCTTTGAGGCCAAAGCCATCCGCTCTTGCGCAGAGCTAAAAAAAGAAATCTCCAATTCTTAGTCCTCCCGGTCCGTCCTCTAGAACTTCTCCGCCTCCTCGCCATCCCTCCTGCCTCTGGTATCATTCCTTTCCCTCCCACCTCCGGCATCATCCAAAGTCGCTCTGTTCGTGTTCGAAACAGAGAGCATAAAGGCTTCCGTCGATAGAATTTGGCCGGCCATGATTCCCCTCGGAGACATGAACAAGAAGATGATCCGCTGATTTGAGAACAGTGTTGGAGGCGGTGGTGGCACTGAAGGATCTTCTTGATCGCACCGCCATGCTCGCTTTGCCGAGCCAGAGAAGCATCACCTTTTAATTCTATGAGATGAATGCAGGATGTTGATTCTTGATCATGTGCACGGCGACTGTTCTCTGAAATCGATGTCCGGCGAGCAAAATTTTGGTGCACTGGGATGTGTTTATTCATTCTTTCAGAAGGATTAATTTTATCGATCACACCGCCACGCTCACTTTGTTTATTTTTGTTGTTTGGATTGGTTCTCATTATTCCGTTACTAGATTCTCCTTTCTTCAGTTTGTTTTTTTATGAATAGTCTTCCCACTGCTTCCCACGTCGGCTCCAGCCCAGATAATGGCGTTCACACACACTTCAGCTTTCCCCATTCCTATTTCCTACTCACATATAAACGTTGGATTCATTAGAGGAAGGCCACTACTTTCTGAAAAGTCAAGCATCTCGTTTCAAATATATATATATATATATATATATATATATATATATATATATATATATATATATATATAGCTCCAATCTTCATTCACTCTCCAACCAGGATAGTCAAAATCAAAATCAAAATCAAAATCTCTTCCCCTCTAGCTCTCTTCCAATCTCATCAGCAGCAAAAACAAAGAAAAATGTCAATTCAAAACCTGCTCATGCTCCTTCTCTTCCCCATCCTCTCATCTGCCTCCACACATTACGCGCTACTCCAAAACTTGATATACCACGTACCTTCCAAGACTACTCCCAAAGAGTTCTCCGTTATAGAAGGCATGGTGTACTGCCAAAGCTGCCCCAATGCGGGCTCCTGGTCACTTGCAGATGCCAAGCCATTGCCTTCAGCCAAGGTCGGCATTGCCTGCAAGTACCACAAGAACAGAGTTTGGTTCTATAAAGCCTTCCAAACCGATAGAAATGGATATTACTATGCCCCTATTGAAGGATTAGATGGGGTTTCACAAGGCGAGGAGAAGAAGAAGAAGAAAGAGATTGCTGGATGCCGAGTTCACCTCCTGTCTTCAGCTGATGGCAACTGTAACATTCTGACCAATGTCAATATGGGGATATCTGGTGCCGGAGTTGTGCGTGGGAAGGAGATAAAGAAGACGGAGAGCTATGAAGTGGTGGTTTATGCGGCTCCTCCATTGGCATTTAGGTCGGGGAAGTGTCCTCGGTATTAGGGTTTAGTGGGGAGAGGAATTGAGTAATTGAATTGGGTGTTGAGATTGTTGATGCGGTCCTGTGATATTGAATTTATGATTGTGTTTTTTTTACTGATGTTATGTGCAAATCAGTTTTGGCTACGTGCAAATCATTAAAACTTGTGCTTTTTGAAATTACGTTTTATAGGTGCATTTTTAGGAAAAGTGTTCAGCATCAAAGTTGTAGATCTCGTCGAGATCTACAACTTTCGTGTTGAACATTTTGCCTAAAAATGCACCTATAAGGCGTATTTTCAAAAGGCGCGAAACATTTCACAATAGTCTCGCACATTTTGAAAATACGCCTTATAGGTGCATTTTCAGGCCTAATGTTCAACACGAAAGTTGTAGATCTCCACGAGATCTACAACTTTGATGTTGAACACTTTTCCTAAAAATACACCTATAAGATGTATTTTCAAAAAAACACGAGTTTTGATGATTTGCACGTAGCCAAAACAGATTTGCATATAACATCACTCTTTTTTTGTATTTTGAAGCATGACTTTAATGATGTGACGATGTTCACAGAAATTTCTTTCTATATTTCAAGAGTTTTATCTCACTAAAGTTCTCTCTCAAAAATTATCTCCAAAGATTTCTCTCTACAAATATCTCTCTTGCAAAAGTTGGCAAGGACAAGAATGTTGAAGCTCTTGAGTTGTTTCTTCCTTCCCGAACAAAGCAAAAGTTGGCAGAGATTTTATTAGTTTATTTTAATTTTTTAAGAATTAAAAGCCAATTCTTATTCTTATTTTTATTGTTAAAATCAAGGTTTTAAGAATCGGACCGGTGATTGAACCGAAGAAATGAGAGGTTCAAAATCGAATCGGTCGAACTGGTTTAACCGGGGTTGAACCGTGATAACCTAATAAATATAAAACATATTTTAGTATTAATATATTTATTATCATCACACATAAAATAAATACATTTAGTAGTAATAATATACAAAATCACTCCATTATAAAATATAACATTCAAATTTATCTATATATTGTAATTAATCATTAATTAAATCTTATAAAACACTGTTGTTTAAAAAAATTTTAAGTTGACTAAAATGTACAAGCAAATAAATGTTAAATATATAAATATAACGTAACATAATATAATATTTCTAAATCTTATATTTAATATTTTTCTTTGGAGTATACTATATTACTATCTTTAAAAATTAATTTTAAAATTTAAATTATACAATATGTAATGAGCAAAGTTAATAGCACCCCACATTATGCTGATAGCACCCCATAATTATTATTTAAATTTAATATCATATGATTATAATAGCACCCCATTTTTACATCCACCCGCCGCCTCTTCTGCCACTTCTCCCTCTTCCGCCTCTTTCGCTCGCCGTCGGGTTTACTGGTCCTTCGGGCGGCGGGCAGAAGAGGGAGAAGTGGTAGGCGGAAGAGGCGGAAGTTGCAACCATTAATGCTTCAGGCATTGGTGAGAGTTCGCCGGAAAACAAACCTGATTCTCCCAAGGCGGGGCCTGATGCCGCTTGCGAGGTTGTGTGCGGGAATTTCGCTGAAGAGGAGCCATCTCGTCGTCGGGTTTACTGGTCCTTCGGGCGGCGGGCGGAAGAGGCGTAGAAGGTCTGGCCTTGGCTTGGATTGCAGAAGAGGGAGAAGTGGCAGGCGGAAGAGGCGGAAGACGCGTGCGGAAGTGGCAGGCGGAAGAGGCGGAAGAGGGAGAAGTGGCGGAAGAGGCTTCGGGCAGATGTAAAAAATGGGGTGCTATTATAATCATATACTATTAAATTTAAATAATAATTATTGGGTGCTATTAACAGTGCTCTATGTAATTATGTATATGCAATTATTTCTTATATCAGTCACGTATTACTTATATTTATATAATAAAAGTTCAATTAGTACAACATCAGCTAATTGCGTCCGTGGTTGACTAAGTTCTACTTGTAAAAGAGGTCAGGGGTTCAAATCTCCTCATGCACCTTTATTTAAATTTAAAAAATCTAAATATTAAATCTGCCCGGTTTCAGGTTGGCCGGTTGAACCGGACGGTTATTTCGGGTCTTAGCCGTCCGCGACGGAGCCGGTTTTCTAGCCTTGACCGGACCGTCCGGTAGACCGGTCGGCGGTTTGAATTGGGCCTCACATTTCAAATTCTTAAGACCCAATTGGAGCGGCAGGATCTCATTTTGCATCTGACTTCACAAAATTCATAGAACTACAATATCCAACAGAGCTTGAGAAAAGTGATGAGTATTGTTGCGGGTAGGTCGCCCGGTTTTTCTACAGTCTAGAGAATCAGACCGTCCTAGCCCCAAGTCTGATCGGGCGCGCAAACAGTCAAAAAATAAATCAAGCAACAATGTCACAGATGCGTTTTAGCGTGGAAAACCCGGAAAGAGTAAAAATCACATGTCTGGTACGGTGCCGAGCCAAAATCTACTATTTTTCTTGAGGTTACGAATATTTGAGTTCTTTGGAGGGTGACAGACCACCTATTTTTTTACAAACCTTAGGTTCGAAAAAGAAGAAAAAATGACTAAGTTCACGAAGCTTTGGCGGGAGTGTCCTCGGGCGCGTTCTTCCAAGTATATTCCCTCGTCTGCTGATGCGTCTACTTGAGCATTGAGAGCGAACAAACTTGAGAGCGAGCAGAGAGAATTCATAGCGAAGGACTGATCTATTTCCCACGTCATTGCCGGAAAATCACATAGCTCTCTCCCGTCTTTTTGATTGCTCCTTTTCAAATGAAGACATGATGTCCTTTTTATAGTTTACTGAAGGGGCGCGTTGTTAATTGCGCCTAGCTGAATCTGGAGTTGATGAATGAAGTTGTTCGGTTCTGTTCACCTGGATCACCAATTTCCCGGAAATGACGAGCATACCCCTGGGGTAGCCCGGGCGGCCTGGGCAGGTTGCCCGGAGCCAGTGGCGGTCGACGACGGCGGAAGTGGTCAGGGGAGGCCGGAGCGGCGGCGGCGGCCGGCGGCGGTGGCGCCCCCGGTGCGCCGACTAAGCATGCGCGCGCCGACCCAGTTGTATGTACTTGAATGTCGGGTGGCATTCTGTTTTTAAGCTTTGTTGCATGTACTTGAACGTAAGGTGGGCTGGTTGTAGGCTATTCATCCTTGTGATGACCACTCGTTGTGTTCCTGCCAGAGTTATGGAGGATCTGGGGGTTAACATGGAGAATTTTCTATCTTTATCTCAATCGGAGGAGGAAGAAGTGAAAATTGATGAGGAGGATATTATGGACCCGACTTTCGTTGCCCAGGACCCTTGTGAGTCCCTTTAATACTATCATGTCGGTGTTATTCAAATAATTAGTTGGGGATAGATTTTTATGCATGTTTACACATGTCGTCGATCTTCGTCGGGTCCTGGAGGGGAGTCCATGATATTTTGATAAACAACTAATTGTGCGTCAAGAAGTGTCTTCGGGAGCCAACCCTACTCTTATGTCATTGAGCTAGTGCCGATTTAAGATACATATTGGGGGGTTTCCTTTGAAGCTCGTGACAAAAGCTGTAGCAACACGCATTGGGAATAAGATTGAGGAATTTGTGATATGGAGTTGGATGGCCCGGGTATGCTGTGTTTGTGGGGATGTTCAGTGTATGGCTACTATTAAGTATGAGCGACTTCCAAACTTTTGCTATTTATGTGGAAAGATTGGACACCTTCGCCAAAATTGCCCGAAACAAGTGGATGAGGGGTTTTGTGATCTGAGTGCTTCTTTGCCATTCCGGGCTTGGCTCAGGGCTTCCAAATCTACAACAACACTCTCATCCTCTACATTACATGCAGCGCCTGTGTTCGTGTCTAACCGGTCATTCGGGGCGTCCTCTTCGTCGATGTACAAGTGGGGGAGGGATGATCCGCAACACAATGCCGTCCCGCCTATTCGGCCCATCTCACCAATACAATCCCTTAATGTGCCACCAACCCCTCATGAGGGTACTACAAATACTCTGACATCCATCTCTCCACTAGTACTTGTCCGCCTTCAGGACACTTCATCTACCATACTGGAGTATACCACCCCACTTTCCACAATCCTGATTTCTTTATACCCCCTCTTTGATACTCAACCACCTTGACGGCCCTCAGATTCTATCCTTATATCCACGAATAACCACTCACAATCCCGCTTTACACCTCTCCCTACATCAACCCACCCCTCTCTCACCATGACATTGGAGCTCCAAGACATATCTATTAGTCTATCCTCCACTCGCTCCCATCATGCGACCATCCCCCGCTCATTCCGTTTTACCTTCACGCATTCGGAAATGCCCAACATATTTAATGGAGGATTTGGAAGCCTAAGATTGCGACAAAAAATGGAAAGTCAGTTGCCACTCCTGGTGTGATATCGATGGTGGTCATTAGGTCGCCCCGCCGGATGGAATGAAAATCATTTTATGGAACTATTAGGGCTTGGGGGGCATCTGTTCAGTTCGTCACTTGGGTGGAGTCATCAAAACCCAAAACCCCTACTTAGTTTTCCTTTTAGAGACTAAGCTTTATTGTCATGAAGCTGAGAGGTTAAAAGAAAAGTGTAATTTTCACTGGATTGCAGTGACGGCGAGGGGTCGTAGTGGTGGTCTATTGTTGCTTTTGGAGAAGAGCTTGGATGTTAGATTATTGAGCTATTCAAACTATCATATTGATGGGGAAATAACCACTAGTATCCTATCTCAGTATTGGAGATTTATGGGGTTCTATGGACACACATAGGTTTGGGTTCGACATCTCACTTGGGACTTGCTGAAAAGGTTAGCATTGGAATCAAATCTCCCATGAATTGCGGGAGAGATTTTAATGAAATTTTACATCATGGTGAGTTGGAAAGTATTAATATCTGACCCAATTGCCAAATTCGAAAGTTTTGGGCAGCGTTGGTTGAATGTAATCTCTCGGGGCTCAATGTTGTTGGTTCCTGATTTACTTGGTGGAATAGGCGGGAGGCCCCTTTTTCTGTTCGGGCTAGACTTCATAGAGAATGAGCCTCCACTGACTTGTTACAATTATTCCCTACAGTAGTGGTTCAACATCTAAACTTCACTTATTCTGACCACCAACCTTTGTTGTTTTCCCCGCTATCGGCTAGGCTCCCAGAGCGCTTGAATATTCCTATTCGATCTGAGGCATGGTGGCAAAACATACTCGAGGCGGAGAACATTATTTCGAAGGCTTGGAATGAGATTCGGGTGGACATCCCGCAACTTGATTGGGAGCTGGCTATTTCCAAATACTTGTCCTCAGTGACTTCTTGGTGTTAACGGTCTATGGGGTGATTCCCAATCGCATTAGGAGCCTCGAGGCGGAGATTGAAAGATTACATGACACAATTTCGGCTCATTTTCAGGCTCGGTTGAATGAGCTTCGGGTGTACGTCTTGTTAAATTTTTGAAGTGGAAGTGAAGTTGAGCTGGGCGGTCTGAAGATTGGAGACCGCAGAGACCGCGCGGTATGCGCTTGTTTTCTGTCAGTTTGTCTCAGCGGTTTGGTCTGAGCGGTCTAATCTGGGAGACCGCCTCTTCTGTCCGAGCGGCTTGCGCGGTTTGATCTGGCGACTTGTTCAAGTCGGCCAGATGCTCTTGGTCTGCCTTCTTGCAGTGACCGGGCGGTCTGTCGACTATTCTAGTCGGTCTGGTTTCTGAAGAAGTTCTTTGCTTTGCAAATAAGACCGGGCGGTCTGCTTGTTGAGACCGCAGTGTCCGGGCGGTTTGGTTGTAAACCGCAAGGTTGAATAAAGGAGATGTGAGCTATGCCGAGCTCGGGCGGTCTGCTTTGCGAGACTGCTCGCGATCTGATAGGCGGTTATTGTATCCTGGTTGTGCGGTGACGACATCTGTCTACTCGCCTATAAATAGGGATGCAGAGCCCTTCATAAATAACGAGAACTGTAAGAACTCAAGTCGGCTTGATTGTGCCGGTCTCTTTTGGAGGTCGCACGGTTTGAGATTTAGTCTGACCGGTTTCTGTGTTCGCAGGTTAAGCGGTTTGCAGCTCGCGGTCAGCTTGTCTCCTTCTTCCGGCTTTGAATAAACCAGTCCGGGCGGACTGTGTTTAGGTGTTCGCGGTCTGTGCAACGGACTCAGTTGATCAGGCGGTCTTAAGTGGACAGGCGGTCTTGAGTTGCGGTTTATCACAGGTAGCAGTTCTTGTTCAGTGTTCGCGGGTTCTTCTTTGATCAAGACTGTGCGGTCTGGGCGATCAAGAAATGCGAACTGGTTGTTTTCAGCAGAAGAATAAAGCAGCGAGTTGGCAGTCTGGGGTTGCGGTCTGACAGGTGCGGTCTGTATTCTGTTCGCGCTGTACAACCCGGGGTTCGCCTGGCTCCTCCCAGGGATCTCGCAGAACACCAATATTTCTCGGCAGCTGGGGTGAGGCGAGATCAGTGGCTTGATCTCGCTCTCTCTGAGCTCGGCAGGAGGGCCTCATTCCTAAGGTTCAACGAGACCCTCGAGGTCGCATAGACAGCAGGGGCTTGCGCATACACTTTGGCGAGACCAGGGGGGCGAGCAGTCCTCGCAGACCCCTCGTCCATGAGGCTGGAAGCTAGAATTACCTCTTTGCCCCGGAGGGTCTGCCAATAGCCACCCCGGACAGCGGAATTTGGTTGTTAGCAGACCAAGTTGGGGTGCGTATAGTAAAATCGAGAGACAGATTCCTGCTATTTGCAGGCCAAATCAGAAAATCTATAAATAGGATCCAAAGGGCACCTTTGGAGGGGGCTTCCTCTTTTGAGCTTCTCTCTCCTCAGGCCATCCTTGAGCTCTCCAAGGTGCCCGGGCTTCAGCTTTTGGCTTGGGAGGGAAAGCGCTCTAAAGATCTTCCGGGTGTGTGGTGGGTCCTCCTAGCTGAACCTAAGGATCAGTGTCCAACTCCGAGGCTCCGGTTTGTTCTCTCGCGAGATTTGTAAGTGCCAGTCGCCCCCAACCCGTTGGGGGCCCCGAACTCCACAGAAACCGAGAAATCGGTTTCAACATTTTTGGTGCGGTGAGCGTGGAGTGCGGCTAGTTTAAGAAAATCTCAGGGAAAACATGACCGGCGAGGACGAGCGGGATGCGAACCCTGGAGGCTCGCCACCCCCAGGAACACCAGCCACAGTAGAGATGTTGGCGGATCTTAGGCGAGATCTTCTTGGAGCTTTTCAGAGCGCTCTCGCCTCTGCGCTCGGCGGTTTCGCGACCCCGGTGCCCCAGGTGGCTCATCAACCTGGAATCGGCGAGAGCGAGCCAGCTCATCGAGCGGGAAAAGAGGTGGCGGCCTAGGGAGGAGGACGAGATCTGTCTGGGCGAGAGCTGTTCCCCAGCCCTGCTGGGGGAAGCGAGAATCCGGCAATGGAGACTCTAGCGGGAGGAAGCTCGGCCAGGGAGGTTCCGGCGAGCTGTCCTCTGGCGAGATCGGCAGGAGTAGGATCACCAGAGGAGCCCGTGAGAAGGGTGGAGCAAGTTCAGGGGGTGAGTGGGGGAAGTCCCTTCTGCGAGATGGTGCTCTCAGCACCACTCCCCGATGGGTTCAGGGAGCCTAACATGATGCTGTATTCTGGCAATGATGACCCCATTCAACACCTGCAGTGGTTCGAGGATATGGTCTCGATCAGACCCATGTCGGAAGCCTTCAAGTGTCGCCTCTTTGCTACTACCCTGATGGAGAAGGCGAGGGACTGGTTCCACCAGATTCCCTCAGGATCGATCTATACCTTCGAGAACTTGCGTAAAGGTTTTCTCTTACGTTTTTCCGCCATGAAGAAAAGAAAGAAGGATCCAGAGTCGCTTTTCGACATCAAGCAGAGGTCAGGAGAATCGTTGGCTCATTATCTGGAGCGGTTCCGAGAGGAGGTCCTCCTTGTCCAAGAGGTCCTAGGGTATACCCTCCAGCTCGCCTTTACATTGGGGCTGAGGGAAGGCTTCTTCAAGATGGACCTCAAGAAGAAGGCTCCTCAATCTTATGAAGAATTGATGGAAAGAGCGGCAGAGGAGGTAGAAGGGGAGGCAGTAAACCCCGAGTTTGCAAAGAGATTGGCATGGCTGAGCGAGCCGGAAGGGAAACAGCAAGAGCCAAGGAGGAGAGAGGAAGCGAGAGCCCCAGAGTTGGGATGGAGGCAGCAGGGTGGAGGAATGCAAGGCCCAGGGAGGGGTTTCCCCCACGGGGGAGGTAACTTCTAAGGAGGGCAGGGAAGACCTCACCAGCTGGGGTGGAGACAGGGCCCGAGGACATTTCCACCCCCCCCCCCCCCCCTCATCAGGCAATGGAGATCGGTAGAGAAAGGGCAGGAAGAGGAAGAGGAGGGGGGAGCCGGAGGAGCCGGCCCCAGAAGAAGGAACCGAGGAGTCGGGGATGAGGCAAGGGGGGGTGGCGCTGCCGTACTGTGACTTCCATCAGGAGGAAGGCCACGCAACGACCACCTGCCCTGAGTTCTTGGAAGTCAGAGGGGCGAGAGCCCCAGCACCATAAGCACAGCAAGGGGGAGCAAGGATAGAAGAGATTCTACCTCAGGGAAATGAGGATGAAAGGTGCGAGGATCGGGCGGACGTAGGGACCCGAGGAGGGATCAGAGTGATCCATAGAGGGGTGGGGGTCGAGGCAACCCGGAAGGCGAGCCTCCATGCCATATACCGTCGGAGTGTATCTTCGACATCCCAAGCCCCACCCCCCCCCCCCCCCCCCCCCCCCCCCCCCCCCCCCCCCCCCGCGGAGAAGAACACCTTCTCGCAGAAGGACCTGCCCGGTCACGAAGACCCATTCTGCGATGCGCTGGTCATCCAGACAGCCATCGAGATCTTTACCGTCTCGCGAATCTTGGTGGACAACGGGAGCTCGGTCAATGTTATTTTCAAGAAGGCGTTCGACGGGATGCAGGTAGAGCCCAGGAGGGTGTTGGCCTCGGATGGCCCGCTGTTCGGATTCTCAGGAGAAAGGAAATAAGTAGAAGGGGGAGTAGGACTTCATGTGACCCTGGGAGGGCAGTCCCGGAACTGCCGCTTTGTGATAGTGGACGCCCCCAGTAGCTATAGCGCCATCTTCGGACGGCCTCTTATCAGCGCGTTCCGGTGTGTCCCGTCCACTTTCCATCAATGCCTCAAGTTCAGCATGGGGGGAATCCAGGTCAAGGTCAGGGGAGATCCCAAGGTGGCGAGGCAATGCTATGTGACCGCCGTCAACACCATCTCTTGGATGGAGAAGGCGGAGGAGTGGGATAAGGTAATGGAAGAAGTGACCGCGATGGAAGAGATAGAGGAAGAAGTGGTTCGTGCCCAGGAAGGGGTAAGTGAGGGACCCAGGGCGGGGGATGAAGAAGGAGAGCGGGGAGAAGATGAGGCCCCAAGGGAAGGGGCGGAGGAGCTAATGGAGGTAGGAAAGGATGGGGGAAGAGAAGTAGTTCATACCCAGGAAGGGGTCGGCGAAAGGCTCAGGGCGGGGCAGAAAGAGTGAGAGAAAGAAGAGGAGGAGAGCCCCTGGGGGAGCAGTCCAGGATGGAGGCTGTAGAAGAAGTGGTGGAGGTGGAGATCACCACCAAGGCCGGGGCGATAGAGAAGATCAAGATCAACGGGGAGCTCAGCCTGGAGGATCGGGCGAAGATCTTGGCTTGCGTCCAGGACAATGTGAACGTCTTCGCATGGAGTGCTGCATAGATGCCAGGAATCGACGCGGATGTGGCGTGTCATCGCCTCAACCTCGATCCCAGCGCTCGCCCCATCCGCCAGAAGAGGAGGTCTACGGCGGACAAGCTGGAGGTGCCCATCCAGGAGGAGGTGAACAAGCTCCTCAAAGATGGCTTTGTATCGGCGATCCAGTACCCAGGCTGGGTCTCCAATGTTGTGATGGTAACTAAGGGAGAGGGTAAGTGGAGAATGTGTGTGGATTTTTCCTTGCTTAATAAATCATGCCCCAAGGACTGTTATCCCTTGCCTAGAATCGACGCGCTGGTTGATTCAGCCGTCGGTTTTTCTGTGATGTCTTTTTTAGATGCTTTTTCAGGTTATCACCAGATCCGCATGCACCCTCCCGACATTAAAGATGTGTCCTTCATCACCGGGGATGGGTGCTATTGTTACAAAATGATGTCGTTTGGTTTAAAGAACGCAGGGGCCACCTATCAGCGTATGATGGATAGGGTGATTCGCGAGCAGAAAGGGAGGAACTTGGAGGTCTATGTGGATGACCTAATGATCAAGAGTCAAAATCTTGAGTCCCATCTCAGGGACCTCGAAGAGACTTTTGAAACCTTGAGAAAGTTTAAAATGAGGCTTAATCCCTTTAAGTGTGTCTTCGGGGCCAGTCGAGGGAAGTTCTTGGGTCATTTGCTCACCCCTCTTGGAGTGGAGCCTAATCCAGACAAGGTAAAGGCGATCCTTGAGTTGAGATCTCCACGAAGTGCGAAAAAGGTCCAACGTTTGACAGGGAAGTTAGCCGGGCTGAGCAGGTTCCTTTCCAAGGCAGGAGAAAAATGTTCTTCCTTCTTCAAGGTATTAAGGGGTAACCAAAAATTCGAATGGACTCCCGAGTGCGAAAAGGCTTTTCAAGCGCTAAAGGAACAACTGACCCAGGCCCCATTATTGCAAGGGCCGAGACAAGGGGAAGACCTATACCTATACTTGGGGGTAGGGTCGGAAGCGGTTAGCTCAGTATTGGTTCGAGAGGAGGGGAAAAGACAACTCCCCATTTACTACGTCAGCAGGGTACTCAGGAAGGCCGAACTCAGATATCCTATCCTCGAAAAGTTAGCGTTTGCCTTGGTAGTGTCGGCTAGGCGGCTCAGACCTTACTTTCAGGCACACTCAATCAAAGTGGTGACTGACCACCCCCTTCGT
Source organism: Dactylorhiza incarnata (assembly GCA_033032865.1). NCBI lineage: Eukaryota > Viridiplantae > Streptophyta > Magnoliopsida > Asparagales > Orchidaceae > Dactylorhiza > Dactylorhiza incarnata. The sequence continues at coordinate 8,498,308 of JAWHQI010000087.1, read as the reverse complement.
GGCATCATGGAAGGGGTAGAGCACTCTGGGAGGTTGGCAAAGTGGGCGGTAGAATTGAGTGAGTTCAATGTCTCCTACGTGCCCAGGGTATCCATAAAGGCACAGGCGGTGGCGGATTTCATGGCCGGCTACGTGACCGAGTTAGAGGAATCTGAAATACCCCACCCGGTGGCTTGGAAGATGCTGGTCGATGGTGCGTCGGGAAAACATTCCTTCGGAGGAGGGGTGGTGTTGGTGAGTCCCCAAGGAACCAGGATAGAGCAAGTGATAAACATCCATTTCCCCCTCACTAACAACCAAGCCGAGTACGAGGCCGTGGTAGCAGGCCTCCGCCTGGCACAAGAATTGGGGGTGCAGGACGTGGAGGTCTCGACGGACTCCATGGTGGTGGCATGCCAGATCAGGGGGGAGTTCGAAGTCAAAGAACCAACTCTACAACGGAACCTGGAGAAGGTTAAAGGGATAGTGGGGCAGTTTCACACCTTCTCCATCAGACACATCCCAAGAGGAGAAAGCACCCAGGCGGACCTCCTGGCCAAGTTCGGTCCCCAGTTCGGGGGAACGGTGTCGGAGCTTTTCCGACCCTCCATCGATAAGGGGGAGGTGATGGAAGTGGACCAGCTGGTGTCGTGGATGGATCCCTTCATCGCCTACTTAACAACGGGGAAGTTCCCTGAGGAAGGGACAGATAAGCGCCGGCTCAGGTATAAATCAGCTTACTACTCCTTGCATGCAGGGGTACTGTATAGAAAGACCCTCTCGGGGCTCCTGGCCCGTTGTGTCTCGGAGGAGGAAGCCCCGAGGGTCCTGGAAGAGATCCATTCAGGAGAGTGTGACAGCCACTCAGGAAGCAGGACCCTGGAAGGAAGAGTCCTGAGGCAAGGCTACTTTTGGCCCACCCTCAGCAAGGATGCGGCCGAGTTCTCCAGGAGGTGATCCAAGTGCCAACTCTACGCCCCCCTCCAGCTCCTTCCCGCTCAGAGGCTCCGGACGATCACAGCCCCCTGGCCTTTTGCTATATGGGGTTTGGATTTGGTGGGACCTTTCCCTCAGGAGAGCGACCAGAGAAAGTTCCTGCTGGTGATGGTGGATTATTTCTCTAAGTGGATCGAAGCGAAGGCCCTCGCTAAGGTAACCTCCCAAGTGGTAAAGAATTTCGTTTGGGTGAGATTATTTGCAGGCACGAGCTTCCTCTAGCCATTGTCACGGATAACGGGCCGCAATTCGCCAGTGACGAGTTCGTTAGCTTTTGTACTCAGCTCGGCATAGATCTCAGGTTCGCGTCGGTCCACCACCCAAGGAGCAATGGGCAAGTGGAGGCGGCGAACAAAATTATAGTAAACCTTCTCAAGAAGAAGATCGAGAACCTCAGAGGGAGTTGGGTGTAGCAACTTCCCTCGGTCCTCTGGGCACTGAGGACCACCCCAAACACAGCCACCAGAGAGACCCCCTTCAGGCTATCCCACGGATCCGAGGCTGTCCTCCCGGTTGAGTTTGAAGTCAAGACACCTAGAGTGGTCATCGCAGGGGAAGGAGGTGAAGAATGGAGAGCGAACAACGAAGAAGGCCAAAGATTGTCTTTGGACCTCGTGGAGGAACTCCGAGACCTGGCCACCGTTAGGCAGGAGGAAGTGAAAAGGCGGATGGCCAAGTACTTTGACTAATATATCCGAGTAAAACATTTCCAGAAGGGGGACTTGGTACTAAAGAAGGTCGATGCGGCCGGAAGGGGGGGCACGGTAGGTAAGCTCAATCCCAACTGGGAGGGCCCGTATATTGTAAGTGAAGTGCTAAAGTCAGGAGGGTACCACCTCCGGGATGTGGAAGGGGTACCCCTCGGTCGGGCCAGGAGTGGGGATGACTTGAAATGTTTTTATCCATAAAGTTCCTTTTCTATACCCGTTCTAATATATTATTTCTCATGTGCTGTTTCTTCAACTATGGGTCCGAGGTTGACAAGTTCTTTTATGCTGGATTTCCCCGGACGATCCCGCTGCCGGGCTCTCACTAGACGGTGGGTCAGGTTGATCTCGCGGAGAGGCTGGCGAGGTTGACAGATTCTTTTATGCTGGATTGCCCCGGACGATCCCGCTGCCGGACTCTCACTAGCCGGTGGGTCAGGTTGATCTCGCGGAGAGGCTGGCGAGGTTGACAAGTTCTTTTATGCTGGATTGCCCCGGACGGTCCCGCTGCCGGGCTCTCACTAGCCGGTGGGTTAGGTTGATCTCGCAGAGAGGCTGGCGAGGTTGACAGATTCTTTTATGCTGGATTGCCCCGGACGATCCCGCTGCCGGGCTCTCACTAGCCGGTGGGTCAGGTTGATCTCGCGGAGAGGTTGGCGAGGTTGACAGATTCTTTTATGCTGGATTGCCAGGTTGATCTCGCGGAGAGGCTGGCGAGGTTGACAAATTCTTTTATGCTGGATTGCCCCGGACGATCCCGCTGCCGGGCTCTCACTAGCCGGTGGGTCAGGTTGATCTCGCGGAGAGGCTGGCGAGGTTGACAGATTCTTTTATGCTGGATTGCCCCGGACAATCCCGCTGCCGGGCTCTCACTAGCCGGTGGGTCAGGTTGATCTAGCAGAGAGGCTGGCAAGGTTGACAGATTCTTTTATGCTGGATTGCCCCGGACGATCCCGCTGCCGGGCTCTCACTAGCCGGTGGGTCAGGTTGATCTCGCGGAGAGGCTGGCGATGTTGACAGATTCTTTTATGCTGGATTGCCCCGGACGATCCCGCTGCCGGGCTCTCACTAGTCGGTGGGTCAGGTTGATCTCGCGGAGTGGCTAGCGAGGTTGACAGATTCTTTTATGCTGGATTGCCCCAGACGATCCAGCTATCGGGCTCTCACTAGCCGGTGGGTCAGGCTGATCTCGCGGAGAGGCTGGCGAGGTTGACAAATTCTTTTATGCTGGATTGCCCCGGACGATCCCGCTGCTGGGCTCTCACTAGCCGGTGGGTCAGGCTGATCTCGCGGAGAGGCTGGCAAAGAAAGGGGGTTTGGTCCTTAAGAAATATGGTCGAAAATTTAGGGTAACTTCTCGCTGGGCGAGAAACGGAATTCTCGGCATATATAAAATAAGCGAAACGTCAAGGAGCGAGTACTATACCCAAACTAGCGAATAAAAATGAAATCAAAGAAAATACCAAGCAAGAAAGAACAGTGCACAAAATTTCCATTCCAATGTAAGAGTTTAGTTACATTGGGCGGCGATCTCGCCAGCCCCAAAAATATACATTAAAAACAAAATGAAAATTGTCTCCTAAGCCTCGCTCAGAAACTCCTCGTCGTCGCTATCCTTCACCGGCGGGAGTGGCTTGAAGAGCTCCGGGACAATGTCCTCGACTGTCACGCTCTTGGCCTCGGCAACCAACAATTCGGCTCCTTTCATGGTCTGGAAGACGAAACGAGCCGCATTCGTCGACTTTACGCGAAGCGCCTCGTCGCGGTCTCGCCTCTCTTCCTTTAGACGGTGGGGAGAAGGGGGGACGGCGGCGCGAGAAAGGTCGCGATTGAGTGCCTTCAGCCCGGCGACCTCGCCCTCCAGGATCAGGACCCGAGCATCCGAAAGCCTATCCATCTCGGCATCCTGCGAACAAGAAACGCGTAAGACAAGACAAGTTGGGGAGAAAAGAGATGCTGTAAATAAAGGACTCACCACCCCGGTCTCGGCGGTAGCTAGCTCTTGCTTCAACTCATCGACGTTTGCCTGGGAGGCCTTGTAGGCCTCGGCAAGCTCTGCGTATTCGCGTTCCAACTGCAGGCATCTTCTCCCCGTCATGTGGGCGAGCTCCATAGCCCGTAACTGGGACCTCGCGCTTTCATAGGCAAGGCCTCTCGCAGTTTCTTCCTTATAGGCTGTGGCGTCCTCACGACCGTACATAATGATGGAGAAGTTGAAGGTGTGGGAGGTGGCGACGTCCTTCTCCACCCAAGTGGGAAGTATGGAGGAGACATCGATCCTGTTGACCTCTTCTCTCCAGTGCACTAGGCGCTCTCCGATTTCATCTCGGGCTCGCTCGCCGAGGCCGAAGTGCAGGTGGTTCGACGGAAGGGGCGGTGCCGAGTTCCTGGCAGTGACCTTGACTGGCTCCTCGGCTTCTAGATCCTCGGGGAGCACGGAAGTGCCGTCCTCGCGACCCGAGACCTCGGCAGGATGCTTCCCCTTCACGGAAGTACGCGAGCTCTCGCCCTTCTTGGGTTTCTTTGGAGTTGGCTGGCGGGAAGGTTGGCTACTCGGGGCCTCCGCCCTCTTCTTGGAAGTGTAGTGGTCGCGGGAGTAACCTCTCGGCACGCCGCTGCCCCTATGGTAGCGAGGGCGAGGTCGGCGGAGGGTTTTATGTTACTCGCATAAGGAGGGTGGAGGGGGATGTCTCGCTCACCTGACAAAAGTTATGTTAGGAAGAATGTCGAAAATTAAAAAAAAAAAGAACACGAGTGGTGGGGCGAGATCCTTACCTTCCCCGGGGAGCACCGGTAGTAGCTTGTCGACGTTGCGGCGGAGATGGCACACCTCGAAGTTCTTCTTCTGGAAGAACTGGTAGAGGTCGGCATCGGTGCCGCCGAGAACTGGAGGGCGGTAGACGCTATCGTTGTATTGGACAGGAGATACGGGGATGTTGCCGAAGTTCCCCTTCACGAAGAGGAACTTCTGAGCCCAGAAGTGGGCCTTGTTGACGGTCTCGACGACCTTGCACCCCGAGCCTACAAAGTAGACGGTACCCTCTGAGTAGGCGCGGAAGGAGAATAGTTTACGGAAGACCGGGAGGCTAAACTCGATGCGCTCCTCGCGCAGGAAGCAGGCGAAACCCACGATCACCGCCATCGCATTAGGGGTGAGTTGGGCGAGGGCTACTCCGTAGTGCCGGAGCACCTGGAAAACCACAAACAATGAAAGCTATTGCAAGCGAGACTACTCCTGCGAGAAAAATGAAGAGGGAAAAGGAACGTACCTAGCGAATCTCAGGCCAGAGGGGAAGTCGCAGGCCCACCGCGAAATGTGCGATGGAGATGGCGATCTCATCGGGTCGGAGGGTGTTAATCACCTCATCCTCCCCCGGGCGGCGAGCTGTGAACTCGGGGGGGGGGGGGGGGGGACGAAGTCGGCCAGGGAGGTGAGGTATTGGTCCTTGCTCATGTTGCAGCAGAAGAACTCATGTTCACAGAAAGCCCAGGCGCACTTTAGCCTACCTTCACCCTCGCGGTCGTCCTTCCCAGTTTTCACCATCTTTAGCACCTGCGAGAACTAGAAGGGAGGAATGCGAGAACAAATTGGCGAGAGCTCTGCAGCTGAGAAGAAAGAATGGTTTGAGGGAGGCGGTAGATAAACGACATTAATGAGAAGCTATTTATAGGAAAATGAAAACGGCGGGAAGCAGCCCAAGTGCCGGAGGGTACGATTAGTCAAAATGTCACATCAAGATAACGCGCGAAAACAAAAATCATTCCGCCAATGACCGGCGAGCGAGATCAATCTGCAGGGTTAGTCCAAATAAACGAGTCACGAGCAGAAACAGTACTCGCAAGCGAAAATAAGATAAAGGATAGGCAGCAGTATAGAAGACGCAAGCAATAGCACATTTAATAATTGTTCACAGCTCTTAGCGAGCGAAAATTAATAGAGGCCACAGCCATGCGAGATTGTTCGGAGTAATAATACAAAAATAGAGGGAATGCTTCACGAAGGAAAAACTAAAGGTGCGAGATCAGTAAGGCAGCCACTGCCACCTGCCGCCTCCTCGCGGTCCCGTCCTCGGCGGCCTCCTGGGGTTGTGGAATTCAGTGGCAGCGTGGGCGTCGCGATCAATCAGGTGGGCGAAATCTTTGATCCTCGCTATGAGCATCTCCTCGGAGGTCTCGGACTCATCGGGATCGCGAGGCATCGCAGCACGAAGTCTGTCGCACTCATCCATCAGCGAAGCATATCTCTCCTCGGCAGCCCGCCTATCCACTCTCGCCCGAATGTTCAGGTCCTGCAGCATCTGGTTTTGCTTTTGGAATAACTCCGCGGTTAGCTGTTTTATCACCTCAGGTTCTCGCGAATCGCCCAGGAAGTCCTCCACCTGCTCAGGAAAGGGGGACATTTCCTCGTCCCCGAGTTCGGAGTCGGTGTGTTGGGTCTCGCAGTCCGCTGAAAAGGGTTGCACGCGAGGTTAGGAGGGACAAATATCAGGGTAAATAGCGGAGATGCGAGAAGGCTTACCCGGGGGAGGGTGAAAGGAACCAGGCGGAGGATCGAAGGCAGTGCCATAGTAAGGGATGTGAGTCTTCCCCTTTCCAGGGGGGTATTTCGCTGTACCTACAAGGGGACCTTTCGGCCGGCGCGAGCCGCTTGAGTCCTCATTGGCGAGAAGGTTAAAGTTCGGTGCCGGGATGGTCGCGTCCAGGAGTTTAGGGGAAGGAGTTCGCTGATCCTGTTGCCTCGGGCTCGCAGGAGGCAGAACTGGAGGAGGAAAATAAAGAGGTAAGAGACATCAGCAGGTAACATGATTAAAGCAAAATTGGCGAGATCAAATAATGTACCGTCAGGATTCTCGCCAACGATATTCGCATCCTCCCAAGGAGTAGTGGGGGGTTCGTTCGAAGGCCCGCCAGCGTCTTTGTTGGTCTTAGTGACCTACAGAGGCGAAGCTTAGAAACAATAATCAAGTAGTCTCGCGTGACGAGTAATCCTTACCTTGTCAACGGATTTGTCGCTAGGGGAAGACTCCAGGTCGACAGTATCGTCTCCTAGTCGGCGAGCGGCCTTCACCTTCTTTGTTTTCGGCGCAGGAGAGGGGGATGGGCGACTCATCCACGCCAGGGGCTTCATCATCATCGACACCTCGCGAGCCTTGGAAGCTTTCAGGCGAGCCTCCATTTCCTTGGAAAGAGGCATTGGAAGATAGCTACAGTAAGGAGAAGAATAAAGGAGAAAAGAAAGTGAAGACGCCCTTCAGCTCAAGTGGTATTTATAGCCTAACGGTGGGACCCACAGAAAGATTCCCGACAGGACTGCTGTCACCAGGCGAACGCCCAGGGTTGGACGATTCTTCGCGAGCTTAGGATAACCTCGAAAAGAGCGGGGATTGTGTACAACCCGGGGTTCGCCTGGCTCCCCCAGGGATCTCGCAGAACACCAATAGTTCTCGGCAGCCGGGGTGAGGCGAGATCATTGGCTTGATCTCGCTCTCTCTGAGCTCGGCAGGAGGGCCTCATTCCTAAGGTTCAGCGAGACCCTCGAGGTCGCAGAGACAGCAGGGGCTCGCGCATACACTTTGGCGAGACCAGGGGGGCGAGCAGTCCTCGCAGACCCCTCGTCCATGAGGCTGGAAGCTAGAATTATCTCTTTGCCCCGGAGGGTCTGCCAATAGCCACCCTGGACAGCGGAGTTTGGCTGTTAGCAGACCAAGTTGGTGTGCGTATAGTAAAATCGAGAGACAGATTCCTGCTATTTGCAGGCCAAATCAGAAAATCTATAAATAGGATCCAAAGGGCACCTTTGGAGGGGGCTTCCTCTTTTGAGCTTCTCTCTCCTCAGGCCATCCTTGAGCTCTCCAAGGTGCCCGGGCTTCAGCTTTTAGCTTGGGAGGGGAAGCACTCTAAAGATCTTCCGGGTGTGTGGTGGGTCCTCCTAGCTGAACCTAAGGATCAGTGTCCAACTCCGAGGCTCCGGTTTGTTCTCTCGCGAGATTAGTAAGTGCCAGTCGCCCCCAACCCGTTGGGGGCCCCGAACTCCACAGAAACCGAGAAATCGGTTTCAACGCGCGCTATCTCAGCGGCTTTCGTCCGACTTGTCTGCTCGCGCGGTCTGGCGGTTTCAAGTTTCAGGTCGCTGCGGCTTGTTTTACACTTGTGTTTTGTGCTTCTCTCCACCGTGATTCTTATGAATCATGTCTCATCATGTATACCTCGCATTGTATAGAGATATTCAATACCATAGTACTATTCGTTCTTCTCATTGTCATTGTTGTGCTACACTTTTGAAAGGTTTTGTGAAGTGTGTTCTGCAATATTTTACACTTCATCTCCGGACCTCAAGTTTTTTAACATGGTATCAGAGGGAGGTTGCTGAGGTTGTGTAGCTGATAGTGCTGATACTTCGCTCGGGTTTCTCAAGTGGTAGCAATCAGTGGGATAGCAATGGAAGGAGGATATGCTAGAGGTCTCGGTATTGAGCTCCTTACGCAGACTAACTTCAAAAAGTGGAAGTCGTGCATGGAGAGCTATCTTCTTGGCGAAGATTTGTGGGAGGTAGTAGGAGGAGAAGCTAGACAAGATGTGGTTCCTGCTGATGGGAATGCTGAGCTCGTGAAGGCTTGGAGAAGAACGAATGCTAAGGCAGAGTTCACTCTCAAGAGAGCTATCATTCCAGAGCTGTTTGATCACATTATTGGATGTGGATCAGCTGCTGAAATTTGGACAGCCTTGGATGGCTTGTTAAATAAAAAGAATATAGCGAGGCTACAGTACTTGGAGAATGAGTTGGCGAAAGCAACTCAAGGAGATTTGTCCATTTCTACATTCTTCTTGAAGATGAAGAACCTCTGTGCAGAGATATCGACTTTGGACCGGATGAGCCTATCTCAGAAGCTAAGCTGAAGAGGCACATAATCTGCGGCTTGCGGAGGGAGTATGTTGCCTTTGTTACTTCTGTTCAAGGCTGGGCCAATCAACCTTCGTTGTTGGAGCTGGAGAACTTGATTGCTTCGCAGGAAAGTTTGGCAAAGCAAATGGCTGGGATGTCGGTCTCTGGGTGAGAAGGCGAGGTTCTCTTCTCTGGAAAGAAGAAGAAATGGGACAAGAAGAAGAAGAAGACATCTAGAGATGATGGTCCGTCTACTTCATATCAGCAAGAGAGGAGCTATGCTCCTAAGCGTGATGGGAAGAAGCAGGAAGGACCTAGATGCTTCACATGCAACAAGGTTGGTCATTTCAAAAGGGACTGCAAGGTGAATCTTTAGCCGGGGCATGCTGCAGGGAAGGAGGAGGCTATTTCCAATGTTGAAGGTAGTTTGGGTGGTGGAGGAGCATTCATGACGGGCACATGTGTTCGGGCCATGACTTCCATCAACTATCAAGATGATTGGATTATTGACTCTGGGTGTGGTCATCACCTCACTGGAGATGAGTCGAAATTCTCCTCATTGCAGACATATATAGGTAATAAAGCGAACATTACGGCTGATGATACTATTCATGCAGTTGAGAAGGAGGGTGTGGTTTCATTGAAAGATGATAGAGGTACTCTTATGTTGAAGAGTGTCTATCATGTTCCGGGGATGAAAAAGAACCTCTTCTCAGTGACCAATACGGTGGATGCTGGCTATCACATTCTGTTTGGTCCAACAGAAGTGAAATTTCTCCGTAATGTTTCAGCGGTGGAAGCTGAAGTCATTCATGTTGGGAGACGGGTGAACGACTTGTTTGTTCTTTCAACAAGTGCTTATGTTGATAAAATGAGGGCTAACGATAGCACTGCTATCTGGCATGAAAGGCTTGGGCAAGTTGGGATGGATAAGCTGAAAGCTATGGCGGGTAGAGGCCTGGTGAAAGGTCTGCCTAGCTTGTCATCTTTTGGGGATGGTCATGTTTGTGCAGGTTGTCAGTTTGGTAAAGCTCAACGCTTTCCATTTGACAAATCACAAAGCAGATGTAAAAGACCATTGGAGTGCATCCATGGTGATCTGTTTGGACCTACCAACACTGCCAGTCTTGGAGGTAGCAGGTATATGCTAATCTTGGTTGATGACTTCACCAGATATACTTGGGTGTATTTTCTGAAGGAGATGTCAGAGGCGTTTGAGAAGTTTGTGAAGTTCAAGGAGCTGGTGGAAGGTCGGATAAACCCGCAGGTGAAGAAGTTCAGAACAGACAATGGAGGGTGTTCACCTCCAAGGAGTTCTTTAGCTTCTGCAGGAAGCATGGCATCCAAAGGGAGCTTTCTTGTGCTCACACTCCACAACAGAACGGAGTTGCAGAGCGGAAGATCTGTCACCTGACGTAGACTTGCAAATGTTGGCTTCATGCCAAGAGTATCCCAAAGTCCTTTTGGGCAGAGGGAATGTCTTGTGCGGCCTATGTTATCAACCGGATGCCTCTCAGCCCCATCAACATGAAGACCCCTCATGAGTTGATGTTCAAGGAGAAGCCAAGCGTGGAACACTTTTGAGTGTTCGGTTCTACCTGCTATGTGCATGTTCCGGATGCCCTTCGAACGAAGCTACATGCTAAGGCAAGGAAGCTAGTCTTCGTCGGTTATGATGACCAGAAGAAAGGGTGGAGATGCATGGATCCTGAGGCACGGAGATATGTGATCTCAAGGGATGTGGTATTCAATGAGCTGACGTCATATCAAGGTAACTCTTCTGTTGAGTTACAAGGAAGCAGGGAAGATGGTGGACCAGTGGAAGCTGCACAGGAAGTTCTGGTGGAGTTGCCTGTTTCTCCAGGTGCTCCTTGTATTACTAGCTCAGGATCAGGTGCTTCGGGTTCTGGAAGCAGGGGAGCGAGGCTCCATGTCTACCTGAGAGGAGAGCTAGTCCAGAAGCTGCAATGGAAGAGGTGGTTCAGAGTTAAGCTCTGAGGAGGTCCAAGAGGACCATTATTCCACCTGATCGGTATACGGGCGGGAATTTGGTGAGCTTTGTCTCATGTTTCTTCACAGGTCCCCTAGATGAGAGAGAGCCATCTTGTTATGAAAATGCCGTTGGAGTCAAGGAGTGGGAAGGAGCCATGTATGAATATATGGCTTCCCTCAGGAAGAATGAGACTTGGGTCTTGGTGCCTAAGGTTGAGGGGGTTACTCCGGTGACTTGCAAGTGGGTTTTCAAGCTGAAGAATAAGGCTGACGGAAGTATTGAGCGGTACAAGGCTCGCCTTGTTGCTCGAGGTTTCTCTCAAAAGTATGGGGAGGATTGTGAAGAAATATTTAGCCCCGTTGCCAAGATGACTTCAGTCCGGGTAGTGATCGCTTTGGCTGCTTACCAAGAGTGGAAGATTTGGCAACTCGATGTGAAGAATGCTTTTCTATATGGCGAGATTGACAAGGATATCTTCATGGATCAGCCACCTGGGTATGTATCCGAAGAGCACCCAAGATATGTTTGCAAGCTCAAGAAGGCTCTTTACGGCTTGAAGCAAGCGCCTCGGGCGTGGTACGGGAAGATCGCAGAATACCTCCAGTTCTGTGGATATTTTTCTTCTAATTTAGATTCGAGCTTATTCGTAAAGAAGACGGGGAAGCTTCAGGTCTTGGTGCTGCTGTACGTGGACGATATGATCGTCACCGGGAATTCTGAGAAGGAGGTAGCTAGGCTTCGTGTTGAGCTAGCTATCAGATTCGAGATGAAGGATTTGGGCAAGCTCCACCATTTCCTTGGGCTCGAAGTGGAGAGAAGAGAGAGCGGTATGCTCGTTTCCCAGAAGGGCCTTTGCGGATTGAATCGTGAAGAGATTCGACATGGAAGGAGGGAAGAGCAGCTCTACTCCACTGGAGGTTGGAGTTCATCTTCGGCGAGATGAAGGGAAGGTTCTTACAGATCCTTTAGTGTTCTGGGCTTTGGTCGGAAGCTTGATATACTTGATGATCACGGGGCTAGATATTGCTTATGCAGTTGGCAGGGTGAGTCGGTTTATGGCAGAGCCTCGGAAGCCTCATCTTGTGGCGGCTAGGAGTATATTGAAGTATGTCAAATCCACCTCGGATTTGGGTCTCTTCTATGGGAGAGATTCGGGCTTTTTCTTGCACGGGTACATGGACGCTGATTATGGAGGGGATTCGGATGATCGGAGATCGACGTCTGGATACATCTTTATGATGGGCTCTACAGCTATATCATGGTGCAGCAAGAAGCAGGATTTTGTGTATGTCTCTACCACGGAAGCGGAGTACAAAGCTTCGGCTTTGGCGGCTCAGGAAGCCATCTGGCTTAGGAGGTTGGTGGAGGACATTCATAGGGAGGTGGGAGGGCCTACTCTGCTACGTGGTGACAACGAGAGTGCTCTTAACTGGTGAACAATCTCGTTTGTCACGCGCGTACGAAGCACATAGAGATTCATCACCATTTCATTCGTAAGAAGGTGTTGGAGGGTTCTCTGATTATGGAGCATGTGCAGAGCAACGACAACGTTGCTGACATCTTTACTAAGCCGCTGGCGAAGGGACCTTTTGGTTGGTTGCGAAGTTTTCTTGGGCTGACTTCCACTTCCCACTTCAAGGGGGAGTGTTAAATTTTTGAAGTGGAAGTGAAGTTGAGCTAGGCGGTCTGAAGATTGGAGACCGCAGAGACCGCACGGTCTGCGCTTGTTTTCTGTCGGTTTGTCTCAGCGGTTTGGTCTGAGCAGTCTGATCTGGGAGACCGCCTCTTCTGTCCGGGCGGCTTGCGCTGTTTGATCTGGAGACTTGTTCAAGTCGGCCAGATGTTCTTGGTCTGCCTTCTTGCAGTGACCGGGCGGTCTGCCGACTATTCTAGTCAGTCTGGTTTCTGAAGAAGTTCTTTGCTTTGCAAATAAGACTGGGCGGTCTGCTTGTTGAGACCGTAGTGTCCGGGCAGTTTGGTTGTAAACCGCAAGGTTGAATAAAGGAGCTATGAGCTATGCCGAGCTCGGGCGGTCTGCTTTGCGAGACCGCTCGCGATCTGATGGGCGATTATTGTATCCCGGTTGTGCGGTGACGACATCCGTCTACTCGCTTATAAATAGGGATGCATGGTCCATCATAAATAACGAGAACTGTAAGAACTCAAGTCGGCTTGATTGTGCCGGTCTCTTTTGGAGGTCGCGTGCTTTGAGATTTAGTCTGACCGGTTTCTGTGTTCGCAGGTTAAGCGGTTTGCAGCTCGCGGTCAGCTTGCTCCTTCTTCCGGCTTTGAATAAACCAGTCTGGGCGGACTGTGTTTAGGTGTTCGCGGTCTGTGCAACGGACTCAGTTGATCAGGCGGTCTTAGGTGGCCAGGCGGTCTTGAGTTGCGGTTTATCACAGGTAGCAGTTATTGTTCAGTGTTCGCGGGTTCTTCTTTGATCAATACCGTGCAGTCTGGGCGATCAAGAAGTGCGAACTGGTTGTTTTCAGTAGAGGAATAAAGCAGCGAGTTGGCGGTCTGGGGTTGCGGTCTGACAGGTGTGGTCTGTATTCTGTTAGCGCGGTCTCAACGGCTTTCGTCCGACTTGTCTGTTCGCGCGGTGTGGCGGTTTCAAGTGTCAGGTCGCTGCGGCTTGTTTTACACTTGTGTTTTGTGCTTCTCTCCTCCGTGATCCTTATGAATCATGTCTCGCCATGTATACCTCGCATTGTAAAGAGATATTCAATACCATAGTACTATTCGTTCTTCTCATTGTCACTGTTGTGCTACACTTTTGAAAGGTTTTGTGAAGTGTGTTCCGCAATATTTTACACTTCATCTCCGGACCTCAAGTTTTTTAACACGCCTTTGGAGAGACTTGTGATGGAGGTTGACACTATGTGGAGACAACGAGGTAAAGCGGAGTGACTCTTGAAGGGAGACAAGAACAAGATGTATTTCCAGGAAAAAAAGAATTGTATTGAATATTTTGTTGATGATGGGGGATGCGAGTTGAAATCTAAGGAGGGGATTCACCACTTGATTGTGGCTTTTCGGGTTGACAATCTGACGAAGGCTCGGTTGGCGGCAGTTTTTGGTGCAGACCAGCGAGTGGTCTCTTTGGACATGAATGAAGCGCTCCGCCAGCCCTTCTCTCCGCTCGAAGTACACTTGGACCATTTCCTTATGACTCCCCTTAAATCCCAGGGTCTAGACTGACTTCCACCTGTGTTATTTCAACGGAATTGGGTTTGCTCGGGACGAACAACGAGTAAATATGGAGGTATTTGGTGACTAATAATTTAGTCATCATTTAGGGCTATTATCTTATTAGATATTTAATTAAAAAATTGCACTTGTTCGTTATTTTTATAAAATTTTCGTTAAAATAATATTTTATATTCTAACTCATATATTTTTTATTTTGTAGAAATGCTGCTGGGGGGAAATTCTGTGCAATATCCCGCTGTCGCGTCCATGATTTTTATTCGAGTCAGGTTCGTCAGCGTGGAGCCCGGTCACCACATTTGCATGATTGAAGCTCTCTTCCAAGCCCTTGGCTCCACCACCTTTGCATGGAGCTGCCGACCACCACCCTGCAGTAGCCCAACCACCACAATGCACCCAGCCTCCACCATACATCCTCCTTCGCCCGAACCCTCTCTCGCCACATCATGCAACCACGTCGGATAGCACAAGCCCGCCGCTGCTGTCATTTTTCCCGGAATAACGCCCGCCGCTTCTGCCATTTCACCCTTAGCAAAACAGCAACGCTCCACCTCCTCCACAGATCCCTCCTGGCGTTGTGCCACCACAGTAATGTTGACACCACCGCCCGTACCTTCTAAAGTATTCATTTTTTAGCACCTATAAAGAGGGCTCCTCGGGAATGAGGATGGATTCATTCAGGGAAGGAGAAAAAAAAGCTGTTTAAGAAAAGTTTATTATTAGAGATTTTGGATTTGAGAAAAAAAATTCATTCCCGAGGAGAGGTGTTAAGGTTGTTTTTCTTGACACTCTAATTTAATTGTGCACTTCTCCTCTTTCAATTTAGAATTTTCGTGTAACCTCGCACTTTTATTTCTCGTAACCCCTTTTTCTACTAGTAATAAAATTTCATTTCTATTTCACTTAAAGTATTATTCATATTTCGATTTTGTTTCTTGTCACTTTTGTTCTTCTTCATGATGTCGAATTTTTATAATAATGACTTCTCCCATCTCCATGTGTAACTAATTTCTATAGTGCTCGATCGCGATGATCCAATGATGAGATAATATTGTTATGATTCTAAATTTGCTTTTCTCAAATTGTTGAACGCTTACGATTTACCTTTGATCAAAAAAATTGCTATGAGGCTATATCATCGATATATAGTTTTAATATTGTTTTTTCGTTCTCTGATTAGCCGAGAGGCTCGTGAAACGAATCGATCGCTCATAGGTAAAAGGAGTATAACGCAACCCTCGAGAGAGGACGATGTAACTCTTCCGGATTGGAGCGAAATCCAATAGCGAGGTTCACAACCTAAAACAAGTCTTAGGCGATGCGATTTGAGAGCGAGAGCTCGGTCGATGCACCTAAGCTTAGTTGAACCTAATCCTCGAAAGAGGGGTGTTCATGCTTCGGGAACCTCCACGGTCAAAGCCTCTTCAACAAGAGAATTGCATTTTCATCCGTGATTTTTTTCCAAGGTGATTCAAAGATCATCTACTAAACTTTAAACCATCGAATTAATTCTGTTAGGATTTCTAGTCTTTTTTATTTGTAACCCCGACTCCAAGTTCTAATTGATAAGATAATAGCAATTTTTCAAAGTAGAATTACTCAACCAGCCCGAGTATAATACAACCTTTGTTTTTATAAACCAATACTACTTCCGACACGGTACACTTGTCGTTGTCGTTTGCAGACATAGATTTACTCATCAAGTTTTTGGCGGCGTTGCCGGGGAGTTTGGTCAATAATTTGAAAAAGAAATAGTTATTAATTTTATCATTTTCTTTCTTCTCATCCTCTCTCAAAAATTTTAAAAGGCATAACTTAAATTCTCGGAAATGGAGGTTTGGGCTTGTCATCCCAGCACACCTTCTAGTACCGGTGCGAACCCTTCATATGGTAGACCTCGGGAAGTCCGGGACAAACTTAACCTACTTTTTGAACAAAAAAAAGATATATATATAACTATAATATTATAATAATACTATAATAATTTTTACTTTTCCTTCTTCATCTTTTATTCCCTTCGCCTATTTTTCTCTCTTCTTTTCTTTTAGTTTATGACCCGATGAAACTCTTCAACTAATTTTGAATTTTGTTTTGATCCGAAAATCGAGCGTACCTTGCAGCGGCATCTCCGATTTACTGATCTACCAATAATTCGCGAAGAGTCAATCGAAAAAACTAATGAGGGAATAATGGAAGATCCTAACCATAATGAGGCCCCGCTACGGACCATGTCCTATTATGCGAGGCCGAATTGGGAGGGAACACAATCTAGTATTATTCTTCCAACGGTGGCGAATAATAATTTTGAAATTAAAACGAGTATCATTCATATGGTAAAACAAACAGTTGTATTCGATGGCTTAACGGATGAAGATCCAAATTTACATTTATTAAATTTTTTGGAAATTTGCAATACATTTAAAATAAATGGCGTCACCGATGCTGCCATCCGTTTGCATTTATTTCCTTTTCTTTGCGGACTAAGGCCAAGCAGTGGTTGAGTTCTCTTCCTAGAGGTTCCATCACTACATGGGTCAAGATGACGGAGAAATTTTTAACAAAATATTATCCTCTGGCAAAGTCCGCTAAATTATGTATGGGCATTCTCTCGTGTACGCAAAAAAACTCGGAGTCTCTCTACGACGCATGAGAGCGCTTCAAGGAACTTTTGCGAAGATGTCCTCATCATGCCCTCTAGTGTGGCAACAAGTTAAACATTCTACAATAGTTTGAATCTCCAAACGAGGCAAATGATTGATGCGGCATCAGGGGGAACTCTTAATAACAAAACCCCTGAGGCCGCCCAAGAGCTTTTTGAGGAGATAACCATGAATGCTTATCAGTGGAATGCGCCACATTCGCGCCCTAATAAGTCGACCAGACTCTTTAAATTCAAGGTCACCCATAATTTAGCACATCAAGTAGAATGACTTACTAAGCAAGTGACGGATATGTCTGTTTCCTCCGCCACCAATTGGGCTAATAATATTAATAATATTAATAATAATAAATTTGTTCAAGAGCACGTAGATTATATGGGGAATTCTTATTGTTCTCCTTATAACCCAAATAATAACATTCATTTTAATAATAGTTATAATCTGGCTTTAAGGAACCATCCCAACTTTTCATGGAGCAACCCCAATAATGCCCAACGACCACCACAAGTGAATCCTCCTGGATTCGCTCCACCACCACCACACAAGACATCTTCACTTGAAGAGGTCTTCACTAAATATGTTGCCTCCAATGAGTCCAATATCCATAATCTGAACGGATTTATTAAGAATTTAGAAAATCAAATTGGACAGCTCGCCAAAATGTTTCCCGTTTGGTAACAAGGAGCTTTGCCGGGCAATACTGAGCCTAATCCACGGGAGAGCGCCAACGCAATTACCCTCCGTGGCGGAAAGGAGGTAACTTCTACAAATTTAGTCGAGCCCGAGGTAAACGTTTCATCTTCTTCTCCGCAAGTTATTTCTTCACCTACTTTACTTTCTTCTTCTTTAGCTCCGCGCATTATTCAAAATCCTTCACTTCCTTATCCTTCTAAATTTAAAAATGAGTGTGTTGGGAATATTTCCCTCAATATTCCTTTGATTTGAAGATGCATCACTCACAATGCTCAGTACAAAGTTGTATTTGATAAAGCTATATTTGTGCAAGAAATACAGGCTCAGGTAACTCAAGAGAAAGGGACAATCATGCCCTTAGTTCAGGAGAAATCAACTCCTGAGAGATGAAGAATTATCTCAGCAGAACCACTGAGACGAAGGGTCAAATCCGCTGAGACAGGAAAGGAGCTACAGATAGAAGAGATCTGGCGTGTTCGTCGAACACAGAACACAGTTCGTCGAACGCAGAACTGAGTTCGTCGAACGCTGAGACGAGAAAGAAGAAACCGCTGAGACTTGGCGTGTTCGTCGAACGCAGAACACAGTTCGTCGAATGCAGACAAAACAGAAGCAAACAACTGAGACTTGGCATGTTCGTCGAACGCAGAACACAGTTCGTCGAACACAGAGACAGAATAGAAGCAAGCGCTGAGACTTGGCGTGTTCGTCGAATGGAGAATGGAGTTCGTCGAACGCAGAGCATGACGAGTTCGTTGAGCGCATAGTATGGTGAGTTCATCGAACTCAGAGCTTGGCATGTTCATCGAACACAGAGTTGGGCAAGTTTGTCGAACCCAGTATGGCGAGTTCGTCGAACGCAGAGTGCGAGTTCTGCCCGTGGCGCAAGCTGCAGAAAGACATTGTGGGGTCCACCAGTCTCTCCCATACTACTCAGAAGGACGGCTGAGAGCCGTTGAAGGTCGGGGATGTATAAAAGAAGAAGTTAGGGCACTTTGGAAAAGTTCTGATTGAGTACTAAAACAAATTACTATTCCATTGACGGCTAGAGCTCTCGTCTTTCTCTTCCTGCTCACTGAACAAGAAAAAAAAAGAAGAGAGAAAAATAAAGCTCCTCTACAAGAAGGAGCAACGTGATCTTCCATCCTTCATCTGAAGAGGAAGATCGGTGTGTAGTTGCCATCAACATCTCCAGCTACAAGGAAGCACCAGGTGTGTAGGAACTACAAGGGACTTCTTCTGCTATGTGTTGTAGTAAGCTTCAACAAAACTTTTACTGTAGGGCTTTTCACTGAGTTTGTAGGGCTGAAGGCCTGAGTTTGTAAGGCTGCTTTTGCCTGAGTTGTAGGGCTTTATTGCCTGAGCTGTAGGAGGAGGATTCTTCTGAGGTAGGACCTGGAAGAGGTCTGAGTTGTAGGAGGTGGATTCCCTTGAGGTAGGGCTTGTTGGCCTGAGATTGTAGGACCTGTTGTGGTCTGAGTTGTAGGATCAGTGGCTGATCTGAGGTAGGGCTGATGTGCCTGAGGTAGGGTTGGGAAAACCTGAGAGATCCTGAGGGATCTGTGGTGTAAGCTATTTTAGCTGAGTTTGGAGGAGTTGGCCCTATCTAACACACTATTAAAAGGGTGAAGGGGGAAAGTGGACTACCCATAGACACCCTATCTTGGGGAACCACTATAAACACTTGTGTGTTTTCTGGATGTGCTTGATTACTTGTTTAGAATAATCTTAAACATCTAAATAAAACAAGTAAAAATCAAAAGACCTATTCACCCCCCCCCCCCCTCTAGGTGAATTAGATCATATACCTATATAATCTTTCAAGTGGTATCAGAGGGAGGTTCGTCAAGAAAGACTTAACAGTCTGACCAGATCCTAAATAGGTATTGAATATTCTGAATCAGATAGCCTCTAGTGGAATACAGAAGGAGACGGGCTCCATGAAACTGCCCATATGCAACAAAGCCAACTTTGGCATATGGAAGCAGAGGGTTAGATTGTTCATGGAAGCATCTGACCCTAGGATCTATGTTACTGTCAAGGAAGGTCCCTTCATTTTCAAAACTGCCTCCACAATAGATCCAACCAGAAGGGTGGAGAAGGCATTTAATGACTTAACCATAAATGAACTCACTCTGTTCACCATGGACAAGAGAGCCCAGAACATCATAGTAAATACTATTGATGACTCCACATTTCAAAACTTAGTACAGTGCACTACTGCCAAGGAAATGTGGGACACATTAGTAGTTTATATGGAAGGGACTACAGAAGTGAGAGATGATAGAAAGTCACTCCTAAACTAAGAGTATGAAGCCTTTAGGCAGATGAGCCAGGAGAGCATTTCCATGTGCTATGAGAGGTTCTTTAGGATACTGAATGAACTAAGAACCTATGAAAGAGTGTTCACCAACTATGAGATGAATGATAAGTTCCATAGATCCCTAACTAGGGATTGGGACACAAAAATTTGTGTCATCAGGGAAGTGACAAGGCTGGGAGAAACCCCTACTCACACACTGTTTGGGAAACTACTCTCATATGAGATGCAACTGACTGCAAGAAAGGAGGAGGATACTTCCTCCAGGGCTCACACAAGGGAGAGAACTGTAGCTCTCAAAGCTGATAGCTCAAAGAAGAGCAAGGGCAGATTACAGTCACCTCCAAGAAGGACAGCTGAATTTGAGAAGTCTGAGAGCTGCACTTCAGACTACTCCTCTTCTGATGAGGAGTTTGCTGCCTTCACTAGGCAGTTCAAGAAGATGATAAGGAGGAAATAATGGAAGAACAAACCTTCCTCCTCCTCTCATCCCAGGAAGGATCGCCATAGATCTGAAAGGCAGCACCCCAAAGGGGACAGGTATGATTCTAAATCTAGTAAACATGTTTCAAATAACATCATTTACTATTACTGCAGTAAGACTGGACATGTCATTGTTGACTGTACAGTCAAGAGAATAGAAAAAGATGACAAGAAGACCCATCACCAGAAGGAGAGGAAGGGAGAAAAATCCTTTCTAGCCAAGAAAAGAAAGAGCTGGAGTGAATCTGAATCTTCATCTTCAGATTCAGATGGAGAAGAGGAAGAATACATAGGGATATTTGCTGCTCAGGAGGAAGAGGACTATCCAGCTGCCAGGACAGGAATCAGGGCCCCTCTATCACATTTAGACAGTGATGTAGAGGAGGATGAAGTCATTCAAGATGACAATGGGCTGATGGCTCTAACTGAAGATGAGGACAACCACAACAATTCAGAACATGAGCAGGTATTAGTTCATTCCATATCCTCTTCTGATTATGAGACTGGTCCAGAATATGAAGCACCTTCATCAATTGGTGGAAGTGGTTCAGATGCTGAGGAAGAAGTCAATCAATTGATTGACAAGTATGGTGTTCTTTTGGAAGCTCTGAAGAAGAGCAAGAAGCTTGCCAAGAGGCAAGCCCAGGAAATTGCTTCCCTTAAAATGACTATAAATGACTACACTGAACCTACCTCCCTGGTGGCTCAGATAATTAGATAGATAAGCCATTTACAGGGATTCACAATTGTGCAATTAAGCACTATTTCCCTGAAGAACAAGGTCATCAAGGACCTTGAGGAGAAGCTTGTGAAAGAGAAGAGCCTGGTGGCTCAATTCTCCAAGCCCAAATCTGTGCTCCCTATTATTGACGCCTTCTCCTCTCAAAACAATAGGAGAGGGCTAGGTTTCAATAAAATGGAAGTATGAGAAGGGAGTGGAGAGAAGAGCAAGAGGAAGGCTAAGCCTCAAACCACCTTTCAAAAGGTGTTACTTCCTTCCAACAGGTATGACCATGAAAGCATTTATGGTCACTGGAAGAATGGGAGTTTCTATAGGAAGGAAAATACTCCTTCCCATAGTGGAAGAAAGGGCATGGGATTGAGTGTGATGAAGGCTCCCGATGAGGAAATTCAAATGGACCAACCTGGACCATTTGTATTTGGTACTTCAACCACTCCAGTCAAGAATAAGGGTGCAAGCTCTTTCAAATCTGCTTCAGCAAAGAGCATAACTGATGTCAAATCTGTTGACAAGGCTTGCTGCTCAGTGTCAGATGCCATCAGATCTTGTATGGCTGCCAAGCCAAAGCAGGCTGATGACATCAGGACAAAGAGCATCAAGACAAAACCTAGATTGACTTTCAGTCAAATCATTGCTGAGAGAAATAGGAAAAATGCAGCTGTCTCTCCTCCTGAACATGTGCACAGTGCTGCACTCCCCTCAAGAAATGTTCAAAACAGGAGATACAATATTCATGAATATTGGTGCTGTGGTAAAGTGGGACACTTTGCCATAGATTGTTGGTACAATCCCAATGTACCTAATGCAAAGAATAGCCTTCCTGCAAGGAGTGCAGCTAGGGTGAGATTTTCTCATCAGACTAACATGCACCTAGGACCCAAAGGTTTTTGGGCTCCTAAGGATAACTAAACTTCTTCTTGCAGGTTAGTTCAAGTACCGGCCTAAACCAAAATTGGTACTTGGACAGGGGGTTCTCAATGCACATGACAGGAACAAGGAGTCTTCTATAGGACTACAAGCCTGTGAAGAATGGACCCAAAGTTATATTTGGGGGATCTGAAAAAGAAATCACCTAGGGATATGGTATGATATCCAATGGCATAGTCTCCATCACAAGGGTAGCTTATGTTGAAGGGTTGCAACATAACCTTGTAAGCATAAGTCAACTGTGTGACCTAGGCTAGGTCATTGAATTCCACAATGACAAGTGCTTGATTTAAAGTCGAAGGACTTAGAGACAATTCTCTCAGGCACTAGGAGTGGGAATGATTATTGCTTAGATTTTATTCGCAGTAATTATCTTACATCTGTTTGTCTTGTAGCTAATGAGAATGAGTCTCTCTGTGTTCAATGGCACAAGAGACTTGCTCATATTAACTACAAGACAATGTATAGACTTTTCTCTAAAAACCTTGTTAGGAATAGTCCTAACTTAAAATGTATTAAAGATGGTCCCTGTCATGCTTGCCAAATGGGTAAGCAAACAAGGGCCACCTTTAAAAGTATTGGCACCAAAGACACTGAAAGATGTCTTTATCTCTTGCATATGGACTTGTTTGGTCCCATGCCAATTCAGAGCTTAGGTGGGAAGTTGTATACTTTGGTGATTGTTGATGATCACTCAAAATATACATGGGTATTCTTCCTAAAGAAGAAGTCTGATAGTCTAAATATCTTTATAACTCTTGTCAAAGCAATTCAGAATGACTTGCAATGTGCTGTGGTCAGAACTAGAACTGACCATGGGACAGAATTTCAATCTGATGCTATGACAAGGTTTTTTCAAGAATATGGTATCACCCAAGAGTTCTCCTCCCCAAAGACTCCACAACAAAATGGTGTGGCTGAGAGGAGGAATAGGACCTTGATAGAAGCTGGGAGAACACTGCTAAGTGACTCCTCACTCCTAGAATACTTCTGGGCTGAGGCAGTCAATACTGCTTGTCATGTTCTCAATAGAGCTTCCATCAATAAGGTTCATGGAATAACTCCCTATGAGATTCTGAAAGGCAAACAACCTACAATTTCATCTTTTAGAATCTTTGGTTCAAAATGCTACATTTTAAACAATGGAAAATCTCAATTAACAAAGTTTGCGGAGAAATGCAATGTAGGTGTTCTTGTTGGCTATAACTCTCATAGTATAGCGTATATAGTGTACAACAAGAAAACTAATGTTATAGAGGAGTCTATCCATGTAGTATTTAATGAGACCAACCTAATATATAATGGCTGGTCTAGATCTTTTGTCTTGACAGGAAATGAACATGATTTGGAAAGGATGTCTATACAAGACACACCAAGCAGTAGCAAAGCTCATTCTGATGTTGCCATCCCTGAAGAGGAAGTAGTCAATATTAATGAAGACACTGATGAACTAGCAGAAATAGCACAACAAGCAGACCTAGAGAACAGACTGACTGCAGCCACAAAACATCTAAGGGATCATCCCATGGAGCAGATTATTGGGAATGTTCAGCAAGGTGTGACAACTAGGAGCAGGGCTCACAATGAGGCCTTGTTCCTCAGTTTCCTGTCACAGGTAGAGCCTAAGAAATTTGAAGAGGCCAACTTGGATCCATTCTGGATTCAAGCAATGCAGGAAGAACTGTTGCAATTTAAGAGATGAAAAGTATGGAAGTTGGTGCCAAGACCACAGGGACACAACATAATTGGCACCAAATGGATCTTCAGAAACAAGATGGATGAGAATGGGACAATCATCAAGAACAAGGCAAGGCTGGTTGCAAAGGGGTATATGCAAGAGGAAGGAATAGACTTTGACCAAACCTTTGCCCCAGTTGCAAGGTTGGAGGCCATAAGGCTATTCCTTGCATATGCAGCCCACAAAGGCTTCAAGGTGTACCAGATGGATGTCAAATCAGCAGTCCTGAATGGAAATCTGAAAGAGGAAGTTTATGTAGAGCAGCCATCAGGTTTTATCCATCCTACTATCTCATCTCATGTTTATCAACTTAGGAAAGCTCTATATGGTCTTAAGTAAGCTCCCAGAGCTTGGTATGAGACATTGACTAGCTTTCTCATCAAGAATAAGTTCTTGAGGGGAAAGATAGATAGCACATTGTTTCTTAGGGAAACAAGAGGCAAGTGTCTCTTAGTCCAAATCTATGTTGATGACATAATATTTGGGTCTACTGATGACAACCTCTTCAAGAGATTTGCTTGGGCTCCAAGTGAAACAGTCTGATGATGGAATTTTCATTTCCCAGACTAAGTACACCAAGGAGCTCATCAAGAAATTTGGGATGGAATCAGCCTCCACCATGAGAACACCCATGAGATCTAATGTATCATTAGACAAGTATGAAAAGGGGAAGGCCTTTGATGAATCCATGTACAGGTGTATCATTGGATCCCTGTTGTACTTGACTGCTAGTAGGCTAGACATTATGTACTCTACATGTGTTTGTGCTAGGTATCAGGCTTGTCCTAAGGAATTTCACTACACCTCTGTCAAGAGGATTTTGAGATACCTAAAGGGCAGCCTAAATCTTGGCCTTTGGTATGACTTTGAGCTAATAGGCTATTCAGATGCAGATTTTGCAGGGTGCAAAGAAGATGGGAAAAGCACAAGTGGCACTTGTCAATTCCTAGGGAGGAGGCTGATCTCTTGGAGCAGCAAAAAGCAAACCAGTGTGGCCATATCCACAGCTGAGTCAGAGTACATTGTTGCAGGTAGTTGTTGTGCTCAACTTCTGTGGATCCAACATCAATTGGAGGATTACAACATAAAGGTTAGTCAATCTCCCATGCTGTGTGACTCATCTAGTGCTATTTCTATTGCCAAAAATCCTGTCTCCCATAGCAGGACCAAGCACATAGAAATAAGGTACCATTTTATTAGAAAGAATATAGAGTGTGAAGATATCAAACTTGAATATGTCCCCACTGACAATCAAGTAGCTGATATCTTCACCAAGCCATTGGATGAGGCCAAGTTCAATTCTTTCAAAATTGAATTATGAATGTTGAATATAGAATGAGTTCATTTATGAATCAATATCCACTGTTAAAATGCTTATGTTCTCATTTGTACAATTCTCACAATATGTACTGTTATGATAAACTGAAATCTGAATTGTTCAACTTTACAGTAGGCATAGTCCACATGAGAGGGTAGATACTCTCCCTAAAATGTTCAATGTAGAACAGTATAATGTAGTATGATCAGTTGGATCAAAAAAATCTGGATCAGCTGAGCTTCAGGTTACCCTTAAATAGCTGGGAAAATTCTGGGTTCGACGAACTCTTTCCTGGGTTCGACGAACGTCGAGCTTGTGTTCGACGAACTCAACTCTGAGTTTGACGAACTCAAGCATAGGATGTAATTTCATTTACACTTACAGTCAAAAGGTCAATATTAATGCTCCAAGTAAGGGGGGAGCTAGAAAGGGTTGTTCAAAATGAACAAGAACAACTAATAAGGCTAATAGTACTCACATTGAGGAGGAGCAAGTTCCTTCTCAGGTTGAGGGGGAGATGGTCAATTTTAAGAAATGAAGGTTGACCTAAGGGGGATTTAGAAAATGATTTCTAAACCTTCCCTGGGTCTGTAGTTGTTCCCTCCCAATTCCTAGAGGGAAAAATAGTTGAAGAAATCAGAAAGGGGGAGATGGCCAATGCTATGACCAAATCAGAGTTAGCCCTCTGATAAAGTTATCAGAGTTAGTTATTATGAATATGATATATAATCTGAGTTAGAAAGGGGGAGATATCCTATGAGCTAGTCAAAGCTTAACATAATCTGTCATGAGGTATCAAAGCATGCTTACACAATGCTATTTTCTAGAAGCAATGTTATCATGAATGCTATATATATCATTTTCATGATATGTTTTTATTTGGGTATGTACCTTAGCATTGGGAATGTTCTGCCTTCTTCAAATAGGGGGAGATTGTTGGGAATATTGCCCTCAATATTCCTTTGATTTGAAGAGCCATCACTCACAATGCTAAGAACAAAGTTGTATTTAATAAAGCTATATTTGTGCAAGAAATGCAAGCTCGGGTAACTCAAGAGAAAGGGCCAATCGTGCCCTTAGTTCAGGAGAAATCAAATCCTGAGAGATGAAGAATTGTCTCAGCAGAACCGCTGAGATGAAGGGTCAAATCCGCTGAGACGAGCTCACTGTCTTAGCGGATCCGCTGAGATGGGAAAGGAGCTATAGATAGAAGAGATCTGGCGTGTTCGTCAAATGCAGAACACAGTTCGTCGAACACAGAACTGAGTTCGTCGAACGCTGAGACGAGACAGAAGAAACCGCTGAGACTTGGCATGTTCGTCGAACACAGAACATAGTTCGTCAAACACAGACAGAACAAAAGCAAACAACTGAGACTTGGCATGTTCGTCGAACACAGAACACAGTTCGTCGAACACAGAGACAGAACAGAAGCAACCACTGAGACTTGGTGTGTTCGTCGAACGGAGAATGGAGTTCATCGAATGCAGAGCATGACGAGTTCATTGAGCGCAGAGTATGGTGAGTTCGTCGAACTCAGAGCTTGGCGTGTTCATCGAACACAGAGTTGGGCAAGTTCGTCGAACCCAGTATGGCAAGTTCGTCGAATGCAGAGTGCGAGTTCTGCCCGTGGCGCAAGCTGCAGAAATACATTGTGGGGTCCACCAGTCTCTCCCATACTACTTAGAAGGATGGCTGAGAGCCGTTGAAGGTTGGGGATGTATAATTGAAGAAGTTAGGGCACTTTGGAAAAGGGCTGGTCGAGTGCTAAAACAAATTACTATTCCATTGACGGCTAGAGCTCTCGTCTTTCTCTTCCTGCTCACTGAACAAGAAAAAAGAAGAAGAGAGAAAAAGAAAGCTCCTCTACAAGAAGGAGCAAGGTGATCTTCCATCCTTCATCTGAAGAGGAAGATCAGTGTGTAGCTTCCATCAACATCTCCAGCTACAAGGAAGCACCAGGTGTGCAGGAACTACATGAGACTTCTTCTGCTGTCTGCTGTAGTAAGCTTCAACAAAACTTTTACTGTAGGGCTTTTGCCTAAGTTTGTAGGGCTGATGGCCTGGGTTTGTAAGGCTGCTTTTTCCTGAGTTGTAAGTCTTTATTGCCTGAGCTGTAGGAGGAGGATTCCTCTGAGGTAGGGCCTGGAAGAGGTCTGAGTTGTAGGAGGTGGATTCCTCTGAGGTAGGGCTTGTTGCCCTGAGATTGTAGGATCTGCTGTGGTCTGTGTTGTAGGATCAATGGCTGATCTGAGGTAGGGTTACTGTGCCTGAGGTAGGGTTGGGAAAACCTGAGAGTTCCTGAGGGATCTGTGTTGTAAGCTATTTTAGATGAGTTTGGAGGAGTTGGCCCTGTCTAACACACTGTTAGAAGGGTGAAGGGGGAAAGTGGACTACCCATAGATACTCTATCTTGGGGAACCACTATAAACAATTGTGTGTTTTCTGGTTGTGCTTGATTACTTGTTTAGAATAATCTTAAACATCTAAATAAAACAAGTAAAAATCAAAAGACCTATTCACCCCCTAGGTGAATTAGCTCATATACCTATATAATCTTTCAGAGTGTAATGAGGAGCACTATAATAAATTTATTGAAATTTTAAAGCAACTCTAAATAAATGTGCCATTCTGCGAGGCGATTGCCTAAATGCCCAAGTATGTGAAATATTTAAAAGAATTACTCTCCAATAAGAAGAAACTTAAAGATATTTCTTGTGTATCTCTAAACGCAGAATGCTCGGCGGTTTTGTTAAATAAATTACCGAAAAAATTAAATGACACGGGGCGGTTCTCCATCCCATGCTTATTCGGTAATTTATTAATAAAACACGCCTTGGCTGATTTGGGCGCTAGCATTGGCGGATCCAATGTAGGCCGAGAAGGGGCGGCCGCCCCCGTCAAAAATTTCGGAAACCAAGGGTTTTTTCCGAATCCCGCTCCGACGCTCAGTCCTCCGGTACTCCTCCGGTCCTCCCGATCCCGGCGCAACGATGCTCCTTAGTCCTCCGGTACTCCTACCGATCCCTGCGATCCTCACTCCTCAGTCCACCGATACTCCTCAGTCTGCGGCTCCGCGCCTTCGTTCATTGCGAGAGTCTGAGCTAATTTCTCGGCTGATTTTCTTCCCTCATGGCAAGAGTCTGAGCCGAGAGTCTGAGCTGATACCGTATGTATAAGGTATTCCGTTGTTTCTATCACAGTTTCTCTTCTTTAGATAGTATGAGTTTCTTCTTTACTCCTCTCTCCATTGTATTAAATTTTTCCTTAATTCTTGACGATGGGTGTTCGCTTGTTGGGTGTACTCCAACAACAGATAGCGGGCATCTGCTATTTTAACCTTTGTTCAAACATATGAATTTGCATTCAATCTACATCTAATGAAGCATATTTTAGGAATGACAAATGAATTATCACAGACGTTACAAAAGAGGGATCATAATATAGTAAATGTTATGCACTTAGTCAATATTTCCAAACAACGGCTGCAAAAATTTAGGGATGATGGTTGGTTTGATTTGATAGAAGAAGTTACATTATTTTGTGAGATTCATAAGATAGAAGTAATAAAAATGGAGGAAAACTTTAAAGTTTTGGGAAGATCAAGACGAAAGGTTGAAGAAAGAACTAATCTGCATCATTACCGTGTTGAAGTCTTTTATGCAGTTATTGATTTGCAACTGAATGAATTAAACCGTCGGTTTAATGAAGTCAACACAGAGCTACTGATTTGTATGGCTTATTTAGATCCAAGTGAAAATTTTGCAGCCTTTGATATACATAAGTTGATGTGTCTTGCCAAATTCTATCCATCAGACTTCTCTCAAATGAACTTATAACTCTTCAAAGTCAGCTTGAAACTTACATTTTAGATGCATCATCCCGAGCTGAATTTTTGAATCATACGGGAGTTAGCGAGCTAGCGAAATAATTTGTTAAATTCAAATTGGATATGACATATCCTCAAGTATTCTCCAAAATGAAGATTATCCAAAATGAAGATTATCAAGAGTAGCCAGTTGCAACAGCTACAATGGAATGAGCATTCTCCAAAATGAAGATTATCAAGTCACGTTTACGCAACCGAATGGGTGATGAATGGTTTAATGACAGCTTATTGACCTACATTGAGAGAGACAAATTCAAATTAGTTGAAAATGAGTCAATCATTCAACGATTTCAAGCAATGAAAACACGTCGAGGGCAATTATGATTGATTGTAAGTGAATGTTAATTTTTATTATGCATTAATATATTATTTAATGTGATACATTTTTTAAATATTAATTTTCGCCTCTCCTGAGATAAAATCCTGGCTCCGCCACTAGGCGTTAGTATTAATTTGATGTCATATTCTTTATTTAAAATGAGCATCCAACTAGCGGATCGGTCTATTAAGTACCTAATTGGAGTTGTAAAGGATGTGCTTGTTAAGGTTGATAAGTTTATCTTCCTGGTAGACTTTGTCATCCTAGACATTGAGGAAGACGCTGAAGTACCTATTAAACTCGGACGTCCTATCCTCGCCACCTCTCGGGCGATAATCGATGTAAGTAACAGAAAGTTTCTCCTACGAGTTGGGAAGAAGAAGTTATTTTTAGTATTAACCCTTCAATGAGAAATGCTATTTCCGACGACGACTCTTGTTTTACCTTAGAAACAAATTTTGAAGAAGAGTTGTCGTCTTTTTCCGAAATAATTTTGCCAATTTTTGAAGATCTGGAATTTGCTACTGCTTTTTGTCTTACGAAAATAACTCGACCGTTAAAATTTGAACAAATAAATTCAAATAATTTTAAAACTAAAACATCTTATGAAGAACCGCCAAGTCAAGAACTAAAACAGCTTCCAGATCATCTAAAATATATTTTCTTAGAAAAAGATTCAAAATTACCTATGATTATTTCTTCCGCGCTCAACGATTCAGAAATTTCCGAATTACTTCAAATTTTAAATAATCACCGTCATGCAATTACATGACAAAAATCTAATATTAAGGGGATTAGCCCCTCATTTTGCACGCATAAAATCAAGTTAGAAATAATTCCCGCGACACTGTTCAGCCCCAGCGACGCCTAAATCCTAATATGAAGGATTTCGTTAAGGCCGAAATAATAAAATTATTAGACGCGTGAATTATTTATCCCATTTCAGATAGCACATGGGTAAGCCAGGTGCAAGTTGTGCCTAAGAAAGGCGGGATAACATTAGTTTTCAATGAAAATAATTAGTTAATCACAACCCGTACTTTTACGGGTTGGCGGATGTGCATCGATTATTGAAAATTAAATGATGTCACCTGCAAGGATCACTTCCCACTACCCTTCATTGACCAAATTTTAGAACGTCTATCCGGTCACACCCATTATTGTTTTCTTGATGGTCTTTCGGGATACTTTCAAATCCCAATTGCGCCTGAAGACCAAGAGAAAACCACATTCACTTGACCCTTCGGCACCTTCGCATATCGAAGAAAGCCGTTTGGTTTTGCAATGCGCCATCTACATTTCAAAGATGTATGCTGATAATGTTTAACAAGTTAGTGGAAGACGTGATGGAAGTCTTTATGGACGATTTTTCAGTCTTCAACGATTCTTTCAAAAATTGTTTAAATAACTTAGATCGTGTTCTTCAACGCTGCGAAGACACGAATTTGGCACTTAACTGGGAAAAGTGCCACTTTATGGTTCAAGAGGGATTAGTCCTCGGACATAAAGTTTCAAGTAAAGGGATCGAGGTCGATAGGGCTAAGATCGAAGTCATAGAAAAACTTCCCTCACCAACCAACGTTAATGTACAACCCCGTGTTTGTCGAGTGAGATCATCAAGCCATCAGGTGATCTGGAGCGAGACTGGGGCCTTGATGAGTCAGCCAGGCTAGTGGCGAGCTTCGGCTCGCACTCGCCCCTAGCAGACACTCGCCCCCATCTCGGTGCGAGTGGCGAGTTCCAGCTCTATCGGGCACTCGCCACCCTGGAGAGTCGGCTTAGAGTAGCCTTGACTCGCTTATTTGGTTGGTGGTCTGTTTTCCCTAGGTGATCCTATTTTGGCCTATAGTTAGCCATTCGAAACAGCGAGATTCCGCTGTTGGCAGACCAATTTGGTCTGCTTTTAGTAAAACGAAGAGGCGGGATTCAGCTATCAGCAGACCATTTCAAGAAAACTATAAATAGACCCCAAGGGCACCTTTGGAGAGCATCTTTGACTAGCTTCTCTCACCTCTGGTTTTCTTTGGTCGGTCAGAGAGTACATTCTTGCTACTCACCGTGGTTTCTGGGTGGGAAGGCAGGAGCTCTCTGGCACTCTCCAAGGTGCCCAGCTCAACAATTGGCTTATGAGGGTAAGTTCTCTAGATCTTTCGGGTTAGTGGCGGGACCTCCTCGCTGTAGTTCGTGGGGTCTGTTCTTAGTTTTCCACCCATTGTGAGTGAGTTTCTTTGTCCCGAGTGCCCGGTATAAAGATTGAACTCATGAGAAGTATGAACAAACTACACCAGTCCGAACTCCTCTCGAGCCGTGGTTTCCGGGCTCAGAGGTTGAACCGTGGTTTCTTTGTTCAACATTTTTGGTGCGGTGAGCGTGGACCATAGTTTGTTTGGAAAATCCCGAGTGAGATCCAATGACTGGAAGTGAAGGGCAAGGAGGAGACCATGAGGGCTCGCTGTAACACCTTGCCAGTACAAATAAAATAACAGTAGGACCGGCCGGGACCCCACGCCATACTATACACACTATCTAAGCATCATAAGGTGATAATCAGAAAAGAACTACAACTACACCAGAGTAAATAAAGCGTAAGCGGAAGCATTTGATTAAAACATCATTTAGAACTGTCCACTATCCCAGGAATGAAACAAAAGAGTTATGGCCTTAAGGCCTTACATTGAACAATGTATTAAACTCAAACATACCTCGGCACGCAGGCCGACAATACATGAAAAGCATAAAAGAGGCTGGCCTTCGAGGGCTAACTAAGCAAAAAGGGCCACCGCCCGCTATTTCCCGCTTGGCTCACCTGCACCTGCAACAACAATCCACCAAAACGTGGCAAACAAGTAACCGGTCAGCTAAAGCTGACCAATATTATAATGACCCCACCCCTAAAGCTGGGGTGGTGGTACTCCTTCCCTGCAGGCAGACGTTATATGAATAGATTGTCAAAGTGCGTTCAAGCACTATATGTATAAGCAATCAACACCAACGTTGCCACGCACGACCACACGCTTCGTGTTCTCAAGGCACTCTCACTGTGTACTCTCTGAGCTACACCTAACAACTCCTTAAACAAAGAGTTCGCATGAGCTATGACCGTCAAGACCAACTTGTCTTACAGTCCATTCCCAACATCTTACGGTGCACCGAGGGGCTACCTCTTCACCGATCTAATATGGGTAAGGGTTTGGATCAGCTTTGCCTATGCTCAAATCGTCGGCATCAATCGTCCGACGCGGGTACGACTTCACCTCAACCCGAGCAACGAAAGGAGGTTTCACACCTTAACAAAACAGCTCCCTGGGAGCTGCAGCCGACGCTAGCCCTAGTGTCAGGCAGTAGTGACAGATCAGCGAATCCGTACACAACTTTGGGTATTTCCTGGAGATTAACGCCAGGACTCCCCGCAGTACACTATCGTACCCAGAACCCGAAAATAGCGCATACAAATCACCGAGTCTTCTCCGGCATAAACTACAACATAGACATCACCGATCTAGACCAACCTGTCCGGATGGGTTTCACACACAATGCCTATATTCGTACTACGATTCTGGATGCTATATGCAAGTAACCAAAGGGGATCGAAACGATCAACCCGCTAGAAAACTTCCCTTTCTCCACCAATCAGTGGGGGGTTTTCCATGCAATCATGCCATAAAAAGGAGGACTTCACTTGTCCAAGTAGAAGATCATTACCCTTGTCATTTTCTTCTTCGCCATGAGAATCCAAGATTCCAATCGGATGGAAAGTACCGCACCGGGCTGCTCTCCGTGGATCTATAAACGACTCGCAATTCGGAGCTTCGGAGCTCCGTCAATGGTGGAAGATGGCTTCTTCTTCCTCCTTAGACTTCTTCTTTATTAAGCTTGAAGAGAGATAAGATTCAAGGTAATAAGAAAATATCTCCTCTGGTCAAGGCTTAAGGAATACCAGAATAAATTCCAGCCATCGGATCTAAAAACATAAGGATTTGACGACCACGATTTCAAATCACGGATATGTATCGCGTGCTAGTGCCGACGCTAGCGCTAGCGCCAGCACTAACTTTCGTCGATTAGCTAGCATCTGTCGATTCGGCTATCTCCCATCGATTTGGATAGCTTCCGTCGAATTGGCTAGCTCCAGGCGGTAGCACTACCGCCGGCGCTAGCTCCCAGCAGCACAATTCTGCTTCAAAGTTTTGGGGTGTTACACTCGCCACCTTCAGGCGAGTTCGTGAGAAAGAGTGACTTCAATGAATTTAAAAAGTCAATTCTGGAGAACGAGTGCATCGCCCTCTCGCCGCCGTGCGAGTGTTAAACCCCCGCGGTTCTGGTACTCACCCCGCCATCCCTAGGGGAGGACGCACCCGTCAGGAGACCCGGGAAAGAGGCGCAAGCAGGGGAGGATGAGCGAGCCATTCATGCGCAAGTGCTATTTCCCAGCCCGCCGAGTGCTTGCTACCCAGGAGAGGAGACTGGGCGAGTGACCCTGACTCGCCAAATAGGGTCAGGGAGCCCATTCTGCGAGCTGATTTTCTCAGCTCCCGTTCTGGAGTGATTGAACCCGTCGCGTCCTACTACACAGGTAAAGATGATCCCCTCCAGCACCTCCAGTGGTTCAAAGACGTCGTTGTTGGAACATGGTCTTCCGCATCTCCTAGGTTTGAGAATAACAAATCCTATATGTATTTGATCTTGTGTGTTTAAGTGTGTAGGAAACAATGTCATATAACTCAAGGATAACATAAGAAGGTTGACCCCAAATTTGAAGCCAAAATTCCAGCATGGTCACTAGTGCCGACGGTAGCAACAAGCGCGGGTGCTAGCTCTGATTAGAGCAATTTTGGGAGGCAAGTATAGAAGGAGATAGCGCCGGGCGGTAGCGGATAGCGCAGGCGGTCGCGCGACGCACAAGAGGAATGTCGTAAAATGTTTCCATGGAATGAAGATTCTCCCGCGCAGAATATGTCATAAAATGGGATAGCGCCGACGGTAGCACTAGCACAGGATCTAGCTCGCTCTCTTATAAAAGGAGCCCTCTTCACTCGATTTCATTAAAGAAGTTTGAGAGAGGTTAAGTGCCAAAATTCCAGAGCCCTATTCTGCCGAGAAGTGGTCTCCCACCCAAAGTTCCGTGAGTTTCTGAAGGAGGATTTCTTCACACAACATCAGACCGACGATCGCTTCAACAACATTTATTCTACAACGGTCTTTCGTCTCCAACTTCAGAAGTTCTTCAAGAGGGAGTTTTAATATTTTTGTTGTTATTTTCATCTCTTTATTATTGTAATCGTATAGTAAATTTGCCTCGTGTTGGCGACTAGGTCCGGGTATGACTTAGGGAGGAATTTGCCTCGTGTTGGCGACTAGATCTAGGTTAGGTCTAGGTGGTGCTCGAGGCCATATCCGGGGAAGGATTGGCTAGAGCGGCTTGAGGCCGTATCCGGGGAAGGATAGGCTAAAGCCACTGGTTCGTGGGGATACGAGTCAGGATAGAAAACAAAAAAGTCTTTTTACTATTCGCCTTCGATTTCTAGAGTTATAAGAAATCAAGTTTTGTAATCCTTCATTTCATATTAATAAAATCATGTCCCTATTTTATTTCACTTGATTTGCTTAATTTCTCTCTACTTTGATCGCTTAGCTATTCAAGCATTTCAAAATTATTTAAAAGTCTTCAAACCCTTATTCACCCCCTCTCTAAGGGCGCCTATAAATCCAACAAGTGGCATCAGAGTGTTTTTATTAAAAAATGGTCTAACAACCGGGAATAATGGCGTCTTATGATCTCGCTTTTCCAGAGGGTCACGGTGTTAGTAGACCACCACTTTTTACTGGGTCAGATTTCAACTACTAGAAAAATAGGATGATGTGTTTTCTTATGACCATGGATGTAGAAGTATGGAACATGGTAGAAGTTCGGTACTCTCCTCCTACAATTGTAATAGGAGAGGCTACTTTACTAAAACCTAAGGATAAATGGGATGATAACAATAAACTCAAGTGCAAAAATAATGCTAAGGCAATGAATGCTTTATATTGTGCTTTAAATCGAACTGAATTTAATTGAATTTCTGCATGTGTAACTGCCTATGATATTTGGAACCAATTGGATGTTAATCATGAAGGTACATCGCAGGTAAAAGATGCAAAGCTATTCCAACTGGAATCGATATATGAAAAATTCAGGATGGATGCTGAAGAAGACATCAACTCGATGTACACACGCTTCTCCAAGATCGTCAACACATCAAAAGCTCTTGGAAAGATCTACTCCGACGGCGACTTGGTCAGAAAAATTCTTCGCTCTCTTCCTCCGAGGTTCAATCCAAAGGTGACGGCCATCTCAGAGTCACACAACCTAAGAACGCTCCAGATCAAGAATCTCATTGGGAATCTCAAAACCCAAGAGGTAGAAGTCCAGATTCAACACGATGAATACACCAAGGAGCCAAAGAAAAAGGCGCAGACACTAAAGTCAAAGAAGGAGAGCAACAAAGATGTTGATGAAGATGAAGAAGGTCTCTTGGTGAAGAACTTCTGGAAATTCATTAGAAATCCGGAAAGAAGGAACACCTTCCGGAAATACTTCCAGAAGGATGCTCGACGAAAAGGGTCTTCCTCTTCTTCAAAGAAAGAAAAGGAAAGTGAAGACGAAGAAGAAAGACCACCACCGGAGTGCTATCACTGCAGAAAGACCGGGCACATTCGAATCCAGTGCCCGAAGTATCTAAAGGAGCAAAAAGAAAAACGATACAAAGGGAAGGAGAAAAAGAAGGCGTTGAAAGCCGCAACATGGGATGATTCTTCCTCTGAATAATCAAGCGAATCTGAGTCAAGCAGCGAGGAGGAAGCAAACTTGTGCTTGATGACAAAAGGCAACGATGACGACACCAATGTTCTTAGTGACAATGAGGTAACTCCTCCCACCTTCGAAGAACTTTGTGATGAATTTGTTCTAAACTACAAAGCCTATGATAAAAGTATAGAAGATAATATTATTTTAAATCGTGAAAATGAATCTCTCATCAAAGAAAATCATAAGCTTACTAAAAAATTAATTTTCTTTGAAAAGAGAAAGGTTTCATGCCAAGTGTGTGAGCACTCATTATGTAAGACAAAAGATCTTGAAGTTTCTCTTTCTATGGCCCTCTGACAAATCAAAACTCTTACAAGAGAAAAGGGGGACTTAGAGAGAAAACTAAAAACCTTTCTCTTACAAATTGAAAATAACAAAAAGGGTTTTGAAAATAAATGTGACAGCTTGTAAAAGAAAATTCTTCTCTTAAAAAACAAACTCATGACCTCAATATGGCATAAATATTTTTGGAATTGGTCAAAAATCCCTGGACATGATTTTGGGGAACCAATGTTATGGTTCTGGAAAATTTGGGCTCGGATATCAAAGTGACAGCTGTCACAACCCACATTTTCTCCGAATTTAGGGATATCATAGTAAGAGAAAATAAGCGTCAGGATGCCACGTCATGCCGGAGACAACTGCAGACGCTCAGGAGGAACCTATTACTTAATTAATCAAAACATATTTACATGATAGATCATCATTTGAAATCATTTATTAGAGTTTGGGGTAAGAACTGTGTCTCTCAGTTCGTGGATCAACTAGTCCACCGAGAAAATATATGTAATTGCAGCGGAAAGTACTTGGTTTAGTTTACTTAAGGTCCTAAATGTATGTGATGACAGTGTTGGGAATTTGCCCTCAAATTCCCTTGATTTGAAGAGGGGCCATCATGCAATGCTAAGTGCATGTTGTATTTGATAAAGCCATACTTCTGTAAGAAATAAAGGTTCAGGTAACTCAAGAGAAAGGGCCAATCATGCCCTAAGTTCAGGAGAAATCAACTCCTGAGAGATGAAGAATTGTCTCAGCAGAACTGCTGAGACGAAGGGTCAAATCCACTGAGACGAGCTCACTGTCTCAGCGGATCCGCTGAGATGGGGAAGAAACTGCAGATAGAAGAAACCGCTGAGACGGCTGTCTGTCTCAGCGGATCCGCTGAGACGGGAAAGGAACTTCAGATAGAAGAGATCTGGCGTGTTCGTCGAACGTAGAGAACAGTTAGTCTAACACAGAGCATGACGAGTTCATTGAGCGCAGAGTATGGTGAGTTAGTCAAACTCAGAGCTTGGTGTGTTCGTCAAACACAGAGTTGGGGAAGATCGTCGAACTCAGAGTATGGCAAGTTCGTCGAACGCAGATTGTGAGTTCAGCCCGTGGCGCAAGTTGCAGAATGGCAGTGTGGGGACCACCAGTCTCTCCCATACTTCTCAGAAGGACGACTGAGAGTCGTTGAAGTTCAATGGAGTACAAAAGAAAGAGTTAGGGCACTTTTTAAGGAGCCAAAAAAGAGAACAAACATTTCACTATTCCATTGACGGCCGGAGCTCTAGTTTCTCTCCTCCTGCTCACTGAACAAGGAAGAAGAAACTGAGAGAGAAAGTTAGCTCCTTTTTAAGAAGGAGCAAGGTGATCTTCCATCCTTCATCTGAAGAAGAAGATCAGATAGTAGCTGCCATCAACATCTCCAACTACAAGGAAGCACAAGCTGTGCAGGAACTACAGGAGACTTTCTTCAACTGCTATCTACTGTAGTAAGATTTAAACTCACTTTTATGTAGGGCAATTTGCCTAAGATTGTAGGACCACTTGGTCTGAGATTGTAGGAACCTTTGGGTTCTGAGTTGTAGGGCTGAAGGCCTGAGTTTGTAGGATCTGTTGATCTGAGTTGTAGGTCTTTATTGACTGAGATGTAGGAGGTGGATTCCTCTGAGGTAGGGCTTGTTGGCCTAAGTTTGTAGGACCAGCTGTGGTCTGATTTGTAGGATCGGTGGCTGATCTGAGGTAGGGCTGTTTAGCCTGAGGTAGGGTTTGGAAAAACCTGAGAGATCCTGAGGGATCTGAGTTGTACGTTCTTGGAGCAGAGATTGGAGGAGTTGGCCCTCTCTAACACACTGTTAGAAGGGTGATGGGGGAAAGTGGACTACCCATAGACACACTGTCTTGGGGAACCCCTATAGATGCTTGTGTGTTTTCTGGTTTGCTTGATTACTTGCATAGTATAATTTTAACTAGCTATATCATCTAAGTAAAAATCAAAAGACCTATTCACCCCCCCCCCCCTCTCTAGGTGATTTAGACTACATCCTTTATAAACTTACAAGTGGTATCAGAGGGAGGTTGGTCAAGAAAGACTTAACAGTCTGACAAGATCCTAAATAGGTATTGATTAGTCTGAATCAGATGGACTCTAGTGGAATGCAGAAGGAGACGGGTTCCATGAAATTGCCCATATGCAACAAAGCCAACTTTGGCATATGGAATCAGAGGGTTAGATTGTTCATGGAAGCATCTGACCTCAGAATCTTAATCACTGTTCAGGAAGGCCCCTTCCTTATCACAAAGCCCTCTACCATTGATCCTACTAGGCAGGTTGGCAAATCTTACACTGAAATGACAAGGGATGAGATAGCACTGGCCACAATGGATAAAAGGGCTCAAAATATTATTGTCAATGCTATTGATGATTCAACTTTCCAGAATTTAGTGCACTGTGAGACTGCAAAGGAGATGTGGGATACACTAATTGTGTATATGGAAGGAACTGAAGAAGTGAGGAATGATAGGAAATCCCTCCTCAATCAAGAGTATGAAGCCTTAAGGCAACTAAATCAGGAATGCATAGCTGGCTGCTATGAAATATTTTTCAGAATAGTTAATGAGTTAAGGAC
Organism: Dactylorhiza incarnata; assembly: GCA_033032865.1. Taxonomy (NCBI): domain Eukaryota; kingdom Viridiplantae; phylum Streptophyta; class Magnoliopsida; order Asparagales; family Orchidaceae; genus Dactylorhiza; species Dactylorhiza incarnata. Next base: position 8,459,710 of record JAWHQI010000087.1, on the reverse strand, counting down.
CTATGAAAGGACCTTCACTCATTATGAGTTGAATGATAAATTCCTAAGATCTCTAACTAGAGACTGGGATACCAAAATATGTGCCATCAGGGAAGTGGCAAAGCTGAGTGAAACTCCTCCTTACACTCTGTTTGGAAAGTTGCTCTCATATGAGATGCAACTATCTGCAAGAAAGGAAGAAGACACCTCCTCCAGGCCTCATGTTAGGGAGAAGTCTATGGCCCTCAAGGCTGAAGGGTTCAAGAACAGCAAGACATGAATTCCTACCCCTCCAAGAAGGGAAGCTGACTCAGACAATTCAGATCACTGCCAATCTGAAAACAGCTCCTCTGATGAGGAATTTGTTGTCTTCTCAAGGCAACTCAAGAAGATGATGAGAAGGAAATAATGGAAGAACAAACCTTCCTCCTCCTCTCATCCCAGGAAGGATCACTGTAGATCTGAAAGGCAGCACCCCAAAGGGGACAGGTATGATTCTAAATCTAGTAAACATGTTTCAAATAACATCATTTGCTATTGCTGCAGTAAGCCTGGACATGTCACTGTTGACTGTCCAGTCAAGAGAAAAGAAAGAGATGACAAGAAGACTCATCACCAGAAGGAGAGGAAGGGAGAAAAATCCTTTCTAGCCAAGAAAGGAAAGAGCTGGAGTGAATCTGAATCTTCATCTTCAGACTCAGATGGAGAAGAGGAAGCCTACATAGGGCTATTTGCTACTCAGGAGGAAGAGGACTATCCCACTGCCAGGAAAGGAATCAGGGCCCCTCTTTCACATTCAGACAGTTATATAGAGGAGGATGAAGTCATTCAAGATGATCATGGGCTGATGGATCTAACTGATGATGAGGACAGCCACAACAATTCAGAACATGAGCAGGTATTAATTCATTCCATATCCTCTTCTGATTATGAGACTGGTCCAGAATCTGTAGCACCTTCATCAATTGATGGAAGTGGCTCAGAAGCTGAGGAAGATGTCAATCAATTGATTGACAAGAATGGTATTCTTTTGGAAGCTCTGAAGAAGAGCAAGAAGCTTGCCAAGAGGCAAGCCCAGGAAATTGTTTCCCTTAAGATGACTAAAAATGACTACACTGAATCTACCACCCTGGTGGCTCAGATGAGTAGACAGATTATCCATTTACAGGGATTAATAATTGTGCAATTAAGCACTATTTCCCTGAAGAAAAAGGTTATCAAGGACCTTGAGGAGAAGCTTTTGAAGGAGAAGAGCCTGGTGGCTCAATTCTCCAAGCCCAAATCTGTGCTTCCTATTATTGACCCTTTCTCCTCTCAAACCAATAGGAGAGGGGAGAGAAGAGCAAGGGGAAGGCTAAGACTCAAACTACCTTTCAAAAAGGTGTTACTTCCTTCAAACAGGTATGGCCATGAAAGCATTTATGGTCACTGGAAGAATGAGAGTTGATATAGGAAGGAAAATGCTCCTTCCCATAGTGGAAGAAAGGGCATGGGATTGAGTGTTATGAAGGCTCCCCATGAGGAAATTCAACTGGTCCAACCTGGACCTTTTGTATTTGGTACTTCAGCTCCTCCAGTAAAGAATAAGGGTGTAAGCTCTTCCAAATCTGCTTCAGCAAAAAGCATAACTGATGTCAAATTTGTTGACAAGGTTTGTTGCTCATTGTCTGATGCCATCCTATCTTGTATAGCTGCCGAGCCAAAGCAGGCTGATGACATTAGGACAAAGAGCATCAAGACAGCACCTAGATTGACTTTCAGTCAAATCATTGCTGAGAAAAATAGGAAGAATGCAGCTGTCTCCCCTCCTGAACACAGGCAAAGTAATGCTAATTACCTAGGAAATGTTCAGAAGAGGAGATATAACATTCATGAATGTTGGTGTTGTGGTAAGGTAGGACACTTTGCCATAGACTGTTGGCACAACCCTAATGTGCCATGTGCAAAGATGGGCCTTCCTGCAAAGGGAGCAGCTAGAGTAAGGTTATCTCATCATGCTAAGCTAATTGGGCTACTAAGGATAACTAAACTTTTTGCAGGTTAGTTCAAGTACCAGCTTAATCATCACTTGGTACTTGGACAGTGGGTGCCCATGGCACATGAAAGAAAGGAAGTTGATATCATGAAGCCAACATCAGTTAGAGGACTAAATCCTCAAGGTAAGTATGTCTCCTACATATTATGAAATTATCATCAAAAGCTGTCTCTAATAATGTTAAAGTGGGATGATA